>OX638305.1:21237945-22437945 GCA_951812265.1 Taphrorychus bicolor
GAAAAAGGCCAAAGAAAGGCCGAAACGTTAAAATTAAAATAAAAATGTTTCTAAAAATCTAACAGATTTTTTGTCAAATACCGACCGAACACCAAGAAAATAAAACCTTATATTATAAAAATTACGGTCAAAGATAATCAACTCCCAAAAAATATATATATATATATATATATATATATATATATATATATATATATAGATAGATTTTGTCAAAGTGGCACCATTTTAGACAAAAATTGTCTTTACGGCACCCAAATTTACGTTGTGGCACCCAACTTCGGGTGCCGGTGCGTTCGCCGTGTATGTTTTTGCCTATTCTCATAAAAGAGCATTTGCAGGCGTCTGTTAAAATATTGGCAGGGTGCCTCTTTGACAATATTTTTGAACGAACATATTGATTGTTTTTACCTTCTTCCGATAGGGGGCGCTGTTTTATATACAAATGTATATAAATGTATTAATGTGGTTAAACCAGCACCCGCTATGCATAATGTCAATTTGGCACCATAAATTTGGCAACGCCGCTTCCTTCTTAAGCCATATTAGTGATAATACGAATGAGGCATTTGCGCGCAACTGTTGATGTTGTTTGTTTGTTGGTTTTATCTTTTAACATTATGGAAATGAAAAGTGTGTATAATTTATGTTTTCATTTTCCATAAAAATAGTTTCTGTAATTTTTGTTTCATTTCTGAAAGGTCAGAAATAGTAATATGAAAAAATTCATTATGTAGAGCTTTCATAACAAGAAAATAACACAGAATTTTTGTTTTAATGTCCAACGACTGAAAAAGGTGGTAAACTTCCTATAGTCCCAGTCATTATGTATGAACGTTATTTAAAAGTCTGTTACCTTTTTTGCCTTTTTTTTAATTGACAATTGAAACTTGCTATACGTTATATGTCACGTACATAGGCATTATTTGGGAGATTTAGGTCATTGTCTTGTTATTTCTTGTTTAGCCCGAAATATCTCCAAAAGTTTATGTGAATTAAAGCACCCAGTTTTTCTTTTTGACTATTTTAAATTTAGAAGAAAATAGAAGAAAAAAACTATAAATTAGTTTAAATTTTATAGTTCCCAATTAAGTTTGCAAATATGAAATAGATTGGGCAATAAAGTATCAAACTCTCCTTAACTTAAAATATTCTTTCTCGGTACCGTTTAAGAAAATGAGTAAGCGACAAATTTTAAATGGTAATTACTTTCTTCTGTTAAAAGTACGCTACTATTAACACTCGTGTTTAAAAGTAAATTCCATTTTAATTTTGATAAAAAAGGATAGTTTTTAATGTGTTACTTCTGTGTAAAAAAACTGTTTGGAAATTATGTTGAATCGTTTCGATAATATTACAGGGTGAATAATGTATGCAGGTGCTAATATACAGGTGCCCAGGTGATTTTCTTCTGATTGGGTAAATAAATCGAAATAAGCTTGAATACGTTAACTTTAGGTTTTAGGAAGAACAAATTTTCAAAAAAAAAAATTTAATAATAATAATTTTAATTTTTATAAATAAATAAATAATAATAGAAAGAGAGGTCAAGTGAACCTTGCTTTGACGGCCTTACAAAGGTCTATACATTGGCCAAATTTCGTACCATTTGGTTAAAACAATCCAAAATGACGGCAAGCTTACTTACAAGTTTATGTGGATTGGTTTGACCAAACGACATGAAAACTGGCAAACGGATAGACCTTGCTGAGACCTTCAAAACGAAGTATCTCTCGATCCCTCTTTCCATTCAAAATTTCCAAGTCAGTACATGAGGGTTTATGTAAGCGGATTAAAGTTGCCAAAAAAATGTTTTCCCTAAAAACGAAAAAAAGAAAGTTTTTCGACGTATTTCACTCACTAGAAGAAAAACGGGGTGGATCCTTTTCGATTGGCCACCTTGTATTTTTATTTTTACTTTATAAGCCAATTTGAGTTGTATGCTTAAAAACGTACATGACTCAAGTTTTATATATCTCTAGTACCTGATTAAACGTTTCTAAAGCTAAATTCCTCTGATACTTAATACCTATTTGTTATAAGCTTTATTTCCCAACTAAATAATAACAACGACCATCTTTTTTTTTTCTACGACTAATGTTACAGTATTTTTCGTTGATTTATTCACTTTTTATAAAATGCTTCAGAAAAAAAAACAATTTTATTAAAATCTTTTTTTGTTTTCTATGATTTTATTTATGAAATATTTTAACAATGACACATTGCCTCTTTTTCGACTCTATATGTATCTATACCTACTTCATTTCTCTCAACGTATCGTCTATTGGTCATCAACTTAATATTTTTAAACATACATAGATTTTTTAATTATCATATAAATTCTACTCTTTATTCTATATAATATACAAGGTTATTCAAATTCGCCGCTCATCAATGGGATCTCATAAACCATAAGGGGTTTATATAGATTTATAATAGATTCGGTTAAAGTGAGGCAAAGTTGCGCTTTGCGTGCAGATCATAATGACATTTTGAAGTTTCTAACGTTACCACAACTTGCAAATTTATTCGAAAAACAATAAAATTTATTAAAATGGTTTTTGTTTTTCACTGAACTTGTTTGATGTGATATTTTGCAATAAATTGCACATTTTCTGATCTACATTACAGTGTTCTTTATTTTTTAATCAGACGTATTTTCTGGGGCATCATCAAGTTCAGTTTTTTAAAAATGGCGGTTCAACATCAAAAATTGAAAGTCCTTCTTAATATAAAATTAAATTTATATGTGTAACACTTTTGTTCATCATCATGTTTTCGTTACAGCTTATCGCCTTTCAATAATTTTCTTACTTTTAAGCAGAGTATGCATGTACATTTGAATCTCAGAAATCACAAAAGATGCGAACTAGATTAAATTGAGATAAGTTTGTAATAAAAAATACGACGTTTTCCGGAAATCAACAAATAAAATCGAAATTTGTTATATGTAATCGGTTTTATTTTTTTCTCAAACTTGCTTCAAAAAATGTTAAAATTGTTTTTATTTGTTGTTATATTAAGACATTTTTTTTTACAGAATAAATTTCTAATATAACGTTTTGAATTTTAATAACCATCATCAGCTATTTTTTAACAGGGATTTTTCCTTTTTTTTGTTTTTAGAACGGTTCATTTTTCTTACCTGATTACTTTTTGTAGAAAATAAAAAGTGAAATTTATTTTTCAAAATCTCTTCAAGTAAGTTCAGAAAAAAAATAGCAAAATTTAAATGTTTTTTTGTTGTTTTATGTAAGTAACCGTAAGTGGTTAGATTTTTTGGACCAATTTAATCTGATTCGATGAATTTGAAAAGCAGTACACTTTGCTTAAAATGAATAAATCGTTTAAAATAACGACATAAACGTTAATATTTTTTGTCAATTGAATTTGAGAGTCCCAATTGAAAAACTAAAGTTGATGATGCCCCAGAGACGTAAACACGTCGGACTACAAATTAAATAATTCCGTCTTGTAAAGGAGAAAACTTGCCCATGAGAATGTACAATTTATTTTAAAATTACGCGTCAAATAAATTCAACAAAAAAAAAATTCATGAATTTCAGTTTTTTCGAATTTCTTCGGAAGCAGTACGGTATCCCGTCCTGTAAAAAGCTATTTACCGGATTAAAATCAAGTACGTAAAAGTGTCCTAAATCATACAGTATGAAATAAATAACTATAACTGCTGTGTCTTAAAAATTACAATAATTTAACAAACAGTTCTTCGATATTTATGGGAACCTGAGTTTACCATTTAGATACATTAATAGTAGGTACCTACTCTAAAATGAAATAAAAAGAAAAAATAAATTATTTTGGTTTACAGATGGTTGAGCGTCTATTAAATTACATCTTTAGTTTTGTGAAAAAAAAAGATAATTGATATGTTGTCTATGTTTTTTTGATTAATACAATAACTGAAATTGATATGTTCGCTTGAGCCAAAAAGGCCATTGGGCAAAAGACACATATACAGTTGTCGGGTTGAAAACAGAGTTACATTGTTCTTATAATATTCAATTTTAAGATATCCCCCTATGCAGATTTGACGTAAATAAATTATAACATGGAATCTGCTTAGAAGGACTTACCAATATATATGCCATATTACCATATAGGTGCCAAACATATTTTAATTGAGTCTAAGCTAAGGCGGTCATTGGATAAAAGACACCCATGAGGTTCAAATGATGCTCATTTTTTAGTTTATTCGAACACTATTTAAACATTCGAGATTTGTGGTTATATCTGATAAAGTAAAAACTCTCCAAAATTTCAAAAACAGTTTTATGGCTTGACTAAGTAACTATTTTAAAAGGTTATATTAATTAAAACCTAAAATCAATTCATTATTTCATTTATTTAAGAAACAACTAATCATATTTCTCTTTAAAGACATTTTTAGCTCCCAGTATGAGGGCTAAAAGTGACATGTTCATAAATATGTCTTTTTTACAAACACATCAAAATTTCTACTTTTAACACTCTCATAAACTATTAAACTTAGCGTTTTAGGACACTAGTGTTAAAAGTAAACTACCTACTTATAACACTAGTGTTAAAAGTGCTTTTAAGTAACTCATGCGAATTAAAGAATTCGCTTTTCTCGTCCTGAAAACTTTCACATGCGTGCCTTAAAATTGCACTTTCAACACTTATATAATAAACAGCCATTACCAGTTGCCCTATCTCAAATAAAAATTGTCAATACTGGCCTTTTAATAAAGGTCAAAGTGTCATACGCCAAATAAAAGCGTTTTTCGTTTCGAATACATCTGAAATCAATAAATGACCTACTCAACATTCTTACCATCAAACATTTTTAGCGGCTAAGATGAGGCTGAAAGGGAAAAAGTTATTCCTGTGTAAAAAAAAACGGTTTGGAAATTATGACGAATTGTTTCGATAATACAGGGTGAATAATGTATGCAGGTGCTAATACATGAGGCTACAGGTGTTTTTCTTCTTATCGGGTAAATAAATCGAAAAAAGCTTGAATACGTCAACTTTTTCAAAAAGAATTTTTTTTTGAAAGAGAGGTTAAGTGAACCTCGTTTTGAAGGCCTGACAAGGGTCTAGATATTCGCAAAATTTCGTAACATTTGGTCAAACCAATCCAAAATGACGGCAAGATAAACTTACAAGTTTTTGTGGATTGGTTTCACCAAACGACATGAAAACTGGCAAACGGATAGACCTTCAAAACGAGGTATTTCTAGACCCCTCTTCCGATAAAACATTTCCAAGTCAATACATGGGAGTTTAGATTAGCAGATTAAAATTCGTAAAAAAATGCTTTGGCTAAAAACTAAAGTTGACGTTTTCGAATGTTTTTCGACGTATTTAACTCACTAGAAGAAAAACGGAGTGGATCCTTTTCGATGGGCCACCTTGTATATTTATTTTTAATTTATAAGACAATTTGAGTTGTAAGCTTAAAAACGTACATGTTTCAAGTTGCATGTCTCTAGTATCTGATTTAATAAACGTTTCTAAAGCTAAATCCTTTTGGTACTTATATAACTATTTGTTATGAGCTATATTTCCTAACTAAATAACATATTTTTTTTTTGTTTTTTTTTCTAAGGCTGATGTTACAGTATTTTTCTTTGATTTATTCATTTTTTATAAAATATTTCGGAAAAAAAAAACCGATTTTGTTTAAATATTTTTTGTTTTCTCTGATTTTATGAAATATTTTAACAATGACACAATGACCTTTTTCGACTCTATATGGATGTATACCAACTTCATTTATCTCAACGTTTCGTCTATTGGTTATCAACTTAATATTTTTTTCTGCGACTGCTCGAAAATAAACAAATGCGCACTATTAACTACCGTTGAAAATGGCATATTGTAAACAGCGTGCGCACGCTCCCGTACAGAAGCGTGTGCAAAATCCACTTTGCTCACGCTTCTGACTGTTTTGCACATGCCTTACATATATTTTATAATATGAATGATCATTTATGTAGCAAAATCGCAGTCGTAGAAAAAATTTAGTGTGCTTTTTCTACGAGTGCGATTGCGAAAAAAGCGTGTGCAAAGTCCACTTTGCTCACGCTTCTGACTGTTTTGCATACGCCTTGCATATATTTTATAATACGAATGATAATTTATGAAGCAAAATCGCAGTAGTAGAAAAAGTATAGTGTGCAACTCGTACGAAAATCACTCTTCACACTCTTGTGACGTTGTATTACTCGCCTACGGCTCGTGTCCAAACCGTCACACTCGTGTGAAAAGTGCAATTTTCGACACTAGTTGCACAATATGTTATTAAACACAGACATGGATTATTTCGTTTTCATATAAATTCTCCTTTTTATTATATTAAATACAATATACGGGGTTATTCAAATTCGCCGCTCATCATTGGGATCTCGTAAACCATAAGAGGTACAGATTCGGCTAAAGTGAGGTAAAGTTGCGCTTTCGGTGCAAATCATAACGACCTTTTGAAGTTTTCAAAGTTTCCACAACTTGCAAAGATATTCGAAAAAAAAATTTAAATTTACGAAATGGTTTTTGCTTTTTCCTAAACTATTTTGAAATAAATTGCACTTTTTTTATCTACATTACAGTGTTGTTTATTTTTTAATCAGACGTTTCGAATTTTCTGGGGCATCATCAAGTTAAGTTTTTTTAAAAATGGCAATTGAATACCAAAAATTGAAAGTCCTTTTTATTATAACTGTAAATATGTGTAACACTTCACGTTTTCATTACAGGTTATGTCCTTTTCAATGATTTTCTTACTTTTAAGCAGAGTATATATTGAAATTCGTCGCTTATCATTAGAATCTCAGAAATAGCAAAAGATGTAAACTAGATTAAATTAAGGTAAATTTGTAATAAAAAATCCGACTTTTTCCGGAAATCATCGAATAAAATTTTATTGGCACGTCTTTTCTACAGATCAAATTTCTAATATAACGTTTTGAATTTTAGTAACATCATCAACTATTTTTCTAAAGGGATTTTAACTTTTTTTATTTTTAGAACGCTTCTCATTTAAACAAATTTAAATTATTGGATTTATAATAAAGAGGGCTTCTAATTTTTGTCAATTGAATTTGATAGTCCCATTTGAAAAACTAAAGTTGATGATGCAAACTTTCACATGCATGCCTGAAAATTCCACTCTTCACCCTTACATCGCAAATAGCTATTTCAAAAATTTGTTTATCCAACCGACCGATAACTATGTCAGATGAAGTCAACGAGTATCACCACCTTAAGAGCATCTTACATTATTAGATATTTAGGATCGATTTTTTATTTCCATATTTTCGTTGGATTCCATTTTGACGCATTGTAGAAGTATCTTTAGATCTAATCGTTTCTTCAATTCTATTTAGTGTCAATAAATGCAAAGCGCATACTCAAAGAAAAATCCAAGATTAAAATCGAATCCAAATAGATCCCGTCCTATTCCTTAAAATTGAATAAGAAAATCGAGAGATAGATCGAACCGAACTAGTCCAATGTAAAATCGAATGATGTAAAATCAAATATTTCGGCTTTTCATTTGATAAATTAAAAGTCGAATGGGAAAATCCAATAATGTAACACTTAAAACTTGCAAGATGTCACTTTGACTCTCAATATCACAAGTTCATACATTTTGGTGTCACATATACCAAGCTTAAAAGGGTGCCAAAAGACAAATATGTTGACATAATTTGTTTTATATGTATAAAACGATATGGTAGTTTGGCAACATTGTAGGGTGTCAGTTTGACTCGTAGTATCACAAGTTTATACGTTTTGGTGTCATTTAGGCAGGAATTACCTGGGTGCCAATAGACTCACATGTGAGATTTTATATTTTATACGTATAAAAGTATGGGTGTCAGATTGTATATTGATTTGTGGGTGTCATAAGATGCAACGAATACGTATATATATATATATATATATATATATATATATATATATATACATCATTCACTCATTATTGGAAATTAAGTAAGGAATTTCAAAGGTAACGATATATCAAACATAAGTGAATTGGTTATAGAATCAGAACCTTAAAGTACGGTGGAGGAAAGCTGATAAATTCCAGACTTGTTTTTCTGACTTTTTTGTTAAACCCAACAAGCGAGGAAACGAAAACAAAACTCCAAAAAAAGTTTCAATAATAAAAAACCCAAACATGCCCTTTCAAGTAGGGAAAATAATGTTATTCCGGTGTTTGCAACCTCCTAAAGCACCGTTCTCAAGTTGAAAGTGAACAACGCATGATCCTGGGCCCAAATTGCTCCTTCCAATTTATTTGCAGAACAGCATTATATTTGCGTTTCATTATACTAATCAAATAAACTCACCGTGCAGTTTCTGGTACACAAAAACATAATTTGTAGCCATCGGGCAATTTGCTGCTTCGCTTGTTTTGTTTATCGCGTTAGGCAAGTTTTCCGAAAAACAACACACTCACATGTCATTCCCGTGATAATTTTCCCTGGATAAAAAGTTGCCTGGAAAATTTTCCGGTTTAGTTAAAAGCACAATTTTAGGAAAACCCGGCAAACTGAATTATGCATTTTCTCGCTTGAACGTTGACATTAGCGTCGGGGGAGCAGTTATCTCTTCAGCGAATCTCGAAGCTTAGTAAATGTATTCTATAATAGATAACATAGGATGAGAGCTGCTTAATCAGTGCTTGCTTTGTTATCTACACCTATTATAGCAAAGGGCTGTTGGGACAGTTTTGCGCTTAAAGTGACTTAAATAAAGTGAGTTTATTGGGAATTATGTAAGTTTGAAAATGGTAAAAATGACGAGCCGCCTCAAATTACAATCATTACATATCATCAATTACAACTAACCTGAAGTAACTTTTTTTTTATATGAGGTAACAAAATCTTAATAATTCAGCAAGATGTGTAGTGGCTGGATTCAAAAGCTGCGCTTGTGGATGGCTTGTGGAGGGCCCTATGCGTCAAAGGAAATTCGGAGATCTATGGGATCCATTACTCACTAAAATACTTCCTCATAGTGAAGTGAAACCAAGCCAGTTTTCTGCCGAAATAGTCGCTTATCGCAGAAAGATGGTCAAGATTCGTACCTGTACTGTATAACTGACGTTCAGCAGAGTATCAAACTTATTTCGCTATCAGGAAGAGCAACCATAGGCCGGTTTCACTCTAATAGGAGCTCATCAGTATGGTATACCTCAAACCTGACACAAATTCTAATTTGAATTAAACTTGCTCAAGGCACTGTGTACATATGCATGTGGCGCCATCGGACGACGGCAGTCGCTTCCACTAGGGCATGCGAGATAATAGTGAAGTGAAACCAAGCCAGTTTTCTGTCGAAGTTGTCGCTTCCCACCGACAAATGGCCGTGATTCGTACCTATACTGTCTGGGGACGACGCTCAGCAGAGTATCAAACTCGCGAAACCGGTCTATGATTCCTCTGCCTGATGGAGAAATGAGTTTGATACTGTGCTGAACGTCGCCGTCGTCCCCAGACAGTATAGATACGAATCTCGGCCATCTATCTGTGGGAGGTGACAACTTCGGCAGAAAACTGCTTGGTTTCACTTCACTATTATCTCGCATGCCCTAGTAGAAGCACCTGTCGTCGTCCGATGGCGCCACTTGCATACTTTCCCATGTGCTAGCTTCCTAATCAGAGCTGCGGGACCACTTTTAAGAGAACACAATGACATCCTGACGTCGGCACTACTTGCTTCTCATCCATTTTCTCAAAAATCTTTGAGAGAGCACTTACAAGGCCCTTAATTGATTTTTCCAAATCTCACAAAACTCTGGCAGAGTCGCAGCACGGTTTCCGTGGAAAAAGGTCTACGCTTACAGCTCTTTCCCACTTTATTTATACAGTCTATAAAGAAAAAGTAAACTCCGGATATAATGTAACTGCTTTGTTTATAGACTTGTCAAAAGCGTTTGACTGAGTTGATCATGACGGATTGCTGCAAAAACTTGAATCATATGGCATACGAGGCCACTGTCGTCGTTTGCTGACATCTTATCTTACCAACCGCAAGCAATTTGTAATATATGAAAAGTCCAACTCATCACAGTCAGATATAGAAATGGGTGTGCTTCAGGATAGTGTCCTGGGGCCGCTGGTATTCGTACTATATAATAATGGCATCTCCTCTGATAAAATATCTTGCTTTCATTGCGAATTTGCTGATGATATAACACTACTTTCATATGATCATTATGAGAGCATTGTGGTAAACAACCTATATTAAAATTTTCACCTGTTAAGCAATTTCTTTACCTGGAATAAGTTAACCCTAAACCAGGATAAGACCTATATTATGCAGACTCATTCCAGAGGAAGCAACTATATTAAGAGGCACCTAATAAAGTTGAACGGAAGGAAAGTAAACCCAGGAACAACTTTCAAATTAATGGATGTGCATATACGGGGTGTTCATTATAAAACTTCATCTAGTAGGCTATGAAATTTTGACAAAAAAGGATGACATTATCAAAATAAATGGACTTTTGTTTCTGTATCCTTTTCTTTTGACATTTCATAGTCAACTAGAGAAAGTTTTATAATGAACACCTCGTAGACATATCACTGAACTGGAGGGACCAGGTTGACTCAGTCCATACTTAGTAAGAATGTGTTAAAATCATTCTACTTTTCCAACATTGAATCGACTTTTATATTTGGTATTATACTTTGGGAGACTGCATCTGCCTCACAGCGTGCATTCATTATTAAAAAAAGGTGTATCAGAAAATTACACAATTACACAAAGTATTGTGATTCCTGTAAAGCTACTAACAATCCTAAATCTTACTATCTATAATTATCCTGGAAAGTTTAAAACATATCAAACTAAACTTACATAAGCTAAAAATTCTAAACTACTGTCACAATCACGAGACGAGACATGGCTGTGGATTATCATAGAATATAGTACAAATAGTACTTTTAGCTCAGTATTCTAAAACGACCCCATGAGTTTCAAAAGCATCCATCAATTGTCAGCGTTAATTCAGAAGACTTAAAACTACAGTGGTTAACTAAGAACATTCTTAAGACTATTTACAATAACTATGTAAGCCTACTTGGTTGTCGAATGACTCTGCCACTATGAGTAACAACGTGAAGTGAAACCAAGCAAGTTTTCTGCCGAATTTGTCACTTCCCACCGACAGATGGACGAGATTCGTACCTATACTGTCAGGGGACGACGTTCAGCAGAGTTACAAACTCATTTCTCTATCAGGCAGGAACCAATCACCGGTTTTGCTCTTATTGGAGCTCATCAGTATGGTATACCTCAAACCTGACAGAAATACGAGTTTGAATGAAAATTGGCCACCTCTCTTGCCCAAGGCGCTGTGTACATATGCAAGTGGCGCCATCGGACGACGGCAGGTCTGATACTCTGCTGAACGTCGTCTCCAGACAGTATAGGTTCGAATCTCAGCCATCTGTCTGCGAGAAGCGACAACTTCGGCAGAAAACTGGCTTGGTTTTACTTCACATATATTTCGCATGCCCTAGTGGAAACACCCGCCGTCGTCCGATGGCGCCACTTGTATATGTACACAGTGCCTTGAGCAAGAGGGGAGACGAAGTTTCATTCGATCTCGTATTTCTGTCAGGTTTGAGGTATACCACACTGATGAGCTCCAATAAGAGCTAACCTGAACGTCGTCCCCAGACAGTATAGGTACGAATTTCGGCCATCTGTCGGTGGGAAGCGACAACTTCGGCAGAAAACTGTCTTGATTTCTCTTCACTATTATCTCGCATGCCCTAATGGAAGCACCTGCCGTCGTCCGATGGCGCCACTTGCATATGAGTGACGACGTTCTGTTTGGGTACGCTGCATGGTTTTAGTTGAATCTGTAGATTCGCACAGCCATGCTCCTTACATTCTAAAGGCTAGCTTACATACGTTAAATAGGTCGCAACAGGATATTTTTGGTTGTAGATAATGTAGAGACGTTCCTTCCCCAGTATCAATTCCGCGACTATAGCAATAGGCCAATACAATCGCTTATCCGCTTATCCTGGACGGTGACCATAAAAACCACTTTTTTCGTGTCTGCGACATCCTTAATTGGCCCAATAATTCACCTCGGAGCCTGCTTCGTAAATCTTCAGATAACTTTTGGTTCTGTAACTCTGTAACTTTTTTTTAGGAAAAGTCACATTGGCAATAGCATCATACTTCGAAATCCACTATTTGTCAATTTAATCAAGAAAATCATTGAAATTAAGATGATCAGTTCATAATTTAGTGCTTGGGTTCAGAGAATGGTCTTCATCTCATCGTCTCAGAGAACGCCCATCACAGCCTCACAATCACATAGGAGAGTGAATAGATAGAGAATAACTGCGCAATACTGCAAAAGCGACACAACTGCAAAAGTGTTCTTACCACGACGCTGACGGACGGTTGAAATGCTCTTCAGTGAACGGCACTAAACACAAATTATCTTTTAATAGCAAAGTAGAAGCTGGAATGTATTGCTCGATAAATAGCATATGTAAACAAACACAACCACTTTTTTCTTCCAGTTTCTAAGCATAAAAGACTGGCGAAATCCATGAGAGTTCTTTTGAAGAACACTGCATTACGCACTCTGGAATCTGGTCTTTTACGAACTACGCGACTAGAAGTTGTCGATTTTATTGCTCTTCTACGTCATATCCAGGAACGTATCCAGTATTTTTTTAGAATGCTCGTGAGACCTAAATATGCTACAAATAGCAATGTGATTTCATTTGCAACAAACCGTCTTTTTCTTTGAGTCGATTCAAAACCGAGAGTCTTTTATCACTAAACAATTCTTGTTGGACCAACTCCAGGATAAAAAGTTTTACTCGTTGAATTTTAACACATTGTAAAAAACTTTTGGATTTCTTTGAGAAATGCATCAAATGCTCTTCCTACATTTCAAAATTCAAGCTCTGTTTAACTAATTTCTTTTTTCTCTGATACACCATTTCCCCATTGAACTGATTAGTATCTCTTGTCGGCAAAGAGGGATCTTTAAGCCAACTTGGAGCCTCCCACCATCTCCACTGGAGCAGCTGTTTTACCTGAATCGCGCAACAGATAGTTTGCAGGATTTAGATTTCCAGGGAATCATATATAGACGTTGTATGACGTACTTCACCAAAGCGGTTTCCTGCAATCGTTCCCCATTCCTTTGATCCAGAAACGAGTCCAGTCGTCGAATGACTGAAAAAATTTCACACTCTAACTGCAATCCTTCTATAATTGTGTTAAAAGAGAGGAAATTAATGGCGTTATTTAATTAAGTAGAAAAGGGAAGTTTCTTGAGACGGTTGATTCGAAACTTAGCTAAAAACAATTGTATAAGAATACTATTTCTTTGAGCCACTCTCAGAAAAATCGCCTTTCATAGTATCACAAAAACAATGTAGAATCCATTGTTCTCCAACATACAGTCTCGAATATATTTATCTCAGAACTTTGATTTGAGATAATCGTGGTAACTTCTTCTATTGAAACATCTACAGATATATCCCAACTCAGCGTGCCAATTTTGACACGAATGTTACCCGACAGGTGTAATTAATTGAGTCAAAAATAGGTTAAGCCAAACAGGGTATCAACTTTTGGTAACTGGAGTTAATTATCAAAACTTCTTTGGTTTTTATACGTGAAGTCTGGTCATCTGTATCTCATAACAATACAAGCATATTCGTGAAATTCCGAGAAGCCGCGTTGCAGGTCTGATGAGTCTGAATTACCACCCTCGTATATCAAATTTGTCTTCAACCATAATTCCACCGGAATCCTGAATTAGTATATTGTGCAACTAGTGTCGAAAATTGCACTTTGCAAGAGTGTGACGGCTTGGACACGAGTAGTAGGCGAGTGATACAACGTCACAAGAGTGTTAAGAGTGATGGTCGTACGTGTTGCAAACAATACTTTTTCTACGGCTGCGACTTTGTTTGCACACGCCTTGCATATATTATATAATACGAATAATCATTTATGAAGCAAAATTGCAGTCGTAGAAAAAATATAGTGTGCAACATGTACGAACTCTTGTGACGTAGTATCACTCGCCTACAGCTCGTGTCCAAACCGTCACACTCCTGTGAAAATTGCAATTTTCGACTCTAGTTGCACAATATACTATTTATCCACAACCGTGCTATACTAATCACATTATCCTTGTACATTCTCAAGATTAATGCTAATCTTTATTCACTTGTGAATAATGAACGAATAACGTTCATAATTCAGAAGTGAATAATGAGTTTTTATAGAAACGAGACATGTCGTAGGCCACTAGCAACTTAAAAATTAAAACGCCCTAAACAAGAAATCGGTAGTTACCCCTGGTTCATTCAAATAATTATCCTTCTAATAAGATGTATTGAAACGAATGTAGGTCTCAATGTCCCTTTTTCACTAAAAATTGTACTTTTCACAAATAAATACTTAAAATGAAGTAATTTACCGTCCACCCTCGTAGCATTGAAATGAACATGCACAGGCGACTAGGCCGTCATCTATCTGACGCATCAAACGTCGCGCCGTCGATTAGCGGAACTAGTCGTGATTTTAAAATTGTGAATTATCTTTGTGGCACCTGTAACTTACCATACCTATTTGAGAAAAACCCGGAATCTTGGGCGTGGATAAAGTATAGTATTCTATTCGCATTTAATGAGCGTTATTCTCTCGGGCAACATGTGCCACTCGCTTCCCTCGTGGGCTCAAATATTACTCCCGGCAATAATGACTCTCATTAAATGCTTGTTATATAATAAACTAATATCCACGACCATACTATAATAATCACATAATCCTTGTACATTCTCAAGATTAATGCTAATCTTTGAATGATGTGTGAATAATGTTCAGTATTCACAAATGAATAATTAGTTTTATGGAAACGAAACATGTCATAGGCAACAAGCAACTCAAAAAGTAGACCGCCTTTACCACTGGTTCATTCAAATAATTATCCTTCTATTAGGATGTGTTGAAATAAATGTAGGTCTCAGTATCTATTTTTCACTAAAAACTACTTAAAAAAGCCATAAAATGAATTAATTTACCGTCCACCCTCGTAGCGTTGAAATGAACATTCACGATCGACTAGACCGTCATCTATCTGACGCATCAAACGTCGCGCCGTCTATTAGTGAAACCAGTCGTGATATTAAAATGGTGAATTAACTTTGTGGCACCTTTCATCTACCATATTTGAGAAAACCCGGAAACTTGTTCGTGGATAAAGTTTAGTATTCTTCTCGCATTTAATAGGCATCATTCTCACTTCGCTCGAATAATGACTCTCATTAAATGCTTGTTGCACAATATACTACTAACATATCATTTTTCTCACTTGTCACTCAATTATCTACGTAGATACTTTTTGAAGGAATTTTCTGGTGAGAATTACAGCTCTCTCTCTCTCGTCACATTACACCAACACCAAAAACCACTTGATTTTAAGAAAACTTCTTTATATCGCCTCTCGTTGATATAGTACAAAACTATGTAAAATGGCCTATGTGACTTCCATTAGGTTGGGGCCCTTCTCCAAGACCTGATTTAAAGAAAGTCGATTCCTTCCTTTGGCTAACGCATCAAATAATGGCCTAATCCTCAGGCAAATAATGCGAAAAAGTACAAGATTCTCCCATAGGAAACTCTTCGATTATATTCTCCTCGAGATCTATAGAAATCTAAGAAAATCTCTTCATGTTTCACTCCGAATGTGTGTAACCTGATAGGTATTAGTTCACTTATAACCGTGGCTTAAAAAGGGCCGATTCCTTTCCTCGGCTGACGTAATCAAATACTGACCTAATCCTGGCAATACTTGTCTTTCACCACTTAAGCAAATAATGCAAAAATGTACAAGATTCTCCCATAGGGGACTTTTCCTACCTAAAAATATAAAAAAATCTCACCCCAAAATACCTCAACTTAAAAAAAAACAATCTGTTCAAGTGATCAAACAATGAGCAAAAAAACTTTATGTTTGGATTCTTTAAAATTTTATACTCAAATCACATTTCTAAAATAAACATTCCGACAACAATGAACAAGCGCCAAGCAGCCTTCCACCATTTTTCATTCCGTTTCTGTGCATTTTTATGCATAGAGCGGGCTATATCCTCGGATGCACGCTCAACCCCTCTAATCCTAAAAATAGATTCCGGAACTGTTCCAGCTACTTTAATTCTTAACAAAAAGGCGAACAAACTTTGGATGCAAGCCAAACTGATGGCGGGAAGGGTGTTTTCGCGTCTTGGGACGAAAATGTAGATATGATTGCTGCAACGAGCTTTGCCTTTAAGCCGAAGAACGTCGGGAATCGTATAAAGCTTCGAAATACATTTCTTTGGAAATTGCGGACTCTGATTGGTTTTAAATCACTTCAGGGATTTTATATATATTTCGTTGGAGTTGTAACATGCATTTTAGATTTCTAATAAATTATTTGTCCTGGTCCGGCTTGGAGGCGAAAGTACTTCTATTAAACAAGGCCTTGATTAATGACTCGACAGTCTAGTCGGTAGGTACAATATTGTGTTGTCGCATTTAATATTCAATTACTGAAACTCCAACAGAATTTTCTCTTGTTGTTTGCAAAAAGGAAGATTAATGAAAGAAGGATCATGTTAAAAAGTATAATTTAATTGCGTACGAGTCAGCCAGGGTCAGCTTTAATCAATTTTTGCACGTTTGCAGGACACTGCTGCAATAATATATTATAGAGAAAAACAGTGGGGTGTGCGTACCATGCAATGAATTACTAAGAAGTCTTTTCGGAAAAAAAAGCTAATAATTTACTTTTCTCCGTTATTCTAAGTAGAGAGTTTGTGAGAGAGCCTCCTCCACCCAATCTCATGCAGCCTCCGAAAACGTATGAGAGGGTACATTCCTCCTCCGACAGCTCCTCATACCCATCCATTGCCCCACCACCATTACCACCTACACCAATACTGCATTAACTTATATGAGCGTTCAAGTGGAAGACTAGTTTGATTTATAAACTATAAGCAGAGGGATATTATTAAAATTAGTATGAGCGAATTAGTTCAGTTGACACCAATAGTTGAAGAAGATGAACCCATAGAACCCCCAACTCAATTTATGAAATTGACACCACAAATAATGAGTCAATTGATTTGAACAATGAAAACATAGAGAGTTTTTGGTCTACAACTGATCTCAGTGTAGACTCATCAAGGCCAAATCATTTCATCAATTTGATCACTCAATCTTTTCCTCTCCAGCTTATCAAAGTTAAGAAGACAGAAACGATTTTGAAATGGAGTATGCAACCAAAGAAGGAAAAAATGAAGAAATAGTGACTTGTGTTATTTGTTTTGAGGAAGTTAATGAAGTCTCTCACCCAAATAGATTTAATCGTAAGTTTTGTTTGCAATGTCGACTCAAGATACAAACGCAGTGCCTCCCGAGAGACTCATGAGGTTCGTTGAGGGCTTGGGCAGAACTGATGACAACTAGGGCAGCTAGCAGGGGCAAACCTACCAGTCCACTCACATTGAATACAATACAATACAATTCAATTTCTCGCATATCTAAGCTCTATAATTTAAAAATGTGCAAGCAGTCTATTGGCTACCTCTCCAAATCGACATCCAATTTGTTAAACTATCGAAGCATAAACTACGAGACGAGATGCCATTCCAAGCTCAGGCGTTAACGCTTTTTCGGACAAAATTATTTAAGGAAAATTTAACATGGGTAATGTGCCACGTGGGGGCATGAAAATAGTGTATAAGAGGGTATTTTTAAGTTTATTATATACAGAACTACTATGTTCTCAGTGATTCGTAAGATCAAGATCGTGGTGGATTTGGAATATCAAAAGATATTCACATGCGGAGGTTTATACTTCTCCTTCTAGAGGAATAAACTCTAGATCTCTGGAGGATAATCCTCCACATATATACCTTACGAGAATTTAATAAAATTCTACGCTCAGTTTTGAGTTGAAAGTCAGTTTTTCTTTTTTTGTATCAACAATCATCTCCCAGTTTCTACGTATGAATATAACAAGTTGATCAGCAAAAATCTTGAGTTGGTTTGTTTATGGTGTGCTTTTCACTTGAGACGAGCCCCCATCGTTTAGGAAATCCAAACGTTGTGGGCAAAGTGCTGTAGAAGTTTTGTAGAGTAAGACCACGCGCGCGGAGCGCCCATAGTTTAGGAAATATCCGAACGTTCCTCAGATGTAGCCCAAATTGCCGTAAAATTATTAACAAAGAACCTGAAAATACCTAAAAGTAACTGAAATGTCGAAACGTCTCAAATACCTTATTTCATATTAAGTAATAGGTAAACAGGTAAAAAACGTGCTAAAATTCATAAAAAGATATAAAATGGTACCACGAGTACCCATATCAAAGTTGCCATTTATGACATATTGTTTGTGATTGTGAACAGAATCTACAATTGGAATTTCAGTTTTCTAGCTTTAGATGTTCCTAAAAATGTAATATTTGTCAATTTTTGGGTCACCCTAATTATCTAAATCAGAAATCAAAGGCACTATTTATAATAAGGGAATAAAACCTACAAAAAAATATTGTTTAACAAAAAGAACTAAAGTTAAATGTTGCAGCATTATTTGGGACACCGTATACTATTTAAAACAGAAAACAAACGCTCTATTTATCATAAAACTACTGGAACTTACGCAATAAATTAACAGATATCAATTTATATGAAAAAATCCTAAAATTCTAGGTTACAACACTTTTTTGGGACACTCTATACTATCCAAAACGTAAATATATGCCCTATTTATCATACGACTACTAGAACATACGAATAAAATCGATTACTATTGATTGATAGGGGAAAAGTCGATATTTCTATATTAAGCATATGAGACTCTCCCCAACTGGCCCAAAAACCTAAATTTTTAAATAAAAATCGTGAATTTCAGCCTTCAACAGCTTATATCGCGTTTTAATGAGGATTTATCCTAAAAGCTATAAGAGGAGCCAAAAAAGTAGAATAATTTTAGTGTTTTTTAACAATTTGTGGATAAAATGGCGAAGGAATTATTTTGCAGTAAATACTCATATATATATATCAACACCAGACTCCTTGCATAACTATAAAATTGCTTTCATTGGTAAGTTTTAATAAAGCTTTCATCGCTTATATCTAACATCTTATTCTGCTTAGTCTACCTACTTAATAATCCATCCTTTCTATGTAAAATACACACTGCTTATGGACCTTTTTTGCATTATTAGCATATATTAGCTTCCTGTATCATTTTTTGAGCCACCCTATATTATCTAAAACAGAAATCAACGTCCTATTCATTATAAAACGACTTGAAGTAACAAATAAAATCGATTACTATAGATTTAAATGACACATATAGAAAATTCTATGTTAAACATATGGGGCTCTCAAACCGGCCCAAAAAACTAAATTTTCACATAAAAATCGTGCATTGCTTCCTTTAACAGCTAATATCTCGATTCGATGAAGATCTATCAAAAAATGTATAAGAACAGCTAAGGTAGTAGAAGAATAGAGCTACACGTAGAGCCCATTCTCGAAGACCTGCTTAGAACAGTAACTGAGCACGGGTGGCCCAAAAATAAGGTACAAATTTTGCACTTTTTTTTAATTTTCTCAAAAACCATGAAAGCTAGC
Source organism: Taphrorychus bicolor (assembly GCA_951812265.1). NCBI lineage: Eukaryota > Metazoa > Arthropoda > Insecta > Coleoptera > Curculionidae > Taphrorychus > Taphrorychus bicolor. The sequence continues at coordinate 21,257,614 of OX638305.1, forward strand.
TTCTTTCTGATACATGCATCTGATAGCCCTTGATGAACTCTTCATACGGAGATAAACAGAAAAATGGAAAAATTTCAAAATTTTCAAAGGGGGTAGGTAGGTCGTGAAGATTTTCAACCAAAATCGATTGTCATAGATTTTATCAAAAATAGTCTCATATGAAAGAGGGGATAAAAATATGTAAACAATTTGCAATTCTGGAATTTTCAGTAATTTCCTTCCCCTTCAAAATGGCGCCAAAAATGTAATTTTTCCACTTTTTATCGACATTTTAATACTTATATCTATATAATTCGAAAACTAAAAATGGTATAACGATGCTATTGACACCCATGAATAGAGCATTCTCGACCACAAAATACCTGCTTAATTTGTCGTTCAAGATTTTTAATTTAGTTGACGTAATTTTCGATCAAATAAAAATATTAGGTAATTTTTAGAAAATTTTAACAGTTTTTTACTCCCTATGAGACTGTTATTAAACTTAGCCAAATAGTAATTAACGTTTTGAGTAGTATTTAAGACGACTCATACTTAATTGAGACACTGTCGTTCTATTGTCATAAATGGCTTTGCTATAAAGTGGAAAATGTTACTCTACCCCTATCAATGAGAAATTTAATCAGTTAAATCTCGGACCCCAGAAACGATAAAATCGAACAGTTAGTACCAGTCGAATGAGCTTCGTTAAAGCGATTTTGTCAGTCATATACGAAAAACTGATTGTTTGGGCGTGGCACATTTATAAAGCAATATTTGTAATAAAAGAGAATACCCTGATGATGGCTTATGGTAAGCGTAAAGTCGAAACGTCGGATATATTTGGTCTCGGCGCCCTTTAGCAACAGTCAGTAAGTTGTAGCAAAAAAGTGTCTATTAAAAAAGTTTCCAAAATTGAATCTTTGGTACCCGCGGCAAGGTTCTGGACCTCAGAGACCTCTAGCCCGTCCCATAAAGTAGCCACATACCAAATTTCAGCTTTCTAGCTCGAACCGTTTTAGAGATATCGCCTTAAAACCAAAACTTTTCAGGCGGCCATCTTGGTTTTTTACAAATGTCATTTTTAGCGACTTTTACATACATACTACCATTCGATTTTCAACTTGATATCATCATTGATTCATAAAAGAGCTATAACCTAGCTATGGTCAGCTATATAGCTATGTCAGCTATATTACCATTCATGGTACTCCCATGGGCACCCAGCATCCAAAGTTGAACCATATATCATTAACAGTTCTCTAAATATTAACGTTACTCAGCTATTGTAGCTATGATAGCTGAGTCAGCTATATCACAATTTATGATACCCCATAGATACCCACCATCCAAATTTGAACTATGTACCATCAATGGTACCCCAAATATGACGTAATCTACATTCCACCCATATAATTCGCATTGCCCAACGTTTTTCTTATGGGAAATACAAGTGCAAAAGCCTGAAAACTTATATTCGAAATTTTGTTAATGGTACCCATGGGTTTGGTACCATAAATAAGGTTTCGACCCATGGCAACTTGCAATCCATTCCCTAGTGAACCATGGTACCAAATTTCAGCTCTCTAACTTTAGTCATTTCAGAGGATATCCCCATTTTTTAATTACCCTGTTTACGGCGGCCATTTTTTTTCGCCTCCATCTTTTTTATTTATGACGAAATCATATTGTCCCATTTAAAAAAGCATTGCACAATGTATTTCTTATGGGAAAGCCGAAGAAATGGCAAAAAAAAAATAACTACGCCCATGTCTGCCGAAAAATCGAAAAATACATTTTTGCCCGAATTTGTAACCGCCACTGTCTGGGTAAAAACCGCGTAGTCGGACTTCGACGTCATCAGCCAAAAATGATGCCGACACGAAATTTTCAAATCGACCAGTCTTTGTGAAAACGACCTCGAAGACTGGGCATTTTGCCATTAATCTTCCTAGAAATGTTCAAATTTTTCCCGGCCAGACAATTTTCCCCGCTGTTCGACCGATTTTCCTTAGTCTAAGGCTTTAAAGTTAATGTTTACATTTCGGAAAACTCAGCTGTTATTTGCAGATGGGCGCGGCCGCCGATTGCTTCCGACACCCCCGTGGTGGACGTCGCTTCGGAACCATTCGGGATTTTCGGCCAAAATTTCAAAAAATCTGCTTCTTTTGCTTCGAAATTCAATTAAGCCCATTTCGCGACGTCCCAACGAAAAGTGCTCCCTAAGTCTCGAAAAGAAAACATTCCAAGGTATCCCCTGGGATAGAAAATCATTCGATTAAATGCACGGTCTCGAGGCACAAATATACCTCAAAGTGGCAATTTGAAATTTAAAGTTTAAAAAATTCGTCAAAATTTCAAATTTAAAGATAGGCCCTTGATTTTTGGCATGGTTAAGGGCCCATATGTTGTACTACCTCTCTGAATTATTTCAGATTTTATGCTGGTAAAATGTCGAATCTACAGGGTGAAATGTGAGAAAAGTACACCAAAATTGACAAAAAATGCGGCACAGAAAAACTTTTGTAGCTCACTCGGTATAAGAGCTAGACCAAAACTAATAACTGATTTTTTTTTGTCCACGTGCTCTAGTGGCCTATATACCACCGAAGCTGGAACGCTCCATGATTTCGTAAAAATCGCAAAAAACTACCTTACTATTTTGGACACTTTTCCTTAATTGTATTTGGATATTTTTTTGACCACTGTGTATTAAAGGGACACCTTTGGCGGGATAGGATTAAAAGTGCCCAAGGATATGTTCTTTCTCCTGGTACCATCGTTGTTGGGCCACCCTCTAACTAAGGGGATCCAGAAAACACAGAAGTTGACCATTACAAAAAAAAATCAAAAAACCGTGCCAACTTTGCGATTTCTTGCAGATTTTCCTATTTAACTTATCGAAATTGGACTTCAAAATTTATCATCTACATATATGAGGAATTTTATCCATGAAGAGCCCTGTACCCCACATAGTCCCGGAGTTACGACAAAACCTCCGTAAATTTGGGTACCAAAAAAACCACATTTTTTACTTTGGTACGCCACTGGTCAGCCCCCCCCCCGCATGTATCGTCAAATCGACCACATTTTTAGAAAGCCCGTTCATTTCTGTACCTACGCCCCTTGAACGAAAATCGCGTCAAATGAGCAGTTTCAAAGTTAAAAACCGTTAGAATCAAAAAAAAAAAACCAAATATATACAACCAAATGTCCGAGTTACCTGCGCTTTATAATCCTCACTTGCGTTCGGATAAAAAGGTGAACATTAGTGAAAAGTAGGAAAAAGTGAAAACTGCGAAGAAAAGTGAATTCAAAGTATATAAAATATCACTGATAACACCACAAATACTCCTCCCTTCAACAAAAAAGCAATTTTTAGATTATTTAAATCGATACTATTTAAATGAGTTTAACTTTAGTGCTAAAACTAACAGAAACTTTTTTCAAATTTTGTCCTAAGAAATTTGATGTTTTTGTTTAGGAAAAAGAAACCTTAGTTTGATTCCGTCACTGCTCACCTCTACTTTTTTATTAATTTTATAAATAGTAAATGTTATATTAATTTTTTGTGATAACTCTAAATGGGCCATGGACTAGTGAAATCCATCATCGTTTGCCTTCTATTCTGCAAAAAAAAAGCAATATTAGAATTTTCTGGGTCTTTAGGAAATAGTGGTGTCTTTAGGAAATAGTGGTTGCTCTCAAATATTCCTTCGCACTGTTTTGGTTTTTAAATAGCAAATGTATCCCGTAAATTATTTAAAATAGGAAAAATGTCAACGTTATCATGAGATTTAGACTAGGATTCTTGTACACGGCAAATCGTGAAGATTTGCCGTGTACAAGTTCTGCAGATTAGACTATCTCAGTAAACGTTTCCATTATTTTGTAAATGAATATGGTAAGAGTTTTATGGGAATCGAAGAACTTGATGGGATTTGACTAATAATAATAATTCAAACTGCGTTCCTTAATCATGCGTTATTATGTGTGGTATTCCAAACCGTAAATACTGTGTAAAAATCGTTTTTGCTAACACTTGAGTTGGGATGGTACAAAATGGGTATACTTTTGTTTATCTAGTAATGCTTTTAGTAACTGTTAAAATGTAAGGACAACTTCAAGATTCGTACGTACGTGTTCAAAATGTTCCTTCTTACCCCACGACTTATGTCTGAATTTTAGATGATTGACAATTCAAACAACGTTTTGCTCACAACTGAACATTGCCATTCACTTTAGGCCGTCGTGAACCAATTTTATACCTGGAAAGTGGCACCTACAGGCGATTATATATGTTGGAGCCAGTAATTAGAATTAAACCGACTTTATAATTCTCTCTAAGCTCACATTTTGCATCTAGCTAAATCAAATTATAGACCTAAAAGACTGATATCATAAAAGATATCATTAATGTCTGCAAAGGTCCAAAATCAACAAGAAAATATTATTTTTGAGTTTTGAGCACTATTGGCTGTTGGCACGAATATCTCTGACTAAGCTAATCTACTAAAATAACTTTCTGTTTTAGGTGTCATTTGTGGTGTTCTCCGCCACCAACGAATATCCCGATTTGATAACCTCAAACCTCCATCTGATGCCATACGAGTTTTATAGAAATTTTATATCAACGGTAGAAACGCTGCTGTACATTGGAAGCACTACCCCATTTCCCACAGAATACGGAAATTCAGCGTTTTACGCATGCGGAGAGCGACCATGGAGGCCGTGGCATCACATCTATTCAAATTGCAAGATCAACAAAGGAGAGCATGTTCCTGCATATAATCCAGCAGGTAAATCTAGGTTTTAGGCAATTCTGCGTAAAAGAGGTGCATCAATTACTATTCACTCTCCGCGTGAGGTAATTTGTCACTTTCAGTGACACCTAATGCACACGTAGTGTAAATCAATAAGAGGGCCAAGAAATTCTGAAAAGAAGTTCTTTATGATATAAAAAAATCAACCAAATCTAAGAAAACAACTGGACCAAGACCAACTCCATCAGAATTCTTACTAATGATTCACGAGTATCACATCATCGCTCTTATTAACTTTTCTAATGAGTTCAAATTTGAATTTTCAAACTCTCTCTGTGATTTTTTTTAAGAAAATTTGATCTTAGTCCTTACCTGAATTTGCCTAGAAACTTTTAGTCTGCATTTTTGACGATTTGAGTAATTTTTATCTGATTTTGGCCATAATTTTAATTTTAACTTTTCCAAAGCTCCCAAGTTTGAATATTTACACGCTTTGAGTAATTTTTCGTCTATTTTAGCCATAATCTTAGTTTAACTTTCTTAGAAAACTTAATAATTACTATTTTTAAATAAAATGGGATACTTTTAAACAATTTTAATACTAATTTGAACCTAAGTTTCCCCCAAGATTTCAAATTTAAATTATTAGACGCTCTGTATATTTTTTTAACAACTTTTGACCTTAGTTCTAACCTCAGCTTGCCTAGAAACTTTTATTCTCTATTTTTGATGATTTGAGTAATTTTTAAATGATTTTTGCCATAATATTAATTTTAACTTTTCCAAAGCCCCCAAATTTGTATATTTACAAGCTTTGAGTCATATTTCGACGATTTTCTTCTTAATCCTTTTTTGGGTTTTTTCAAAAACTTTAAGATTGCCATTTTTAGCTAAAACAGCTTACTTTTAAACAATTTGTGTCCACATTTTAACCTACATTTCTCCAAAGAGTTCAAGTTTAAATTTTTAGACTCTGCGTATTTATTTTACAACTTTTTGCCTTAGTTCTAACCGAAATCTTTCCAAAAACTTTTAATCTGCATTTTTAACGATTTGAGTAATTTTTAACTAATTTTGGCCATAATCTTAATTTTAACTTTTCCAAACCCTCCAAGTTTGTATATCTGCACGCTTTGAGTCATTTTTCGCCGATTTTGGTCTTAATCCTAGTTGGACTTTATTCAAAAACTTTAAGATTGCCATTTTCAGATAAAATGGTTTACTTTTAAACAGTTTTAGTCCTTATTTTAACCTAGATTTCTCCAAAGATACTACATTTTTAGATAAAATGGCTTACTTTTAAACAATTTTAGTCCTTATTTTAACCTATATTTCTCCAAAGAGTTCAAATTTGAATTTTTAGACTCTCTGTGTATCTTTTAACAATTTTTTATCTTAGTCCTAATTTTAACCCATATTTCTCCAAAGAGTTCAAATTTGAATTTTTAGATTCTCTGTGAATTTTTTAACAACTTTTGATCTTAGTCCTAACCTCAAGTTGCCTAGAAACTTTTAGTCACTATTTTTGACGATTTGAGTAATTTTTAAATGATTTTTGCCATAATATTAGTTTTAACTTTTCCAAAACCCCCAAATTTGTATATTTACATGCTTTGAGTCACTTTTCGACAATTTTCTTCTTAATCCTTTTTTGGGTTTTTTTCAAAAACTTTAAGATTGCCATTTTTAGCTAAAACAGCTTACTTTTAAACAATTTGTGTCCACATTTTAACCTACATTTCTCCAAAGAGTTCAAGTTTAAATTTTTAGACTCTGCGTATTTATTTTACAACTTTTTGCCTTAGTTCTAACCGAAATCTTTCCAAAAACTTTTAATCTGCATTTTTAACGATTTGAGTAATTTTTAACTAATTTTGGCCATAATCTTAATTTTAACTTTTCCAAACCCTCCAAGTTTGTATATCTGCACGCTTTGAGTCATTTTTCGCCGATTTTGGTCTTAATCCTAGTTGGACTTTATTCAAAAACTTTAAGATTGCCATTTTCAGATAAAATGGTTTACTTTTAAACAGTTTTAGTCCTTATTTTAACCTAGATTTCTCCAAAGATACTACATTTTTAGATAAAATGGCTTACTTTTAAACAATTTTAGTCCTTATTTTAACCTATATTTCTCCAAAGAGTTCAAATTTGAATTTTTAGACTCTCTGTGTATCTTTTAACAATTTTTTATCTTAGTCCTAATTTTAACCCATATTTCTCCAAAGAGTTCAAATTTGAATTTTTAGATTCTCTGTGAATTTTTTAACAACTTTTGATCTTAGTCCTAACCTCAAGTTGCCTAGAAACTTTTAGTCACTATTTTTGACGATTTGAGTAATTTTTAAATGATTTTTGCCATAATATTAGTTTTAACTTTTCCAAAACCCCCAAATTTGTATATTTACATGCTTTGAGTCACTTTTCGACAATTTTCTTCTTAATCCTTTTTTGGGTTTTTTTCAAAAACTTTAAGATTGCCATTTTTAGCTAAAACAGCTTACTTTTAAACAATTTGTGTCCACATTTTAACCTACATTTCTCCAAAGAGTTCAAGTTTAAATTTTTAGACTCTGCGTATTTATTTTACAACTTTTTGCCTTAGTTCTAACCGAAATCTTTCCAAAAACTTTTAATCTGCATTTTTAACGATTTGAGTAATTTTTAACTAATTTTGGCCATAATCTTAATTTTAACTTTTCCAAACCCTCCAAGTTTGTATATCTGCACGCTTTGAGTCATTTTTCGCCGATTTTGGTCTTAATCCTAGTTGGACTTTATTCAAAAACTTTAAGATTGCCATTTTCAGATAAAATGGTTTACTTTTAAACAGTTTTAGTCCTTATTTTAACCTAGATTTCTCCAAAGATACTACATTTTTAGATAAAATGGCTTACTTTTAAACAATTTTAGTCTTTATTTTAACCTATATTTCTCCAAAGAGTTCAAATTTGAATTTTTAGACTCTCTGTGTATCTTTTAACAATTTTTTATCTTAGTCCTAATTTTAACCCATATTTCTCCAAAGAGTTCAAATTTGAATTTTTAGATTCTCTGTGAATTTTTTAACAACTTTTGATCTTAGTCCTAACCTCAAGTTGCCTAGAAACTTTTAGTCACTATTTTTGACGATTTGAGTAATTTTTAAATGATTTTTGCCATAATATTAGTTTTAACTTTTCCAAAACCCCCAAATTTGTATATTTACATGCTTTGAGTCACTTTTCGACGATTTTCTTCTTAATCTTTTTTGGGTTTTTTCAAAAACTTGAAGATTGCCATTTTTAGCTAAAATAGCTTACTTTTAAACAATGTTTGTCCACATTTTAACCTACATTTCTCCAAAGATTTCAAGTTTAAATTTTTAGACTCTGTGTACTTATTTTACAACTTTTTACCTTAGTTCTAACCGAAATTTGCTCAACAACTTTTAATCTGCATTTTTAACGATTTGAGTAATTTTTAACTAATTTTGGCCATAATCATAATTTTAACTTTTCCAAACCCTCCAAGTTTGTATATCTGCACGCTTTGAATCATTTTTCGCCGATTTTGGTCTTAATCCTAGTTGGACTTTACTCAAAAACTTTAAGATTGCCAATTTCAGATAATATGGCTTACTTTTAAACAATGTTAGTCCTAATTTTAACCTAAATATTTCCAAAGTACATTGTTAGATAAAATGGCTCACTTTTTTTAAAAATTTTAGTCCTAATTTTAAGCTAAATTTCTCCAAGGAGTCCAAATTTGAATTTTTAGACTCTCTGTGTATTTTTTAACAACTTTTGACCTTAGTCCTAACCTCAAGTTGCCTAGAAACTTTTAGTCTCTGTTTTTGACGATTTGAGTAATTTTTAAATGATTTTTTGCCATAATATTAATTTAAACTTTTCCAAAGCCCCCAAATTTGTATATTTACACGCTTTGAGTCATTTTTCGATGATTTTCGTCTTAATCCTATTTTGGGTTTTTTCAGAAACTTTAAAATTGCCATTTTTAGCTAAAATAGCTTACTTTTAAACAACTTTAATCCAAATTTTAAACTACAGTTCTCCAAAGAGTGCAGGCTTGAATTTTTAGACTCTCTGTGTTTTTTTTTACAACTTTTTACCTTAGTTTTAACCGAAATTTGCTCAATAACTTTTAATCTGCATTTTTAACGATTTGAGTAATTTTTAACTAATTTTGGCCATAATCATAATTTTAACTTTTCCAAACCCTCCAAGTTTGTATATCTGCACGCTTTGAATCATTTTTCGCCGATTTTGGTCTTAATCCTAGTTGGACTTCATTCAAAAACTTTAAGATTGCCATTTTCAGATAAAATGGCTTACTTTTAAACAGTTCTAGTCCTTATTTTAACCTAGATTTCTCCAAAGATACTACATTTTTATATAAAATGGCTTACTTTTAAACAATTTTAGTCCTAATTTTAACCTATATTTCTCCAAAGATTTCAGATTTGAATTTTTAGACTCTCTGAGTATCTTTTAACAACTTTTGACCTTAGTCCTAACCTCAATTTGCCCAGAAACTTTTAGTCACTATTTTTGACGATTTGAGTAATTTCTAAATGATTTTTGCCATAATATTAATTTTACTTTTGCAAAGCCCCCAAATTTGTATATTTACACGCTTTGAGTTATTTTTCGACGATTTTCGTCTTAATCCTATATTGGGTTTTTTTCAAAAACTTTAAGATTGCCATTTTTAGCTAAAATAGCTTACTTTTAAACAACTTTAGTCCAAATTTTAAACTACATTTCTCCAAAGAGTGCAAGCTTAAATTTTTAGACTCTCTGTGTAAATTTTTTACAACTTTTTACCTTAGTTCTACCGAAATTTGCTCAACAACTTTTAATCTGAATTTTTAAAGATTTGAGTAATTTTTAACTAATTTTGGCCATAATCTTGGTTTTAACTTTTCCAAACCCTCCATGTTTGTATATTTGCACGCTTTGAATAATTTTTCGCCGATTTTGATCTTAATCCTTGTTGGACTTTGTTCAAAAACTTTAAGATTGCCATTTTCAGATAAAGTGGCTTACTTTTAAACAATGTTAGTCCTTATTTTAACCTAGATTTCTCCAAAGATAGTAAATTTTTAGATAAATTGGCTTACTTTTAAACAATTTTTGTCTTAATTTTAACCTATATTTCTCCAAAGAGTTCAAATTTGAATTTTTAGACTCTTTGAGTATTTTTTAACAACTTTTGACCTTAGGTTTTACCTGAATTTGCCCAGGAACTTTTTATCTGCATTTTTGACGTTTTGAGTAAATTTTAAATGATTTTGGCCATAATCTTAATTTTAGCTTTTCCAAATCCTCCAAGTTTGGATATTTACATGCTTTGAGTAGTTTTTCGCGGATTTTGGTGTTAACCTTAGTGTAGCTTTTTTCAAGAACTTTTAAATTGCGATTTTTAGATAAAGTGGGTTGCTTTTAAACAATTTTATCCCTAATTTGAACCTAAATTTCTCCAAAGAGTTCAAGTTTGAATTTTTAGACTCTCTGTGTATTTTTTTAATAACTTTTAACCTTAGTCCTACCCTGGATTTGTCCAGAAACTTTAATCAGTATTTTTGACAATTTGAGTAATTTTTAACTGGTTTGGCCATAATATTAATTTTAGCTTTTCCAAAACCTTTAAGCTTGTATATTTACAAGTTTTGAGACATTTTTCACCGATTTTGCTCTTAATCTTGCCTGAGTTTTCAAAAAACTTTAAAATTGTTATTTTTAGATAAAATGGGTCACTTTTAAATAATTTTAGTCCTAATCCTTACCTACTTTTTCGAAAGATTTCAAATTTGCTTTTTTGGACGCTCTACATAATTTTTTAAACACTTTTGATTTTAAATCTTATCTAAATTTGCTCAGAAACTTTTAACTAAAAACTAAAATAAAACTAACTTTATGGAAAATTTCAGGTTAGGATTAGAATGAAAGTCGACCGACTTTATGCAAAAAGTAAATTTCATGTTTTTTTTTTAAATTCGGGCTAGGATTACGGCCAAACTCAGTGAAAAATGACTCAAAATGTAGAAAAATAGAAACTAAGAGGGTTTGGAGAAATTCAAATTAAGACTTATGTCCAAAAATGGGTTAAAAATTTATCCAAAACGTCTAAAAGTGCAAATTTTGAGTTTCTGGAGGTATCCAGGTTAGAAAATATAGGACTGAAGTTTATGAAAAATGAGCTATTTCATCTAAAAAGGCAAAAAGCACCGACTTTATGTAAAAAAGAAAATTTTGATGTTTTCCTTTTAAAACTCAAAATGTATGAGTGATGTACTGGAGGAATGGCAGAGTTGTGTCTCTGTAGCACTCTCGAAGAAATAGAGACCTAACGAATACAGACTTACTAGTCGGATTATCGAGACACTGAAGATTTTTCTCCGCACAATACACTGAAAAGTAAGAAGTCGACACTAAGAGGGCCTTGACGAGACCTAGTTGGTCTTTCCAAAAGCACTTGGCTCCCCCTTTCTATAATAGCTACATCTAGTTCTGGGATCCAAATCGAAGATACTCAATATTTAGTAGCTTAATTCATATATTGCAAATCCAGCATCCTTGTTCTGTTCAAAGTGAAGAGAGTGTTCGAATACACGATGAGTAATAAACTATCCAGTCTTAGGGAAAGATTTTGATTAAACGCATAATACCATGGATCTGGAAATACAGGAAACAGACGGAAGCCTCTTGGAGACCAAAAAATAGTTCGTTTTTTCTCCATGTTGGATGCCAATGGGTAGTATTTATTCTGCCACAAAATGCTGTCACCTTCTTCAAAAAAGAATTCAGTCACTTCCCAGCAGTATTATTAAGCCACATTGCAATAATTTACTAAAAATTGTAATCAGTTTTAAAATTGCAGTATTAAGTAAAGCGATAAGGGACGCGAATTTTCTAATACAATAAAGACTTTCCCTTTGTACATGAAAGCTGCAGGGCCATTTTCATCAAACTACAGCAATTTTATTCTATTCTCTTTCTTTATACTTATTTGTCTGTATGTAGAGTCAAATCCAGTTCCATAAGGGACATTCAAAGACAAATAGTATATTAAACAACACGCATTTAATGAGAGTCGTTATCCCCGAGGGTAACGTTTGAGGCCACGAGCGAAGCGAGTGGCACAAGTTGCCCTAGTGAATAACGCTCATTAAATGCGACTTGAATAATATACTTTATTCACGACCAAGATCCCGGGTTTTCTCAAATATGATACATTATAGTTGCCACAAGATAATTCACAATTTTGAAACCATGACTGGTTTCGCTAATCGACGGCGCGACATTTGATGCGTCACATAGATGACTACGTCTAGTCGCACGTGCATGTTTATTTCAATGCTACGAGGGTGGACGGTAAATCTCGAGAATGTACAACAATAATGTGATTATTATAGTATGGTTGTGGATATTAGTATATTATACAATAGGCATTTAATGAGAGTCGTTATTCTCGAGGGTAACGTTTGAGCCCACGAGCGAAGCAAGTGGCACAAGCTATCCTACAGAATAACGCTCATTAAATGCGAGTTGAATACTATACTTTATCCACGTCCAAGATTCCGGGTTTTTCAAATATGATAGGTTATAGATACCACAAGATAATTCTCAAGTTTGCAACCACGACTGGTTTTGTTAATCGACGGCGCAACGTTTGATGCGTCAGATATGTGACGGCCTAGTCGCCCGTGCATGTTCATTTCAACGCTACGAGGGTGGACGGTAAATTACTTCATTTTATTTTAAAGTATTTTTCCTTAAAAAGTACATTTTTTAGTGAAAACGAGACACTGTAAACTACATTTGTCTCAATACATCCTAAGAGAAGGAAAATTATTTGAATGGACCAGTGGTAACTACCGATTTGATGTATCGGACAGTTTGCTTTTTGAGTTACCAGTTTGGTTATTCGCAAGTGAATAAAGATTAGCATTAATATTGAGAATGTACAAGAATAATGTGATTATTATAGTGTAGTCGTGGATAATAGTATATTATTAAACTAGCTTTTTATGATAGCTATTATTCCCTTAGGGGGACGTTTGCGTCACGAGCCGTAGGCGAGGGGCGCAAGTCTCCCGTGGGAATAATGGCCATAAAAAGCGAGTATAATACTATACTTTGTCCACGGCCATTGTCTAATAATAATTACAAATTATAAAATCTATAAGTAGTGTAAATAAAATTATTGAAATGTCAAAGTGACACTCGCGCTTGACGGCAAAACCGGTGCCACCAGTGCATTTTTTATGCTGCGGCGTTTGATATTGCATTGTTGCCTACTCCTACTGGTAGCCAAGGCAACATATATAACTTAAATGGCGAGCGGGAATAATATCATTATTCATTATTCCCGCTGTTTCAACTCATATATCCCTCTGACGCTATATGAGCCCTATTTAACTTTTGTCCACAAGCTGAATATCAGTATATTATGAAGTGGTCGTTGACAAAAGCCTTTATACAACCAAATAAAATGGAATAATAAGGCGTGAATCTCCTTTGATCGATTTACATTTGTCGAAATCATTGTTTGCTCTTGTTCTTAGTTCGTAAAAATCTGAACTAACCTGATGTATCTCACCCCATGTTTGTTAGTAGTTAAGCAAAGCGGATTTTAGGACAATCGAATTTCTTCCACCTTGGCCACGATAAGCGCTTGGTTGTGACCTCGAAAATGTGACCTTGAATCTTGAACGCCGGCGACATGCGTAACCTTGAGCGCCCGCCTTAACTTTGAGAGCTGTACCCCATTTCAAGTGTCGGTTTCTCGCCCTTTATTCCACCTTAGCCTTGACGTGCTCTTGGGGGTGATCTGGAGAATCGCAACAAGCCTTCTAGAGAGTTCTGCGCTGGAGGTGACCTTGAGCGTCACCGTCTTAAACTTGAAAGCTAGCTCATCTCCCACCTCAATTGCTATATATATAAGTAGTAGCAGAGCTGAAAATTCATAGTCTCAAAGATGTCTTCATTCATTATGTACGTTAAACAGTTTGAATATCATAATATTAAGTGGTCCGAAGCCAAATTTGTGATTAGGGAATAGCACTTTAAGAAACGAAAGTTTAAGGAAGCACTTTTCATTGGAAGCAATGAGGGCGTCTTTAGTAAACCAAATTGCGACGTCTCTTCAGAATGGTATCCGTTGATACGGCGGACAAGTGCTGGTCGCTTGACGCGCGTTCGTGGCGACAATCCGGGCAATAGGAATGGTGGGCGTGGTTGGCTGTGTTAGCCCATGAGCAAGTAACCTCGAGCTTAATGCTCAGATTTACTTGAAAACGAGCAGAGATTCCACTGCATGAAACATCGGGTAAAAAACTCAATAAAAGTCCAAGAGGTTTCGCTTAATATCACGTCCCATATTTTACTTTCACTTGTGCATCAATGACGCGGTTTTCACCTCTTGTTACCTTTCGTTGATCAGTATGTTTTATTCAACTTGGCACCCTTTATTATTATAGACATCATCACAACTGATTTTTGGCGCTGATGATGACCTGCGTGCCGAAGCCGCATTGCCAGTAAACAGATTTTTTGAAAATGACCACCTTTTTAACTAGCTAATAACATTTAAGTTAGTTCAGGTTAGTTCAGTTAATTTTTACTCTTACTTACTCTAACTTACTCAGATAAAGATATCAAATGCAGAATTGAATAATCCTCTGAGAATGAAACCGTTCTTGTGTGACCACATTTTGACCCTAAAATGCGTTAAAGAATGACCAAATGTTAAGTTTCTTCTGTGAGCGTTCGAGATGTGGCTGGTTAGAAGGGTGCTCAGGATACCTTGGACAGCTATGAAGGAGTGTCAATTATGGTAGATGCGGCTCTTGAACTATTTAAAACCATTAAGATAAGAAATAAGATTTTATTCCTCATTCTTGGAGAAGACCAATACAGAATCCTTCAGCTCATCATGATGAGTAAGCTCCAGAGACGCAGAATGAACGGAAGGAAGCTGAAGTCATGGGTAAAGTATATTTGAGAACGGAATGGAATATGTAGTACCCATCAACCATTCATATTAGCAGAAAGTCGCGATATTTTTTAAAAAATTGCCAGCGACAGAGGGTTCGACATGGGAAGGCGATAAAAATATTTTTTGAAAATTTATTTAATTAAAAGCGAGACTGACAACCCCTGCTCTAGGTGAGGTTATCCGCACCGATATTTTCTATATAAACCGAAGCAGAATAATAAATCTAGAACACTTTTCTAAGAATAACATTTTTTTACTGACAAAAGCAGAGCTGCTCTTCTGTTTACCTATAGCATCAAAGAGACATAAAACGCATTGACCCGCGTCAACAGAAGCCACTCTTTACAGCGATAGAGAACCCGAGTTCAAGAATATCAAGT
Organism: Taphrorychus bicolor; assembly: GCA_951812265.1. Classification (NCBI taxonomy): domain Eukaryota; kingdom Metazoa; phylum Arthropoda; class Insecta; order Coleoptera; family Curculionidae; genus Taphrorychus; species Taphrorychus bicolor. The sequence continues at coordinate 21,272,738 of OX638305.1, forward strand.
GCCCATTTTAATATAGACAAGTTGGCTCAAAGAACAAAAAGCCGATCAATCCATGTCAAGCGCCATTTATTTTCCTTTAAAGACTCCTAGCTTTGAGGAAAATTCTATTAAAAAAAAACTTTCAGGAAAATTCAATTAACCGAGAAGACAAGACAAGGCCAACCTTTATGGACTTACGTCCTTTCCTTAAAAGGATTTCGCCCATTAAAAAGATCTTTTTTCATAGTTCGCAGGGAGTCACTTATTAATATTAAAAAGTTTCACGGTTGTCAAAGGGTAAAACAAAGAGTGAGGTTACCTTTGAACTTTAAGCCAGAAAGTATGCTTTGTGTGCATAAATTTGCTGGAGGAGCTATGAAAATGCATGTAAAATTCATGCCTTAAGTGTATGAAGCCGGGAACCTTATAAAATGGTGTTTCGAGTAGAAAATGTTATGCAATTTGTTCAGCTCCTATTCCTGACCTTTTTTTAGGCAAATACGTCGTGAGGCTTTTTTGGATGGGATCGTGGCGAAAAGTTTACGTTGACGATTTTCTACCAATCGATACCCAAAACATTATTCTATTGCCTTCGCTGCAAGAATCCAAGCCGAAAGAACAAGCTAATGAAGATAATACGAATGTTTCGGAGAAAGGCGCTAAAGCGAAATCTAAGAAAGGTAATTTAGAGAGAAAAAACATTTTTGTTGCCTTAGAACACTTTTTTTAGATCATTAATATGCAAAGTGCATTTTCTGGGAATTTATTGTCTGCAAAAGTCGGAAATTGGAGTTTTAAATTTTAATGACATTTACTTACACATCTAATAAAATCTGAATATTCTTATTAGCTAGTCCAACAAGGAAAGAAACTCTGCAGTTATGGCCTATGTTGCTTTGCAAGGCACTGCTCAAAATCGCAAGCCTGAGCCCTCAAGACTCGTATGGCAACTATAAGGACTTCAATATTATAAACTGCCTTACAGCTTGGATACCACAGGCCATACCACTTAAAAGTATGTTCAGTAAAACTTTTATTTTCAGTTGAAATCAATATTTCGTAGGAGTTCCCCATGAGGAAATTTGGGAAGTGCTACAAGCCTACGTTAAACATTTTGAGTGGCCAGAAACGAAGGAAGGAGGCTCCAAGAAACCCAAAAGTCCAAATCAAGAGATCAAAGTTAAAGCCACGAAGAAAGGTTCTAAAGGGGTCATTCCCAGCGGAATAGAGAACATGAGAGACGGTGAGAGATACATGATGCTCTCTTGTTATGGAAATGAGTAATCTTTGCAACTAATTCTGTCAAATTTATGTTTTATTTATTAATATTTTAGTATGATATGGCGAGATGATATTAACAATGAACCTGCATTGACCCAATGGTTTTTGCACGAAGTGAGAGACATTCCTCTCGTTAAGCCTCCCCCAAGACCAGGTGAAACCCTAAGGATATATAAATGCATTATAATTTTAAAATTTATTATGCAGATATTGAGTTTTGGAAAACATTTCGTTATGAACAATGGGCAGTAGAACAAGGAATATTATCTCCAGATGTAAAAAAACTTAATATCAGATCGTTAAAAGTGGTTGAACCTTTCAGGCGTGGAAAATCTACTGAAGGAAAACTTGAGGATACACAGTTGGAAAATTTAGAAAATATAGGTAATGCTATGTTCACAACTAATATTCATTCATTTGTTTTCCTTTCCTGTATCCCCCTTAAATAAAAGTTAATTGACGATGAAGTGGAGGAAATGTTGAAACTTGGAGTAATTCAGCGTTCTTACAGCCCATGGTGAAGCCCCGTGTGTTTGATACATAACAAGGATAAAGAAATGTTTAAGAAAAACAAAACGAAGGACAAGCAAGAAAACAAAACAGTAAGAAAAAAAGAACTGTAACTCTTGCCTTTTTCTCTCCTTTTTTAATATTAAGAAATGATGAACTGTTTACTGTAAAAAAATAAAAGGACACACTAAAAAGCCAAAGGCTAAAAAGAGGCAGAAAATGAAAGTACACTAGCAAGGCAAAAAGTTGTGCATGCAGAAAGAAAGAAAAACAATTACTAAAGAAAAACAAAAGATACACATTAGATAACCAAGGAGTAAGAAGAGGCGGAAATTGGGAAAAGACAAATCTGTCTTTTTTTCTATAAAGTTGACCTAGCAAAACAAAGAGAGCACTAGGAAAAAAAAATAAGAATAGACAAAATTTCGAATAAAATCTTTGTCTTTTTTACAATAAAAGCAAGGAAAACTGTCGAGACAAGAAGTAGAAGAAATAGAAAAAAGAGAACAAAAAATAGTAAAGAAAAATAAAAGAAGGGCATACGAGAAAGCGAAATAATAAGACATGGCCAAAGTCAGAAAAATAACCTTTGTAGTTTGCTCAATAACATCGAAGTGAACTAGCTACACAAAAAGTTGAAGAAACAGGAAAAAGAAAAAAAGAAAATGTAAACGAAAATAAAGGAAGGGACACAAGAAATCAAATAGATAAGTAGAGACAGAAATTAGAAAAAAGACCCTTATCTCTTGCTCAATGAATTGAAAGTGAAGTCTAGCAAGAAGAAAAGTTGAAGACAGAACAAAGCAGAAAAACAATTAGGAGGGAATTGGAAAAGGGCAATAGAGGAGACATGCTAGAAAACAAAAGGTTAAGAAGAGGCAAAAATTGGTAAAAAATCGTGGTCTTTTCTTGCATGACTAGCTGGTCTAAAAGTTAAGAAAACAGAAATAAAAGCAAGTGGTAAACAAGAATTAAAAAAGAATAAGCAAGTATTAAGAAAACGATTTTTGTCTGTTTCTCAATGCATTGAAAGTGAGCTAGCAAGGTAAAAAGTTACAAAGAACAACGGAAAGAAACAATTTGTAAAAGGTAAGAAAAACAATTTGCGACCAAAGACTGAACGCGGGGGAGAATGGGTCTTACGTCTTTTTCTCGATTTTCAACTTTGACCGCCTGTAATTATTTAATATTAAGAAAAGATGTACTGTTTACTGTTTAAAACTAAAATTTGGTTAGAATCAGCACAAGTAATGATTAGAACCAAAAATAAAAGAATAACAATGAAATCTTAAATGGTGTTTCTAAGGAAACTAGCAAAAAAAATAAGTTGAAAAAAAGAACAAATAGCAGAAAAAAATAAAAGGACTTACTGAAAAGCAAATGGCTAAAAAGAGGCAGAAATTGAAAGTACACTAGCAAGACAAAAAGTTGTGCATGCAGAGAGAAAGAGAAACAATTACTAAAGAAAAACAAAAGATACACATTAGATAACCAAGGAGTAAGAAGAGGCAGACATTGGGAAAAGACAAATATTTTTTTTTTCTATGAAGTTGACCTAGCAAAACAAAGAGATCACTAGGAAACAAAAAAAAATAAAAATAGACAAAATTTGGAATAAAATCTTTGTCTTTTTTACAATAAAAACAAGGAAAGCTGTCGAGACAAAAAGTAGAAAAAAACAGAAAAAGAGAACAAAAAATAGTAAAGAAAAATAAAAGAAGAACATACGAGAAAGCTAAATAATAAGAGATGGCCAAAGTCAGAAAAATAGCCTTTGTAGTTTGCTCAATAACATCGAAGTCAACCAGCTACACAAAAAGTTGAAGAAACAGGAAAAGAAAAAAACGAAAGTAAACGAAAATAAAGGAAGGGCACACAAGAAATCAAATAGATAAGTAGAGATAGAAATTAGGAAAAAGACCCTTATCTCCTGCTCAATTAATTGAAAGTGAAGTTTAGCAAGAAGAAAAGTTGAAGACAGAACAAAAGAGAAAAACAATTAGGAGGGAATTGGAAAAGGGCAATAGAGGAGACATACTAGAAAACAAAAGGGTAAGAAGAGGCAAAAATTGGTAAAAAATCGTGGTTTTTTCTTGCGTGACTAGCTGGTTAAAAAGTTAAGAAAACAGAAAAAAAATGAAATAAAAGCAAATGGTAAACAAGAATTAAAAAAGAAGAGGCAAGTATTAAGACAAATATTTTTGTCTGTTTCTTAATGCATTGAAAGTGAACTAGTATGGTAAAAAGTTAGAACAATTTGCGACCAAAGACTGAACGCGGGGGAGAGTGGGTATTACTCTTTTTCTCGATTTTCAACTTTGACCGCCTGTAATTTTTTAATATTAAGAAAAGATGTACTGTTTACTGTTTTAAAACTAAAATTTGGTTAGAATCAGCACAAGTAATGATTAGAACCAAAAATAAAAGAATAACAAAGAAATGTTAAATGGTTTTTCTAAGGAAACTAGCAAACAAAAAATAAGTTGAAAAAAAGAACAAATAGAAGAAAAAAATAAAAGGATACACTGAAAAGCAAAAGGCTAAAAATAGGCAGAAATTGAAAGTACACTAGGAAGACAAAAAATTGTGAATGCAGAAAGAAAGAGAAACAATTACTAAAGGAAAACAAAAGAACCAAGGAGTAAGAAGAGGCAGAAATTGGAAAAAGACAAATCTGTCTTTTTTTTCTATGAAGTTGACCTAGCAAAACAAAGAGAGCACTAGGAAAAAAATAAGAATAGACAAAATTTGAGAGCAGTCGTGAGACTGTCGACATACAAGAAAGCGAAACAATAAGAGATGGCCAAATTCAGAAAAATAACCTTGTAGTTTGCTCAATAACATCAAAGTGAACTAGCTACCCAAATAGTTGAAGAAACAGAAAAAAGAAAAAAAGGAATATAAACGAAAATAAAGGAAGGGCACACAAGAAATCAAATAAATAATTAGAAACAAAAATTAGGAAAAAGACCATTATCTCCTGCTCAATGAATTGAAAGTTAAGTTTAGCAAGAAGAAAAGTTGAAGACAGAACAAAACAGAAAAACAATTAGGAGGAAATTTGAAAAGAGCAATAGAGGAGACATACTAGAAAACTGGACTAGCTAGTCAAGAAGTTAAGAAAACAGAAAAAAAAAGAAATAAAAGCAAGTGGTAAACAAAAATTAAAACAGATGAAGCAAGTATTAAGAAAAAGATTTTTGTCTGTTTCTCAAGGCATTGAACGTGAGCTAGCAAGGTAAAAAGTTACAAAAAACAACGGAAAGAAACAATTTGTAAAAGGTAAGAAAAACAATTTGCGACCAAAGACCCAACGCGGGAGAGAGTGGGTATTACGTCTTTTTCTCGATTTTCAACTTTGACCGCCTGTAATTTTTTAATATTAAGAAAATATGTACTGTTTACTGTTTAAAACTAAAATTTGGTTAGAATCAGCACAAGTAATGATTAGAACCAAAAATAAAAGAATAACAATGAAGCCTTAAATGGTTTTTCTAAGAAAATTAGCAATAAAATGAGTTGAAAGAAAAAACAAATAGAAGAAAAAAATAAAAGGACCTACTATAAAGCAAATGGCTAAAAAGAGGCAGAAATTGAATGAAGTTGACCTAGCAAAACAAAGAGAGCACTAGGAAACAAAAAAAAAATAAGAATAGACAAAATTTGGAATAAAATCTTTGTCTTTTTTACAATAAAAGCAAGGAAAACTGTCGAGACAAAAAGTAGAAGAAATAGAAAAAAGAGAACAAAAAATAGAAAAGAAAAATAAAAGAAGGACTTACGAGAAAGCGAAATAATATGAGATGGCCAAATTCAGAAAAATAACCTTTGTAGTTTGCTCAATAACATAGAAGTGAACTAGCTACACAAAAACTTGAAGAAACAGGAAAAATAAAAAAAGGAATGTAAACGAAAATAAAGGAAGGGCACACAAGAAATCAAAGAGATAAGTAAAGACAGAAATTAGGAAAAAGACCCTTATCTCCTGCTCAATGAATTGAAAGTGAAGTTTAGCAAGAAGAAAGGTTGAAGACAGAACAAAACAGAGAAACCATTAGGAGGGAATTGGAAAAAGGCAATAGAGGAGACATACTAGAAAACAAAAGTGTAAGAAGAGGCAAAAATTGGTAAAAAATCGTGGTCTTTTCTTGCGTGACTAGCTGGTTAAAAAGTTAAGAAAACAGCAAAAAAGGAAATAAAGGCAAATGGTAAACAAGAATTAAAAAAGAAGAGGCAAGTATTAAGTAAAATAGTTTTGTGTGTTTCTTAGTGCATTGAACGTGAACTAGCAAGGTAAAAAGTTACAAAAAACAACGGAAAAATAAACAATTTGTAGAAGGGAAGAAAAACAATTTGCGACCAAAGACGAACGCGGGGGAGAGGGGCTATTACCTCTTTTTCTCGATTTTCAACTTTGACCGCCTGTAATTTTTTAATATTAAGAAAAGATGTACTGTTTACTGTTTTAAAACTAAAATTTGGTTAGAATCAGCACAAGTAATGATTAGTACCAAAAATAAAAGAATAACAATGAAATCTTAAATGGTTTTTCTAAAGAAACTAGCAAAAAAAAATAAGTTGAAAAAAAGAACAAATAGAAGAAAAAAATAAAAGGACTCACTGAAAAGCAAATGGCTAAAAAGAGGCAGAAATTGAAAGTACACTAGGAAGACAAAAGATTCTGAATGCAGAAAGAAAGAGAAACAATTACTAAAGAAAAACAAAAGAACCAAGGTAAAAGAAGAGGAGGAAATTGGAAAAAGACAAATCTGTTCTTTTTTTTCTATGAAGTTGACCTAGCAAAACAAAGAGAGCAATAGGAAACAACAAAAAAAATAAGAATAGACAAAATTTGGAATAAAATCTTTGTCTTTTTTACAATAAAAGCAAGGAAAACTGTCGACACCAAAAGCAGAAGAAATAGAAATAAGAGAACAAAAAAATAGAAAAGAAAAATAAAAGAAGGACGTACGAGAAAGCGAAACAATATGAGATGGCCAAATTCAGAAAAATAACCTTTGTAGTTTGCTCAATAACATCGAAGTGAACTAGCTACACAAAAAGGTGAAGAAATAGGAAAAAGAAAAAAAGGAATGTAAACGAAAATAGGAAGGGCACACAAGAAATCAAATAGATAAGTAGAGACAGAAATTAGGAAAAAGACCATTATCTACTGCTCAATGAATTGAAAGTTAAGTTTAGCAAGAAGAAAAGTTGAAGACAGAACAAAACATAAAAACAATTAGGAGGAAAGTTAAAAAGAGCAATAGAGGAGACATACCAGAAAACAAAAGGGTAAGAAGAGACAAACATTGGTAAAAAGATCTCGGTCTTTTCTTGAGTGACTAGCTGGTCAAAAAGTTAAGAAAGCAGAAAAAAAAGAAATAAAAGCAAGTGGTAAACAAGAATTAAAAAAGAAGAAGCAAGTATTAAGAAAAAGATTTTTGTCTGTTTCTCAATGCATTGAAAGTGAGCTAGCAAGGTAAAAAGTTACAAAGAACAACGGAAAGAAACAATTTGTAAAAGGTAAGAAAAACAATTTGCGACCAAAGACTGAACGCGGGGGAGAGTGGGTGTTACGTCTTTTTCTAGATTTTCAACGTTGACCGCCTGTAGTTATTTAATATTAAGAAAAGGTGTACTGTTTACTGTTTTAAAACTAAAATTTGGTTAGAATCAGCACAAGTAATGATTAGAACCAAAAATAAAGAATAACAATGAAACCTTAAATGGTTTTTCTAAGGAAACTAGCAAAAAAATGAGTTGAAAGAAAAAAACAAATAGAAGAAAATAAAAGGACTTACTGAAAAGCAAATAGCTAAAATGAAGCAGAAATTGAAAGTACACTAGCAAGACAAAAAGTTGTGCATGCAGAGAGAAAGAGAAACAATTACTAAAGAAAAACAAAAGATACACATTAGATAACCAAGGAGTAAGAAGAGGCAGACATTGGGAAAAGACAAATATTTTTTTTTTCTATGAAGTTGACCTAGCAAAACAAAGAGATCACTAGGAAACAAAAAAAATAAAAATAGACAAAATTTGGAATAAAATCTTTGTCTTTTTTACAATAAAAACAAGGAAAGCTGTCGAGACAAAAAGTAGAAAAAAACAGAAAAAGAGAACAAAAAATAGTAAAGAAAAATAAAAGAAGAACATACGAGAAAGCGAAATAATAAGAGATGGCCAAAGTCAGAAAAATAGCCTTTGTAGTTTGCTCAATAACATCGAAGTCAACCAGCTACACAAAAAGTTGAAGAAACAGGAAAAGAAAAAAACGAAAGTAAACGAAAATAAAGGAAGGGCACACAAGAAATCAAATAGATAAGTAGAGATAGAAATTAGGAAAAAGACCCTTATCTCCTGCTCAATTAATTGAAAGTGAAGTTTAGCAAGAAGAAAAGTTGAAGACAGAACCAAAGAGAAAAACAATTAGGAGGGAATTGGAAAAGGGCAATAGAGGAGACATACTAGAAAACAAAAGGGTAAGAAGAGGCAAAAATTGGTAAGAAATCGTGGTTTTTTCTTGCGTGACTAGCTGGTTAAAAAGTTAAGAAAACAGAAAAAAAGGAAATAAAAGCAAATGGTAAACAAAAATTAAAAAAGAAGAGGCAAGTATTAAGGAAAATATTTTGGTCTTTTTCTTAATGCATTGAACGTGAACTAGCAAGGTAAAAAGTTACAAAAAACAACGGAAAAATAAACAATTTGTAGAAGGGAAGAAAAACACTTTGCGACCAAAGACGAACGCGGGGGAGAGGGGTATTACCTCTTTTTCTCGATTTTCAACTTTGACCGCCTGTAATTTTTTAATATTAAGAAAAGATGATACTGTTTACTGTATTAAAACTAAAATTTGGTTAGAATCAGCACAAGTAATGATTAGAACCAAAAATAAAAGCATAACAATGAAATGTTAAATGGTTTTCCTAAGGAAACTAGCAAAAAAAAATAAGTTGAAAAAAAGAACAAATAGAAGAAAAAAATAAAAGGAGTTACTGAAATGCAAATGGCTAAAAAGAGGCAGAAATTGAAAGTACACTAGGAAGACAAAAAATTGTGAATGCAGAAAGAAAGAGAAACAATTACTAAAGAAAAACAAAAGAACCAAGGTGAAAGAAGAGGCAGAAATTGGAAAAAGACAAATCTGTCTTTTTTTATGAAGTTGACCTAGCAAAACAAAGAGAGCAATAGGAAACAAAAAAAAATAAGAATAGACAAAATTTGGAATAAAATCTTTGTTTTTTTACAATAAAAGCAAGGAAAATTGTCGAGACAAGAAGTAGAAGAAATAGAAAAAAGAGAACAAAAAATAGTAAAGAAAAATAAAAGAAGGACATACGAGAAAGCGAAATAAAAAGAGATGGCCAAAGTCAGAAAAATAACCTTTGTAGTTTGCTCAATAACATCGAAGTGAACTAGCTACATAAAAAGTTGAAGAAACAGGAAAAATAAAAAAAGGAATGTAAACGAAAATAAAGGAAGGGCACACAAGAAATCAAATAGATAAGTAGACACAGAAATTAGGAAAAAGAACCTTATCTCCTGCTCAATGAATTGAAATTGAACTTCAGCAAGAAGAAAAGTTAAAGACAGAACCAAACAAAAAAAAATAGGAGGAAATTTGAAAAGAACAATAGAGGAGACAGACTAGAAAACAAAAGCGTAACAAGGGGCAAAACTTGGAAAAAAGATCTTGGTCTTTTCTTGAGTGACTAGCTGGTCAAAAAGTTAAGCAAGCAGAAAAAATAAATAAAAGCTAATGGTAAACAAGAATTAAAAAAGAAGAGGCAAGTATTAAAAAAAAGATTTTTGTCTGTTTCTTAATGCATTGAACGTGAACTAGCAAGGTAAAAAGTTACAAAAAACAACGGAAAAATAAACAATTTGTAGAAGGGAAGAAAAACAATTTGCGACCAAAGACGAACGCGAGGGAGAGGGGGTATTACCTCTTTTTCTCGATTTTCAACTTTGACCGCCTGTAATTTTTTAATATTAAGAAAAGATGTACTGTTTACTGTTTTAAAACTAAAATTTGGTTAGAATCAGCACAAGTAATGATTAGAACCAAAAATAAAAGAATAACAATGAAATCTTAAATGGTTTTTCTAAGGAAACTAGCAAAAAAAATAAGTTGAAAAAAAGAACAAATAGAAGAAAAAAATAAAAGGACACACTGTAAAGCAAAAGGCTAAAAAGAGACAGAAATTGAAAGTACACTAGGAAGAAAAAAAATTGTGAATGCAGAAAGAAAGAGAAACAATTACTAAAGAAAAACAAAAGAACCAAGGAGTAAGAAGAGGCAGAAATTGGAAAAAGACAAATCTGTCTTTTTTTCTATGTAGTTGACCTAGCAAAACAAAGAAAGCACTAGGAAAAAAAATAAGAATAGACAAAATTTGAGAGCCGTCGTGAGACTGTCGACATACAAGAAAGCGAAACAATAAGAGATGGCCAAATTCAGAAAAATAACCTTGTAGTTTGCTCAATAACATCAAAGTGAACTAGCTACACAAATAGTTGAAGAAACAGGAAAAAGAAAAAAAGGAATATAAATGAAAATAAAGGAAGGGCACACAAGAAATCAAATAGATAAATAAGTAGAGATAGAAATTAGGAAAAAGACCCTTATCTCCTGCTCAATGAATTGAAAGTGAAGTTTAGCAAGACGAAAAGTTGAAGACAGAACAAAACAGAAAAATAATTAGGAGGGAATTGGAAAAGGGCAATAGAGGAGACATACTAGAAAACAAAAGGGTAAGAAGAGGCAAAAATTGGTAAAAAATCGTGGTCTTTTCTTGCGTGACTAGCTGGTTAAAAAGTTAAGAAAACAGAAAAAAAGGAAATAAAAGCAAATGGTAAACAAAAATTAAAAAAGAAGAGGCAAGTATTAAGAAAAATATTTTTGTCTGTTTCTTAATGCATTGAAAGTGAACAATTTGTAAAAGGGAAGAAGAACAATTTGCGACCAAAGACGAATGCGGGGTAGAGGGGGTATTACGTCTTTTTCTCGATTTTCAACTTTGACCGCCTGTAGTTTTTTAATATTAAGAAAAGATGTACTGTTTACTGTTTTAAAACTAAAATTTGGTTAGAATCAGCACAACTAATGATTAGAACCAAAAATAAAAGAATAACAATGAAACCTTAAATGGTTTTTCTAAGGAATCTAGCAAAAAAATTAGTTGAAAAAAAAACAATTAGAAGAGAAAAATAAAAGGACTTACTGAAAAGCAAATGGCTAAAAAGAGGCAGAAATTGAAAGTACACTAGCAAGACAAAAAGTTGTGCATGCAGAAAGAAAGAGAAACAATTAGTAAAGAAAAACAAAAGCACCAAGGTGAAAGAAGGGGCAGAAATTGGAAAAGGACAAATCTGTCTTTTTTTCTATGAAGTTGACCTAGCAAAACAAAGAGAGCACTAGGAAACAAAAAAAATAAGAATAGACAAAATTTTGAATAAAATCTTTGTCTTTTTTACAATAAAAGCAAGGAAAACTGTCGAGACAAGAAGTAGAAGAAATAGAAAAAAGAGAACAAAAAATAGTAAAGAAAAATAAAAGAAGGACATACGAGAAAGCGAAATAATAAGAGATGGCCAAAGTCAGAAAAATAACCTTTGTAGTTTGATCAATAACATCGAAGTGAACTAGCTACACAAAAAGTTGAAGAAACAGGAAAAAGAAAAAAAAGGAATGTAAACGAAAATAAAGGAAGGGCACACAAGAAATCAAATAGATAAGTAGAGACAGAAATTGGGAAAAAGACCCTTATCTCCTGCTCAATGAATTGAAATTGAACTTCAGCAAGAAGAAAAGTTAAAGACAGAACCAAACAGAAAAAAAAATTAGGAGGAAATTTGAAAAGAGCAATAGAGGAGACAGACTAGAAAACAAAAGGGTAACAAGGGGCAAAACTTGGAAAAAAGATCTTGGTCTTCTCTTGAGTGACTAGCTGGTCAAAAAGTTAAGAAAGCAGAAAAAATAAATAAAAGCTAATGGTAAACAAGAATTAAAAAAGAAGAGGCAAGTATTAAGAAAAATATTTTTGTCTGTTTCTTAATGCATTGAACGTGAACTAGCAAGGTAAAAAGTTACAAAAAACAACGGAAAAATAAACAATTTGTAAAAGGTAAGAAAAACAATTTGCGACCAAAGACTGAATGCGGGGGAGAGTGGGTATTACTCTTTTTCTCGATTTTCAACTTTGACCGCCTGTAATTTTTAATATTAAGAAAAGATGTACTGTTTACTGTTTTAAAACTAAAATTTGGTTAGAATCAGCACAAGTAATGATTAGAACCAAAAATAAAGAATAACAATTAAACCTTAAATGGTTTTTCTAAGGAAACCAGCAATAACAAGTAGAAGAAAAAAATAAAAGGACTTACTGAAAAGCAAATGGCTAAAAAGAGGCAGAAATTGAAAGTACACTAGGAAAACAAAAAATTGTGAATGCAGAAAGAAAGAGAAACAATTACTAAAGAAAAACAAAAGAACCAAGGTGAAAGAAGAGGCAGAAATTGGAAAAAGACAAATCTGTCTTTTTTTCTATGAAGTTGACCTAGCAAAACAAAGAGAGCACTAGGAAAAAAATAGGAATAGACAAAATTCGAGAGCAGTCGTAAGACTGTCGACATACAAGAAAGCGAAACAATAAGAGATGGCCAAAATCAGAAAAATAACCTTGTAGTTTGCTCAATAACATCAAAGTGAACTAGTTACACAAATAGCTGAAGAAACAGGAAAAAGAAAAAAAGGAATATAATCGAAAATAAAGGAAGGGCACACAAGAAATCAAAGAGATAAGTAGAGACAGAAATTAGGAAAAAGACCCTTATCTCCTGCTCAATGAATTGAAAGTGAAGTTTAGCAAGAAGAAAAGTTGAAGACAGAACAAAACAGAAAAACAATTAGGAGGGAATTGGAAAAGGGCAATAGAGGAGACATACTAGAAAACAAAAGGGTAAGAAGAGGCAAAAATTGGTAAAAAGATCTTGGTCTTTTCTTGAATAAATTGAGTGACTAGCTGGTCAAAAAGACTAGCTGGTCAAAAAGTTAAGAAAACAGAAAAAGAAAAGAAATAAAAGCAAATGGTAAACAAGAATTAAAAAAGAAGAGGCAAGTATTAAGAAAAATATTTTTGTCTGTTTCTTAATGCATTGAAAGTGAACAATTTGTAAAAGGGAAGAAGAACAATTTGCGACCAAAGACGAACGCGGGGTAGAGGGGGTATTACGTCTTTTTCTCGATTTTCAACTTTGACCGCCTGTAGTTTTTTAATATTAAGAAAAGATGTACTGTTTACTGTTTTAAAACTAAAATTTGGTTAGAATCAGCACAACTAATGATTAGAACCAAAAATAAAAGAATAACAATGAAACCTTAAATGGTTTTTCTAAGGAATCTAGCAAAAATATTAGTTGAAAAAAAACAATTAGAAGAGAAAAATAAAAGGACTTACTGAAGAGCAAATGGCTAAAAAGAGGCAGAAATTGAAAGTACACTAGCAAGACAAAAAGTTGTGCATGCAGAAAGAAAGTGAAACAATCACTAAAGAAAAACAAAAGAACCAAGGAGTAAGAAGAGGCAGAAATTGGAAAAAGCCAAATCTGTCTATTTTTCTATTAAGTGATCTAGCAAAATAAAGAGAGCACTAGGAAACAAAAAAAATAAGAATAGACAAAATTTTGAATAAAATCTTTGTCTTTTTTACAATAAAAGCAAGGAAAACTGTCGAGACAAGAAGTAGAAGAAATAGAAAAAAGAGAACAAAAAATAGTAAAGAAAAATAAAAGAAGGACATACGAGAAAGCGAAATAATAAGAGATGGCCAAAGTCAGAAAAATAACCTTTGTAGTTTGCTCAATAACATCGAAGTGAACTAGCTACACAAAAAGTTGAAGAAACAGGAAAAAGAAAAAAAAGGAATGTAAACGAAAATAAAGGAAGGGCACACAAGAAATCAAATAGATAAGTAGAGACAGAAATTGGGAAAAAGAACCTTATCTCCTGCTCAATGAATTGAAATTGAACTTCAGCAAGAAGAAAAGTTAAAGACAGAACCAAACAGAAAAAAAAATTAGGAGGAAATTTGAAAAGAGCAATAGAGGAGACAGACTAGAAAACAAAAGGGTAACAAGGGGCAAAACTTGGAAAAAAGATCTTGGTCTTTTCTTGAGTGACCAGCTGGTCGAAAAGTTAAGAAAGCAGAAAAAATAAATAAAAGCTAATGGTAAACAAGAATTAAAAAAGAAGAGGCAAGTAATAAGAAAAATATTTTTGTCTTGTTTCTCAATGCATTGAAAGTAAACTAGCAAGGTTTACAACAAAAAACAACGATTCAATATACAATTTTCTGCATACTAGTTTCGGGCCTACCCCTCATCAGTACAGCTTTGGCTCGACAAATTGGAGGCCGTGTGTCGTGGCTTAAAGCAAAAAAAAAATAATAAAATAACAAAACGAATTCTAAATTTCCTTTGGTACTAAATTCATTATCCTTCCTTTTTATTCGCAGATAAAAAATCCGAAAAAAGCTCCAAATCGTCCAAAAAAACCGCAAAGAGCAAAACAACTCAACTGGAACCAGATCCTTCGATGTGGGTAGACTTCGACGACATTAAAGACTACATCCATCATTTGACCATCTACTTCCAGCCCAGATGTTTCAAAAACCGAACTAACATATCGGATGTACATTTCCCAAATAAGGTCGCAGATTTCTTGTATGTGATTTCGCCTTTTGCTACAAGAGAATCCCGTGGTGAACCACTTTACATTTTTATGGACTCGATAGACTCTAAGATCCTTCTGATAAATTTAGCCCAAGTAGGAGAAACATCTGTGCTACAGAAAAGTGAAAGTAAGTTTCGGTCTTAGTACTGTGATGCTTATCGAACTAAACTTGGTTTTAGATGAGTCTGAAGAAGAAGTGGTAGAACGAAAGTCCGATGACCTGGATATATGCGACAAGATAGTCCTTTGGAAAACAAAAAAAATCCCATCAAAATCGTCTCAAGGTGTAAAGCAGACTTCTCCTCAAATTGGTATTGAAGGAAAGCCAATTGGTCTTGTTTTGGAAGAGTACTTTTGGGACTCAAATACAATAGCACCCCCTAAAGGAGTGCTCAGTTCTTTTGGCACTAAAAGTTTAATGTTAGACCTGATGCCCGGAAGAATATCACTGAGACTTTGGATATCATCACACCGCTCCTATACTGTCCAATTTTTTTCTGACACCCAGGCAAGCATTGGGTGTTTGGAAGAATATTTAGCTGCTTCTAGTGCTGAGTCGCAGCTGCTCACAAGTTTGTGCTATCAGTTGTCAAGTGCTTTCGGTAACAGTTATACCTCTGCCAATACCCACACTTGATAGTAGTAATTACAGGCAAATTAGTTCAATCTTTCGGAACTTCTGACGTTGTTGTCAATCTCAGAAATTTTTACCAAACTTACAAACCCAAGAAGAGTCTCACCAAGGCAGAAGCCGTTGTAGTTCACAAAATCTTCTTTGAAGAATTCTGCAAAACCATAGAAGAAAATAGTACAACTTCAAAACCTCTGAACGCCATCAGACTGCTTTTTTTGCAGCTGAAGACTTTCGACTACATTAATCCATATTTGGAAGAGCCGCACTTGTATCCGGATAAGTTTGAGCTTGCTGAAGAAGTGGATTATGCCAAGGTTATGCAGAGGGCTGCAGTAAGAATTCAGGCGTTTTTCAAAGGGGTGTACGTGCGGCTTTTACTGAAGAAAATTGAAGAAGGTCATATAGAATTTCAGAGTAGGTAAACGTCTTTTGGAGTTTCGTTTCTAAGTCTGGTTAATTGTAGGTACTTTCGGTATCTTGAAGTCAGTTTATGTAGAAATATTTTCATCAGATAAGCGCCTCAATTTCTGTCCACAATTGTTGAGAAGGTTGTTTGAGCGTCAAGAAATGGTGAACATTCGAAACAAATTTGAAGTACATCAAGACACCAGCAGCGTTCTTTATAATCAGATCTTCTTTGGCAGTCAATTCGTATATTTTAATTGTTGGGTTCCTTTGTGCAGGTACGAATTCTTTATAAACAGTGAAGAACCCGTTACTTTGAAACTATCGTTAATTACCAACGTAAAAAGCTATTCTGTAAGGGCTTTTAACAACGACACATTGGCTGAGGTAAAGAAAGTGTTAAACCAAGTTACGGTAGAAAGGTATGAACGAAATCAAAAAGGCTATACTGTTCTCTGCTATGGATGGTCAGGCATTCAACCAAAAGTCTGCTGGAAGTTAATCATCTCTAGCAAAGTGATGTCAAAGGGAGACCTAGTGGTGGTACCCGTTCCCCTGCTGACAACCTTGTCTCTAAAAGACTTTTACCAGCCCAACTACAACAACATAATATGCCGCTACATTATTGACGTTGAGGCTGATGGTTTTCTGACTGCAAATATTACCACAAGCTTCGATGAAGTCCAGATTTCTTTAGCACTACTAGACAAAAGTGGCAGAAAAATTCAAGAAGTGAGTGGAGTAAAAAGTGCCTTATTTCCCCTATTAGAGTTGAGAAATGAGTTGTATGTGCCAGTTTCTGAGGCTTCCAGGAAGATTTTTGAAGTAATTCAAGGTAACTAGTATAATGTCTTGAAGGTAACATATTTATAAAAATCATCAACAGGAGCTCAGATACATTCAAATGCAAGTTCTACTAGTGAAATTACCTACAGCAAACTGACGACAAAGTACGCAAGCACTAGAAATTTCAAAAAGTCGTCTACCTCACTTGGAAGTAATCTAGAAGTAGATAAGAGGCAAAAACGGAAAAGTTCTGGAAGTCAGGACGACATAGCTGAAGAAAAAAGTTTTTCGTCTCAAAAAAGTGTATTGGGTGAGTTGGTGTTATGGGAGTTATCTGCAGGAAGAAGAATAAATGCCGACGTATTGTTTTAATTTTGTTTTTCTTTGACCTTTATTGATATGTAACTTCACGCAAACTGTTCATGACAAATTATGCTACAGATCAAACTTTAAACATGATTTGAACGTCAAAATTTATTCTTCAATAGAAAAAGTTTCTTCCTCTACAAGAAAGTCGCTTCTGCTACTATAGTTCATTTATAGGCTGAAATTTTGTTATAGAATCTGACACCAAACTTCAAAGTAGAAGGAAATCGTCTTCAAAGTAAGATTTACACATTGCGTGTCTAGAGGTTTTGCTGCCTAAAAGTTTTAGAGGTTCTTTAGGTCCAAAAATCAAAAGCTCGAGTAAGACTATAACTTCCATCAGTGAAACGAATGTCAGTAACTACGCCGAATACATCTTGGAGGCAAAAGTAGTAAGTCAATCATTTTTTTATAAATCAGAGTTTTCAGAATTAAAACAAACAAAAACAAAATAATTAAAATGTTGAATATAATTTAATGTAAACCATATTAATGTAAGCAGCTGTACAGTAACATGGTCATCCTATTTCGGGTGGTAAACACAAAATAAATGGACAAAGTGAGTACGCAAATTAGGACATTGGAAAAGTGGCCCTATGCACTGTGACCAGGGATTCTTGCCCTGTTAAATGAAAACCTTTGAAACTTTTTTTTTAATTTCTTCCCTCCCCTTTATTTTCTTAGGTTGGTAAGAGCTGGCCTTTAACTGCAAGCGAATGGGATCGTGTCAAAAAAGTCAAAGAAAAACAGTACTTTTTCCCAACAGCAGAAAAGTTAGTAATAGGCAATAACAGGAAAAGAGAAAATTTAATACTCTGTTAGTTTTATATCTCCTGCTCTAAGAATGTCCAAAAGACAATCTTCAGCCAAAAAGTCCACAATGATTGCCCTAATGGAGGAGCCCTATTGGATTTTGGATTTGGTTTTCACATCGTCGAGTGGTTTGGAATTTAAGCCAGACAAAACTGCAAGCGAGAAGAGGAAACAAATTAAGGCCAAATGGTTCAGCAATCAGGAACGATACATGAAAGCACTCGAACTACGGTAAGTACGTTTTTTAGCAAAAATTTCAACTCCATAATTATACCTACTTTAGAGAAAAGTACTTGTCATCAAACTCAGTACTTAAAGAAGATTTCACCATAGATCCAACCCAACGAAGCAATGACTCAAGGGATTTTTGGCCGAAGAAAATAGGAATGGAGTCTCTACTTGAATACATGTTAGTACCTCCTGATGAAGTAGATGAGGACAATTGGTAATTTTTCTGAAAATTTTGCTCTTCGGTAAGATCTACTAAAAGTTTCTGTTAAGCAAAATGAAATGCGGGGATGACTATATTATCGAAGAGGCTAACCTTGAAAGAAAAATGAAGGAGTATGAGGAAGATGAAGACGCCACAAATGAGGAAATTGATTGTTTAATCCAGGAACAGAAAGAACACTTTGAAGTTGCTTCTCAATGGTTCCAAGGTGCCTAAGTAGTTTTTGAAGCCGTCTAGAAGTTTCTTAGCTTAATACATTTTAGACCTGAGAGATGATTCGACTTTTATGATTGGCGAAGTCTTGGCTGAAAGGCAGGATTATGTCAATAAAATTTTGGCAAAACCCAAGACGAAATCCGAAAAAAAGCGAAAAGAGAAGAAAAAGTAGTTTGTGTTTTGTTACTTTTAGAAACTTAAGTTTTTGTTAGTCAAAGGAGATATTTTCAAATTAAAGATAAATTAATTTGTACTGTGAGTAGATTTCTTCTCAGAATTACCAACCAGCTGATGAAACAAACTCAATTCGAATGAAATTAACCTCTAAAAGTGTTTTTTTAAATGGTTCAAAAACGAGATTCTAAAAGTGCCTAAAAATCGAAAACCGAAGGTGTATATCTCCAAAAATATTGCAGCGACGAAACTTCTGATAGCAGGAGGTGAAAGAGTACATCAAGAAGAGAAAAAAGCAGTTGGATTCACTCCAATCACTTGAAGCGATCTCAAGTGACTGCCGTTCAAATTTGAGACTTGAGGAAAAAGTGGTAATACCCCTCCTGAACCCTGAAACCCTTTTGAACATTTAGAAAAAAAAAAATCCGGAAAGTTTTGTTACTGTTTTTGGTCGGAATGGCACGTTTGCAATCCCCTAAGGACGTAACAAATTCAATTCGAATTAAATTAACCTCTAAAGAGGATTTTTGAAAAATGGTCAAAAAGCGCGATTCTAAAAGTGCTTAAAAATTGACCTCCGAACGGGTCAACTTCCGAAAATATTGCAGCCACAGAACTTCCGATGGTGGGAGGTGAAAGAGGGCATCAAGAAAGGAAAATGCAGTTAGATTCACCGCAATCGCTTGAGGCGTTCTCAAGTTACAGGCGGTCAAAATTGAGAATTGAGAAAAAAGTCGTAATACCCCCCCCCCAATATTAAAACAACATTTAAAAAAAATCCGCAATTTTTTTTTGCTGTTTTTCATGGGAATGGCACATTTGCAATTTCCTAAGAACGTAACAAATACCATTCAAATAAAATTAACTTCTAAAGAGGTTTTTCGAAAAAAATGTCCAAAAACGCGATTGTAAAAGTGCCTAAAAATCGACCACCGAAGGGTCTATATCCGAAAATATTGCACCTACGGAACTTCCGATGAAAGAGGACATCAAGAAGAGGAAAAAAGAGTTGGATTCACTCCAATTGGTCGAGGCGTTCTCAAGTTACAGGCGGTCAAACTTGAGAATTGAGAAAAAAGTCGTAATACCCCCCCCCCCTTTGAACATTTTTAAAAATTGTAGTAAATTTTGTTTCTTGTTTTTTATCGGAATGGTACGTTTGCAATCCCTTAAGAACGTAACAAATTCAATTCGAATACAATTAGAAGTTTTTTAAAAATTGGTCAAAAAACGCGATTCTAACATTTCGCACACACTTCACAAGCTTCAAGACAAAATAGTGTTTGGTTAATCAGATAAATCGACTCCCTACTATTTTTTCAGAAACTTTTAACTTGCATTTTACTAATACTAAATCGAATTTCTCCACATATTCCAAGTTGGTATTTTTATACATTTCAAGTCATTCCCGACCGATATTTGCCTTAATTTTTTAAATGTTTTGATCGAAATTTTATTGAGTTTAGCTCAAAAGCGTACTTTACCTTAAACAATAAGTCAGAAAATTTAGCTCATTCTGGCCTTATTTTATCAAGAAATAGAGCTTTTTCAAAAACATCACAATTTGAATAATCAATTTTTGATTGTATCGTCCATAGACTTTTACGGTAATAAATCGTTTTTCACTAAAAACACTAACTTATCAGTTTGTAGAGACTTTCAGTAAAATTTCACATATTCTGGTTCAAAAATATAATTATATACTCTCTCCAAACATTTCTAAATTGATATTTAATATAGTTTGTCATTTTTGTCCGATTTTGGCCCTAATCCTAACCTGAATTTTCTGAATCTAAGCAAGCAAGCAAGCAATAACTTGCATCAAAGTTTAAATTTCTAGAAAATATGGATTATTTTTAGCCGATATTAGCCCAATCTCTAACCTGAATTTCTTCAAAAGCTATTAAGTTGTTTATGAATTTTTGGTTATGAATGGTTTAAGTTATTTTGGAAAAGAGGTGAAACCGGAACATGCTTAAACCGGGTTTATCCAAGTGGGCTAGATTTTCTCAGAAAACCTGGATTTTTGTCAGCTCTGTTAGACGCTTTAAGTCATTTTCCACCGATATTGTTTCTAATACTGACCTGCATTTTTCCACAAACTCTAAATTTGCATTTTTAAACGCCTTGAGTGATTTTGATTCTAACCATAACCTGTATTTTCGATTAAATGGAATATAAAATAATATGCTTCCAACACTTCCCAAGTTATTACGACAACTTAAAGTCATTGCAATTGGTATGGGATATAGATTTGTAAGTACCGTCATTGATCATTGGTACCACCACAGGCCAATTTCTGTTCACCATATTCTTCAGAATGCGGGCAGTTCTAGTATTTTTTAACATATTTCGTGTTTTGTTAATAAAAATAACAAATAAAATTATGCTTTGGACATTTTTTAGTTTCAACCATTACTAATAATGTTAATTATAAACTAACTCAATTAACTCAACTAATTATAAATGTGAACGTTGGGATAGCAGGTGTAGTACAAAGCTACTTCACCTTTTAGAAATCGCCAACGTTTCGACCTTTAATTGAGGGCTTTCTCA
Source organism: Taphrorychus bicolor (assembly GCA_951812265.1). Taxonomy (NCBI): domain Eukaryota; kingdom Metazoa; phylum Arthropoda; class Insecta; order Coleoptera; family Curculionidae; genus Taphrorychus; species Taphrorychus bicolor. The sequence continues at coordinate 21,293,645 of OX638305.1, forward strand.
GGGCTTTTTCAATCAGAGAAGCTTGTCTTGAGTTGTTGGGATCCTCTCAAGCCATTTTGTGGTCCTGTGGCATTTCGTCTAAAGTGTACTATAAGTTCGTAGATGTGTAAGTTTCGATGTAGTAGTTACTTTATTTTAATTTTCATGACAAGCTTCTCTGATTGAAAAAGCCCTAAGGAAGACCACAATTAGGTCGAAACTTGGCGATTTCTAAAAAGTGAAGTAGCTTTTTGTCCTACACCTACTATCCAAACGTTCACATTAGTAAATAAAGGACGTTAAGCACAGATGATGTCAAATTATAAATTAACTCAAATAGCCTGTTTTGAATTAACTCAAATAGCCTGTTCTAGCTTTCTGAGAGTCTTGGCTATGTCATGTCTATTGGAAACGACTACCTAAGGACCAAAATATAAAAAGCAAAACTAAAAACCAAATTGTTTATAATACAGAGACAAATAAAGAAGACACGAAAGACAGGAGAGACAACCATTACAAAGAAGACTTTTTAGAATGTGTGGTCCTTAATAAATTATATGATACAGGGATTGTTTATTAGAAAATGTCATCTAGAAAGCCATGAATTTTTGACAGAAAAGGATGACATAACTAAAATAACTGAACTTCCTTCATCTCTTTCTTCTGACATATTACAGCCCACTATTACCCATTCACTTATTTTTGTCATCTAGTTACCTTTGAAAGCTTATTTTTTATATACCCATCTCCTTTTAGCGCATATTGGGAAAATGTCAAAGTTAAATTTCCAACGGCTATTCGACGACAATAATAAGTGAATGGCTTATAAATGATGCTTTTAAATAAACACCACCTACTTGGAGTTATGGTGTTGTAAATGATGAGCCACGGATGAGAAAAGTATTCTCAGAAAAGAATTCTTGTTGGGACGACCTTATAGGATATGTGTGTGGTGTTGTCGTTTCGTCCCGGGGCCTACCTTGGACTCGTCAATAAGACGTGGTAGACCCCTCTTTTATACGCCGTGGTGAGAGTTTGAAGACTTGTATTTGAAGAAAAATTCGGCGCAGGAAAGGCGGTGTGACGTTATGAAGGATTTCGACTAATGCTGCCACCTGTGAGTCGGTGGGTGAAGTTTCAGCACTGCCACCTGTGTGTCGATGGGTGAAGTTCCGCCACAGTGTAAACAGGGTCTCGAGTAGCAAATTAATTCAAGGTTAGATATTTCGTAAAAATGAAATTGAGTATTTTTTCTTTATTTCAATCAAACAATTTTAGAATTTATTTGTACTAAAATGCTCTCTGAAATGTTTTCATTAAAAGCAATAAAATGGTAATAGAAAACTAGTTTTAAATAACTTTTAACTTAATCTAGTGTATTAACAAACTTTCTCTAAATATATTTTTTTGTACGTAGTTTTATTTATTTTTCTTGCGACCTTTATTTTTGGTAAGTTTTGCCTTCAACATTTTCGGTAACGACGATATTTTCTTAGCTTTAATTTTTGGAAACAAAAACCCTGACATCATTCAAACTTTATACAGGGCCAGAACTCAAAATTCCAAGACCAACTGTTTGAAATACATAGATAGTTGGCAAAAAACAAATTTTGACTATTTCTGTAAATCAATGTAACTAAGCCATTACTGGTTCTAGCGAAAACATGTAAAACAGATGTTTTTTTTTCTGAATGATGATATAAAGTATTTTTAATTGTGCGCAAAAGCATCCGCATAATTGGGAATTCACCTCAACATGTCAAATAAATATAACCTACACTTAACACATAATATGTAGTAGTATAAATGAAAAAAACTGTTAAATAAAGCATTATAGAAATTTCACAATTAGTATGAAATAAATTAGAAGGATATCTGGTAAATATTGTCAAGTAAAACAGGTAGCAAACCGATTCACACTGAAGAGAAAACAGAAACGGAAATTAAAAAAAAATATTAAATTTAGGAAAAGGAGAAAAAGTAGGCCAAAGGGAGTATGGAAAGAAGTAGAGAATATAAAAGAAATGAAAAAATCATGGATAATGCTGAATAGGTGCTTGAAGAACCGAGAAAGAGCCAATTAAATTTAAGAACATAAAAAAACGACATTTAAGAGGAAAAGCAAATGAGATAAAATTTAAAAATTTAAAGAATAGCAGAAATTTATTCAAACAAAAAACAGTATAGTACGCTCAAAAACAAAGTAAGAAGTAATAAAAAAAATAGTAAATGATCTAAAATAGAAAAAAGTGAAAATTTTGCGAATGGAAGAATAGACGTAAACCAACTAGAGAGATGAAATTTAATAAAAAAAAAACAAAAACGAAGAAGGAAACTTTATTGGCAGAAAATTATAATGAGACAAAATGATCAAAGATACAGGAATTAAAAAGGGGAGCAATTGAGCCACAATTATAAAAAAAAACACAAAATATTACAGAATGTAATTGGGAAAAGAAAATGAGTTGAAATAATAAAAAAAAATATTAAAAGGAAAGTGGTTGAAAAATAACTCAAAAAATTTCTTCAAATTATAGAAAATGTAAAATGACTATTAAAAAAAATAGTAAATGAAGCAATTGTCTTATAAATATGGAAAATATCACGGATTAGAAACAATACAAATTAATCATACAAACAACAAAGCAGGTCAAAAGTAGTGCGAGAATTAAAGGAAGTGGAGCTTGATGAATAAATATAAAACAACAGATATGTAAACGGTGAAAAGATGTATGAAAAACCAAAAAAGGAAAAATAATAAGAACTTGGAAAAGAACAATATAGAGAAAAGGTAAATGCGTTAAAAATGCAGAAGAAGGCTAAAAAGGAGTGTGAGGCAAAAATGGATTTAAAACTAAATAAAAACGAAAAATGAGGCAAAATTAAAAGTCAAAAGATTCTTAATAGATGGTTCGATATTAAATCTTAAAAATCAGATCCCTTCGGTGGACGATTTTTAAGCACTTATAACATCGAGTTTTTGGCCAATTTTTGGAAAAATTACTTTAAGGGTTAATTTTATTCAAATTGAGAAAAACAGCAAAAAAAAAAACTTTATTTGAACGAATTTATTTTAAAGAAAATTTATTTGAACTTGATCAAAGAGGGGGGGGGGGGGCTAGAATGACTTTTTTCATAATTTTCAAGTTTGACCGCCTGTAACATTAAAACGAGTGGACCGATGGAAGTGAATCTAACTGTTTTTTGCTCGTCTTGATTTCACCTTTTAAAATCGAGTTTTTGGCCAATTTTTAAATATTTGCTTTTAGGGTTAATATATTAAGGATTGAATTAGTTACGTTTTTAGTGAATTGCAGGCGTGCCATCCCTATCAACAACACAAAGGGGATAACGACTTTTTTCTCAATTTTCACCGCCTGTAACTTTATAATGAGTGCACCGTTGGGAGTGAATCTACCTGTTCTTTGCTCTTCTTAATGTCCCCTTTCACCTCCCGCTAACTGAAGTCTCGTAGAGGCCACATTTTTCCACCTTTCGTTAGGCTTTTCATTTACTTTTAAAATAGATTTTTTGGCCAATTAAAAAAAAAACTCCTTTAAGGGTAAATTTAATTTGAATTGACTTACGTTCTTAGGGATTTTCAGTCGTGGTAATTTCGATCAAAAACAGCAAAAAAAAAGTCTAATTCTTTTTTCAAATTGACCGAAGAGATGTTACGACTTTTTTTTTGAGTTTTCAAATTTGACTCCCTGTACCTTTAGAACGACTGAACCGTTTGTAGTGAATCTTTTTCAGTTTTTTGCTCTTCTTGAGATCCCCTTGAACTGCCGTCAACAGAAGGCCCATAGATGTAACATTTTTTGAGTTAGGCCCCTTCGGTGGCCGATTTTTAGGCCCTTTAAATTCGAGTTTTTGGCCAATTAAAAAAAACTACTTCAAGAGTTAACTTCATTCGAACGGAGTTCGTTATGTTCTTAGGGAATTACAGACATACCATTCCCATCAAAAATAGCAAAAAAAAATCAATTTTTTTTTTTAATTGACACAAGGGGGGGGGTGTTGTTACGTCTTTTTTTTTCAATTTTCAACTTTGATTCCCTGTACCTCTTAATGAGTGCACCGATTGGAGTGAATCCAACTGTTTTTTGCTCTTCTTGATGTCCCCTTTCACCTCCCGCCAACAAAAGTCTTATGGGTGCAACATTTTCGGAGTTAGACTTTTTCGGTGTTCGAATTAGGCACTTTTAAAATAGAGTCTTTGGCCAATTTTTGAAAAAATCACTTTAATTGTTAATAACATTAGAATTGAGTTTGTTAGCTTTCTAGTGAATTGCAGACATGCCATTCCCATCCAATACAGCAAAAAAAATTCTGAAATTTTTTTGAACTTGACCATAGGGGGGGGGGCTATAAGGACTTTTTTTTCAATTTTCAAGTTTGACCGCCCGTAACTTTAGAACAAGTGCACCGATGGGAGTGAATCCAACTGTTTTTTGCTCTTCTTGATGTCCTCTTTTACCTCTCACCAACAGAAGTCAACTGTGCGTTATAACTCAATAATTCAGAAGAAAATTGAATATGCAATTCAAACATAATAAGATTTTTTGAGATACTACCTTTTTTTCGAGACCGAAACCGAGACGCGAGTTGCTACTACGAGACCAAGACTGAGATTAAGCGGACCTCGGTCTCGGTCTTGATGCACAAGACCGAGACCGAGAGTATGTAAGTCTCGGTCTCAGTCTCGTAAAGCTCTACTTCGCCCAGTTGCAGGCCTCAGCTTCGCTTCGGCCGTCAATCTCTGGGCTCAGCACGAAAAGACCCACTTTTACTCCTAGTGACATACTCTACTATTTATCTTTCTATTTATAAAGTACTTTTATATCAGTTGCTTCTTAGTTTATTTACCTTAAAAGTGTGCAAATTTGCTCCTGTTTAATAAAATATTCGTATTTTTAAGGTTTTTGTTAACGTGTATAACGAAACATTCTGGCTCATTTCATTTATCTGAGATTGAGCCTTTCCGGAACCTGTACATTATCGAGAAGTCCCAAAATAGCAATTTCTAGAAAAATGAGGTTCTGACACAAACCACCACTTAAAGAGTGCTGTTGACTTTATCTATACAAATTAATCTCTCATGCACCCAATTATGATTTAGCGGTTTTCGGTTTGATGGCGATATGTCAAGAAATAATAATTAAAAGAATACGCTACGGGACTAGCGCAAAGAAAATTTTCTGCATTTTTGCCACTTGAAGAATTATAACTCCATTAGCACCGCCCATATGTGCAGGTATCACCCAGTGGTTTCCGATTTACCGTAAAATTTAACGAGGTGTTCCGCTTATATACCGTTTTATCAGTAAAATATTAGCCAAACTGAAGAATTCCACAAAAGCAAAGGAAGCATTTTTAAACTCCGTTATCGCCATTAAAATGTATTAAATCTGAATTATTGATTCAGTTCGTTGCGTCATGCAATGTGCTGTGTGTTCGGACTCTCTATTATCTGATGTTAACAGCTTTAACTGTTTTAATTTGAAAATGTACCGTATTACATAAATCTGGTATAAATAAACAAAATGAATATTCATTACATAATTAACCATTGTGCGAGAGCCCGAGTTGATAGATGAACTTTTGAACCCGTTTGTTTAACTTTTAAATTGAGCCTCTTATTATCCGGCCGGAAAACTAAAAGTAACGTTCCATTTTAGGTCACAGTTGAGTTATAATAATTATTATCTCGGTTTCAAATAATTAAAGATAATTTTGGTGATTTTACGCCATGACAATCATTCCAGCCGGAAATGTCATAAGCACAGCCTGTGACAAGACGACGCCGTCAGACTTCCGCACAGGTAGATTAGCTACTACTCACAGTTAGGCGTATCGTGAAGGTTATTAACTATAACGTTTCTCGTTTTGCCGGCAACAAAGCCATATATTATAAGGTTACTAGGCTGGGTATGTGACACAAAGGACCAAAACGGGACGGTTTACTTGACCTGGAGTAAATGCAATCGCAATGACCTATGGCACCGCAAATACCTTTGAACAGTATGGGTATTATACCAATGGCATTTTGTTTGCAATGAGGTTGAGCGCATACCTATACAACAATATTTACCCATCTTTAAAAACTTGGAAGTTCGAAAACGAGAGGTAGTTAAAGTATGAGAACCGAAGACAAATAACATGTACTGCCTACATAGTTACAACCCGGTAGAACCATTATTACTAAACACTTAACAACTTCCTACAATCTCAATAACAATCTGTGCTAAGGTAATATTGTGCGGGAACTGTTATTTCATATCCAATTACAAAAAAGATATAGATCGGCTGTTCAACCGTCTGATGAATCAATTAATCTATTTATTAATTAAATTAATTTGTACGGTTTGGTTGTAACACACATTTTAGTAATTGGTCAGACCTAGTTGGATTTACTAGCGGTAATGGTAGTTGCTGCAATTGCTGCGAAATTAATAAGTTCACCTACTTAGAGCATTCTTATTCCTGTATATTATATTGATTGAACAAGGAGATTAGAACATTGGCTTTACGGTGAAAATTTATGAGATATAGGCCACTGGCAGCGAACTTGAGAATATATTGTTGCGATGGTAAAGTGTGTGCGTTATTGTACCGGTTACAAGTAACAATAAACTTAATAATGGCTTAAAGCGAGTTACATGAGTAATTTCAGTTTAACACCACCTTCAGAGGCTTGTGAACAATGGTATCGACCAAAGTGTCGATGGCTGGCCACGGGACCACTTTTACAAGTTCAATTTTAACTTTAGTTTAAAGATAAATCAAAGATTTTGACAGGTACGTCAAATCTGGATTTATGCTTCAAGAACGGTTTAAACTTAACTTGTTAAATTAGCACGTAGAAATTAATGCACGTAGTACTTGAAATGTCTTTGATGGCAAATAAAAAATCAATTTGTCAAAATAATTTCATACGTTTTAAGCAACTTATTTGCATTGGGTGTCAGTTAATTTCTTAATATCCCTGCTAAATGAAACAAATACTTTGAGGAATAATAAAATTATTCAATAAAATAATTTGAAAAGTTACAACGTGAGACTCTAAAATGAAAAATTAGTTAATAAAAGTCCCATTATTTTTCATCAGTGAATCTGTGGTTAATAAATTGGCCTTCTTCTTTTAACACCCTGTATATTGTTATCTCTAAAATGATATCTTTATTAGGGTATTCTCCCTTTTTTTACCTAATCTATACAAAGTGAAAAAGTGCTTTTCTACTATACAGAATGAAGTTTTTATGTCTTTGAACATAAAAAGCTAATTTCTGTTGGTCTTTGTTAAATTTTTAAAAGGCCACATCTCAATTTCAAGTTTGAAAATATTACATCGTGTGTTCCTCATATTACTTTACTACGTTACTACGGCAATAGTGTGCAGTCATTATATAGCCCAACAGCTATACAATGCCCATTTTTCTGTTCATTCATCCAAGTTCCATTACGCACAATATGTCCATGGGCCTTTCTGCAAGGAAGGACTTGATACAATTCTGTTTTTTCCCCCGCAATTTGACGCTAAAGAGTTCTGTTCTGAGTCTGTGCCCTTGTACAGCTCTGGAGGTGCAGAATATAGTTAAACCATATCTCACCATGGGCTACATATCTTTATTTGTTATTACTTAGAATTAAAAAAAATGGACAGACTACTTGTAATCACGATAGGCAAATTATTTCAAATCATTTTCGCTTTTCTTGATGGATCCATCATAACAAAAAGTCACGATTTTTTGACATAACTTTTTGTTAACTAAGGGCAGAGACAGAATTAAAAACTTAAGCAATAAGCTTTATGTGTTTTTCCTCATAAAACTTATTGCTAAAGTTTTTAGTTGTGTCTGTGCCCTTTATGTTACTTAATAGTGTTTTCTTTTGGTAAAACTGAACAGCACTAGTGATGCACTGTTGCGAATTGTATGTTCTGTTGGTGCATATTTTTGTGTTCTATGGGATAACTGGTTGGGCCAGTTTTGAACTGAGTGCCAACTTTTTGGCACGACTTCTTCGAGCTCGTGCCGCACTCGTTACGTTGACGCCCAATTCGTGTTCACTTGAGACGAGACTGCACCAGTTTTTCATGATCTTAAAACTCGTAGATAACTAGTGCAACCCTCATGTGAAACCATATTTACGAAAAGAAAAGGCTAACAGAATAATGCTTTATGGGCCATTTGCACCAAGCAATTTTTAAGTGCATGTAGTAATCTAGTTAAGTCTTCCTTTATTACCATGGTTACTCATGCTTATAACTATGGTTTAAGGACAAGGACGGTAAACAGAACAGGGCGGTCCATTGCCATTTAAACAACATGGGCCCAAAATCGTGACGTCAGCATAGTGCGGACTTGGGAGAGATAATGATGTCATTATTTCCCGAGCCCTGTGGCCATCATCGGGGCTGCAACTACGCCTGTCAATATGTCATTGCTGACGCTGCGACTCCAAACTTGCCTTTTTAAACGCTTTGAGTCATTTTTAATCGACTTTGGCTTTAATTTTTATAAGAATTTCTCTAAAAAAGTCATGTTTACATTTTTTGATGGTTTGAGTTATTTTTAACCGATTTTAGCTTATATCAACCTGAATTTCTCTTCCAAATTTAAATCTTAAGTTTCGCCAAATTTGCATTTTTAGAAGCTTCAAGTTATTTTTAAACGGTATTGACTCTAATCCTAATCTGAGTTTTTTTCTAAAAACTCAAATTTGTATATTTACACTTTGAGAGTTGTTTTTCAAAATTTTTTGTCCTAATTCTAACATAAATTTGTCAAAAAACAACACACTACTATTTATAATTTTTAGGCTTTTTTGATCAAATTTAACTTTATTTCTTGGTAAAAGATAAATTTTACCAAAAATAACAAATTATAATATATGTCAGTTTTGCCTGATTTTGTCTTAAATTTGAATTTCTACAAAAACATTAAGATTTTAATTTTTAGAGAATGTAAGTAATTTGTAACGAATTTTAGTCTTGATTCATTCACAAACTCCAATTTACATATTTAAATGCTTGGAGTCATTTTTAATCGATTTTGTCCTAATTTTCTGTTGATTTTTTCCAAAAACTCCAAATTTACATTTTTCGAAGGTTTGAGTCAGTTTTAGCCGATTTTAGCTCTTATCTTAATCTGAATTTTTCAAAATTTGTATTTTTAGAAGCTTTAAGTTATGTTTAATCGGTATTGGCCCTAATCCTAAGTTTATTCAAACACTTCAAATTTGTATTTTTACACTTTTTGAATTTCTCAAAAAATGGTACACTTTAGTCGTTTTTAGACAAATTTGCAAATCTTACTTATTTTGTAAATAATAACAATTGAATTGGTTTTGTCTGTTTTTGTCTTTTTGTTCAAAAATATCAAAGTTTGAGTTTTTAGAGATTGTAAGTAATTTTTTACCGATTTTAGTCTTAATTGTAACCCGATTTTACACAAACTCCAAATTTTTATTTTTAAACGCTTTTAGCTTTTATCTTAATCTAAATTTTCACAAATATATATTTTTAAAAGTTTTAAGTTATGTTTAACTGATTTTTGACCCTAATCGGAACCTAAGTGTTTCCAAAAACTCAAAATGTGTATTTTTTCGAGCTTTGAGTAATTTTTCAAAATTTTTTGTCCTAATCCTAACTTCATTTTCTAGAAAAACACTATACTTTCATTTTGAAACATTTTAAGTCACACTTTACTTATTTTAGCCTTAAAATTGTATTTTTCCAAAACAATGAGAAATTGCATTTTTAGACCGTATGAAAGTCATTTTTAACCGATGTTAGTCCCAATTCCCGAACTTTTGCGTTTTAGTTCTGATAATCTTAGCCCGAGATTTCCCAAAAATTCCAAATTTGTGTTTTTACGCTCTTTGAGTAACTTTTCAAGATTTTTTATCCTAATCCTAACCTGATTTTCTAGGAAACACTACATTTTTATTTTGCAAGGTGTCAGTCAGACTTTACTTATTTTGGTCCTAAAATTGATTTTCTCTAAAACCATCAATAATTGCATTTTTAGACAACATGTAAATCATTTTTAGCCGATTTTAGCCCATATTCCTGAATTTTTGCAAGGTTATTTCGACCCTAATTTTTACATAATTATACATAATTCGTTTTTCACCGTCAGACACCGTTTTAGTCATTTTTTACCGATTTTAACACTTATCTTAATCTGAATTTCTCAAATTTCTTATTTTCAGAAGGCTTAAGTTATATTTAACCGATTTTGGCCCTAATTCTAACCTGAGTTTTTCCAGTAATTCCAACTTTGTATTTTTGCACGCTTTAAGTAATCTTAGGTCCTAATCCTAACCTGCTTTTTTTCAAAAAACCCTGAATTATTATTTTTAGAGGTTTTAAGTAAAAATTCACTTATTTTAGCACTAAAATTGAATTTTTGCAAAAATTATTAAAAATTGCATTTTTGGACAATATGTAAGTAATTTTTAACCGATTTTAGCCTTAATTCCTGATTTTTTCAAAGGCATTTTTGTAAAGTAATTTCGGCCCCAATTTTTGTATGAATTTCTCCGTTGAATTTCTCCAAACCTCCAAATTTACATTTTTGAATGGTTTAAATGGTCTAAATTTCTCCACATTTGTCTTTGAAAAGCTTCAGTTAATTTTAACCGGTTTTGGCCCTAACCCTAACCGAAGTTGTTCCGAAAACTCCAAATTTGTGTGTTGTATTTTTAGAATATTTGATTCGTATTTTCACACAAACTGAAGTTTTTTTACACAGTGAATTTTGAGATGTTTTTAAGTCAAATTACAACTCTTTTAGTTCTAAAATTGAATTTCCTCAAAACCATCGAAAAATGCATGTTTAGACAATACTTATGTAAGTAATTTTTAACCGATTTCAGCCCTGATTTCTAAATTTTTGCAAACGCGTTTCGGCCCTAATTATTACATGAATTTCTCCAAAACTTCCAAATTTACATTTTTGAACAGTTTGAGTAATATTTTACCAATTTTAGCTCCTATCTTAATCTGAATTTCTCCAAATTTTCCTTTGATTAATTTTTTCAGAATCTTTATTCACTTGTGAATAATGAATATTATGCACAAGTGAATAATGAGTTGTCATGGTAACGAAACATGTCATAGGCAACTGACAACTCGAAAAGTAAACTGCTTTAAACATGAAATCGGTAGTTACCACTGGTTCATTCAAATAATTATCTTTCTATTAGGAGGTATTGAGACAAATGTAGGTTACAGTGTCTCTTTTTCAATTAAAAATGTACTTTTCACTGAAAAATACTTAAAATGGATCATAAAATGAAGGGCGACTAGACCGTCATCTATCGACGCATCAAACGTCGCGCCGTTGATTAGCGAAACCAGTGGTTGTCATGGATTTAAAATTGTGAATTATCTTTGTGGCACCTATAACCTATCATATTTGAGAAAACCCAGAATCTTGGTCGTGGATAAAGTATAGTATTCAACTCGCATTTAATGAGCGTTATTCTCTCGAGCAACTTGTGCCACTCGCTTCGCTCGTGGGCTCAAACGTTACCCTCGAGAATAACGACTCTCATTAAATGCTTGTTGTATAATATACTATTATCCATGACCATACTATATAATAATCACATTATTCTTGTACATTCTCAAGATTAATGCTGATTATTATTCAATTGTGAATAATTAATCATGTGAATAATGAGTTGTCATGGAAACAAAACATGTCGTATATATAATCAATTCAGTTATTTTTTGCATCAACCCATGTCATGGAATTTCACCAGTATAACATCGACAGCGATTGTTTGTTTACTTGTCAAGATGCGGCATTAAAATTTCGCTGTTGCCGACTTTTTGTACACTTAAGCGTGCATTTTGTAAGCTAATTTGTTATTAAAAAACGATGTCTTAAGAAAAAATGCCCAAGGTAGTAAAAGGATAAGTAACCCAAGGATTAAAAAAATCTACCTCCAATTTTGAACAGACCTCCACCACGCCTTCTATGACCTTGGCTAAAGTTTCGATTGTTTGGGGTAAGCATTAACTCTGCTTGCTTTCAATTGCCACTGACAGAGACATATCATTTTTACTGTTCTTTCCTAACTGTATTCCGCCTTTATTTTAGTCCAAAAAGCAGCAAACTTCTTACACATCATCACAACCACATTCACACTATAAACTTATTAACCTCAACTATTATCGTTGTAAAAGATACATTTTTAAATGCATTAATAAAATATAATATTTTTGCTAACGTAGAGCCTCGGTCAATTCTAGGTTAGTGATCATTATTATTGAAGACATCAGTATATTAAAAGTTTGAACTAATGAAGCCATCTGGCAACTATGTGAGCAAAACAGTAAACCTTAACTTCAAACTGATTATTAATCACTGTCAGTGTCAGTCATGTTATACCGGGTGAAATATGTCAGATTTCCAACGCCTACTTGACGACAGAAATAACTGAATGGATTATAACTGGCAACTCAATAACTAAACCGCCCTATACATGAAATCGGTAGCTACTACTGGTTCATTCGAATAATTATCATTCTATTAGGATGTATTGAGACAAATGTAGGTGTACAGTGTCTCTTTTTTACTAAAGAATGTACTTTTCACTAAAAAATACTTAAAATAGGCAATAAAATGAAGTAATTTACCGTCCACCCTCGTAGCATTGAAATGAACATGCACAAGCGACCGTCACTTATCTGACGCATCAACCGTCGCGCCGTCGATGATCACGGAATCTTGGTCGTTGATAAAGTATAGGGTTACGTTAGCGAAAACAAATGTTATCATTGAATTCTCTAATATCATGCCATTTATGTAAATTTTTATCAGTGCCCAGGACTTTTGCTTTTGTTCTCAACGGCGGTAAACCTTTCGATAATTTTTTTCTAAAGCTACTGTTTAAATATTATCGACTAAAATGTTAACAAAAAATGCTGGAATAGTAATGAATATTAAACAGTAGTAATAATAGAGTTAATTAAAATTCATATAAAAACATAAATATTTATTCAACCCTCAGGGCGTGACAAGAGTATGTACCTACAAAATAAATGTTTTTTTTGGCGTTTTCTGATGGTTAATAATGTGTGCGTTTCTCATAAAGATAAAAGCTTAACGATGAGTCATTGCCAACAACAGTCGATAATATTATGTAATTCCAGCTACCTCGAAAACCTCACCACTTAAACAGCCCTAATCAAATAATATAAATTATAATTACTATAATAATTAATGGTTAAATAGACAGAAGCAAATGTTACACCTCTCGAGCTAGGTACATGATTATAAGCTGGTCACCGGCACCTTCCCACCTGATGGTAACCCAAATTTGAAGAACGGTACATACATATAACGCGTTAACACAGTAGAGGCGGGTTTTCAGCTAATCGTTAATTTTTGCAGTTCTAATTATAGGTGTGCCATATTAATGAGAATATGTAGGGGTTATGAAACTGATTTTAATAAAATTGAAACACAGATCGAGTAAATTGTTTTATACCGTAAGACTGTGAAGGCTTTCACGGCCGGTCAAAATATAAAGAGTTTTTCCGGGATTTGAAGCCGTGGTCCTATGGAATTTCTTCCAGACGATTCGTCTTCTCTGGCTCAGAATCCTTTCTCAGATACTAAAGATCCAGCAATTCTGCTGCTTTCACATTACAAATTAAATAAATGGAGAAAAAGGGTTCCAGAACTACATCTTCCCAAAATGTGCGGCACACTACGGTTCCTTTGTTCTTGGCAGGAAGAAAGAAGCAGGAAATAGTCCCTTAAAAATTAAAGAATTTTCTCCTCACAAAAAATCTAGTTCCCCAATTGCTAACAGATGGCAACTTTGTGTATTCTTGGTTGTAGCACTATTTGTAAAACTGACATGCTGTCAGATTGAAATGCCAATAAAATCAATAAACTTGGAGAATGTGCTTACTTTTAAATTATTATTTGTTGATTTTTATATGGAGGTTAAAACAAAGTGCATTTTGGTCTTCATTAATTTCCCATGCAAAAACCCACATAATTTAAACCCGCAACAACGTTGACTAATTCGAATGTGGTGAGCTTCGTGGTATTTATTCCCCCGTCTTCGCTGTAGTGGGGGGACTGGGGTGGGAGTAGTGGTGGCGCGGGGTTTCGGCGCACTTGAAATATGTTGTGGAACTCGCTTCCAGTCTGGATTAAGAAACGTAATTTCCTCCTTTTTGTTGAAATTGTGAGTGAGTTGACTTGGAACGGGAAATGAAGCAGCTGGAAAGACCCTTTTGAGAAATACAAAAAAAATGTTTATAATTATCTCCTTTTAGCACATGTTGAGAAGATCTAAGTCAGATTTCCAACGCCTATTTGATATCAGTAATAAGTGATAGGTTTATTTTATTCAAAGCTTTCTAGTACAAATGCGTTGGTTGGGCAGTATTTATTGAAACTTCGATGTGTTCGAAATTTAGTTATCTGAAGCATAGAAAAACATCTGTATTGATGGCAAAATGATCACCAACTTATAAAGTCTAAGCGCTTTCAATTTAAACGTCCCAATCTTGTCCGAATTTCTATTCATAGTCATTACGCCATCCTAAATGATTTGAGAATAAAAACCAGTCACTATTCTTCGTCTCCCATTACTTTTAATATCCCATAAAATTGAACGTTAAATTTGAGAAATGCTGTTTGCAAATAGGTATCAAACGGCAGCACGGATGGAATCTGCCAAGGTCGTTTAGTCAATGACCGCCAATGCCACTTCCTTGAACTCGAAAAAGAGAGCAAAGTAGATCTCGATATCGCGTTAATGATCGAGAAGGAGACGAAGAACGCCGCGCGGCTGCAATGAGATGTTAAGTTGCAACGCTCTAATAGTTTTCCTCCTTTGGTTTCGTTTCAGCCTGTAATTAAATTAAGAAACGTTGAAGTTGTTAAGTGTGATGTTATAAATATTGAGCAAAAATGTTCATCTTATAAGGAATAAGGTTTTAGATGGTCTATTGCATGACGTTATTAATCACTTATGGAAGATTTAGCAAGGCATCTGGTTCTGCGTTACAAACATCAATTTTCTTGTCACTGCACTAATGCGGAATAGAGAAGAAAAATTGAATTGCACTAAGGAATACTTTGATGGCGTGCACTTTCAGATCTCTATTCACTAACGTTTTTCTTCATTATTAAAATGTAATCTTCTTAAATCAATTAAGACCAATAGTTATAAAACGTGCATTAATCCTATAAGCTCGAGAACTGTAATTTGCTTGACCCTAATACTGATGAGAACAACACTCTACCGGATTAGCAAGGTTACTTGCCAAAATTCAGACACAATGAGGTAATTATACATACAACAATGCTACTACCAAAATGAAAGCCACTGGAATGGCTTCAATTAAGTCTCAGTAGTTGAATAATTATGGTTTAGTTTCCTGGGGATTTCAACACCTTGATACTAATTTGCTTATTGTTTTAGGAAATTATTTAAGAACTTTCACAGGTTAAATAATGGTAACGTTAAAACTTAATTACCAACATTAAAAATATGTTTTAAGGATCGACAATCAGAAGAACATAACGTAAAAACCCAAAACTGAGAAGTTAAGAGAAGAACTCTCGAAATCTGAAACAGCAGGGGACACTTGGCCTGAACAGTACAACACACGTTGTTAAAAGTTGAAGTTTTGCACTGAGAGAGAAGGAGAAGCATTAGAAAATGGTGGAATTTAATGAAGCCGCCTCATTCTTTTTTCATTCGATTCAACAACAAGCCGCCGAATTGAAAACAATTGAGCCGTCTTCAGTAAACCGAGTTTGGTTTGTATCTTGCTATAAAAACACAAAACTGAAAAGTTAGGAGAAGAAATCTCGAAATCTGGAATTGCAGGAGACCCTTGGCCTGAACACTGCAACACACCGTGTTAACAGTTGAAGTTGTGCGACTGCGAAGAGAGAGAGAGAGAGAGAGAAACAGAAAGAGAGAGCAGTATTAGAAGATGGGAGAATTTAATGAATTTAATGAATTAATTGAAGTTGAAACACAAACTTGAGAGGTTAAGAGAAGAAATCTGGAAATCTGAAATTGCAGGGGACGCTAGGCCTGAACACTACAACATACTGTGTTAAAGTTAAACTTGTGCACTGGGGGAGAGAGAGAGAGCAGTATTAGCTGGAAGAATTTAATGAAGCTGTCTTTATTGAAGACTAAACCGAATTTGGACGTTGCTTTAAGAACACGAAACTGAAACTGAGATGATAAGAGAAGAAATTTCGAAATCTAGAATTGCAGTGGTCGTTCTTCTTAGGTGACCGTTAGTTTTTCGTGTTGGTTCTTGCTCACTGTTTGAGGAATCTTGTCGAAATATCTCGACGGAAAAATCTGCAAAAAAGAAATTTTATTAGGATATGGGTCAGGGTTACTCAGTCAGAGCACGAGCTTAAAATTTGTGGTGTTAAACCTATAGCTAGAAAATCTCCAATTGGAGAATGTCGACGAGAATCTTTACAGTTTAGTGCTACTGTGTCAACTACATTTCAAAACGAAAGATGCATATTTCTTGCGAATTTGGATTCATGTCCAAAAATTCACCTAATCAAAGACCCTCTTTTTTAGGTTTAGAGTTTCAACTCGAATGTAAAAATGTAGACTAAATATACCTTTCATTAACATACTGGCCGTGACGTAAGTGATTAAATAATATCACTGATACCTTTGAAATGATTAAGATTAGAAAACTGAAATTTGGCACGTGTCTTACCACGGCTACATGGTGCTATACGACGTTTCATTCGTTCAATATACGCCATAATCAGGCTTTTATATTATATCCGTTTACCCGTTCAAAGTTGAATGGTGGGTAACCTACTGAGGTGCCCTAAAATGTGAATAGCTGATATCATAGCGACCATAGCTGAGATGTAGCTGTTTCCAAAAGCCATGACAATAGAACAACAGTGTCTCAATTAAGTGTGACTCGTCTCAAATATTGCTCAAAACATTAATTACAATTTTGCTTAGTTTAATAACAGTCTCATAGGAATTGCAAAACTGCTAAAATTTTGTGCAAATTACCTAATGTTTTAATTTCATCGAACATTATACCAACTAAATTAAAAAGTTGGAACGACATATTAAGCAGGTATTTTGTGGTCGTGAATGCTCTATTCATTGGTGTCAATAGCATCGTTATACCATGTTTAGTTTTTGAATTATATACATATAAATATTAAAATGTCGATAAGAAGTGGAAAAAATTATGTTTTTGGCGCCATTTTGAAGGGGAAGAAAACTACTGAAAATTCTAAAATTGCAAATTTTTTACATATTTTTGTCCCCTCTTTCATATGAGACTATTTTTGATAAAATCTATGACAATCGATTTTGGCTGAAAATTTTCACGCCTCCCTTTGAAAATTTTGAAATTTTTACATTTTTCTGTTTATCTTGGAAAAGGTAAGATTTTTCGATATGCAGGTTGATATAATGTATGAAGAGGTCATTAAGGGCTATCAGATGCATGTATCAGAAAGAAGCTAGCTTTCACGGTTTTCGAGAAAATTAAAAAAAAGTACAAAATTTGTACCTTATTTTTGGGCCACCCGTGCTCAGTGACTGTTCTAGGCAGAGCTTCGAAAATGGGCTCTGCGTGTAGCTCTATTCTTTTTCTTCCTTAGCTCTTCTTATACGTTTTCTGACAAATCTTCACCGAAACGAGATATTAGCTGTTAAAGGCAGCAATGCACGATTTTTATCTCAAAATTTAGTTTTTTGGGCCGGTTTGAGAGCCCCATATGTTTAACATAGAATTTTCGATATGTATCATATAAATCTATAGTAATCGATTTTATTTATTACTTCCAGGTGTTTTATAATGAATAGGACGTTGATTTCTGTTTTAGATAGTATAGGGTGGCTCAAAAAATTATGTGGCTAATAATGCAGAAGAGGTCCATAAACAGTGTGGATTTTACATAGAAGGGTTGGATTATTTAGAACGTAGACAAGGCGGAATAAAATGTTAGATATAGGCGATGAAAGCGTTATTATTAAAACTTAGTAATGAAAGCAATTTTAATTATTCAAGGAGTCTGGTGTTGTCAGATATTAGTAGTATTTACTGCAGAATATTTCCTTCGGCATTTTATCCACAAATTGCTAAAAAAACACTAAAATTATTGTACTTTTTCGGCTCCTCAAATCATATCGCTGGTGTCAATAGCATCGTTACACCATTATATAGACATGAGTATAAAAATGTCGACAAAAAGTGAAAAAATTACCTTTTAGGCGCCATTTTGAAGGGAAAGAAAGTTACTGAAAATTCCAATTTTGCATATTTATTACATATTTTTGTCCCCGCTTTCATATGAGACTGTTTTTGATAAAATTTATGACAGATTGAACCTTTTGAAATTTTTGAAATTTTTACATTTTCCTGTTTATCTTGGAAACAGTAGGGTTTTTCGATATGCAGGTTAATATGATGTATGAAGAGGTCATTAAGGACTATCAGATGCATGAATCAGAAACAAGTTGCCTTTCATCGTTTTCGATAAAATTTAGAAAAAGTGCAAAATTTGTGCCTTATATTTGGGCCACCCGTGCTCAGTTACTGTTTTAAGTAGACCTTCGAAAATTGGCTCTACGTGTAGCTCTATTCTTCTACTTCCTTATTACTTGTTATAGATTTTTGGATAAATCTTCATCGAAACGAGATATGATCTGTTAGAAGCCGCAATGCACGATTTTGGTCTCAAAATTTAGGATTTTGGGCCGGATTGAGAGCAAATATGCTTAACATAAAAATAGCGACTTTCCCTATATAAATCAATAGTAATTGGATTTATTCGTTGGCTTTAGTAGCTTTATGATAAATAGATCATAGGTTTACGTTTTAGTTAGTATAGGGTGACCCAAAAAAATGTTGGAAACATAAAATATAAATCGATATCAATTAATTTATTGCGTTAATTCGATTAGTTTAAATGCTTTTTAAGCTTTTAAATTTAATTCAAATAATGCTGTAACATTTCACTTTAGATTTTTGTTTGTTTACCAAAACGGCTTTTTTTGTAAGTCTTTTTCACATTATTATAAACAGTGCCTTGATTTCTGATTTAGATGCTATAGAGTGTCTCAAAAATTCGCAAAAATGAAACGTTCAAATCTAAGCACACCAACTCAAGGTTTCTGCTGACCAACTTGTTAGTCCAAAAGTTTCATGTGCAAAAAATAATGAATCAGAGCACAATTTAATCAGTTTGTTTTATTTTATCTTAAAACTTCTTCAAAATTATCAAAATTTGCATATTTTAAGCACGTGGATTATTTTTAATCAATTTTAGGCCTAATTCTGAGCCACACTTTTTAAAAGGTTTTTGACGCTTTGACTAACTACTAACCGAGTTTGGTCCTAATCCCAACTTGAATTTGCCGCAGACTCAAAATTTGTATATTTAAATGCTTTGAGTCATTTTTTTAATTTTGGATTTAATACTAACATAAAATCCAAAAAATTAATTTGCATTTTTTCTTAACATGCATTTTTCCACCAATTTTAAATTTGCACTTTTAGACGCTATAGGTAATTCTTTACGGATTTAGGCTCTTATAGCAATATAAATTCTTTGAAAAAAGTTTTAATTGCATTTTTAGATGCTTTGAGTCATTTTTAACCGACTTCGACAATATTCATGAAGTAAATTTCTCTAAATATTCAAAATTTGTAATTTTGTACGTTTGGAGTCATTCTTAATCGATTTTAACTCGACTTTCTCAAAAAAATTGCATTTAGAAGCGTTTTGAGCCAAATTTCATTAATTTTAGTCAAAAAGTGTGATTTACTAAAAACCATTAATTAGAAGGTTTGGATCAGTTTGCTTTATTTTGTCATAAAATTTCCTTTTTCCAAAAACATCAAAATTTGCATATTTAGAGGATAATGCTGGTCATTCTTATTCAATGTTAGCCTTAATTGTGCATTTTCAAAAAGTTTCAAATTCGTATTTTGAGTGGGTTCAATGGAATTTTTTCCTGACGTTTCGTCTACAGCTGCGACTGTAGTGAATGGGCCAAGTGATCTCCCGTGCTTCCCGACGTTGACTAATTCCACTGTAGACGACACCTTTTTTGTTCAAAACTTCCTCTTACACCTCAACCCAAATGTTTAAGAGAGTTTGGTCACTTAATTGAAATCTGGAATTTCTACATAGGCTCTGCACAGGATGAGGTTTATTTAGTTGGGCATTCCATTGCCATCAAGTTTGTAGTAGAGAGTGGCTCAACAAATCACTTGGTGACCAAAGAATTTGGACGGTACCTGAAAAATACAAGGCAAGTAAATTTCAGTATTAATGTGGCCGACACTTTGTCAGTGAAAATTCACAATGAACGAACTGTAAATATAGATAATGTTCCTGAGTGTGAAAATCTTACATACAATCTTTTATCTGCGAAACGAATCCAAGATAAAGGACAGAAAATAGTGTTTGAATGTGGGAAAGTTCAAGTCATGAAGGACAGTGAAGTTCTCGTTGAGAGAGCTGCACAAGGAAACCTGTATATAATAGGCTTCATGGTAGACTGTAGTGATAGAGCAAATCTAGTTGCCAATACAGGCAATGAACTTTTGTTACATAGAAGAATGGGACATTCCTCAAAGTTCCCTGTAAGTGGTGTATGCAATGGTGTGTATCAAATCTTAACAAACTCAAGAGCCTGGTTGAGGAAAGGAAACCAAAGGAAATTTTGAATGTTGTATCCAGTGATGTGCGTGGACCATTAACATCGATGACAATCATAGATACTTTGTAACTTTTATTGACTATTTTTCGCACTTTGCTGTATGCTATATTATAAACCATAAAAGTGAAGTTTTTGATAAATTCAAACTATATGTGGAATTAGTTGAGAATAAGTTCGAAATCGAAAACACAAATGTCTCAGATGCGATTATACCAGCAGGAAATTTAAAAGTTACTGTGAAAATAAAGGTATACAAGTCCAGTATACAGTGCCTCACACATCTTAACAGAATGGAGTTGCAGAACGGTATAATCGAACTGTTCTGGAAAAGGCTCGATGCCTAATATTAGATTCCAATCTGGACAAGAGTTTGTGGTCAGAGGCAGTTACAACATCTGTGTACTTACTTAATAGGCTTGGAACATCATGTTTACCCAAGAATATGACCAGCATACTATTGGTATAGTGAAAGGCCTAATTTTGAAAAAATCAAAGCTTTTGATAGCCCTTCCTTTGCACTCATTCCAAAACAAGAACAAATCCGCAAACTGAATTCACGAAGCAAGGAAATGTATCTAAATAGTTGGATATGCTGATAATAGATATAACTTGTGGGATCCTGAAAAGTGCAAAATTGTTATTGCTAGAAATGTTATCATTGACGAGTCTGTAAGAAATGGTGACGAATACAACCAAACAGCCGATGAAGTTAGACCTGAAGTCAGAAGTACCCGAGGAGGCCGGAGAATTCATCCACCTACTCGATTCAAGGATTATGAGCTGGATTTATACATGGCTCTTTCAGTGGGTGATGTATCAAGCAATATCCCTGATACTTATGATGAAGCTATAAATATGGGATTAGGATAGAAGAAGGCCGTTCAGGAGGAACCGTAGAAGTAGCAGCCAAGAAGGCACGTTTGGTGACGAGGGGATTCAAGAAAAAAAATATAAATGAAGAACTCTATTCCCCGGTTGCCAGGATAATGTCAATAAGGTTGCTTTTGTCAATAAGTGTGGAGAAAGATATGGCGATTCATCAGCTCGATGTGAAGTGTCCATTTCTCAATGGACTCAATGGAAGCCTGAAGAAACCTGTCTTCATGGAAGTGCCGGATGGTCTTGATTTGATTGACTCTCGGACAGTGTCCCAAAATGAGGTGGTGTGCAAACTACAAAAAGCCCATTATGGACTACGGCAAGCCCCAAAGTGCTGGTATGAGAAAGTGCATTAATTCCTTGTAAGTAGCAATTTTAGTGCTGATCCCTATTTTTACATAAGTACCAATGTATATCTAGTTGTACATGTTGACGATGTATTGCTATTTTCAAAACATGAAGACTCATTACAGGCCGTCAAAACTAAACTCTTGTCAAAGTTTGAAATGAGAGATTCAACAAATAAAACTGAGAGATGGGGATTTCGCAAATGATTGAGTATTTCCGGCTTTATAATTAAAAACTTTAAGAATGTAATATTCTGGAAATCAAAAAAACAGTCAACTGTTTCCTTGTTCAGTGCTGAAGCTGAATATGTGGCCTTGTCTCATTGTGTGTCCGAGTGTTTGTTTGTCACAATTGTTGAGGGATTTATTGCATTCTAATATTTATCCTGTGGAAGTATTTGAAGATAATCAATCAAGTATCAGAATGGCAAACACTCTTGAGACAAGACGCGCAAAGCACAGTGATGTGAAACATCAATTTTTTGCGTGATTGTGTATCAAAAGGCCAAATAATTTTGAATTATACTAACACCGTGGAACAAGTGGCTGATATGTTTACCAAGGCATTATCATATCTTAAATTTAAGTATTTTCGAGCAATGTTAAACTTGTTGGAAGTTAAGTAACTCAACATTAGTTCTGGTTGTTAGTATGCAGGTAGATAGAGTTTTGTTTGTTTGTAGCAAGTTTTATCTTTTGTTCATGTTATAAGCTTTAGTATGTGGAATTGGGAAGGTGTGTTGATATGGATGTTGTCGAGCAATTGCACATATTGAGTGAAATTACTGTTTTGAAAACGCCTACTTTGTTATGTGTGTAAAACGTCAATGAATTCACAAGGCTTTTTGTAGCGTCCGATAATTTTTTGACTGCCGCTTTGAATGAGCCACTGCTCTGCTAAAGCAAACCCCTCACAGACGCCACATTCTGTGATTTTGTGACTGTTTTAGGTAGATTAAAATAATCGTAAGTTTTTGTATTATTAGAATTTTATTATGCATCTACTAGATAATGTCTTTTTGTTCAAGACTGCTCAGAGAGATGAGAAAACAGTATTTTATTGAAATTAATTTAAACACAAAATATGTATTGTATTAGCCAGTTACAAAAAAACCTGTACTAACAGGTTTTGATGTCATTGATGAGTACATCAAATTTCAAAAAAGGAATCGATTATATGTACGATGTGGGCATTTGTCCCAGAGAAGCATTGCCAATTTAAGTTCTCATATCCTTTCAGAAGTTAATAACTTACCTTTTTCTTATAAAACATTAACTTACATCATCTTAGTGCAATTTAGTGTCCGTACTCAAGCGAAATTGAATACATCTTCTTAGGGCGATGATTTTAGTTGAGCGTATAGAGAACTTTAATGGGGTATAATTATTGTAGAACATCAAGACCCTAGGAGAAAAGATAGTCATTTAGGTTATATGCGTATATGCCGCCATATACTTTAGAACAATTCGTAATAATTACTTTGCACTCCATTTATGATAAGATAATGTACGGAAATTTCCTCGGTTTCATAGGGAATTGTGTACCAGATTTAAAACTAAGCTCTACCTTTAAATCATTCCTGTTTGTTCTTGCATTGTCTTCTGTGTATTTAGACAAAGCTTCTCATACGTTAACTGTTTACTTTATCTGAATACCGTTGTGGCTTTCACGCTGTTTGATACATGGTTGTGATTAAATATTATATATATTGTTAAAATCCATGAAAATCATAATTTTGTTTTGCCTTTATTTCCTCCGAGTACTATTAATTTCAATTATGAAACTATATAAATAGAATAGTTTATGGGTGTAACCATTATACGTATTTAATTATAGCTAACAATAAGAGTATTAATTGGAGCAGCTTGGGTGTGTTTTAAACTATATATACATTAGCTAATCATGTGAAAAAATTTCATATATACCTGTGTAAACTACTTAATTATTAAACTGTTGAAAAGTGGTTCACATGCGGGTCGTATTTGAATTTTGCTCGTTTCCGCACTAACGATATAATTTTCAAAGGGATAATCAAGCCCCTCTTAGCAACGACCTCGGTCGGGGTTTTTAATATCCCCTAAAGGTACTAAAAAAGTTTCGATCCACTTAGCAGCTTTATGTTAATTTCCTCTGACGTTAGTGAAAAAATAAATGGTTTATTACACTAACGAAGGTTTCGTTTGTTAAATAAACGTCATTTTTTCCGATGTAATAACGGTTATTTCCATCCTTTGTTTTTAAAGGTGCTTCGGATAAGGAACGCTTGAAATAATCATTGTGGCCTGTGAAAAACCATCACCACCAACTTTCCTGCTGTATTTGATCACTTTTCAAATAATCGTGTTCTCCGGTCTCGTAGTAAAATTTAGGGTTAGACCCTAAAGTGGTTTTTCTAAAAATGGCAAAACGATCGATCCAAAAAGTGCCCAAACATCGACCACCGAAGGGGGCTACCTACGAAAGTGTTGCAGCTACGAGATTTCTCGAGGTAAAAAAAGATGTCAAGAAGAACAAAAAACAGTTGGATTTGCCCCAATCGGTCTACTCGTTCTAAAGTGACAAGCAGTAAAAGATGGATATTGGAAAAAAGGACGTAATACCCCCCCCCCCCCCCCCCCCCCCTTTGGACAATTTCAAAAATATTTTGGAATTTTTTTTTGCTGTTTTTGATTGGAAGGGCATGTTTGCAATATTTTTTTGTAAGAAAATAACCTCTAGGAAACCCCACAGATTTTTATCGGAACGCCAGTGGGGATTATAAGGTCTCACGTTTTGGCAATTTTGGTTGTAGATTCTAGGGAAGTTCCTAATAATTGTTTCATTATCGCCCAGCAGCCTTTCGAAAAAATTTCGTAAACATTTTTTTGCGGTTTTTGAACAGAATAGCACGCTTGCGATTCCCTAAGAACGTAACAAACTCAATTCGCATGAATTTAACTTCTAAAGAGGTTTTTTTAAAAATGATCCAAAAAACGCGATAATAAAAGAGCTTCAAAATCGACTTCAGAAGGGGTCTATCTCCGAAAGTATTGCAGCTACTGAATTTTCGATTATGGAAGGTGAAAAGGGACATCAAGAAGAGGACAGACTCTCCTTTGGACATTTTTGAAAATAATCGGAAGCACTTTTTTGCTCTTTTTGATTATAATGGCACGCTTGCAATTCCCTAAGAACGTAACAAACTCAATTCGAATGCATTTAACCTCTAAAGAGGTTTTTTTAAAAATGATCAAAAAAACGCGATTCTAAAAGAGCTTCAAAATCGACTTCAGAAGGGGTCTATCTCCGAAAGTATTGCAGCTACTGAATTTTCGATTATGGGAGGTGAAAAGGGACATCAAGAAGAGGACTGACCCTCCTTTTGGACATTTTCGAAAACAATCGGAAACACTTTTTTGCTCTGTTTGATTGTAATGGCACGCTTGCAATTCCCTAAGAACGTAACAAACTCAATTCGAATGCATTTCACCTCTAAAGAGGCTTTTTTAAAAATAATCCAAAAAACGCGATTCTAAAAGTGCTTCAAAATCGAATTCCGAAGGGGTCTATCTCGGAAAGTATTGCAGCTACTGA
This sequence comes from Taphrorychus bicolor, assembly GCA_951812265.1. Lineage (NCBI taxonomy): Eukaryota > Metazoa > Arthropoda > Insecta > Coleoptera > Curculionidae > Taphrorychus > Taphrorychus bicolor. The sequence continues at coordinate 21,319,157 of OX638305.1, forward strand.
ATTTTCGATTATGGGAGGTGAAAAGGGACATCAAGAAGAGGACATACCCTTCTTTGGACATGTTCGAAAACAATCGGAAACACTTTTTTGCTCTTTTTGATTGTAATGGCACGCTTGCAATTCCCTAAGAACGTAACAAACTCAATTCAAATGCATTTCACCTCTAAAGAGGCTTTTTTAAAAATGGTCCAAAAGACGCGATTCTAAAAGTGCTTCAAAATCGACCTCCGAAGGGGTCTATCTCCGAAAGTATTGCAGCTAATAAATTTTCGATTATGGGAGGTGAAGAGGACACACTCTCCTGTGAACATTTTTGGAAATAATCGGAAACACTTTTTTGCTCTTTTTGATTGTAATGGCACGCTTGCAATTCCCTAAGAACGTAACAAACTCAATTCGAATGCATTTCACCTCTAAAGAGGCTTTTTTAAAAATGGTCCAAAAAACGCGATTCTAAAAGTGCTTCAAAATCGACCTCCGAAGGGGTCTATCTCCGAAAATGTTGCAGCTACTGAATTTTTGATTATGGGAGGTGAAAAGGGACATCAAGAAGAGGACAGACTCTCCTTTGGACATTTTTGAAAATAATCGGAAACACTTTTTTGCTCTTTTTGATTGTAATGGCACGCTTGCAATTCCCTAAGAACGTAACAAACTCAATTCGAATGCATTTCACCGCTAAAGAGGCTTTTTTAAAAATGGTCCAAAAAACGCGATTCTAAAAGTGCTTCAAAATCGACCTCCGAAGGGGTCTATCTCCGAAAGTATTGCAGCTACTGAATTTTCGATTGTGGGGGGTGAAAAGGGACATCAAGAAGAGGACATACCCTCCTTTGGACATTTTCAAAAATAATCGGAAACACTTTTTTGCTCTTTTTGATTGTAATGGCATGCTTGCAATTCCCTAAGAACGTAGCAAACTCAATTTGAATGAATTTCACCTCTAAAGAGGTTTTTTTAAAAATGGTCCGAAACGCGATTTTAAAAGTGCTTCAAAATCGTCCTCCGAAGAGAATCTCCGAAAGTATTGTACCTACTGGTATAGGGCGCCCCGAATAATGCTGTGACACTTAAATTTAGATTTTTGTTTGTTTACCAATATATTTTTTTTGTAAATTTTATTCACTTTATTATAAACAGTATCTGATTTAGATGCTATAGGGTGTCCCAAAAATTTGCAAATACTATATTTTTAGTTACCATTAAAGGTAGAAACCTGAAATTTTGCTTGTAGGTTCTTTTCATAATGACAAACAATATGTCACAAATGGGAAACCCGATATGGGTATCCGGGGTATCGTTTTACATCTTTTCATGAATTCGAGCACGTTTTTTACCATTTTTCAAAAGCTGTTATTATTTCGAATATGAAATAAACGCTTTTGGATATGTCGAAATTTCAGCTACTTTTAGACATGACGCAAGAGTGTGACAAAAGCACACCATAAACAAACCAACTCAACATTTCTGCTGACCAATTTGTTTATTTAACATTTGGTCTAGCTGTAATATGTAATAATATTCACAATTTAATGGTGTTTTGGACTCGCAATGTGTTCCCTGTTAAAACTAACTCATGTGGTAAAATAAAACACATAAAGTAAAAAAGAGGCAAACCACGACCTCAATTCATACGATTAAAGTATCATTCCTCGCGTAGATTTTCCCATGGTTTATCCTAATTTGCAACTCTTGTCACCTGCAAACCTCATGAATAACCACCATACCTTAAGCAGTACGTTTCTGCTAAATCTGAAAAAATTACGTCACTCGATATAACAGGAATCCGCAATCGGACGCAGGCTATTACACGGTTGAATGGAGCTTGTCCTCGAAAAGCGAATGAGGCCAATGTGGTTTCAGCCATCATTTTTGAGACCAGAAACACCGAAACGCTTCTGCATTGCTCGAACAGCCTTTGCTAAAGTAGGTAAATGTGGGCAAATATTATATGACGGTAGACTTGTGTAACTAACAGTTCACTAGTGGATTTTATGGCCGAGGATTCTTCGAGATTTGGGTTTGTGTGTGTGCGCGTGGATGGATGGACACTCTTAGACTGCTCGAATATGGACGCGGTCACCGTTAAAAGTCAATTAAATCATAATGTTTAATGAACCGCAGACGTTTTTATTAAAGGCTAATCTAGAACGTGCCTTTTTTTGTATAAATGAGAGGAAATCGCTTAAAAGGTGTACCACAGTCACGATTCCTAATAAATTACGGGATTATAAAGCGGTCGCAATATTTATAGGCACAATCGAAATACAGCGTATCGTTGCTTGAATACCTCAGTAGGGATATAACGGAGTTTCCTGTTTCTGCAGATGACAAATTTTTACATTTTTGGCTCCATTATGTTGCCTTAGACTTTATTATCATTTCTTTATTCAGGACTGCGAGCAAAAATTCCGTTAATCCTTAATCTTGCAAATTCGTGAACTAAACGCTGGATTATGCCCTCATATTAAGAAATGTTCCTGCTCAATATTTCAGCTCGTGTAATAAGCCGTTTCGAAAAACCCCCAACAAATTTTGCTAATTTTTCAATTGAAAATGATTTCTAATTCTCAATTTCTAGGAGAAAATGTGTGAGGTAAATGTTTTGTGTTCTTGGCCCACCCTGGGGAAATCCTCAAGGGTTCTGCCAACAAGACCATTCGTCGCAGAGTAGGCTGGAGGTTGCCAAAAGGCGGGCTCATTGCTTTAAATAAATAAAAAAATGTTTAGAGGTCAAATGTGTGAAAGAAAAAATTTATACACTGCGTTTTTTTGTGACCGCACTGTATAGAAAACGCACTGTATAGAAAAATAAAAAATATTCATATGGAAAGATACTCCGCGTAAAGATCTTAGTGCAAAAGCACCTCCCTAGATCTGTATTCTATTCTATTCCATCTCAGGATCTTCTAGTCAAAAATCAAAATGTTGTATTCAAATTTGTACAATCAAAATGTAACTCTAAAAATGTTTTCAAAAATTTCGATTATCTTCCATAATAAAACAATTATGAATATAGGATATATATTCCAGGTGTAGGACTTTAAATGACGCTTCACACTTTTGAAAAGGCCAACGTTTCGATCCTCCGATTGGACCTACCTCAGGGCTAAAAAATTAACAAATTAAGTAAAAGTTACTATTATGGTATAACTACATCTCAACAATGTAAATCAAACCTGAACAACGTTACTTGACAAAACAAAAAACTACACAAAAGACTACAAAATCGTAAGACTATATCACTACACTATGATGCGCATACCTTTTTCAGAGAATGAAGATAGTCTATCTTCACTCGTTAAGATAGTGGACTATCTTCACTCGTGAATCGATTTTGTAGTCTTTAGTGTGTTTTTTTTTGTTTTGTCAAGTAACGTTGTTCAGGTTTGATTTACATTGTTGATATGTAGCAATACCATAATAGTAACTTTTACTTATTTTGTTAATTTTTTAGCCCTGAGGAAGATCCAATGAAGGATCGAAACGTTGGCTTTTTTAAAAGTGTGAAGTGTCATTTCAAGTCCTACACCTGCAATATATATCCTATAGTAAAGTTTATCGAAAATCTGAATGTTTAGAGCAACCTCGCAGCCCGAATAACTTACTTCTGACATTCAAAAATTTCCTCTATGATAAAGTGTTTATTTTTGTTTTGTACTATCAGTGTTATACATTTTTTACTATTTTAATTTATCATAGACCAGGAAATCTGCTTTCTCTGGCCAGAACTAATTAATTAGTTTCCTTTGTATATGTCTCACTCTTAATTGCAGAGGCCCACCTTCATTCTTCATTTCACCATGATCGTTATTTGCGGTTATAACAAAATAATTTAATATGCACTCTTCGTCATTATCTGGACCACTTTCTGGAGTTTTTCGAACTGCACAACGAACTGCAGATTGTGCAGAAAAACTGCACAATCTGGAGTTTTTCGAACAGTCTTTTTCTTATTTTTCTATCTTTCCATTTGCTTTTTTTTCTGCGTCTCCTGTTTCCGTAATTTTTTTCCTGTTTTTGGAATTTTCCCTCTTCCTTCGGTTTGAAATACTGTTGCCAATGGAACGAAGCTACTACCTTTTTTTCTAATTTTCGTTTTACAGTAACGGAATTGTTTCATTCAGGCCAAAATAGGGAGATTTTTTGGAAAAAACGTGGGATCATCAGTGATTTGGATGTTTGAAGTTTCACTTAAAATAACTTCTGCCTCCTTAGTTTGAGTAACATTTTTACTATTTTCTGTATTCCTGCTTGACGACATTTTAGTGGTGCAAGTGATCAGTAAAACAAGGAGTTATTCTTGTTACAACAATATCCTCATGATCCCGTAGACCTGAAGCGCTTGGCATTTTAGTGGTACAATTGGAAGGTGTTTTGGTAGAAGAATATCTTGACAATCTCTATGAAATTGATGTTTCAGCTATAGCGTCAAACTGTGAAGCGGTTTTGGTTTTTAAGTCATATAGATGGTGTTCATTAAAAATTTCTAATAGTCGGCAATGCACTTTGAAAAGAAATGGACGAAGGAACAAAAGTATATTTATTTTGATTACGTTATCATTTTCTGTCATCCTTTTTTAGCCTTCTGAATGACGTTTTCTAATGAGCATTCTGTACTTCTTCAATATACTTGTCAGATTCACTCCCAATTTATTCCACGTAATGTCGCAGGGTAATTTTGACCTTGTCATCTATACATTTGGATTCCATGTGGTGCACCAGAGTTCTTTTTGTCTATGTAGGACGTTAGTTAGCATCATATGAAACCTTGGATGCTTAATCCAATACAAAAGGCCTCCTTTATATTAAATCTAAGAATTAACAGGCTCGACTTTATAGAGGATTTCGAACTCAGACAAGAATTAGAATCAGCTCTTAGTGATATTTAAAACTTTACTAAATTTGATCTAAACCTTAATTTTAGCACAGAACATCGTTTTGTTTCCTCCAACAAAAACTCCCTTGAACCTGATCGTCTAATTTTTAGTTAACTCACTTTTCAACGATACTTTTCTTTTAATTTCAATGACCGCGACTCGCGAAGGCCTTGATTGCCAACCGAATCAATAACGCTATTGTTACATTACACGTTACAACTGAATAAGCAAACAACGTAACTTTCTCATGAATGTCCTTGTAGGCCTATGGGCCAACTTACACTATTCTTTTTTTCTTGTTATACTGAATCATCATTTATCACTACCAAGAAGTTAAAAAGTGCACACTTTGTTGCAACTCTGTGAGAAAAAATCAAAATGAACAGCACACCTACTAAAGGTCGTGATATCCGTCAGTAATAATTGCACTTCTCCACAAATAGCAATGGGAAATAGTCGATTCGGTATACACAAGAGAAATATATTATGTATAACTTTTCGCTCGGTTCATCTCACTTCCGCATTAAGTACCCACCTACTTATGCGATTCTGGTAGCAGCATTAAAACCGACAGTTAAGACAACAACTGAATTGAGCCTGCAAAAGCTCCCAGGGAACTTGAACCTGAATAAAATTCTCAACATTATGGTCGTGTCTGTGAAAGTACATTGAATTAGCTTGTTACTTAATAGACTAGTTCAACCTGTATCGCATTAATAAATATGAATAGAGATAGCATTAATAAACTAAATCGATTCCTAAGGCTTCGTAGAGCAGGTGTCGTTCAACTCTCTTGAGAACGTTGATAGGATCGGGCAGAAATTCAAAACTAATAAATCGATCGAAACTCAAATTAAACGAGTATTTAAGAGACAAAATTATGTGTAATTGGTGTTGTTTAACTAAACCAGTTTGAAAAGGTTTTGGGTGCATTTTAAATGTCGTTTTGACTCATGATGCTTTAAATGGCTCCTACGGTTTTCGTTTACGCTAAACCCCCCTATTAGCTAATGAAAAATTGACAAAATAAGATTTTATTCAGAAAATGATTCGAAAATGATCTTGAATTAATCGGTTTCAAATCATGTCAATCACATATGAACTATTTTGTCTGTCGGTTTTTGTTTAATTTGTTTGATGATAGGGAAAGTTTCTACTGATTTCTGTGTGGTCTGAAACATTGTTACCCTTTTCCTTTTCTAACTTTCTTCAAACTTAGTTTACGTTTCATTATGCATTGAAACTTACACGCTTATACATTTAAAAACCTTATAGATAAAACTAAAAGTAAAAAAAAACAAATTAAACGCAATATTAAATATAAAGAAGGATGCGAAATGTGTCTGATGGACTTCCTTTTTTTTCGTTTGATTTTTTTCTCAATTTTATGAAAATGGGGTACCGGTGTTGGTCAGTCTTGGCCTCAAGTTATGGAAACCAACGCTTGTAATGCTTCAGAAAGACGTTACGAGCACTCTACTATTAATAAGCGTGTTGTGTCCTAGTTGTTAAGGAATGTGATGGTGGAATTTTCTCCGCACCAGTGTCTCTACTGTGCAGTCTTCAATTTGCTTGTTAACATATGAACTACCCTAAGAAGATTGACTTTTGCAAACAATCTTCCTCGAATTTCTTTTCAATGATTTTTAAAACTCTTCGCGAGTACAATTTTGGATTCCCAGTTTGTTGTTGGACCGCTCTAAGGGATTTCCAGTCCATTCTCAAAGGTCCTTGAGAGAACAACATATAACTGTGCTAGTGCATTTTCTGGAAAACAACAACGTTTTAGCAAGCAGTCAGTATGGCTTTAGACCTAACCACTCAACACAAATCGCCAATTTTAAGGTGGTATCTTTTATAATACAGAAGATGGATAGAAACATCGATGTTGCTGGTATATTCTTTGAAGTCTCAAGGGCCTTTGTCATGGTTGATGATGGATGGCTGCTGAGAGTGCTGAGTGCATGTGAGATCAGGGGAGTTTCTGCCCAGTTAATAGAGTCTTATCTTGCCAACAGAGAACAGACTGTGTGTCTCAACCCAATTCTCTGACCCATCAATTCTAAGTAGAGGAGTACCACAAGGCTCAATATTGGGTCCCATACTGTTTTTTATTTATGGAAATGACATGGGTCAGCACCTAGCCCCTGGGCTTGTCAGTCAGTATGCCGACGACTACTCGTTGGTCTTGCAGTCAGTGCAGCATTGGTGTAATCATAGTTTTCTAAATCTGAACCTTGATAAAACTGGCTTGTTGTCCGTTGGCAGAAAAGCTGAAAAGGAGCGATCACTATAGGTCTATTTCAAAGACAGACAGACCAGAGTTTAGCACAAATATGCTAAGCAGATTCTACGCATTGGCTAGGAGATTACGCATATCAGGTTACTCTGGATTCTCTGCCACAGCTTTAGTTTGCCTCGATTTTAGCTGTCATACATCATAATGTTCTTGGGTTCATCGAAGAGAGCCCAAGCGGTTTTCGTAGCCCAAAAACTAATCATTCGATGTTTCTTGAGATTGCGCCCTCGTGAGTAAGCTCGGCCACATTTTGTAGATTTAAGACTGCTAACCGTGCCATCTTTATATATATTGGCCTTGGTTCTCTTTGTCAAAAAAAATCCGACCTTCTCTGAAACGAACGCACAGCGTTATGCCGATATCATGATCATCACTACGAGACATAGAAAGAATGTACCAAATCACATATCCTCAATCTTCCAAAAACATTTCCATATAGAGCTGTAAGGGAATATAGCAGACTTTCTGGCTATATAAAGTCAGAAAATCATTTACATAAATTTAAGCAAAAAACTACCGAATACCTACTTGATGAGTAATTTTATGATGTTAACATTTAAGTGGACTCTTGTCCTCCTTTTGTGTATATTCAAATTACTGTAACAACTTACAATATTTCCATTTTTCGAGAATTTTGTTCAAAAATGGAAATATCTAATATGCCCACCATAGGAGAATTAGGCATTGATGATGGTTCCAGAAAACTGAAACAGATTTACAGAGGTATTCCTCACTAAAAACTGCTCCAGAAATTTGTCACGGGTTCTATTATCTTCTAAAATAAAATAATTTCTTTATATAAACGTTCGTTATAAACGCACAATTTTGATTTTTCAAAATTATCTCAATAACCTCAATGGTTAAAGCCCTCTTAGTCTGGTTACTTGTCACAAGGGGGAACAATTTTATCAAAATTGTAACCAAAATTGCAAACAAAGTCCTCAGAGAAAGGGGTGATTGCGATTAGGAATTTAAAATCCAAGTGCCAGATTCAAAATCCTGGAACCCCTTTAAGAACAATGTAGCTATGTCTCGCATTGCAGAATGTCACCCGCAGGAAGAATGCAGAATGCTGGAGAAGCTGCCCGAGAAATACCCCACTTTGGAGTTGCCCTCGTTGGAAATACCCCCTTTTGGTCATTAAATTACTAATATAATTTTCAAGAGCTTTTCTTATTTAACTAACTACGTAGTACTTTCGGTTGCCGAGGTACCAATTCATGATGAAAGGGTAGTGTAGAAGCTGTGGCGGAACTTCTTTCACCGACTCACAGGTGGTAGCGCCGAAACTTCGCCCACCGACTCACAGGTGGCAGCATTAGTTTAAATCTTTCATAACGTCGCACCGCCTTTCCTGCGCCGAATTTATCTTCGAATGCAAGTTCCAACTATGATCGCTCACCCTGGCTTATAAGGCAGTCCTTATTGACGAGTCCAAGGTAGACCTAGGGACGAAACTTCAACACCACATACATAGATTATAAAGCACGACCTCAGGTCGTCCCAGTGGTGCTCGTCATCCAAATATCTGGGAGTGACCCTGAACAGAGGTTTGAGCATGACCACCACTATCACAGCGACCGACTGTGGAAAAGGCAAAACACATACTGCGCATAATGGCCAGAATAATGTTAAGAGTGGGAGGACCAAGAGCGATGAAGAGAAGGGTGATCAGTAATGTGGTACTGTCAACAGTCTTGTATGGTGTCTCAACCTAGAGCGAAGTACTGAGATTCAAACCATATGAAACTCTAACGGAAGGAATTTCTCGACGACTTAGCCTCTTGGTGACCCTGAATATGGGGTTGAGCATGACCACCCCTATCACAGCGGCGGTGGAGAAGGCGAAACACATACTGCGCATAATGGCCAGAATAATGCCAAGAGAGGGAGGACCAAGGGCGATGAAGAGAAGGCTGATCAGTAATGTGGTACTGTCCACAGTCTTGTATGGTGTCTCAACCTGGAGCGAAGTACTGAGATTCAAAAAATATGGAACTCTTATGGAAGGAATTTCTCGAAGACTCAGCCTCTTGGTGACCCTGAACAGAGGGTTGAGCATGACCACCCCTATCACAGCGGCGGCGGAAAAGGCGAAACACATACTGCGCATAATGGCCAGAATAATGCCAAGAGTGGCAGGACCAAGGGCGATGAAGAGAAGGCTGATCAGTAATGTGGTACTGTCCACAGTCTTGTATGGTGTCTCAACCTGGAGCCAAGTACTGAGGTTAAAGAAATACCAAACTCTTATGAAAGGAATTTTTCGAAGACTTAGCCTCTTGGTGACCCTGAACAGAGGATTGTTCATGACCACCCCTATCACAGCGGCGGTGGAAAAGGCGAAACACATACTGCGCATAATGGCCAGAATAATGCCAAGAGTGGGAGGACCAAGGGCGATGAAGAGAAGGCTGATCAGTAATGTGGTACTGTCCACAGTCTTGTATGGTGTCTCAACCTGGAGCGAAGTATTGAGATTCAAAAAATATGGAACTCTTATGGAAGGAATTTCTTGACGACTTAGCCTCTTGGTGACCCTGAACAGAGGGTTGAGCATGACCACCCCTATCACAGCGGCGGCGGAAAAGGCGAAACACATACTGCGCATAATGGCCAGAATAATGCCAAGAGTGGCAGGACCAAGGGCGATGAAGAGAAGGCTGATCAGTAATGTGGTACTGTCCACAGTCTTGTATGGTGTCTCAACCTGGCGCGAAGTACTGAGATTCAAACAATATGAAACTCTTATGGAAGGAATTTCTTGACGACTTAGCCTCTTGGTGACCCTGAACAGAGGGTTGAGCATGACCACCCCTATCACAGCGGCGGTGGAAAAGGCGAAACACATACTGCGCATAATGGCCAGAATAATGCCAAGAGTGGGAGGACCAAGAGCGATGAAGAGAAGGCTGATCAGTAATGTGGTCCTATCCACAGTCTTGTATGGTGTCTCAACCTGGAGCGAAGTACTGAGATTCAAAAAATATGAAACTCTTATGGAAGCAATTTCTCGACGACTTAGCCTCTTGGTGACCCTGAACAGAGGGTTGAGCATGACCACCCCTATCACAGCGGCGGTGGAAAAGGCGAAACACATACTGCGCATAATGGCCAGAATAATGCCAAGAACGGGAGGACCAAGGGCGATGAAGAGAAGGCTGCTCAGTAATGTAGTACTGTCTTGTATGGTGTCTCAACCTGGAGCCAAGTACTGAGATTAAAGAAATACGAAACTCTTATGAAAGGAATTACTCGAAGACTTAGCCTCTTGGTGATGGCGGCACCTACGAGGGTGGTCCAAGTTTTCGCGGCAATCCCACCTATAAAGTTGTTGGTGAACGAGAGGTTGATGGTGGTACGGGATGGAAAGAGCTTTAAGTCCCGAGCAGCAACTGAGCTGCGCTCTGCGTGGCAGGAATTGTGGGATTGTGGGATTCATTAAGGACATAAGCAAATTGAACAGAAAATGGGGAGATACCAGCTACTCGTAACACAAGCTGTCATGAGGCACGGAGTGTTGGGCCAATGCTGGTACTGTCAGAATCCGGACACTCTAAAGTATACAGTTTTCGAATGCGAACTGTTTGAAGACATCCGCACAACCGCAAGTCTGGAAGTAGGAAAATATGTAAACGAGCAAAACATTTCTGAGATCTTACTGGAGAGCGAAGCTAGTTGCAAAGCGGTGATCCATATGCTGGAGGGCATTATAATGATAGAGTGCAAAGATGATAAGAGGCGAAACCAGGAAGAGAGATGCTAGAAAAATAGCGACCCGATGTAATGCGTACCGGCGGTTCCGGGAAGAGAGGGAAAGAGTTTAATCGGTCGGTGCTCTTGGATAGACGCCAACCCGACACTATTTGGGCAACCTGGACCGCTGAAAGCAAGATCCACTAGTATGGTAACAGATTCTCTAATGCTCTATAAAAAAAGGTCGTCCCAGTGGTGTCCAGTGGTGTTTCCCTGAATAACAAAAAATCTTTTCCTGGAATACATTTCCCAGCAATGCACTTCATCACATTCGACGGCATACAGCCAGAAAATATTCAAATAAAACTATAGAGTCAATGCTGTCACAGATAAGAGCATTCTTCTACAAAAAAAGCTGACAAACTACAATATGTCGGCCTAAGTACTCGCATTAAAGTCAATGCAGACACAAGTGAACCAACCAATTTTCAATGTTTCAATATTCAGGTTCAATGTTGTCTTGGAACATGTGTCTCAATAATGCATCAGCCCTCAAACCTATATCATCAGCTCCACTTGTGATACAGCAAATCGGAGCCTCTAATACAATTTGAAACAGGGATTAAGATAAGAAAGGAGCAGACATTGAGATTGAGACATTGTTTGACCAAAAACTCAGACACTTTAAAAATGGAGTTCTTAAATTGAACAAAAACCTTAAAAGTTGCAGAAAATCTCATTGAACACAATTGCACAAAACATTGAAACAAAGCACTGAAAGATAAAGATAATATCCAAACTTGTGACTTTAAACAAATCTGATCCAACAGGGTTCTTCATGGCTTACTATAACAGGAATGTAAGGATGACGATCTGAACTAGTATAAACTATTCACTTATTATTAACATCAAGCAGGTCGTGAAAATCTGACGTTGACATCTTCTCAACACATGCTGAGAGAGGGTTTTAAAGAAGAAAAACATCAAGTTTTCAAAGATGAAGTGATAGCAAAAATAAGTGTATGAGTAATTTAAGCAGTGAATGAGCAGTTACCATCAATGTAACGGAGAACAAAATTGACACAAAGATGACAAACATTCTCATCCATTGTTTCACCAAAAATGTGTTTGAACAAGCGTCTGCGATGAGTTAAGGACTAACCACAATAGGAAGTACAAATAGTAAATCCGCTAAAACATAAACGCTTAGGTATGTAAATCCGTTAAAAACCGCTAATGCCTTAATACAGAAAGTTCACATTTTATTCAATTTAATAAATAATACCAGTGAGATGTTTAATAAGTCTTTTATTACTAAAGGCATGTCAAGTACTTACATTCCCACTACACCATGTGGTTATTGAAGCCAAATGAACCATCGTTCTGGCAAAATTACCTCATAAAGGACGTGTCTTGTTTATTAAACATATAAGAAATTGGTAACAGATGACAGACGCCAAGTGCAAGGAATACAAGCATTGGAAGTAAATTGAAATTCTTGAGCTGAGTTTCAATTTTCGAGCAAAGCGAGACTTTGCCAAAGAAAACTAAAACAACTACCTTTCCTAAGAATTTAGGGCAAATTTCGCAAATAACACCTTACTATCATTGGAGTCGTAAAATTGTAACGATGTCATAATCATTAACTTTGCATATATTTCAGGTGACATACTGCGGGCTCGTCTAGTTTTTATTATAAGAAACAGTGTCAATAAGGAACCGTAACAGTAAAACTGCTTTAATTAGACATGAGTAAGGTACCTAGTTAGCAGTCTACTTCATTCATTAATAATTGAGTACTGGATGACGGCCATTTATTATTATTGTGCTTTCGGTTTTGATTTAGTTGAGCAACGGTGATTTATGAAAGTCTGGTTTTTAGCTAAATAACATACATTTTATTTATTTCCGTTGTTTGGTAGTAAATATCTAAGTAAATTGCAATTTCCAAAAAGGACTTTAGGCAGAAGCTTATAAAGTCTTTGATAAAAATTTAGCTTATCGAATCGGTAATTAGGATACCGCAACGAGAAACATGCTTTTTCTACTATGATTATATACCTATAAGAAGTACCTAAACCGTCGTCTTCTCTAACCGATGTTAACTGTAAACGGTATGTTCAATTAGGTTCGAGTAATTTTTAAATTGTTTTTCGATTATATCGGATCTTAAATGCTTTACTCTTAAAAGGTTATCGCTCTTCAAAGAAAAAATGCATTAATCAACTTTTGTCGTATCATTGTCGTTCCTGCTTAGTTTAGGTATATCCAAGGTACGCAATTTATTTAGTATGTTGCGACATACTACATAGTCTTAAACAACATTATAAGACTCAATTGATTTATTTTCTTTCAGCTTCTCAACTTAAAATGGAGCAAAAGACACAAACGGTATATTGATTTATGCCACTCATGCCTACGAAGAACAAGAACGAATGTGAAAAGTTAAACGTTGATTCATGCTGCAATTACAGAAGCTCGAATATAAGCTACGTCAGCATTTGGACCCATTAGTTTTACTTACGTTAGAAGATATAAAAGGGGTAATCTGCATTTTGCTTTGTACAGTCGACAGAATTTGCATTTGTTGTAGACTTCCGCAGGTCTTAAATTGCTAATCAAGGATCAGGTGGGCTATTCAGTTGTATAACTAGGCATATAGGAGGTCTCCCAAGAATAGAAATATTTAACAGTTTGTGTCGAGAGGTGTCTTTATAGGCAAATTCAGTATTAAAAAAAAACGGAGAGGGGGGGGGGGGACAACGTATTTAGAATACCTTTTGGTAGTGATGAACTAGTGTTGATGTTGTACCAAATCCCAAAGACAAAACTAAATTCAAGATTGAAGGAAAATGCGAGACGGAACCTGAGAGGCTACAAGAAAATATAAATTTGCGAGTGTCTTGTATTCTTACAAATTAATTACGAAACCCGTACGGTTTTAAGGAGTATATTTATTAATAGTTTTTAATAAAACAATGATGTTTCCAGTTCGACCGCCTGCATAGAATAACCAAGCCACGTTCGCTTATCTTTTCGTACCGAGACTGGTTGATCGATCCTTTTTCTAGTTGTGGTTTTGATTTTTGGGTTGTGGGATCAGGGGTGTTATTCAAAATCAGTTATGAACTTGTCGACGTTTCGCCATATATTACAGCATCCTCAAGACACTAAAAGTTGTTATAGAATCATATATATTGTAAGGGGGAACAGGGGGGTGGTTCTTTCTTTGAAGGATTACTATGAGGATTTTGAGTTATTTTAATTACTTAAAAATAATTGTCTCTGGCGCCACCCTCTATGGGATTTATGTGGTAGAGGGGCCACAAATGCCTAACGGGTAAGCCTTTAAACAATGGAGAATGAATCCCAGGATATGTTGTTTTATTCTTAGAGGTGAAAGTCACACAACACGCATTCAGTCCACCAACAGATTCAAAGCTTTAGTAGTCAAGATCGATAATTTATTATCACAATATTTCCAACTAAACACATAAGAAACTCTTGAACTTTATAATAAATCTACAGAAAGTCTAATTCGGAAAGAGAAGGGTATGGGTGAGGAAATCGGAGGAGATTATATATGATAACGGTACGGAATGGGGCCCTACTATCAAATGGATAAACTACTAATTTGTAATACTCGAATAACCCCTAAACGCTTCCCTAATTTTTGAGTTTCGACGGTGTGAGTTTGAGGAGCCCTACTAATGCCAGGTACCCGTGTAATGATTGTATGTGGGGCCCTACTACTGCCAGACATCCGTATAATGATTGTATGTGGGGCCCTACTACTGCCAGGCACCCGTGTAATCAATGTTTGAGGAGTTCTACTAATGCCAGACTCCCGTGTAGTGATTGTGTGTGTGAATTTCGGTAAAGTTCCTTACTTTTAACTCTTTAGGGAGCTCTTTATTCTTTGGCTGCTAGCCATAGATTATTCAAATAGATGTAAGTGTCAAAGTCAATCAAATGAAGTGACGATTATGACAGGCCAAATTTTGCTCCCAAACCAAAGCTGCCACAGCTGACAAGTGACACAGCGCATTCGGGTTGCATTTCCATTAGCGATCAACTTAATCATTTACCCTCCCGAATCGTAACAATTGTCCATTCATAGTTTTTTTTATCCACAGGTAATGTCCATATCAAATAAATATTCATCTAGTAGACTGTGTGAATATTACATATCATTTTCCAGCCAGCTAGATGAATATCAATTTGAAATGGCCTTAATTTCAAAAACCACTTAGGTACTTACTAACTTACCTGCTTTATTAAAAGAATAAACTGTTATGTACGACAACCGTTTATTAAAACATTAAAGTGGAATGGAGGAAGGACACATAATTAAAATACACGAACATTGAGGCCTTATTATATACAATTTACGTTTTTATATAATTTAAAAGGGAAAAAATATCTATTTAAATTGTATTATCAGCAAATAAACATCTAAAAATAATACCTTGTAATATTACTCTGTGTCTGACTGAATTATCAGGAACAAAATGTTTTCTTTTCGGGCTTTTCTAGAAAAAGAAACATACGCATTAAGAAGAAATAAATATAAAACATTGTGATTTTGTGATACTAATGGTTTTACGCCCCTAACACTTGACTTGGTAGTTATATAATGTGTTTCCAAACAGATTGCAAAAAATAAAATGAGTGGATGTTGTTTGACTTTTAGTTTGAAATTGTCTACTGTAACGGGCAAAGTCAAGAAGTGTTTATCAATTTTCTGTAATGAAAGTTCAGCCATTAATTGGAGAATATTTGGGAGTGCTTTAAAGCGCTTTCCCCCAAGATGCTGCGGACATATCGAAACATCTATTGAGTGGGTCAGATTCAAATTTTGCGGAATGATTTTTATTATCAAAATGCTTAAATTTTATAGTAAAATGTTCCATTTAGAGCCATTTGCACACCTTCCTCATAATGTTGATCTAAGTGGAACTTAAAATTTCTCTTATAAAATGCATTGATGTCACTCGATCTGTCACTTACCAAATTTTTTAAGAAAAGGTGTGCAAACGGGCCTTAACTATGTTTCTACTGAGCAAATTTAGGTTAACCTAAAGTTAAGGATCCCTATACCATAGTTATAAGCATGAGTAACCATGGTAATAAAGGAAGTCTTAACTAGATGCAATTAAAAATTGATTGGTGCAAATGGCCTATAAAGCATAGACACAATTAAAAACAAGTTTTATGTTTTAAGTGTTTTCTTAACCTGTTTCACCAAAATATTGCTCTTGAGCAACTAAATGAGGAAAAACACATTGCTTAAAATTTTAATTCTATCTATGCCCTTGGTTAACAAAAAGTTGTGTCAAAAAAGCCCGTGCTTCGTTCCTGAGGATGAGGAATGTACCTTGCAGCAGAAATTCAAGCTTGCTTCTGCGCATCCGAATACTGCGCTGTTACGTGCTCAACAAACTGTTTTATGGAAAGGAAGCTTGGACCTCCACAGATGCGATGTGCAAAAAATTGGAAGCTTTTGAAATGTGGACGTACAGAAGGATATTGAGAATCTCCTGGGTAGAAAGAGTGCGTAACACCGAGGTAATTCAACGCGTCGACAAGCAACTGGAAGTTATGTTCACATTAAAAAAGCGCAAACTGGAGTATTTCGATCACATCTTAAGGAATGACCTGGTATCCTGGCTAAAAAACTTAAGGCAATGGTATGGAGTGAGCACTACCACATTGTTCCGCCGAGCTGTAGACAAGGTTCAAATAGCGCCAACGTCCGAAGAGGACAGGGAACCTAAAGAAGAAGCCCATGGTGAGATATGGTTTAACCATATTCTGCACCTCCAGAGATGTACAAGGGCACCGACTCGAACAGGGTAGCGAGACCCAAAACCCTTTAGGGACATTAAAATCTTCATCAGTGAAGATCTTCACTTTGAAAACTCTGCACATCCAGCATCAAATTGCTGGGGAATAAACAAAATTATATCAAGTCCTTCCTTGCAGAAAGGTCCACGGACATATTGAGAATAATGGAACATTGGATAAATGTGGTGATGGTGGTTCGCCTCCTTAGCACTTACAGTTCAAGTGGTTAGCAGGTTTAGGACAAATAAAACACCCTTGTAGATCGAAAAACGGCCAACGTTTCGACGTATAATTAACATCTTCTTCAGGGCTGTGACATATAATGAGAACACACTACTTAATGAAACAGGAAGGAACAAACATGATAATTTAAATACTTGCACAAGGGACAACAAAGTACAAACATTGATGATACGCTGATTAATATATGCATATACACTCTTTTCTTATTTAAGAGCATTAAAATTATTTTGCTTCTCTTTTAAAGAGAAGAGTGTATATGCATATATTAATCAGCGTATAATCAATGTTTATACTTTATACATACTAACCTGAAGAAGATGTTAATTATACGTCGAAACGTTGGCCGTTTTTCGATCTACAAGGGTGTTTCATTTGTCCGAAACCTGCTATATAACCACCTGAATTGGATGAATGAACAGAAAAATGGGCATTATATAGCTGTTGGGTTATATGATGACTGCTCACTATTGCTGTAGTAAAGTAGTAAAGTAATATGAGGAACAAACGATGTAATATTTTCAAACTTGAAATTGAAGTGTGGCCTTTTAAAATTTAAGAAAGGACAAACAGAAATTAGCTTTTTATGTTCAAAGACATAAAGACTTCATTGTGTATATTAAAAAAGCACTATTTCACTTTCTATAGATCAGGTAAAAAAATGGAGAATACCTAATAAAGATATCATTTTAGAGATAACAATATACAGGGTGTTAAAAAAAAGGCCAATTTATTAACCACAGATTCTCTGATGAAAAATAATGGGACTTTTATTAACCAATTTTTCATTTTAGAGTCTCACGTTTGCTATGCAAGGTGTCAAAGTTGTAATTATTTTATTGAATCATTTTATTATTCCTCAAAGTATTTGTTTCATTTAGCAGGGATATTAAGTCGAAAGACCTGCATAATAAAAAAAAATTGGTTCTAAAATTAACTGACACCCAATGCAAATAAGAAGTTGTTTAAAAGTTGCTTAAAAAGTATGAAATTATTTGGACAAATAGATTTTTCATTTGCAAGACCTTTCAAGTACTTTTACATCCTTTTTTTTAGAAGCAACCAAGCATTAATTTTGAGTTTCCTTGTTTATAATATAATAAGAGGGAAAATTTTTCCGCCAAAATATTTTGATTGGTATGAAAGTTTGTTGCTCGGCAATTTCGTGAATGACATTTAGGAGAGGTTTTGTAAAAAATGTCATGAACGAAATTGCCAAAGAGCAACTAACTTGAATAAAACAAGAGAAATATTTTGCCTTAGCAAATTTTATCTCGGATGGTATTCGACAAGACTATTTCACGAGTAAACTTCAACCTGCAGTTAAAAGCAAATAGGTGACACTCGTCAAACTGACAATACTTTTTACTTGACCCTAACAAAATTTTGTTGCTGAAAAACCATTATGTTGATTTTGTCCAGGTAGGATCAGGTAGTAGTTTTGTCACTAGAAAATAGGCTGTTGCTATGACATTTTCCCTGTGTAAAATACTCTAGTAAAATGGTTTCAAAAAAATTAACATTTTTTAAAACAACAAATTGGAGCTATATTTGTTATTTTAAACAGATCTTGATTGGAAGCCATCAGCCTAGAACCAAAAATTCAAAGGGCGCAAAAAGTACATTAAGATATTATTTATATTGGCTGTCAAATTTTGTTCTAGTATGTGGCTTTTTCGACTTAATTTAGACATAATGTGATTGATACCAATAGAAAATAAGAGTTTCCCCAGATTTCAGTTGAAAAATTTTTGGAAGAAGGGCTGCCACTACAAAACCGATATTTCCATGGCTGGCTAGATGAATATCTTCCTGAAAACGACTATAACATAAACACAGAGAAAAAATCGAATTGGGAAACGTGGAATAAAAAAGCAATTTAATAATTTTTTATTAAACTATAAAACTGGCAGAAATTTTAGACTACAAATTGTGCGAATTCGTCGTTTTTGTTTTCTTGCGATAAAAGTGTTTTCCGGGCTTTGAAGCCGTGGTTCAATGGAATTTTTTCTAATGGTTCGTCTACAGCTGCGGCGACATTAAAGGCGACGAGGGAATAGGCGAAGTGATCTCCCGTCCTTCCGGACTTTAACTAATTTGACTGTGCTGAACTCCGTGCTATTTATACCCCCGCCGTCGCGCTGCAGTGGAGGGACTGGGGTCGGGGTAATGGTGGCGCGGAATTTGGGCGCACTTGCAGTATGTCATAGAACTCGCTTCCAGTCTGCATTTAAAAACGTAATTTTCTCCTTCCTGTTGATACAGCGTTTTGTGGTGCCAACGTATACCGAGCCACAGATGGATGGAACTCGGTAAACACCGGGTACCGATAGGGGATCTCTGCGGTCTTTGGCCGAACTCGAGCTCTGTTGTATTGTACGAATTGGCTTAAAAATAGTTTTAACATTGTGCTTTTCCAGTAGCCTGCCGATCCTGTCCATTACTTTGAGGATGTATGGTAGACTAGTCCATTCTTGCTTTTCTCTAGCCATTTATTTCCTGACGCTCTACATTCCTTGGACGGGTGGCCCTATGAAACTCATGCTTGCTCTATTCATTCCAGCCAAAGGCTCTTTCCAGATGCGTCATTTCCCGTTCCAATTCAGCCGGCTCACAAATTCTCTTGGCTCTCACAGACAGAGTCTTTGTGGGTCCCCTTTTCTGTCTGGGATGATGATTTGATCCGTTATTGAGATATCGGTCAGTGTGTATTGGTTTTCTATAAACGATGTGCGCAAGATTCCCATTTGGGTTCCTTGATACCAAAACATCCAAAAACGGTAGATGTTCTTCTTATTATATCTCCATGGTGAATTGAATTTTTGGGTTGATAGAGTTGAAGTGTAAGCGGAAGTTTTGTAGTTCGCCCTCGCCGTGGCTCCAAATAACAAAAGTGTCATCCACGAATCGGCACAGCACTTTGGCCTCTTATTTGCTGTTGCCAACGCCTTGTAATAATGCCAAATAATTGCACTAAGGAGGATGCCCATAGGTACACCATCAGTTTGTTCGTAGAACACTTCCTTCTAGTGCGTTTTGTGGTAGCAATGTATACCGAGCCACAGCTGCATGGAACTCGGTAAACTCCGGGTGCCGATCGGGGATCTCTGCGGTCTTTGGTCGATCTCAAGCTATGTTGTGTTGTACGAGTTGATCCGAAGACAGTTTTAACACTATGCTTTTCCAATAGCCTGCCGATCCTGACCGTTACTTTGAGGATGTATGGTAGAGTAGTCCATCCGCGCTTTTCTTCATCTTCTCCCGCAGTTCCTTCCTGGTGCTCTACATTGTTGCACAACTCCTGCTTGCTGTATGCATTTCAGCCAAAGGCTCTTTCCAGATGCTTCATTTCCCGTTCCAATTCAGCCGGCTCACAAGAGGCTCTCACACACAGAGTCTTTATGACTCCCCTTTGCTGTCTCGGATGATGATTTGAACCGTTATTGAGGTACCATTAACGGTGTGCGCAAGCTTCCCACTCAGCCTTCTTGATACTAAAACATCCAAAACAATAGACTTACTTCTTTTTCTATCTCCATAGAGTATTAAATTTTTGGGTTGATAGAGTCACAGTAAGAGGAAGTTTTGAAGTTCGCCCTCGCCTTAGCTTCAATTCACGTATCGAAACCAGCACTTTGGCCTCTTATTTGCCGTGGCCTCGAAAATTTCCATAAAATAGTAGGCTAGAACCCCGCGCCACTACTACCCCCATCCCAGTTTCACCACTACAGCGCGACTGCGGGGGGGGGGGGGGGCGGATTAATTCAACGGAGTTCACCACAGTCGAATCAGTCAACGTCGGGAAGCACGGGAGATCACTTCGCCCATTGCCTCATCGCTTTTTATAATGTCTGCCGCTGCTGTAGAGGAAGAAGTTCCAATGGTCAAGGGCTTCAAAGCCCAGAAAACACTTTAAGATTGTATTTTGACTGGCCGTGAAAGCCTTCACGGTCTTACATTATAAATAATTTTCATATATTCCTGCGTCTGAGTAGCCAGCCCATAAGCAACACGACTATGAAGTTTTTTACAAAACAACAGGAAAGCAAAGTCAATCTTTCGTCTTAGGTTGACTAAAAGTTTCACTTCTACTATAAAAGGCATGAAAAGTTATATTAAAACTTACATTTTTTTTCTGAAATCTACCTCATTGTGAGTACTCACTTTTTTCTAACCTGATATGGGGCTGCAAAACGACCAGTTCCAGGATATTAGCGTTAGGCCTAGGCCTGGAAAAATAATTCCAGAACTGCTTTTAGTCCAGAATTCATATCATAAAACACCTCTTTTTTTAGTAAGAATGATTTAAGAAAAAAATGGTATGTGTACCTCGTAGGAAAATCATATCCTCGTCCTCCGATTATTGCTCATCAGTCAATCTACATCGTCGGCCGAGAATATGTCTCTTTTCCTACTAGCTACACAATATACTATGGTTGCTTATTACTTTTTGGAATTTCTACTTACTAAATTCAAGGTGGAAATGATAAATCATTAGAGTTGTTACTTGTATCTTTTGTTTAAAGTTTACAAGACTACGTGACTAATCTCTTAGTCTCGTAATCGAGACCAAGACCAAGACCGAGAATCATATTGCTACTACGGGACCAAGATCGAGATTACGCAAATTTCGATCTCAGTTAGAGCCAAAATATGCAAGATGTAACCACGCACTTCGTAAGACTACGTCTCGTTAAAATTCTAGATGGAAGAGGCCTAAATTGATGAGAGGTTTACGCCTCAGTCTTCTGCGATCTGTTAAAGGCATTTGAGTGTGGTGATCACCTTCTGTTACCGGGAACTCTGTGGTTTATATTGTAAGGCAAATAAATGGTTTGCATCTTATTTGACTGGCAGGACTCAGCCTCTAAGTTTATCTGGGAATAGTTCGTCCGAAAGACAACGATTTTCTACTGTGCCTCAAATCTGCGTTGATTTGAGTTTGTTACATGTTAATGGTTTTTCCACCCTGGATCTTAATGGTGATGTCACTGTTTTTGCAAATGATATTGTCATGAATGATGTGCGATCGTATTATTGTAAAATTATTAATTTTGAATGTGCTTTATTTTTTGCTTTAAATTTCTATTCTTTGCTGTCCTATGCTGCGGTCCTATGCTGATTTACTCACTGAATGGGGCTATCAAAATTAGGGGATTTAAAATGATAAGATGGGATTCAAGTAAACTTCAATTTTCTGTGACTAATATGAAAACACTCCACTGTAGAGGAGGACTGTATCGTACCAACCAATTTAACGTACTATAGAAGTACTGGTGTCTTTTGAGTACCCGTGGCTTCCTTTGGGGCAACAAGGGTGATTCTTCCTTGTGGCCCGTTCTCCCGGCAACTTGGTGACTACTGTTGATAACAAATTTGAAAAAAACATTTAATTACTCTTCGACGGATGGTCGTTCGTCTGTCTGACGTAACGCCCCCAAGAAGTCAACCAGAACTTGGAGTCTTGCGTACGTGCAAGCCACCGAGCAAGTCGCCAAACTAGACTCCAATCGTGGGTCCCCAAAAACGGCTCCTTTTTCTATTTTTAAACAATGGGCAGGTACCTGATGGTAGTCGTTCGTCCTTCCGGCGTAACGGCGACCTTCGACCAGCCCCAACGCGGCTCCCCGCACCGACTTCTCGTGAGTCCCCCCAAAACCGAACTCTCTTCGTGAGCACCCAGACTAACACTGCCGTCTCTCTCTCAAAAAACGCTCGTGCTAACTTTCTTTATTGTCAGCACATTTTTCCCATGACCTTCTTTTCCATGACGTCAATCAGCGGTTCGAAGTACCCACTTGTTGAACAAATTTACGATCTATGATTTATAAATTTGGGTCAACTATTCCTTGGTTACTAAACCGGTCATCGGCTGACCATTTCTAAGCCCGCTGCATTTTTATGTCTTTTTGCTTCTTGGTGACAATACCTCTGATATTACTATAAGAGAGAAAAAGCGAAGACAAGAACAAACTTGACATGTGTGAAAGAATAATGTGACTAGAATAAGTTGCTTCTCTATATATCCAAAACCAATTCAGTGCTTAGTTTTTGGGTTGAAGAAAGTACGGTGTGCATCTTACTCAACGTCTGGTTAGTCACGTAAATGAAAGTTATTTCTGGGAGTGTATAATGACGACAGATTGAAATTTGACATTCATGTACAATCCTTGTAATTTGTCTAGCTATTGCTATGCTCTGAGAGTACCTCATGGGAAGCTGAAGTCTACTGAAGGGCTGTTGGTATGCCTTGATTGAGTCGCACCTTTGTTATGATATTTCTTTTTGGGAGTCTTGTAGTAATAAAACTTGTAATAAACTTTTTTGCAAGTATTTTTACTGACACAAAGAGCGGTTAGAAGTCAATAAACAAAAACAAAACTGGTATAAAGTTAAAATCTCCTAGAGCTTAAACATCTAACTTTTGAACAAAAAGAAAACACGCTTTGTCTGGACTAATTGGTTGTTAATTTTATTAGTAGAATCTATGGCTGAAATTATTGTATTTTGATCTGGGACACTCTGTTAGAACCTTTCGGAAATAATTGATTAAAAATCAGCTGATATCCAATACAAAGGAATATATTTTAATCATGCACTGTGTATATGATTGTAATAAATTAGAGTGGAATTTGTCATGTTGGGAAGAATTTCAATAGTGCGATAATGCTTGACCACATGGTTCCGCAAACTCAATTTATGCCATTGAAGATGGTGGTATCTGAGAATTTTGCTACTACCCATAAACAATAAATCCCTTTACCTCAACTTTGATAGCCAAGTTTTGGTTATGTTAAAGAGGATTATGACTGAGCTCATGGCTTTGGGACTTCCTCCATAGTTTCTCAATTCAGGACCAAATAAATTAAATATTTTACTGATGGTGTGCAGAGACGTCTGTGATTGGTGTTCATGCCACGTGATAAATTTAAAAATAAATTTTTTTTTTGTAGTTGTTATCAATCCTCAAGTTTAAAAATGTGATGGGTTATGCGGGAACAGGGTCACGAAGTGACGGAGACAACTATTTGAATTGGTCTACGTTTCGCAGATACATTTCTGCATCCTCAGAACAAATTCGGTTTTGTCCTCCTTGTTCTTAAATTTACACGGAACTTTCGTACAGCAGAATCTGGAGTAACCATATTCTGGAGTAGGTAAGCAAGAACCGAAATGTGACAACCACAAACACTTTGAAGAACCATGTGTTCCCGCATAACCCAATAAATTTTTTGTAGAATTTTATTGAAACAAAAAAGATTTTTTTTGATTTTATTGAAACAGAAAAATTAAGATAACGTTTCGCAATTAGGTACCAGATTCGTGTGGAAAACTAGACTCAAGTAATGCAAGCGTACTCAGGTTCTTCAGTGCGTCTAACTGTTAAAACCGAGTTGTTGCTCGGCTAGCCGACAAGCCGTCCAATAGTACGGCCTTTTGGTCTTCTTCTTAGCGTAAAAACGAAGACGCACTCTTCCTTGGCTTACTTCTATAGCGGAAGGCCTAGAGCCCAGCAGGAACAGAGTCACATCTAGCCGGCCGTTTCTTCAACTTCTTCGCACGTCACCGGCTCTCTTTTTTTTTGCAGGAGGCCGCGCTAAACCAAGTGCGTCTGTCTTCAAGTTTTTACCGTTTTCCCGGAGTTTTGCTTAGAAATCGGCGATTTTAAAACTCGTTTCAGTACACGCGGAATAGAAGAGGAGCAAATTCGCGACGGCATTGACATTGTGAATGGTGTTTTCAAGTGTGTGAAAAGTTCATCGCTCGTGAACTGTTGCGTCAGGCGTAGGCCACGAAGCGGCGCCTTCTCTGCCGCACCGAGAGAAATTAGGAAAGTCTGCAAGTGTTTTCAAGGTAAATTTCTGAGTAATTTGTGCTGTTTTATAATCATTGTAATTTTAAATTTCATGTCTTTGGTAAACCGGTAGTTAAGACAATGGCGTTTGAGCTGAATTTAACGAGGATCATTTGAATTGCGCTTTTGTTGAGGATTATCTTACTCCGCCATTCCCTATTTTTCAAATGTTAATATAATCATTTGTGGATAGGTAGCACCACATTTCCCATAAAAATCCTCCAAAAGACCGCATCAAAGTGGGGTCTTTCTAAGCCCCCTATTGAAGTGAAATCTCGGTATTTTTTCGTGCAATCGTATTTTTTTATGTAACTGCTTTTATGAAATCTATCGCTGTTGCCAAGTTTATTTTGTCCAGTAGGGTATGAAAGGGAGTGAAATATGACAATGTTTTGACAGAAGAAATTAGTATTAGGAAGGGAGTCAGACAGGGGTGTGTTTTCTCTCCTATGCTATTTACAATTTACTCGGGGTTTGTTTTTCGCGAGGCATTGGAAGAGGAGCAGGCGGGTATAGCGATCAATGGCAGAACTGTCAACAACATCAGGTACGCTGACGATACCGCTGTAATAGCAGGCTGCCTCAAAGATCTGCAGAGACTGGTAGACAAAGTAACAGTAGTTAGCGAAGATTCTTCTTCTTCTTCTTCTTCCAATGCGTATCCACTAATGGATGTTTGCGATAATATTTTCCATTGCTTCCCTATTCCTTGCAGTGTGTATCAACGATTGTACATCGTGTAGGCCTGTCCACTGTCTGATATTTCGCAGCCAGGACATTTTTTTTCCTTCCGATCCCTCTCCGGCCCTCGATCTTGCCTTCAATCAATAGTGCAAGAATTGATATTTCGTGTTTCGCATTATATGCCCCAGATATGCCGTTTTTCTTTTCTTTTGATCAATTCGAACAGTTTACGTTGTCTGTTGACACGTCTTAGGACGTCTTCGTTTGTTAATCTGGCCGTCCAAGGTATCTTCAGAATTCTGCGATACAGCCACATCTCAAAAGCCTCTAGTTTGTTAATTGCAGTCGCCCTCAATGTCCAGCCCTCCACTCCGTACAGCAGCACCGACCAAACGTAGCACTCGATGAATCTGAGTCTCAGGTTAAGGTCAAAGTCGGAAGAGGTAAGCACTCTTCGGAACCTCAGGAATAGGAATGCATCTCGAGCTTGTTCAATGCGACATTTTATTTCCCTGTCCGATGTCGAAAAGCCAGATGCCCGAGTATTTAAATTTGTCCACTCTTTCTAAGGAAATTGTGTTAAATGTTATGGTGGAGTTTTCAAACATATTTAATATCATAAATAATCATAAACTTTGTTTTTTTGATGTTGATGTTTAAGCCCATAGATTTGCTCTGTTCTCCCACTCTATTGATCAGTTGCTGTAGGTCGTGTACGTTGTCAGCGAATAACACCGTATCGTCAGCATAGCGGATATTGTTAATCCACACTCCATTAACTTTGACTCCCATCTCTACATCTTCTAAAGCCTCTTGGAATATTGCTTCCGAATATAAGTTAAATATGAGTGGAGACAGCACACAACCTTGTCGCACTCCCCTTCTAATCTGTACTGCGTTGGACATATTAATACCTAATTTGATTTGTGCTGTTCCAATATAGGTTTTCAATAAATCTGATATCCTTTTGGTTTATATCAAGCCTATTGAGGAGCTGCATTAATTTGTGGTGTTGTACGCGATCAAATGCCTTTTCATAATCTATAAAACAAAGACACACATCTTTTCTCTGATCATAGCAGTTTTGGACAAGGACTTGTATTGCGACCACCGCCTCTCTTGTACCCATCCCTTGTCTAAACCCAAATTGCGAGTCGCCCATGTCTCTTTCACATTTCTTGTATATTCTCTGGTGTATGATTTTAAGGAATATTTTTAATGTGTGGCTCATCAGGCTAATAAGTCTGTGATCTTCACGTTTTCTTGCATTGGTCTTCTTAGGCAGAGGGACAAAAGTAGAGCACAACCACTGTTTGGGGTAGTGACCGGTCTCATTTATAGTGTTAAGTAATTTGTGTAGCGCTGCTATGCCTCTTTCATCTAGGAGTTTAAGTATCTCTGAAGGGATTTCATCTGGGCCAGCCGTTTTGTTATTTTTTTAGCAAAGACTATGAGCTAAATATTAATATCAATAAAATAAAAACGCTAATAATATCGAAAAGCAACATCAGTGGTCAGCTGACTATACGCAATAAGAGGGTTGAGTAAGTCCATCACTTCAAATACCTAGGAACTATCATAAATGAAAATGTTGCACACAAACAAGAATTGAGCAGGCGAGGACAACATTTATGAAACTGAGAAAACTGCTAACAGCACGAGATCTATCTTTGACTTTGAGAGTAAGAATGGTGCGATGTTACGGCTTTCCAGTGTTACTATATGGTCTTGAAGGATGGACACTGAACAGGGAAATATCGAAGAGACTGGAATGGTTTGAGTGGTGGGTGTACCGCCGAATGTTAAAGATCTCCTGGATGGATCGCATTACGAACGAACAAGTTCTGGAAAGAATGGATAAGGAAATGGAAATTCTTTTCACAATTAAGAGAAGAAAACTAGAGTTTCTTCGGCATGTTATGCGTAATTCAAAATATGAAATTCTGCAGCTCATCATGCAGAGGAAGATCGTGGGACGCAGAAGCGTCGGTCGACGTAGAATTTCCTTCCTAGATTTCCTTCCCTTCCTCCTTCCTCATCTGTCGAACTATTTCGGACAGCTGCCTCTAAAGTTAGAATAGCCATGATGCTCAGCAACCTCCGAAGGAGAAGCTGAGATCAAGAAGAAGAAGGGTATGAAAATAAATAACTAATAATAACATTTCAAAAAGTGACTCAACAACTGTCGTTTTGCGATTTCAAGCCTTCAATATTACATCAAAATATAGACAAAGCTATTGGCTAAAGGCCTCACACTTCGCAGTTATTAATCAAATTTAAAAAAATTTGCATACATATAATAAAATGGGAATCTTATCATTTAACAGAGAAGTGTACAGGGAACTGCATCGAACAGCTATGAAAAGACTATTCATAAAAAAATGTGCCATGTTGATAATGAAATCAGAAATCACGTCCCAGGAAGTATGATGTGGTGGTTAATTGGCGGATAGGTAAATATACTATAATTTCTTTGCCGATGTTTCCTTTAATCAACAATGAAGATTAAGTAGATTAAACGAAACGTCGGCTATAGTATAATGGCTGCCTTTAGTCTCCATCCGCCAATTAACAACCAGATTTTGATAACATTTTAGGTGCTGCTCCCATCGATTTTAGAGTTCTAATATCAGTAGTTTTTCCATAAACGATTGATGCAGTTTCCGGCGGACCACCCTGTATATCTATTTGTGTTAATGACGCTATGATAAATAGAAATAGTTACTTATTTGCAGAAAGGCTATAACGCGGATCACTTCATCTTTTTAAACAATATATTTTTGATACTGGTGAAGGTAGCAAGATCAGGACAAATAATTCACCTCGTCTTTATCGGAAAATGGCCAACGTTTCGACTATTTATTTAGTCTTCCACTAGAGACGATGGTCAGTTTGAAATTTTTTCAACATGGTTAAAACTGTAAATTTCATTCGATTATCGCATTTTCGTACCGTATGCAGCGGACGTGTGGTTTGTCTAGCCGAGGGTACCAGGGTTACCCAATAATCGAATAAAGTTTACAGTTTTAACCATGTTAAAAACATTTCAAACTGACTATCTCTAGTGGAAGATGAGAGAGCCCTGAGAAAGACTAAATAAATAGTTGAAACGTTGGCCATTTTCCGATAAAAAAGAGGTGGATTATTTGTCCTAATCCTGCTACCTTCACCAGTATATACAACTCAAAGACGCTAATTACAATTATGAATATATTTTTTTCTTTATTTATCAGTTCTATTTTATATTTTATAAGCGACAGCAAATTGCTTTTAACTCTTTCCATACGTATTTTTTTTAAAAACAAATTGATCAGCAGAAATTTTGAGTTGGAATAGGAAATATCAGAACGTTCCTCTTATGTTGCCCAGAGTAACGTAAAATTATGAAAAAGAAAATTGACGATGCCTAAATGTAGCTGAAATGTCGAAACGTCTGAAAGACTTTATTTCATATTCGCAAATCTAATAAAGAATCGTAAAAAAACGTGCTAGAATTCATGAAAATGTGTAAAATAGTACCACGGGTCCCATATCAGGATTTCCATTTGTGTAATGAGTCTACAACCAAAATTTGAAGTTTTTAAATTTAATGGTTCCTCAAATATTTTTGGGACACCTTATAGCGCCTAAATCAGAAATCAAGGCACTGTCTGTAACAAAGTGAATAAAATTTAACAAAAATAAATATATTGGTAAACAAAAATCTGAAGGGAAATGTTACAGCATTATTTTGAACGCCCTATACTATCTACAACAGAAATCAACGCTCCATTTATCATTAAACTAATTGAGTTAACGCAATAAATTAATTGATATCGATTTATATGCTAAAATCCGAAATCCTAATCTGACTGATACAACATTTTTACAACAATTTTTTGGATCACTCTATACTATCCAAAACGTAAATCTATACCCTATTTATTATAAAACTACTAGAACGTACGAATAAAATCGATTACTATTGATTTTATATGGAAAAGTCGATATTTCTATGTTAAGCATATGGGGCTCTCAAAACGGGCCAAAAACCTAAATTTTGAGATCACAATCGTGCATTGCAGCCTTTAACAGCTCATATCTCGTTTCCATGAAGATTTATCCGAAAATCTATAAGAATAGCTAAGGAAGTAGAAGAATAAAGCTACACATAGAGCCCATTTTCGAAGGTCTGTCTAGAACAGTAACTGAGTACGGGTGGCCCAAATATAACATACAAATTTTGCACTTTTTTTAATTTTCTCGAAAATCGTGAAAGGCAGCTTCTTTCTGATACATGCGTCTGATAGTCCTCAATGACCTCTTCATACATCATATTGACCTGCATATCGAAAAACCTTACCGTTTCCAAGATAAACAGGAAAATGTAATAATTTCAAAAATTTCAAAGGGGGGTGGTCGTCAACATTTTTGACCTAAATGCATTGTCATAGATTTTATCAATAATAGTCTCATTTGAAAGAGGGAACAAAAATACGTAAAAATAATAAAATATTGGAATTTTCAGTAATTTCCTTCCCCTTCAAGATGGCGCCTAAAACGTATTTTTTCCACTTTTTATCGACATTTTAATACTTATATCTATATATTTCAAAAACTAAACATGGTCTAAAGACACCAATGAATAGAGTATTAACGGCCACAAAGTACCTGCTTAATTAAATGTTACAGCATTATTTGGGACGTCCTATACTATCTACAACAGAAATCAACGTTCTATCGTAAAACTAATCGAATTAACGCAATAAATAATTGATATCGATGTATGTACTAAAATCCTAAAATTCCAGGGTACAACATTTTTTTGGGACACTCTATACTATCTAAAACGTAAATCTATACACTACTTATTATAAAACTACTAGAGCGTACGAATAAAATCGATTACTATTGATTTTATATGGAAAAGTCGATATTTCTATGTTAAGCATATGGGGCTCTCAAACCGGTCCAAAAACCAAAATTTTGAGATCAAAATCGTGCATTGCGGCCTTTAGCAGCTCATATCTCGTTTCGATGAAGATTTATCCAAAAATCTGTAAGAAGAGCTAAGGAAGTAGAAGAATAAAGCTACACATAGAGCCCATTTTCGAAGGTCTGTCTAGAACAGTAACTGAGTACGGGTGGCCCAAATATAACATACAAATTTTGCACTTTTTTTTAATTTTCTCGAAAACCGTGAAAGGCATCTTCTTTCTGATACATGCGTCTGGTAGTCCTCAATGACCTCTTCATATATCATATTAACTTGCATATCGAAAAACCTTACCGTTTCCAGGATAAAAAGAAAAATGTGAAAATTTTAAAAAATTCAAAGGGTATTCATTGTCGTAGATTGTATCAAAAATATTCTCATATGAAAGAGGAGACAAAATATATAAAAAATATGCAAAATAAAAATTTTCAATAATTTCCTTTCTCTTCAAAATGGCGCCTATAACAAATTTGGTCCACTTTTTATCGACATCTTAATACTTATATCTATATAATTCAAAAACTAAACATGACATAACGATGCTATTGACACCAGTGAATAGAGCATTCACGACCATACTGCTTAATTTGTCGTTCCAACTTTTTAATTTAGTTGGCATAATGTTCGATCAAATTAAAACATTAGGTAATTTTCACACAATTTTAACAGTTTTTCACTTCCTATGAGACCGTTATTAAACTAAGCAAAATGGTAATGAACGTTTTGGGAAGTATTTGAGACGGCTCACACTTAGTTGTGACACTGTTGTTCTATCATTATAAATGGCTTTGCTATAAAATGGCAAATATCACTATACCCCTATCAATGATAAATTTAGTTACTTAATAAAATCTAGGAGAAGCCCTTGTAGACTTCAAATTGACACTTTAAAATTTAAAAAATCGTCAGAATTTCAAATTCAAAGCTATGACCTTCAATTTACTTCCATAGTGAATGTAATTTAGCATCTTTTTATAGAACCAATCCTTGGATCACGATGTAGTTTTTTTCATTGTTCTTTCTGTTTAAAAGGGCTCAGGAGCAAATTTTGCTGAATTCGATCGCCAGTATTTAACCCAAAAGCATCGCCTAACCTAGAAACAGAATCCGTAGAAAAAAAGGCGTAAAGAGAGACTTAAAATAGTCATGAGTCCTAAAGGACAACTCTACAAACATGGCAGTTAATTAAAACATGACAGCGAGATTGTCAATAATGGTCTACATCCATCGCTCCTATCAATCATCTATCATATTTCATTATATATAAAGTAAAAATTGAAAATCTTCCAAATCCAGGTCAAAAATTATGGTTCGAAACTAACTAACGTGAACTAACCAATTTCAATAAAAATCACCTTTTTGGTAAGTTGTCAAGACATTAATCTGTTGGGTCTTAGGCCCTCTTCAATGGTTTTTATAAATTTTCCCTATTTTATCGCTCATTTCTCTACCATTTGTGTAGTTATCATAATTATTTTTCATGTCAATCTACATCAGAGTTTAGCCATGGAATATTATCAACAGGACTTTAAGGATATTAATGGATTTCCTCGTTCGGCTAAGATTTCTTCCTTGTCGTGCATGCTATAGAACAACCCTAGAAGCACGGCGATTTAATGAGCCTTGATACGGCTTGACAGCACGGTTACCATGATGACCGTTTCCGTGACCAATAAGAGTAGGCTTCTCGCCGCAAAGGCTAATAATAAATTGCAGGCTTGCCTCTTAATGTTTTCCTCCCGTTTAAGCAAGACGTCATTCTTATTACTGTTAATTGGCGATTAATTTTCATAACGTTACCAAAAAGTTAAAGTAACGTCGGTGAGGGATATAACATTTTCTATACGTTGGCCAGATCGAGGGCCCATATGTGTGCTAGCTCCCTGAATTATTTCAGATTTTTCGATGCATAAATATGGAATCTACAGGGTAAAATGTGAGAAAAATACTCTGCTGAAATGCGGCACAGATACAGTGGCTCGCACGGTACAAGAGCTAAACTAAAACTGATTAAATTTTGCGAAACTTATGACAAATAAATAGCTAATTTCTATTTTAGATAGTATAACGTGTTCCAAAAAGTGGCAAAACTTACACTTTCTGAAACCACTAAAGCTAGAAATCCAAAAGGTCGGTTGAGGGGTTTTGAATGAAATTGTAGGCGCCATTTTTTGTGCGAAATTTTAAAATTTTGGCAAATTTATGACAAATAAAGGCCTAGTTTCTACTTTAGATGATATAACTTGTTCCAAAAGGTGGTAAAACTTACACTTTCTGAAACCAGTAAAGCTAGAAATCTAAAAGGTCGGTTGTAGGTTTTGAATGAAATTGTAGGCGCCATTTTGGAGTGAAATTTTAAAGTTTTGTATAATTTATGACAAGTCAAGTGCTAGTTTCTATTTTAGATAGTACAACTTGTCCCAAAAAGTGACAAAACTTACACTTTCTGAAACCAATAAAGCTAGAAATCTAAAAGGTCGGTTGTAGGTTTTGAATGAAATTGTAGGCGCAATTTTGAAGTGAAATTTTTTAATTTTGTGAAATTTATGACAAATAAGGAGCTAATTTATATTTTAGATAGTATAACGTGTCCCAAAAAGTGACAAAACTTACAGTTCCTGAAACCACTAAAACTAGAAATCTAAAAGTTCGGTTGTAGGATTTGAATGAAATTGTATGCGGCATTTAGGAGTGAAATTTTAAAATTTTGTGAAGTTTAAGACAAATAAAGAGATAATTTCTATTTAAGATAGTATAACGTTTCCCAAAAGGTGGTAAAACTTGCACTTTCTGACATCACTAAAGTTAGAAACCTGAAAGGACGGTTGTACGTTTCAATCAAATTCTGGCCGCTATTTTGGAATGAAAACTTAACATTTTTTCTCTCCATGCCTGCTAGTTATGATGGTACAACCGAAACTGGGCCGCGCTATAGTTTTCATAAAAATCGCAAAAAACTACTACATTATTTTGGACACTTTTTCTTAACAGTTTTTGGAAATTTTTTACTCGCCCTGTATTGAAGTGTCATCCTTTGGGGGTAGAACTAAAAGTATCCAAGGATATGCCCTTTTCGATAGTACTACCCGTAATGGACAAAGGGAAGCAATCTAACTAAGGGGGTCTAGAGGGCCAAAAAGTTTACCATTACGAAAAAATTAAAAAAAAAGTCCCATCTTTTCGATATTTTCTTATTTAACTTGTCGAAATTAGACTTCAAAATTTAACATCTACTCATATGAGGAAATCTACCCGTGGCAATTCCTATACACCACATAGTCTCGGATCTAGGATAAAGACGCTGTAAATTTGGGTATCTAAAAAAACGCATTTTTTATTTTGTTCCGCCACTGCCCCCCCCCCCCCCCCCCCCCCATGAGCAGTTTAAAAGTTATGGGCGTCGAAATGGAAAAAAAACCAAATATATACAACCAAAATCGCTGCTGGGAATGAATTTCGTTTCGCCCATTTTTATGTCAACCAGAACCAGAGCCGTTGTGAAACGAAAATTACTTTTATATATCCTCACTGACGTTCATATATAAAAATTCCTGGCTAGTGAATTGGTAAATTTTTTTTTCCACATAAATACCATATGTAAAAACTGCGTTTCCATTGGACAATTCGAAATTGGGAAATTGGTCCTACTACTTACCGTATTTATCAAAATAAAAATGCCAGATATCAGTCACCAAATTGTCAAGTCATACTTCATTCCTGATTACAAATGCGTATTTTTTAACACCCACCATTTTCGTAACTATTAACTTTTAGATTCATGCTCGTGATATTATTATTTTTTGTTTTTATTTATACTCTTATTTTTTCTAACAGAATCGGTCCATAAATCATTTTAGCACATTTTTGAAAGACCCGAAACTACCGCTAACCTTAATGAACAGACTTGGTCAAATGTGACAAAAGTTGTAAATTGAAAAGTATAGTTTTGAGTGGAATTAGTAGCACAAAATTATTCTAGGTTTTGGAGCCGTTTAAACGAAAACAAAATTTTCGAATTTTTGTTTAGTTGTAGTAAGAGATTCACAAAAACTAAAAGCACTTTTCAATTGAACTTGGAGCTTCAACTCGAAGATCTTGGCTGCGTTCTGCGGCGTTTTGTTTTTCTTTTTTTTTCTAAATACGGCCTTGATATGTTTTCTTTCCGACTTTAAAACAACTTTTTCATCATCATTAGAACCGAATAAGAAAATATGATTTTATTTGATTTTTTATTATTGGCTTCATCTTGTTTTTTAGGATAGGTAGAAACGAGTATGTCAAATACGACAATTCTATTCAGGTTTTTGAATGAAGGTGGATCAATATGTTTTATACGAGGGCGCAAATTATTTTTTCACAGGAAATAGTAAAAACACAAATTTTGCAATTTGCATTCTAACGGATTCTAATAGATTTGACGAAAGCGTTTGACAGGATAAGGCTGGAGGATGTTAGGAACGAGCTGAAGAATACCCCCAAGCATCACGATGAAGGTTAGAGAGCTCAACACCAAACAACACCACAACAATACGATCAAAATTAACAACAACGGAAAAAATAGAGCAAAGCACAGGAATTCGTTCATAATGGACAGAATAATAGAGCAAGCGCGCAAGGTAGACCAGGAATACAAGATGGGAAATCAACGACTTATGATAATATGTTACGCAGACGACGTAACGCTATTCGCGGATACAGCGAAATAAGAGTACTAAGAATGATCACTTACTTTGGGACCAAAGAAGGAGTAGCGAAAGTAGAGAAGAGTGCGGGCTAGAAGACGTAGCTAGATGGACTCGTGCCAGAAGATACTTCTGGCAAAAATCGCCAGAAATATAAAACCTGCATCCAGCAGACCAGGACGGCCAGGACAGCTGGTCGTCGACATCCCAAGAGAGGCAAATGGATGGGCAAAACAAGTCGAAAGGCCGAAAAGAAGAAGAAGAAGAAGAAGAACTTATAATCAGGATACACATTTTGAATTCTGTAATCTAGGTATACTCACAACCTGCCCTTTCCTGTATACCGTACAAAATGTAATAAACGAGAAAAACCCTAAACAATTAAAATTCTTTCGGATATCCTTTTAATCGGACCTACAGTGTTTTCCTCGAAACGAATAACACCATCACTTGCGAACAGGAAAGAAATCCGGAGTCGGTTCCGCTCTTTCATATACCTACTTGGTATGCCAGTCACAGAGAAAGTACTCTATTGTCCTTAAATTAATAAAACATGATAACACTAATGGTTTTTAAATAACAAGACATGTCATGGATTGATTAGATGTTAATCACAAACTTCTTAATTGCCATCAGTCTTGTAAATAACGAACGAACTGTCAATGATGTTTATTTATCATTTTCTGCAACACTAATAACGCTAATTTATAAAGACACAGTGTTAGTCTTAATTATCCGCTTTCTGTGAGATGGCGAGGCATAATCTGGCATATTTTATCATACATTTACATTTAGATCTTGTTTATACATAACTATTATTATTTATTATTTAACCGAAGATTTGTAGTCATATAACTGTGTAAAGCACTTGTGATGGAGGCAACGAACTTATAAATTTAGCAAGTGGCAGAACTTTAGAATTGACTTTTACCTACCTCACAAGAATTATTACAGTGTATAGAACTTTCTGAGGACTCTGTTATTTTCAATCATAGTGGAGGTTATGAAAATTACAACATCCCACCCACTCGTTTGCTGAAGCTGTTGCATATACACGCAAGTCAATGCCCAGTTGGGCACTAATATCCCCACGGTGCGCTTTTCTTTTCCGTTCTCAGGTTCACTTTCCTGTTAGGGCACTAAACATGCAATCTCATATTTCAGAAATGTTTATTATGTAACCAATCGCAAAATCCTGTTTTCTCTCGCATTATAAAGCAAAAGGAGCCTTATGAATGGTCTGCGTTGGTGACTTGCCCATCCTGACTTGAACTTAATTTAAAACGTTGCTTATTAGTTTATTGAAATTTATTCATACGTTATGGGTAATTACCTTGGATGTGAAATTGAGAGAGTTGGGGTTTAAGCTGAAGCATTACATTTTTTTTTACAAACTTCTTACTTCTGCTCTCCTAAAAGCAGAGTTTCAGTTTTTTATGATTTGTTTATGTTATTATAAGATTGAGGGAATTCTTGTTTTTTTAAAGTGGATAATCATTCTCTCCTAGTAAAGAATTTTTTATAACGACAGATGATCAGAATTTTAACCACTTTTCTAATCTTCTAGTTGGTTAAAAGCAGAAAACACTTTTTTACAAACTCTATACACGTTGATATTTTGTTGGTGCTTTTTGCCGACTAGAAGTTCAAAAAACTGACCAAAATTTATATTTTTTTAAAAATTGACTTCCGAAGGGATGTATACGGTACTTCCGATGGTGAGAGGTGAAAGAGGACATCAAGGGGAGGAAAAAACAGTTGGATTGGAAGTTACCAGCGGTCACATTTGAGAATTGATAAAAAAATCCCCCCCCCCCCGCCCTTTGGACATTTTGGAAGAAATTTTAAAAACATTTTTTTTGCGGTTTTTGCTCGGAATGGCACGCTTGCAATCCATTAAGAACGTCACAAACTCAATTCGAATGAATTTAGCGTCTAAAGAGGTTTTTTTTAAATGGTCAAAAAACGCGATTCTAAAAGAGGTCAAAAATCGACCTCCGAAGGGGTTTATCTCCGAAAATATTGCACCTACGGAACTTCCGATATTAGGAGGTGAAAGAGGACATCAAGAAGAGGAACCAACAGATGGATTCACTCCAATCGGTCGAGGCATTCTCAAGTTACCGGCGGTCAAAGTTGAGAAATGAGAAAAAGTCGTACCCCCCCCCCCTTTGGAAATTTTCGAAAAAATTTAAAAGAATTTTTTTTTGCTGTTTTTGATTGGAATAGCACGTTTGCAGTCCCTTAAGAACGTAACAAGCTCAATTGGAATGAATTTAAACTCTAAAGAGGTTTTTTTTTAAATGGTCAAAAAACGCGATTCTAAAAGTGCTCAAAAGTCGACTTCCGAAGGGTTGTATCTCCGAAAATATTGCACCTACGGAACTTCCGTTGGTGTGAGGTGAAAGAGGACATCAAGAAGAGGAAGCAGTAGTTGGACTCACTCCGATCGGTCGAGGCATTCTCAAGTTACCGGAGGTCATCATTTTTGAAAAAAATTCAAAAACATTTGTTTACTGTTTTTGATCGGAATGACACCCTTGGAATCCCTTAATAACGTAACAAACTCAATTGGAATAGATTTAACTTCTAAAGATTTTTTTTTAAAGGTCAAAAAACGCGATTCTGAAAGTGCCCAAAAATTGGCGTCCAAAAGGGTCTGTCTCCGAAAATATTGCACCTACAGAGCTTTCGATGGTGGGAGGTGAAAGAGGACATCAAGAAGAGGAACCAACAGATGGATCCACTCCAATCGGTCGAGGCATTCTCAAGTTACCGGCGGTCAAAGTTGAGAATTGAGAAAAAAGTCGTAAACCCCTCCCCCCTTTGGAAGTTTTCGAAAAAATTTCAAAGAATCTTTTTTTGCTGTTTTTGATTGGAATAGCACGTTTGCAGTCCCTTAAGAACGTAACAAGCTCAATTGGAATGAATTTAAACTCTAAAGAGGTTTTTTTTTAAATGGTCAAAAAACGCGATTCTAAAAGTGCTCAAAAGTCGACTTCCGAAGGGTTGTATCTCCGAAAATATTGCACCTACGGAACTTCCGTTGGTGTGAGGTGAAAGAGGACATCAAGAAGAGGAAGCAGTAGTTGGACTCACTCCGATCGGTCGAGGCATTCTCAAGTTACCGGAGGTCATCATTTTTGAAAAAAATTCAAAAACATTTGTTTACTGTTTTTGATCGGAATGACACCCTTGGAATCCCTTAATAACGTAACAAACTCAATTGGAATAGATTTAACTTCTAAAGATTTTTTTTTAAAGGTCAAAAAACGCGATTCTGAAAGTGCCCAAAAATTGGCGTCCAAAAGGGTCTGTCTCCGAAAATATTGCACCTACAGAGCTTTCGATGGTGGGAGGTGAAAGAGGACATCAAGAAGAGGAACCAACAGATGGATCCACTCCAATCGGTCGAGGCATTCTCAAGTTACCGGCGGTCAAAGTTGAGAATTGAGAAAAAAGTCGTAAACCCCTCCCCCCTTTGGAAGTTTTCGAAAAAATTTCAAAGAATCTTTTTTTGCTGTTTTTGATTGGAATAGCACGTTTGCAGTCCCTTAAGAACGTAACAAGCTCAATTGGAATGAATTTAAACTCGAAAGAGGTTTTTTTTTTAAATGGTCAAAAAACGCGATTCTAAAAGTGCTCAAAAGTCGACCTCCGAAGGGTTGTATCTCCGAAAATATTGCACCTACGGAACTTCCGTTGGTGGGAGGTGAAAGAGGACATCAAGAAGAGGAAGCAGTAGTTGGACTCACTCCGATCGCTCAAGGCATTCTCAAGTTACCGGAGGTCATCATTTTTGAAAAAAAATCAAAACATTTGTTTACTGTTTTTGATCGGAATGACACCCTTGGAATCCCTTAATAACGTAACAAACTCAATTGGAATAGATTTAAGTTCTAAAGATTTTTTTTAATGGTCAAAAAACGCGATTCTGAAAGTGCCCAAAAATTGGCGTCCAAAAGGGTCTGTCTCCGAAAATATTGCACCTACGGAATTTCCGGTAGTAGGAGGTGAAAGAGGACATCAAGAAGAGGAACCAACAGATGGATTCACTCCAATCGGTCGAGGCATTCTCAAGTTACCGGCGGTCAAAGTTGAGAATTGAGAAAAAAGTCGTAAACTCCCCCCCCCCTTTGGAAATTTTCGAAAAAATTTCAAAGAATCTTTTTTTGCTGTTTTTGATTGGAATAACACGTTTGCAGTCTCTTAAGAACGTAACAAACTCAATTCGAATGAATTTAAACTCTAAAGAAGTTTTTTTTTTAAATGGTTAAAAAACGCGATTCTAAAAGTGCTCAAATGTCGACCTCCGAAGGGTTGTATCTCCGAAAATATTGCACCTACGGAACTTCCGTTGGTGGGAGGTGAAAGAGGACATCAAGAAGAGGAAGCAATAGTTGGACTAACTCAGATCGGTCGAGGCATTCTCAAGCTACCGGAGGTCATCATTTTTGAGAAAAATTCAAAAACATTTGTTTACTGTTTTTGATCGGAATGACACCCTTGGAATACCTCAATAACGTAACAAACTCCATTGGAATATATTTAACCTCTAAAGAGTTTTTGTTTAATGGTCAAAAAACGCGATTCTAAACGTGCCCAAAAATTGACCTCTGAAGGGGTTTATCTCCGAAAATATTGTACCTACGGAATTTCGGATAGTAGGAGGTGAAAGAGGACATCAAGAAGAGGAACCAACAGATGGATTCACTCCAATCGGTCGAGGCATTCTCAAGTTACCGGCGGTCAAAGTTGAAAATTGAGAAAAAAGTCGTAAACCCCTCCCCCCTTTGGAAGTTTTCGAAAAAATTTCAAAGAATCTTTTTTTGCTGTTTTTGATTGGAATAGCACGTTTGCAGTCCCTTAAGAACGTAACAAACTCAATTCGAATGAACTGAAACTCTAAAGAAGTTTTTTTTAAATGGTCAAAAAATGCGATTCTAAAAGAGGTGAAAAATCGACCTCCGAAGAGATTTATCTCCAAAAATATTGCATCTACGGAATTTCCGATAGTAGGAGGTGAAAGAGGACATCAAGAAGAGGAACCAACAGATGGATTCACTCCAATCGGTCGTGGCATTCTCAAGTTACCGGCGGTCAAAGTTGAGAATTGAGAAAAAAGTCGTAACCCCCCCTTAGGAAATTTTCAAAAAAATTTCAAAGAATCTTTTTTTTGCTGTTTTTAATTGGAATAGCACGTTTGCAATCCCTTAAGAACGTAACAAACTCAATTCGAATGCATTTAAACTCTAAAGAGGTTTTTATTTTAAATGGTCAAAAAACGCGATTCTAAAAGTGCTCAAAAGTCGGCCTCCGAAGGGTTGTATCTGCGAAAATATTGCACCTACGGAACTTCCGATGGTGGGAGGTGAAATAGGACATCAAGAAGAGGAAGCAACTCCGATCGGTCGAGGCATTCTCAAGTTACCGGAGGTCATCATTTTTGAAAAAATTTCAAAAACATTTGTTTACTGTTTTAGATCGGAATGGCACCCTTGGAATCCCTTAATAACGTAACAAACTCAATTGGAATAGATTTAACCTCTAAAGATTTTTTTTTTGAATGGTCAAAAAACGCAATTCTTAAAGTGCCCAAAAATTGACCTCCAAGGGCCTGTCTCCGAAAATATTGCACCTACAGAGCTTTCGATGGTGGGAGGTGAAAGAGGACATCAAGAAGAGGAAAAAAAAATGGATTCACTCCAATCGCACGAGGCATACTCAAGTTACAGGCGGTTAATGAAGTTTTTATTGGCTTTCTCAGTCAAAATGGTTAGTATTTGCACGACATTTATGTTTCGCCGAGGGCTTTCTCCACTCCCCGATGTTGTAATAGCTTCAGCCAAAAACCTAAAGAGTAGAGGGAGTTTGGGGTTTCTGCGCCACTTGCCCGAAAGTGCCCGAACCAATCAGGAACGTCCTACCCCCACCCTGCTACCTCTGCAGGCTTTCAAGCCCCACCCCCCGGCCAGTCAGAATCGCTAAATCTCAGTCTGGTACCTGTATAATCCCTTAAGCCCCACTCTCAACCAATCAGAAGCGACCTAGCTGACCAATAGAAAGACGCAAATTTGCCCGAAACCTTAACTCCACCCTTCTCCGAAATGGCTCCACCCTTCTCGGAAATCTGTTCAGGGGCGTACTCAGTCCTTCTGCCTCGGAAACCATGCATCCTTGATAGGCAACACGATACCATAAATATTTTCGGTTGGTACGGTCCTGTTACATGCTTGGAGACCCCACTAAAAATCTATGCAGTCAAACAGAGGCGTACCCAAACCGTCCAACTCTGAAACTTTATATGAAAATACCACGGTAATCTTGATTTTCTGTCTGTGCAGGCCGAGTAGACTTGCAGCCTCTTCGGTTAGAAATGTTTATGGAAGCTATGAAAAGCTGGGAGTTCTCATCGACCCTGGCTCCCAATTAGCACTCATAACCGAAGAGGCTGCAAGTCTACTCGGCCTGCCCAGACAGAAAATCAAGATTACCGTGGTATTTTCATATAGAGTTTCAGAGTTGGACGGTATGGGTACGCCTCTGTTTGACTGCATAGATTTTTAGTGGGGTCTCCAAGCATGTAACAGGACCGTACCAACCGAAAATATTTATGGTATCGTGTTGCCTATCAAGAATGCATGGTTTCCGAGGCAGAAGGACTGAGTACGCCCCTGGACAAATTTCCGAGAAGGGTGGAGCCATTTCGGAGAAGGGTGGAGTTAAGGTTTCGGGCAAATTTGCGTCTTTCTATTGGTCGGCTAGGTCGCTTCTGATTGGTTGAGAGTGGGACTTAACGGATTATACAGGTACCAGAGTGAGATTTAGCGATTCTGATTGGCCGGGGGGTGGGGCTTAAAAGCCTGCAGAGGTAGCAGGGTGGGGGTAGGACGTTCCTGATTGGTTCGGGCACTTTCGGGCAAGTGGCGCAGAAAGCCCAAACTCGTTCTACTCTAAAGCGATCAGGAAATTCTAAGTTTAATTTTTTGGGAGTAGAAAAACCCCTGGTCTCGTTTTGGCCGCCCATCGTCGCTGGGTTGTCGCTAAATTCACTACTATTTATTGACGACATTATCTCTATCAAAGTTGAGCGCCAAGTAATTTTTGTTTCCTAGGTAAAAATTACTAAAAACCCCCCCTTTGGTACAAACAAATCTATTTTCCAAAAAGACACGCACTACAAAAAGATCAAACTAACAAAAACAAAAGACACTTCTAAAAATCAAAAATAAACCTTAACTACGAAAACTTACCTAATTTGATGTTTTAAAATCTAAAAATCCTAATAACTACTAGGTCCCTGCCTGCGTTTAAAAAACTAAATATCCTAATCTAAATAACTAACAAATTTACACAAAACTAAAAGGCGAAAAAATACTTTTTTCCCTCTTTGAGGGGTACTTACATTAGTGTAGTGTCCGAATTAGATTACACTAAGCACTTTAATCTTCTGAAACTTCCTTTTCTTACAACGAGTCCGTCTTTCAGGGTTTCCCGCTGTGCCTTTTCTCCATAGGCCGATCCCACGTTGAAACGTTTGTTTATTGACTGGCAGACGTTTTTTCTCCAGATGATCGTTGTGCTGTCGACCGGAAAAGACATCCACTGTATTCCCACTAACTCCCCTGGTCGACGAGTGAAACGGTACCGTTTTCTCTTAGATGTGAGTTGCTTAGGAGAAATTGCTTGTCGCCAGATCGAAGCTTAGGAACCACTTAGGAACCACTGCACTTGGGTTTCCACGTATCACGAATTGCTTTTTTCAAAGCACTCTTCAGGACATCGGCTTCGGTTGGCACTGACTTGTTCAAAGGCACTTTTCACAACTAGCACACTTATACTACTTTAACAATTTTGCTTAGTATAAAAACCCTTGGATTTTTAGAAAAGATGAAAAAATCTCAAATACGGTTGTATTATTTTATATTCTCAGTTGGAACTCTCTCCTTACAAAATTTCTCGCTGGTGTAGGTAATAACGGACTTGTGGAGGACTGAACGGTCCCCCGTTTTTACAACATTTAACTGGTTTTAACAGAAAAGGACTTGGCGGGGACTGAACGGCTCCCTCACAATAAAACTGGAGTACTCAACAAGGACGTTCGGAGGACTGAACGGTCTGTAGGACTAGCCATTTGCACCACAAGGGCATCCTTTTAAACTGAATGAGTCCACGCAAGGGGACAGTGAAAGCTGTGAGATGTCTTGAGTACTTGAGTAC
Source organism: Taphrorychus bicolor (assembly GCA_951812265.1). Lineage (NCBI taxonomy): Eukaryota > Metazoa > Arthropoda > Insecta > Coleoptera > Curculionidae > Taphrorychus > Taphrorychus bicolor. Next base: position 21,362,535 of record OX638305.1, read on the forward strand.
CTGAACTTGTCTAAGGTTGTGCTGACGTAGATACTTCACGGTTTCCCTATTTAACAGGCGATAATCCACGCAAAACCTCCATCCTCCGGTCTTCTTCTTAATCATAACGATGGGCGATAACCAAGGAGAGTTAGATCGCTCCACAATGCCTTCCGTCAACATAATTTCAAGCTTTAAAAAAACAATCACAACTCATTATTTTGATAGTTACTAAAACAGCAAAAAGTATCAGTTTTAATTATAAACTTTATTTACTCTTGTAGAGAATGTCTCTGTTTTTAGCTTCTGCTAACAGAGTGTTTTGTGTTTCTATTCCCAAATAAAATGCGAAAGAGTGAAATGTGAATATAATAGAACAGATTAAAAGTTTACTAAAAAACAGTTTAAACGAAAAAATCCACTTTTTACAAAAAAAAAAAAAATTGAAAGGTTGTTAGTTTTTGCCTCCAGACCAATGAATAAAAATTCATCGTTCTTTCTATCTCTGTTTCTGACTTGTGTGGCAAAATGATTTGCCGTTATTCGATGATAGACAAATTTAAATAAAACAACGAAATTTGTCTTGTTATCCCCGACCGGAGACGTTTCTGGGCGTTACAAATTTATTCAATTATTATTCAGCAAAAATAGTAAATTGCCAAATTTTTGAGGCTCTTGAACCCAATAATTTAAAAAATATATAATTAGGCACCATGATATTTAGTTGTAAAAATAACAACATATTATTATAAAAAAATGGCATCTGAAGGCATCCACTTAACTGAACTGAAGACAAAAAAAGGTGAGATCGTTAGTAGTTTCGTGTGAATGATGACAGAATCGATAAAATTGGTATTATCACACGAGGAAATTTGCGCTTAATTAACATATGAAATTATAATGTGAGAACTATAATCTTTCTCTCAAGATAACTAAGCCATTTAGAATAGAAGTTTGCAAAGCACCGGTAAACTGTTCCTTCAGAGCAAGTTAACAATATAATATTTACGCATTCATTTTATGTTGCTTCGTATTACACAATGTTATTCTCGTAAAAATTTCAATTTACTGACATGGGAAGGGACTTATATACCTCATAATCTGTCTGGCTTACTACAGACGACATTTTTCTTGTGCATTATACGTGATCTATAACTAAATATCATATTACACTTAAATATTCCTGAAATTCGCTTGGAAATTGATCAAACTTCAAATGTCTTGTTTGTGTCTCTCTTGATAAAAATACAATAAGTCGCCTAATGTTTGTACATCTAACAAAACCGAAACAAAATCTCCCATTTTAAGCATCTAATAATATTTAAACAAAGCTTTTCTTGCTTTAATATTAACAAATATATAAAAATAAAAATGACGAATCCGCATAATATGCAATCTAAGATTTCTGCCAGTTTTATAGTTTAATAAAAAATTATTAAATAGGTTTTATATTCCACCTTTTGCAACTGGATTTTTCCTTTGATTTTATGGTAGTTAACCATAGTATTTTTACAATCTGAAGAGTTTTCTGGGCTTTGAAGACGTGGTACAATGGAATTTTGGAATTTCCAGACAAACTTGAATTGGGCAATGAAAGGTGCATTCAAGACGACATATTTTGGAGCGAAAAGGAAACCTTATTATTAATAGATCTCTATGAGCAGCATGCAGAGGACTTTACTAACGCGAAAAAGAAAACCATGTTTGGACTATAAAATCAGAAAAATGGCTGCCTAAAACTATAATGTAAGGGGTTTATTCTTAAGGGTACTTTGTTAGTAGATTTTGATCACATTTCAACCATATTTTTTGTTTTAAAGAACTGCAATGAAAGTTGAGCGCAAATGGATCAATCTATTGAGGGTTTATAGGTCCGTTGAAGATAATAAGGGACCAAAAAAATCAGGTCGTAGTGCAGTTGCCTATAAGTATTATGATAGATTGAATAATATCTTGGGAAAAAACCCATCAATAGAGAAATGGAAACATGTCTGAAGGCAGAATTGCGTCAATTTGAGACTGATGAAAGTGTTTCAATAATTAATAGCCAAGTCAACGGCTCACTGGCAGCCCCATCATGTTCAAAACCTGTTGATGAATAGGTTTTAGATTCTGAAGAGGTGAAGAAAGAAAACAAAATATGAAAAAAGCTAAAAATAAAGAGAGAACAATAGAGCAGTAAAACTAAAAACACAGAGAAAAATGGCACTGGAAAAAGAGAAAGTGGCCATCGAAAAACAAAAAGTGGATTTGTTAAAGTGCTATTTACAGATGAAATGAAGCAAGAAAGGAAGGGAATATTAGTGCTGGAGGTACTTTGTATTCCTAGTTTGTTTGCAATATGTTCTTTTGGTCCTTAGTTAAGAATGTTTTTTTTTTTAAGAGGCCTACAACAGTGAAAAAAAAGACCACAGTATAAAGAGTCCAAAGTCCAGATGTATACTTCTGGCTTAAACTAAACTCAAGGCAAACCAAAACTGCTACTTGACATTCATATTCATTTGCTGTCAAAGTAAGTCCATTTGGCAAAGCTATTCTGATGGGGTTCCAAGGTCCAGGTTTATTACTATTCAAGTTTATAGTTTAATTTAAATCACCATTAGGTAACAAGTTGAATAATATTTTGTTGGTTTATTTACTTCAGAATATGTATTTTATTTAAATCTATGTAAATATGTTTGAACAAAGTAACTAAAATAAATTATTTTTTTACTTTTACTACTTTATTTGATCATCATCCCAATCCTGAAAATGTTCAGCATAATTATCGCTAGATGCAATACATATATTATGTAGAACACAAGCTCAGCTAACACACTTGTAGATTTGTATTTTTTGAAATTTCTTATTCGTCTAAATCTACCTTTCAGTAGACCAAATGCGTGTTCAATTACAATTCGGGTCGCAGAATGCTTGTAATTGAATTGCGTTTCTTCTTCAGTCAAGTGACCATTATGGGGTGTCTTCTAGAGGGATATGCTGAGTGCCCCACTAAACAGTATTTCCCATAAAATAAATTGTACCTTTCATCTGCTAAATGGTAAATTTTAGATCTTCTCAAAACTCTGGCATCGTTCATAAAAACCTGGTTCACCTGCTTTAATATTTACAAACATTTTCTGGGAATTTACTATTCCTTGCAGGAGAATACTGTGGTATCCCTTTCTGTTTACATAGTCTTCTTCATTTTGTAGTGGATTTACAATTTTTAGATGGTCACCAATTATATTTTGTAGTCCATAAATTTTCTTGACTCTTTCTCAGCTTCAAGCTCAGTAGGCCATTTTATGTGTAGTTCACTACTGTCCACTAAATAATCCAGAACAGAGTTAATGACCCTATGGGCCTTACTAATTGTGACATTAAATCTATCGGATATTTGTCTAAAGGTCTCGTGGTTGGACAAGTACCAAATGGCTTTCCTTGGCACCTTTTTTTCAGAAATTACTGGTGTGTAGCCATCTTAAAATTAGACGGCACTGGTTATCAATGAGAACTTATTGAAATCAAGTAACTTGCCTATTATATTTTGGATCGTATTACGGCTCAAAGGAAAATGCTCTTTGAACTCCTGTTCTAAGTAACATTCTACAGTATCTAAATAATCGGCTATTCTGCTTCCTGTAGCTCGGCTTTCTTCTTCTGAAGATGAATCGGAAATTGTTCCAGGATCCCTTAGAAGCTCTTCCTAAAGAAACAGCTCAAACCTGAAACACACCTACACGTACCAGAATAAACGCATCATCCATTTTTGCCTTTTCTTTTAATTATTATTTTTATAAACCGCTTTCTAAACACTCAACACTACAATAATTATTACTTTACTTCCCACAGCAATTTGTCAATTTAAAAACAATAACAACAAACAACCACGTGAATTTTGTTCCGCCAACGGCGTCATTCGTCATTCAGTTTCGCAGTCTTTTGACTTCTGCCAAAGAATCATGATTCGAAATAAAAATGTGATCTCGATCATGTAATCATTATTCAAAAATTTGTCGATTGAAGGCGACTAAGGTCATGAGGGACCCTTAACGTAAAATTTTACAATTACCACCTAAACAGAGCTAAAATAACTATGACAATGCTTTAATGAGGCTGTAAATGCATCGCGGTCAGTGTTTTAATAACGAGCTAATCGAACCGAATTATATAAAATCTATTTTCTGCACCCTTAAAGCGCTCTGTTTCCTCTCATTTAAGTAGGATTATCCCATAATTAGGTAGTTCATTTAATAATATTTCATGGTCCACCATGTCAAAGGCATTTGAAAGATCGAAATAGAGTCCGGCGACTATTTTTTTTGGTCTAGCATTTGAGTAATGTCAGTGGATTTACCAGGTTGTAACACAAATTGAAAATCCTTCAGAATTCGCAAAAGAGGTTAATTATTCTATTGTAGATGACTCTTTCAAAGACATTCGAAAAAGATGACAGAAGAGATATTGGTCGATAGCTTTCTTTATTTAGAGGATCACCTTTTTTAAAAACAAGCACTAGCATAGCATCTTTAGGAGCTGATGGAAATATACCGGGTGACACAAGATGTATATAACAGCCCAACGTTTCCACAATTTTTATTTTAAAAATTTGAAATTTGGAGGTGATAAATAAGTCGTAAATATGCTTCAGATCCCGTTTCAAGCAATTAGGCACGACTCTCGGTTTAACCGCCATGTTTCATTTTTTAAATAGAACTCCCTGTATCTTTGTTCATTTTCGGATTCGCCGTCGAATTCTAAGGTATTAATATGTAACATATTGTATGCTTATCTCTTACCGTTTTCGAGAAAATCGTTCCCGAACTTTCCATATCATCAATAATAAATGTAGATTTTTATGGAAACAAATGAACATTGATCAGCCCTGATTTCATAGACTACCATTTTTTAGGCTTTCTATCAATAGACATAAAAAAAAAAGTCTTTCCAACTTGGCGAATTGATATTTTGAAGACATTTTTCATTTGTTTCCATAAAAAATCCACATTTATTGTTGATGGAAAGTTCGGGCGAGATTTTCTCGAAAACGGTAAGTTTCTTCATAATATTTTCGTCTAATAAATAATTTTGTGTAAACCTTTTTTATCGATGGTTGCAATTGAAACACGTCTCACATTACTGCTATTTAAATTATGATCTAACGATGTTTTAGCTTTTTGATCACATAGGCAGCACCTCTATAACTCCCTGTAAAATGGCAGTGGTCAATTGATAAAAATTGTTCGTTTTAACCCAGTTATTACTTTTTTCAAGTGCAGGTGCTAACTAATAAGTTTAAAGCTTAGGAGGAAATTGCCCCAAAATTTTCGAATCAATAATAAAGATTTCAAGATACATTATTTTTTCTTTAAAAAAGTTGAATCAGAGATTAAAGTTGTACAAACATTTTTCAAGTCACACTCATCTATGTCGAGTTTTTTATTTTTAAAGTTTCTTCCTTTTTTTTTTTTTTGAAAACGTCTATACTTCGGCTTTTTCGTCAAAATGCTCTTAAATTTTTCTCTCCTCTGCGGAGTAAGTTTTGCTCTGCTACACCCGGATAATTTTTCTTCAAAAATTCTGCTCAGATATAAACGTTCTCCAAAAAGTTTGCTGCACATGGGCGGCACCTCTATATCTCCCTGTAAAATGACAATGATCGCTTGATGAAAACTGTTCGTTTTAACTAGTTATTTTAAGTTAAGTAAGTATCTAAATATCATACATAACTAATATCACACCATTTAAAAATTGAAATTTGGCGGTTAAACCGGAAGTCATGCCTAAGTGCTTGAAACTCTATATCAAGCACATTTACGACTTGTTTATCACCTCCAAATTTCAAATTTTGAAAATAAAAATTGTGGAAATTCTAGGCGGTTACGTACATCTTGTGTCACCCGGTATTAGAGCTGAGACACTCATTTATTAAACAGCTGAGGGGAGCAGTCACGGTCTGAGCTATAATCTAAGCACATATGTGGTAACTTTATATAGTCGAGCAGAGAATTTATTGGGAAAATTCATAATTATTCGAAAAATTTCATTGGAGTCTGTTGGCTATTTGGAGGCTTTCCTAATGTGAAGAATTCTGCTAACATACTGGCTATTTTGGTAGTATCTGTGACTAGCTCGCCATTTCATTCTAGGTTTATAGGTTTAACGTTTTTTACTTTATTAGCTTCAGAATTAATTATGGACTACGAAGTTTTGGTTTTGACGCTGAATGAGGTAATGTTACTGTCATTTATAGATTTATAGTAGGAGGATAGGTATTGACGATAGACTTTTTTCTCCTGCTTATAATGTTCATAGTGAAGTGGCGATTGGGTTTGCTTGGCCCAAACATAGAGATCTTTCATATACGTAGAGTAGTTTTTGATTTCCCTAGTGATCCAGCTGGGTCCATTAGTTCTTACCCTACTTTTCATTGGAAAAACCTGATTAAAATAGAAGAGGAACGTATTATAAAAAATGTTATACATCTCATTGGGACCCGTTCCTGAAAGGATTTTGGAAAAAGGAACAGAATGTTTTCTTCGGTGAAATGTCTTCCTTCCCGGAACGCAGTAGATGGGCTATTTCTGTCAGTTTTGACACGTTTGTTGTTGTTTTGACGTTCATAAAGTAACATTTATTCGTTTTTGCTTGGGTTGGCATGATTTGACATAGACATCGGTACTTTTAGTGCGATTCATCACACATACTCCTGTATGATTTCTTCATTAATAGTCTCTTTCATTTTCGATAGTAAAACCCAAATCATTTTTTCCCCATTTTTTAGACACTCCCAAAGTCCCGAAAGCGTTATCATTACCAGTTTGACGTACCCATTTTAGGTTTATTTTTGTGTTTTTGATTGGCTGGCGTGTAATTAGTATCGGTTGAAGGCGGCGGGGGCATTTCTAATTAAAGTTTATGTCCTCTTCTCTTAGGGTAAGTGAAACCATTATCGGTGGCTTTATTGTCCTTTAGAGTGTACTCATCAGTTGCACTAATCGGTCTATTAAAAGTAGTCGCACGTAAATTCATCTAGTAGATGGTTGTTGTTTATCTTTTGAATTTTTTGTTCCGTACCCCTTTTTTTATTGACCGGGTCCCTTGCACCGTACGTTTTTAGTTGATGTTCATATCCGGTTGATCGTTCTTTCCAAAATGCAGAGTTCTCGCGCAATAGTGTGTTCTTTTCCTCTAACTCCTTTACTAATTTATAAAGTAGGGTAACCTCGGAACTCCATCCCGATTTGCCATCCTTCTCGGACTCCAATTTCATCACTTACCGGTACGTGCTTACATATTGCACTTTCTTGGTTCCCTGACTATGTCGAGCAGGCTGGGTGGAAGAAAGTTTCACATTTTGCGCCCTTTGAGACTTTTACAACTCGTTTGTTGCAATGATCAGACAGTATTTCACCAAGATTTTTGGATCGAACTGCCGCAGACTGGCGCATTTTCACAATTTCTTGGTCATTATAGAAAAAAAATAAAATTCATTATTTTTGTAATTATTTAATTTTATTTGACTAATTATCCCCCTTTAACAATTGATCTATTTCTCTAAAGATTAATACTGTAAATAGACAGTATCTTACTTCATAGTTGGTCCCTTGAATATCCTTTCAACTTACGGTATGTGATAATTTTAAAGGCGCAAATTTTAGAAACAAGTCTTATCAAAATTTCACCCTAATGACACAATATTTGCCATAGATCGTATTGCTGAATGTATTTGCTTTATCCTAGTTCCGTCAAATACGTAAAACGTATTAACAAATTTTGATATCAGAGATATTTGTATCACCGTGTCGAAGTATAAAAAGAAATTATGTTTGCTCCTTTCTCTAGGACATATATTTTTGTTTAAAACAGTTTATCTGTAATTAGGTAAGAACTTATAAAACAGGATGTCTTGTAAGATTTTCAATTAAAATTTGTGCGACGACTTGCGACTTTTCCTAGAATAGTAATGTAAATGTGAATGGGAAGAAGAACACTACCTAACCATTTAAATTTTTATAATATCAGTAGGTGCGAAAAACTTTGGAAATATTATATTTCTTAATTAGCATTTTGGTATTCTTTAAGTCTTTTTATTCATCATATACAAGGTGAAATCCTCATCCAGAATTTTTATACAGAGTGTTTATTTAACACTCCTTCGAACTCACATATTAGACTAGCAAAAAATCCTTTTTTATGCAAAACTGTGAGAATGGGGTTGTAGCCTTCTTAAAGTACATGCTCATGGGCAAATATTTGTTCGGATAGCGACAAGTTAGGAACACTTTCGATGCATTTCTATCAAGGCTCCATAATTTTTTATTTAATAATAACCAAAACTTATACCTAAGAGTCCACCTAATTATATTTGGAAAAATCAAAGAAGAAAGTAGGGGGTGTTCACTTAAAAATCATCTAGTTGACTGTAAAATGTCAAAAGACAAGGATGAAAGAACAAAGGTCCATTTACTTTGGTTGCGACATATTTCCTCTCAGAAAATTCATAGCCTTCTAGATGAACTTTTCTAATTAAAACTCCGTATACAGGTAATCGAAAGTGTATTGCGACATTCTCTAGTTCAAAAGAAAATGATTTGAGCAAACTTTCATTAAGAAAAAGTTTCCGGTTGCTTTCACATATTTTTTTCAACAAATAGCTTCGAAACCAGAAGATTTTCTTAATGAATGTTTGACATACCGTTTCCTTTTGAACAAGAAACCGCCCAAGTATACACACCGTGTTCATTAGAAAACATCATCTAGAAAGCTATGAATTTTTTTGACAGGAATAGAATACATAATCATAATAAATGGACTTTTTTTTGTCCATTCTTTACTTTTGGCATATCACAGCCAACTAGATGTTGTTTTCAAATGAACATTCCCTATATTCATGGTATATTTCCACAATGAAATGAGTCTCGTTAGCATTAAAATTTTTTTTTCCTTATGTACCTATTTACCTTTCACACGTTTCTGAAATTCACCGCTCATCATTGAGACCTCGTAAACCGTACGAGATACAGGTTCGATTGAATTGAGCAAAGTTGGGTGAAGACCGTAATGATATTTCAAAATTTCCAAAATTTCGACTGCTTCCGAAAATATTCGAAAGAAACTGAAATATACGAAATCAATTTTTTTCTGAATTTAGTTGAAACATTATTTTAAAATAAATTAATATCATGGGTACTTTTTAACATCTATAAGACGGTATTATTTCATTTGTGGTCCGAGGTTTCGACTTGTTTGGGGGAATCATCAATTTTAGATTTTCAACTCAGTTTACAAAATCAATGATATGTAACCGTTTTTTACATATTTTTTTAATATATTTTTGTTAAAGTTTATGGCATTTTTAACGATTTATGTATAGCGAGGGTTATTTAAATTCGTCAACTTAGTTAAATTGGGACAAACAGGCAAATTTTAATACTCAATAAGATGTTGTTTTTAAACTTACAAAAATCTAAAGATTTCGAATCGATATTAAAAAAAATCTACAAGATTGGGTGTCGGGCAAGAAAAATTAAAAGTTGCAACAATAGATAATGGTAATGACCCTATTAAAAAGTTGTTGGTGATAGTTTACTAAAATTCAAAACGTTATATTAGAAATTTGATCTGTAGAAAAGTGCCAAAAGGGAAATAAAAATTATTTTTCAAAACTTATAAGTTCAGGTCAAAATATATAAGACCAATTCTAGAAAATTTCGATTTTATTCCATTATTTCCGGAAAAAGTACGATTTTTTACTAAAATTTTGTATTATTTTTCTAAGTGTAATCTAGTTCGCATCTTTTACGAAATTCCAATAATGAGCAAGGAATTTCAGTAACCTGAATACTCTGTGTAAAAGTAAGTAAATCGTTAAAAAGAACATAAACTCTAACGAAAGCATGAAGTGCTACACATCATTAAATTTGTAATCAAGAGGGATTTCAATTTTCAAATGTAACAACCAAATTTCAAAAAAATGAGCTTGATAATGCTCCAGAAAAGTCGAAACGTCTGACTAAAAAATAAACAATACTGTAATGTAGATCACAAAAAGTGACCACGAGAATGTTCAATTTATTTCAGAATATCGCTTCAATGAAGTTCATGAAAGCAAAATAATTTTTGTTAATTTCGGTTTTTTTCGAATAGTTTTCAGAAGTTTTCGAATTCTTCGGAGGTAGTCAAAACTTTAGAAACGTTGGAAACTTTAAAATATCATTATGATAGGCGCGCAAATGAGCAATTTTGCCCAAATTCAACTGAAGCTGTATCTCTTTTTCAGTTTACGAGATGCCAATGATGAACAGTAAATTTGAATAACTCTGTAAGGGATTAAAAAATTTCGTGTCTGATTTTTTTTTCTATTGAACTGGACTACTCAAAAGAAATTAAAAAACGTTATCATTTGCACTTTCCTTAATACTGGATATAATTTGATAAATTTTTAAAGTGGGACTCCTGATAAGTATTAATTATACCATAACACCCTGTAGAAATTGTTCTATAATTGTTCATAACTTACAGTTACATTAAACTTAGTATTACTAAACATATATCTTTTACACCTTGTTTTATTAGCAAAATTAGCTTTCTCATTAACTAAGTAATATTGCATGCAAGCAGGCCATGGAATTAGAACAATAGGTTTGAGATGACTTCATAAAAACAATTGAATATGTCTTGACTTACTATAGAAAAAGGAGACAGACTATGAACTTACTATAGAAAAGGGGGAAATGAGAGATCTACCAATAAATTTAGAGGAAATTGAATTTTTGAATTTCCTGGTAGTTGGTAGCTTGAAATTCCACTCAAAATCGCCTGTAATGAATTTATTCTTGCTTTGTTTAATAAAAGCTATTTAGTGTTAGTATTTGTTTTATTATTTTTTTTTGCCTTAATTCTACAGCTAAAGCTGCTAATGTTCTTAAGCAAATTAATCAATTGGGTTTCTATTTTCAGGTACGTCATGCGAGTTTTCTCAATCATCAACATTGCAAGGTAAGTTTGGAGTATATCAAACAGAACTAGGCCAATTCTTACTCCATATTTAAGAAGTGTATAGTTCTAATTCATTGATCTGTTACGTAATGAAAAGTCAATTTAATAACCATCATAATTGTACAATCAGAAAGTTTAAAGTATTTACAACTTGAGTTCTATTTTAAACTATTCTAGTTTCTTTCATTTGCTAAAGTGTACACGTTGTGTTGTTATTTGACTCTTGTACAATGAGGAGTGGGTTCTTGCTGTATGGTATTTCAGATTTAAAAGGAAAAGAGAAAAGTCGAAGGTATTTACTAATTTCATTGTTTTTTAATCAATCTATTTCTCGACAAAGGAAAACATGTTTAGCAGCTCAAACCGTTCCTAAAATATTTACTAGTTAAGAAAGTTTGCTTGGAATTGCGGTCCAGTCCAATTTTTAAGGCATCAAAACTTTCCCCATTTGTTTCCAAATTTGGTTGTTGCCGAAGAAAGATCTAAGAATGTTGTAATTAGAGGCTGGTATGAAACGGCTTTTTAATTTTCGCCACTCTGCCAATTATTCAGAAGATATGAAGTCTGAAGACTAGTCCATCTTGTACCTATTTGGATAAGAATGCCAATTCTACTTTTTGATATATGGCCGCGCACTGCCTTATTGGTGTATAATTAGCTGCCTAGACACCAAAACTGGAAAATACTCTTCGACAATTTATGGGAACATTACGGTCATCCGTCGACATATTTAGCAATCAATCATAAGTAATTTTTTTGATCATTAGGTTTCAATGCAATTTCCTATTATTTTATGCACATCACATAATATAATTAGGCTCAAACTCCGTCCTTCGACTCGTTGGGGTGTCATTGACAAATGACCGCTGGCTTCTTTAAGAAGTACGTAATATCGAAGGAAGCAAGCACTCACAAATTAGACCCGTAACGCTATCATCATTATGGTTTATTAGATTTTAATTGAAATCTCGGTGGTTTACGGTAAACAAAATAATAAAAGATCGAGGAGGAGACGCCATTAAGAAGCCGACATTTTTTTTAAGAAAAGCGCCTAGTAATTTGAGTTTGTTAACTTAATTGGAGGCTTATTGATACCTATACGTGGCTATAATTCAAAGAGACACTCAGATCAACAATAAATTAAATATAATACATATTAAAAAATTTTGCTATTGTACACAATTGCTTGTCGGTTATGCGCATACAAATTGAGCATTATTTTTGCCTAATTATTAGTAGTTAATGTACAAACAGTAATTTGGCCCGAAATGCAATAAAATGCTTAATTAATGTGGGGCCAATTAAATGAAACAAACAGCCTGGACGTTAATTACTAAATTATTTCTGCATACTTAAATTTTCATTCAAACATTAATATAATAATAAAACAATAGCATTAATGATGCAAATTACTGTAAAAAATACAAAAATCAATTTTTAGCCGTCGGTACTATGAAAACTCTGTTTTCGACCTTTTAAACCCCAGACTAGTTTCATCAGTGAGGCTTTGACACAATCAGACCTTGCGGAATTTTCGGTACTCAAGACACGTTTCATTCCGGCACCGAGAAAAATCTCCCGGTGGCGCCATCTCCGTCCGTTTGTTGAACTAACGAGATTGCACTCGTCCAGTATCAACGTCATTGCCCGGTCTAAGGAAAAATGATGCAGATTACTGTAAAAAACAGAAATCAATTTTTAGCCGTCGGTACTATGAAAACGCTGTTTTCGATACTCTAAAAAGTTTGGGTTTGAGCTGTGGGTATGGGAGGAAAGCCCCCTCATACTGAGCATAAGAGCTGGTTAGCACCAATTATCCGCATGAAGGTTATACCCAGGCTTAGAGTGTCCAGACTCGCTGCCCGGAGGGTTTTTGTCTCTTGGTGGGGTTTTGTCCTGTCACTTCTGGCCTCTGGAGTGGTCCTGGTTACCTATAAAAGAAAATAAAAGATTATTAGTGTTTACCCGTTATCTAAGAGCTGAAATTTCGGCCACTTTTGACCTCGGAGTTGTAGGCGGTGGTCGTACTCATCAGCTGATTGGGGTGGTCCTCTGTCTTCTGGAAGGTTTTCCTTGCATAGCTTTTTATCCTCTCAGTGGCTATGGTGTAGTCGAGATTCCTTTGTACATCCTTGTTACGACGGGCAGACCAGGGTGCACCTAGTGCCATCCTGAGAGACACATTTTCGAGTGCCTGCAGGCTTTTCTGATGTGTCTTTGCACGCTGTTGAGGCTCTGACTGGATCACCTATTTGACCTTAGCTAAGTTTTCATTGCTACGTTTTGCGATTTCGAGAGTGGCTCTATGGAGAGTAAAATCATCCCTTCTTTTTCTGTGTCTTTTAAAACTTCCATCGTTTCAGCCAGTTTATCATCCCCAGCCTCCGCTAACCTTGCAAACCCTTTTCTGAATGCGATTCTGTGACATCTGTAACACCAGACTTCTCAAAATTTTCAGACCCTTTTGAACCAACAAACAAATTTATGCTTACTACAAGTTTACACATGTCAGCAGTTAAATGAGATCTGAAAAATCGTTGGTGACGTATTCATGGATGGAGTAGAAGGTTTTTAAAATTAAATATTTCTTTATCTTAATTTTAAATTGTACAGTAGCTAGCGATCTAATTCTAGGTGGCAGTAAATTAAAAAATTTAGGCCCATAGTGGAATATTCCTGTTTTAAGTTTCTCTATTCTACAGAAATGTGTATACATATTTGATTTTTGTCTAGTATAGTGAAAGTGAACGTTTTCATGTTTATTATATAGGCTTTCATTTTCCTTAACATAAAGGAGACATGGAAATATGTACAATGAAAAAACACTCATTATGTTTAATTTAGAGAAGAACAATCTACAATCATCTCGGTATCCAACATCACTAAGGATTCTCGCAAACACTTTGGATGCGTCTGTTGCATGCCCCCAAGCCAGAATTAAAGAAAAATATACTGTTAGTGCTGCCTCCTTCGAAACAGAAGATGCAAGTGACCTTAAAGCAAAGACACTGAACCAACCGCAAATAGTTCTTCCAACCTTTTTGGAGTTTCACTTTGGTGTAAGTTCAAATCACTAAAATCAGTGGATACATTTAGGAAATCGATCACGTCCTTTTCCGGCTTAACTTTTTGGAAGAACCTGAAAAAATGTCTTCCTCTTCCTTGAATAGAGCATTATCGTCTTCGTCATCATCAAACAGATTTTCCTTACTGTAGCGGTTTTAGACACGTTTTCCGGAGAGGATGATTTCATTCCACCAAATGATGACGTGCTATCAACGGAATCTTCTAAATCATCAAATAAGGAACTTCGTGAAATTTTGGTAGTTAGATTTTGAGTAGCAATACGATTTGCGAAGAAAATATACTTTCAATGTCAGAAGAATCTAAGGAATCGTTAAGCAGGCTTATTTTCTTTACTGGCTTAAAACAGAAAAAAAAAAAACAGGAAATGACGCGAACAAATGTCTAGATTTATAACCTTGCAGTAATGTTTATTTAGCGATTTTCGGTTACTTGTGCTACTTGTGCCACTTGTGCCAAAGCTAGTTTTGAGTGTCTTCCGATCATCAGGTAGAGTTTGCTCCTTGTCATCTTTGCCTTGTTTTTGGTCCTAGTGGTATGTGCTTCTCAAGTGAGGCTTTTTGTCCAGCTCCACACCTAAGTATGTGGATATCTCTTCGCCTTTAAGGACGACTTGATTGTCTGGCCTGTGATTGCGTCACTTCCTCAAGATTATGGCCTGTGTCCTGTTGGCCTTCAGGTCTATCTTCCACTTCTTCTAAGACTGTGACTTCCTCTTGAAGGTAGCTGTGTCATCAGCGCGTAATGCAAGTCTGGTCCTGTCTGTTCTGGGGGAGCCTCCTCACGTACAGGTTGTACTGGAAGGGCGAGAGCACCGCTCCTTACGGTACTCCTGCTTCCATCATCCTGTACTCAGAGTATTGTCCATCCAGCTTCACCCTGATTAGTTTAACAAAGGATACAGGGAATCCAGTGTCTGGCAGCTTAACTAGCAGTCCTTTGTGCCAGACTTTGTCAAAAGTTTTGGCCAGCAGGATGGCTTCTGCTGCCTCTCGTCTGCTGAATGCCTCGGTGATGTATTCCACCATTCTCAGCAACTGCAGTTCGGTCGACAGCTGGGCCCTAAAGCCAAACTGCTCGTCTGGTGGCGCCTCTAGCTGCTCTACTTTGTCCTCTAGTCGTCTTAGGATGACTCGTTCTGCTACCTTCCCCATGGTAGGTCCAAGGCTGATGGGCCTGTAACTCTGTGGAAAAAGAGGGTTTTTATAAAAATCAGATGCTATAGAGAGCCACTTTGCCCAATCAGATTTGAGAAACCTAGACAAAGGTGCTCTTGAAGGAATTTTAGAAGATAGAGTGGATTGTGTTTTTGCTAATCTAGTGTTACGTCCACCACGAAACACTAGAGCCTTGCGTTTTTTGTGCAATCAAGACAAGAGGAAACAATAACTCCAGGCTTGCCACAACGATAACAAAACCTTTTTCGTTTTTCGGTACAAGCAGTATATCTATGGTTCGGAACTCCACAATTTAAACATTTAATTGGTTGCCTCTTCTTATCTAAAGAAATGTCACCATTTTGGGGTCCAGGCAAACTTGGTTTAGGCTCAGAAACAAAACGAGAATCAGCGACACCTTTACTATTTTGAATGATTACTTTTGTCTTTATCATGACTATGGAAATGACTCAAAGGATACATACCTGAGATTCCCCTCTTATTTAGAGAATTTTCCTCTTCTAATTTTTTACCAAGAGTAACTAGTTCATCAATGGTATTAATCTGTTGAAGTGCTAATTGAGTTATGTACTCTGGAAGAAGATTCTTTTTTAGATATTTAATTTTTGTACTTTCAGCAGGGATTTGAGTCAAGCAATTAAGTAGGTTATTTAATTGAGCAACAAAAATAGTAAATGTTTCACCACGCTTCTGTTTTCGATCACGTATTTGCTCCCAAATTTCATCATCCATATAGGGAGAATTGATTAAATAAAAGTTTTGATAATGGAACGGGAGTTGAAATAAACGAAATAGGAGAGAAATAAAGAGAGTCTGAAAAAGTGGAAAAATTAATATAGAAAAAAGAGAAAAATTATTTACGCATATATAGATAGAAAAATTGAACAAAGCAAAAGAGAAAAAAAATAAAGAAACGAAGTGTTTAATTTAAAGTATATACTAAACTCTGCGAAAAAGCTGATCAAAATGAAGGGAGGAAAGGGATAGATCATTTACAGATGTAATATGTGAACAGTACAGAATTAACGTATAAGGAGGTAGAGAGAAAATGAAAATGCAATGCAAATAAGGAAAACAAAAAAGAGTGATATCAAGTAGCAACGATAAATTCTGTTTTGATAATACGAATAGATTGGAAATTAAGAAAATGAGATAATGAGTCAAAGAACTGGTTAGAAAATAAGAGACAAAAGGTAAGTTTCTACAAAAAAAATTAAATCAGTGGAAGAGAACTTTCCTGACCTGAACAAACACAAAATTGAACACTAACCTGAACTAACCTGGTTGAAAAATGCCTCAGTCTTCACATTGCGTTCACAATGTTGACCAAAGCTGCAATCCCGCTGGGTGGCAGCGTCCGGAGTGGTCTGTTCCCTATCTGGTCATATCCAGGTGCCTACTTGAAGTCTAGAAAATGACTTTCCAAGTAATAAACTATTATTGTACTTTGCCTATCTTGGTGTAGACAATCCCGTTTGGTCCGGGTAGCGGCGAGATTGGTTTCCTTTTCTGTCGCATAGCTTTAGCAGTTTTCCAGAGGGTCCGTTCTTGCGGGTCCAGTGCCAGCAAGTGCTCCTGCCATTGCTCAGCTGTGACTTCCTTAAGCGCAGATTCGACCTGCCTACTAATGCGGTTATAGCTGTGTCTGTCCTCTGGTAAGTTGGTCCTGATGGCCCTCCTTTTGGCCCTTCTCCTTTCTTGAATGAGTGCTTTGGTCTCATCCGGGATACCTGCTAAAAAAATTTTAATTAGTGCCTTGTTTTGTGATGCAGTACTGACTTTAATAGCATTACTAATGCTATTTTCCAACATCGCAACAGCTTGGTCAATCCCATCAGCGTCGTCTATTCGAGGAACCAAAGGAAGCTTTGCTGCACCCTTGCAGAGTGCAGGAAACTGTTGCCATTTTGTGAGTCGGCTGTTGAAAGTAGCCTCCTCCGATGCTTCTTCTTCTAGGCGGAGCATCAGTGGACTGTGGTTGGAGGAATCTTCATGGACAACTGTGTGCTCAGTTTCCATTTCTAATTCTCTGGTGAGAACTATGTCCATCACGTCGTTTCTTCCATTTTTGGCTTGTAGGTTCTCTGGTCCCATGACCTGAATGTCCTTCCTTCTGTCCAAGAAAGCCATCATCGCTCTGCCATTCCGGTTGGTAGCTCTGCTATTCCAGGCTGGTGATTTTTCGTTGAAGTCTCCAATAGCAACGTGTTGTCTCAGTTGTCTCCTGAAAATAATTTGCTCTAAGTCATTGGGGCCTAAGCCTTGGCGTGGTTGGTAACAGCTAGCAATTTTCAGTTTCCATCTTCCGGTGTCCACTTCTATTGCTAATGCTTCCAACCCAGCTGTTTGTATTGGTGACAGCTTCCAACCCGGCTGTTTGTATTGGTGGCAGTTGCACGTGCAGTACTCCACCTCAACCTCCACCTCCTCGGTTTCCTTGTCCCTGCCTGACCTTCCTGTGAACCAAGTATCCCTGGTAGAGTGAAGTACTCAGTGTTTCTGAAGTGGGTCTCTAGCAGGGCTTCAATGTCCACTTCAAGACTCTCCAGGATTTCCTGTAGTTCAGCTTTTTGGAGTATAATGCTATTTATGTATCTGCAGGGCTGAAGATAGGGGCCGGGTTGCCATTTAAATCTGAAGTATGGGAAAGTTAATCATTAATAAACTCATTGCTGAGAAGATTTTCTTCATTTGATCTAAAGCGCTGACAAAGTCAGCTGGCTGACTTATGCCTGGGGTGGATTTAGCTGCGCTGTTTCCTGCCTTGGCGGCAGCAGCATAGCTTGTTCCACCCGAAACCGGCCTGCTCGCTGGATTGCTAGTCCCTGGTTATTTTTGCTCTGTTTCCTGCCTTGGTTGCTGTCTTCTTCTGTTGAGGGTTATTGCTACATTCTCTATAGTTTACTGGGTGAGGGTAACCGCAGTTTGTGCATTTTGCAGGTGTCTCCTTTGTCTTTTTACACCCTCCCGAGTGATGGCTGCTAGCGCATTTAACACACTTGGCTTCTGTAATGCAGAAGCGTTGTGAGTGTCCGTAACGCTGGCATCTCTAGCACTGTTGGGGGCCCTGCAATCGGAATTTTCTGTACTCCAGACACGTTTCATAGCAACACCAAGAAAATTCTCCCGGTGGCGCCATCTTTGTCCGTTGGTTGAACTAACGAGATTGCACTCGTCCAGTATTAATGTATATATTAATAGTATTAATTATGACGCGGTTGTTGAACATTCAATTCGCTCCAATTTTGCTATCGGCTAATGGTTTTTACTAAAAGAAAAAATAGACCTGCTCTATAAATCTGCACTCATTTTTAATGTTAATTGTTGCACAAACAATGCATCTAGATACGAAGAACGTCCAATAACGATTTATGGCTTTGTTCGCAACAGGTGCCACCCAAATGATTAATTTTAACGCCGTGATTAATGTATCAAAACAGTTTAAAAAACTTGTTGTAAGCATACACGTTGTAAGATTTAGTTAGTGATTATAGTAATTATGATGTTTGACCAGGCCCGGAGATGTTGGTTTATAACAATTTAATGATTGATTGAAAAGTAGGTTGATTAACATTAAGAATCCAATAAAAAACTTTTTTTTTTCTCAACAAACGGTTTTGAAACACCAACTTGTCAGCCGTCAAAGATGCTGCGGTGTTTTAGAGAAAAAAATCTGAATATTCAAATTACCATCTCAGTCCTTTGTGACGTGACAAGCGCTACATCAAGTTTTGATATCAAACTAGAAATTAAAATAGGTCTGAACAATATTAAGCACTAATTTAAATACGAGGCGAGTAGTAATTGCTTCACCTTGTAATTTTCGTGCCAGCTCTTGTCAAATCCGAGAGAACGAGTTCGAAAAAAGAAGTAAAGAAAGCCTCAGAGGCGCTCGTATATATGCAGTAAAAAATTAGAACGTAATGCCTCATACTGTCCGATGGACTATCGTCCGACATTCTCGTTTCCCCAACGAACAAGCTCTTCTACCAACCAGATAGAGATTTACTACCGATTAAAATAATTATCGTGCATTAAATTTTTTCCTTCTCTCGAACTTTGATTTATTTTCAAGGCCCCTCAGTACGTTATCTCAAAGACCTTCGGAATGTAGGCTGTGGTAAAGAGAACGAGCGACGACAGCCCAGATACGCAAGTAATGCATGTCCACTTTCGGTACATGCAATTATAATTTTTTTCCTTCGATCACATTATTTGCTCTGCTTTGATTCGCCATACGCTTTCAACGAGTTTAATGGTTTGCATACTTTGTCAGGTTATTATTCTGCCATTGAGGGCGTAGAGGTTGATTGCAGAAGTTCGATAATGCCTTCAGGTGAAAGCCTTCGTGAAATATTTCTCTATATGGAGGTGAATGTTTCTTTAGTTGAGTGGGAACCGTGCTATCATTTTCATTTTACACAATTACTTTCAAGTCTGTTCAAAGTTCAGTCCCAATTTCGAAACCTCAGGCAGTTCTCGAGATATTTACACATGCTTTTTATTTTCCAAAATCGATCACAAAGTTTCTGTTTCTATGTAGCTCATATTTTCCAACAAACCTGGTAGTTTAATGATGCAGGTTACTGTAAAATACAGAAATCGATTTTTAGCCGTCGGTACTATGAAAACGCTGTTTTCGACCTTTTAAACAACTGATAAACCATCATTTCGCAAGCTGTAATTGTGTCCATCTCCAGACTAGTTTCGCCGTTTACGGCCCATCAGTGAGGCTTGACACAACCAGAGCTCGCGATTTTTGGAATACTCAAGACACGTTTCATGGCAATACCGAGAGAAGGTTCCCAGTGGCGCCATCCGTGTCCGTTTGTTGAACAAACAAGATTTTTTTTTGAGAACTAACAAACACCGGGAACCTTTTCTCTGTACTGCCATGAAACGTGTCTTGAGTATTCCAAAAATCGCGAGCTCTGGTTGTGTCAAGCCTCACTGATGAGCCGTAAACGGCGAAACTAGTCTGGGGATGGACACAATTAGAGCTTGCGAAATGATCAGTCGTTTAAGAGGTCGAAAACAGCTTTTTAATGGTAGTTTAATGTATTTTTTTTAAGTCACACCGTTCTCAAATTTTCTAATTATTTTCTAACTTAATAAAAAAATAAATCCATGAAGTTTGTATTGATTTTAGCTAATTACTTTTAATTAAAAGAATGGTTCAGTACAAGTTTTGAAATCTCAGACGGTTCTCGAGATATTTACACTTTTTTATTTTTTAAAATCGATCACGAATTTGTTGTTTTTGTATAGCTCATTTTTTCTAACAAACGTGCATTTTTTTGGAGCCTCAAGCCATTCTAAGATAGTAAATACTATTCTATTTTTCCAAAATAAACACATTAAGTTTAGATTTATTTTTAGTTAAATTTTCAACCATTTATTGAAATCTTGGTGGTTCTCTCTCCTCAAACCGTTCTCGCGATATTGAATAATTTTGCTATTTTGCAAAATATACAAATAAACTCACACGATCGCCTAATGAATTACGTGGAGCCTCACACAGAACACACTGTATATTGGGTACTGGCAGCAACTAAATTGGACTAAAAGAATATTAAACTTAAAAGCAACATAACTATTTCTTATGTCAAAAAACAATATTTTTTCCCAAACTTTTGAAAAAAATCAAATTAAAATTGTGGCCAAATCCATTTAAAAGTTACTAAATGGGTCAAAAATTAAAATTTGAAGTCTTTCAGAAATTTTATTCAGAATTAGAACTACAATTTTTTAAAAAAACTTATTTTGCTTAATAATAACAATTTTTATGTTTTTTTGAAAAAGTCAGGTTAAGATTAATGCCAAAATACGTAAAAAAATGCCTAAAGTGTGTAGGAATATAAACTTTGGAGTATTTGGCAAAATTTAAATTAACAATATTTCAACAAAATTAATATTAAGTTAGAAATAAAAATTAAGTTAAGAAAAGTAGAAAAAAACTAAAAAAATTATCTAAAATTTGTAGGTAAAGGAATAAATTTAAAATATTTCTAATTTTATTCCAAATTTTCCTTATTACAATATGTATTACAAATGAGTATAAATTCCAATTGGTCAGTCCTTTAAAAAGAATCAATTGTGTGTCAAAATTCTCTCAAAATATTGAAAACCTATGAAAAAACCAAAATAGGTCAAAGATAAAAAAATAAAGCAACAAAAATTTAGATTGGAAGTAGTAGAACTAAAATTGTTTTAAAAGAGGTTTAAAAGAGCTAAAAGAGAACATTCTGTTGTTTTTTTGAAAAAGTCAGACCAGGATAAAGGCCAAAATACGTGAAAAATGATTCTAAGAAGGTATAAATATAAAAACTTAGAAGCTTTGGAAAAACTCGAACTAAGATTATGGCCAAAATCAATTAAAAATTACTAAAAGCGTCAAAAATGCAAATTGAAGTCTTGGAGAAATTTAGATTAGAATTAGAACTGAAATTTTTCGGAAAAAATCTCATTTTCTTTAAAAATAAAAATTTTGAGGTTTTTTTAATAAATCTAGCCAGGATAAAGGCCAAAATATGTGAAAAATGATTCAAAGAGGGTAAATATAAAAACTTCGAAGCTTTAGAAAAACTCGGATTAAGATTATGGCCAAAATCGATTAAAAATTACCAAAAGCGTCAAAAATGCAAATTTGAAGTCTTGCAGAAATTTAGATCAGAATTAAAATTGAAATTTTTCAAAAATAACTAACTTTACTTCAAAATAACAATTTTTATGTTTTTTTTAAGTCAGGCTAAGATTAATGCCACAATACGTGAAAAATTACTTAAAGTGTGTAAAAATACAAACTTTGGAGTACATATTTGGTAAAATTCAAATTAACAATATTTTAACAAAATTAATAATAAGTTAAAATAAAAATTAAGTTAAGAAAATTAGAAAAAACAAAAAAAATTGTCCATAATTAGCAGGTGAACGAATAAATTTAAAATATTTCTAGTTTTGTGCTAAATTTTCCTTATTACGATATGTATTACAAAGGAGTATAAATTCCAATTGGTCAGTCCTTTAAAAAGAATCAATTGTGTGTCAACATGCTCTCAAAAGGATGAAAACCTACTGAAAAAACCCAATTTAGGTCAAACAAAAAAAAACTGAAAAAACAAAAATTTAGGTTGAAAGTAGAACTAAAATTGTTTGAAAAGAACTCATTATAACTAAAAATGACAATTCTGTTGTTTTTGGAAAAGTCAGGCCAGAATGAAGGACAAAATACATGAAAAATGATTCAAAAGTTTAAATATAAAAACTTAGAAGCTTTGGAAAAACTGGAATTAAGATTAAGGCCAAAATCAATTAAAAATTACTAAAAGCGTCAAAAATGCAAATTTGAACTCTTGGAGACATTTAAATTAGAATTAGAACTGACTTTTTTCGAAAAAAACTAATTTTACTTCAAAATAAGAATTTTTATGTTTTTTTTTTAAAGTCAGGCTAAGAGAAATGCCAAAATACGTGAAAAATTACTTAAAGTGTGTAAGAATACAAACTTTGGAGTATTTGGTAAAATTCAAATTAACAATATTTTAACAAAATTAATATTAAGTTAGAAATAAAAAATAAGTTCAGAAAAGTAGAAACAAACTAAAAAAAGTATCCAGAATTTGCAGGTGAAGCAAAAAATTTAAAATATTTCTAGTTTTGTGCCAAATTTTCCTTATTACAATATGTATTACAAATGAGTATAAATTCCAATTGGTCCGTCCTTTAAACAGTATCAATTGTGTGTCAAAATTTTCTCAAATGGATAAAACCTACTAAAAAAAAACAATTTAAGTAAAACAAAAAAAAAAATTAAAACAACGAAAACTTAGATTGGAAGTAGAACTAAAATTGTTTGAAAAGAACTCATTACAGCTAAAAATTACATTTCTGATGTTTTTTTAAAAAAGGCAAGTCAGGTTAAAGGCCAAAATACGTGAAAAATGATTCAAAGAGGGTAATTATAAAAACTTGGAAGCTTTGGAAAAACTCGAACTAAGATTAAGGCCAAAATTAATAAAAAATCACTAAAAGCGTCAAAAATGCAAAATTTGAGGTCTTGAAGAAATTTAGATTGGAATTAGAACTGAATTTTTTTGGAAAAAACTAATTTTCTTTCAAAATAACAATTTTAATTTTTTTTTTAAATCAGGCCAGGATAAAGGCCAAATTACATGAAAAATGATTCAAAGGAGGTAAATATAAAATCTTAGACGCTTTGAAAAAAAACGAATTAAGATTATGGCCAAAACTAATTAAAAATCACTGATAGCGTTAAAAATGCAAATTTGAGGTCTTGAAGAAGTTTAGATTGGAATTAGAACTGAAATTTTTTGGAAAAAACTAATTTTCTTTCAAAATAACAATTTTAAAGTTTTTTAAAAGAATCAGGCCAGGATAAAGGCCAAATTACATGAAAAATGATTCAAAGGGGTTAAATATAAAAACTTAGAAGCTTTGGAAAAACTGGAATTAAGATTAAGGCCAAAATCAATTAAAATTTACTAAAAGCGTCAAAAATGCAAATTTGAACTCGTGGAGAAATTTAAATTAGAATTACAACTGACTTTTTTCGAAAAAACTAATTTTACTTCAAAATAACAATTTTTATGTTTTTTTTTTAAAGTCAGGCTAAGAGAAATGCCAAAATACGTGAAAAATTTCTTAAAGTGTGTAAGAATACAAACTTTGGAGTATTTGGTAAAATTCAAATTAACAATATTTTAACAAAATTAATATTAAGTTAGAAATAAAAAATAAGTTGAGAAAAGTAGAAACAAACTAAAAAAAGTATCCAGAATTTGCAGGTGAAGCAAAAAATTTAAAATATTTCTAGTTTTGTGCCAAATTTTCCTTATTACAATATGTATTACAAATGAGTATAAATTCCAATTGGTCCGTCCTTTAAACAGTATCAATTGTGTGTCAAAATTTTCTCAAATGGATAAAACCTACTAAAAAAAAACAATTTAAGTAAAACAAAAAAAAATTAAAACAACGAAAACTTAGATTGGAAGTAGAACTAAAATTGTTTGAAAAGAACTCATTACAGCTAAAAATTACATTTCTGATGTTTTTTTAAAAAAGGCAAGTCAGGTTAAAGGCCAAAATACGTGAAAAATGATTCAAAGAGGGTAATTATAAAAACTTGGAAGCTTTGGAAAAACTCGAACTAAGATTAAGGCCAAAATTAATAAAAAATCACTAAAAGCGTCAAAAATGCAAAATTTGAGGTCTTGAAGAAATTTAGATTGGAATTAGAACTGAATTTTTTTGGAAAAAACTAATTTTCTTTCAAAATAACAATTTTAATTTTTTTTTTAAATCAGGCCAGGATAAAGGCCAAATTACATGAAAAATGATTCAAAGGAGGTAAATATAAAATCTTAGACGCTTTGAAAAAAAACGAATTAAGATTATGGCCAAAACTAATTAAAAATCACTGATAGCGTTAAAAATGCAAATTTGAGGTCTTGAAGAAGTTTAGATTGGAATTAGAACTGAAATTTTTTGGAAAAAACTAATTTTCTTTCAAAATAACAATTTTAAAGTTTTTTAAAAGAATCAGGCCAGGATAAAGGCCAAATTACATGAAAAATGATTCAAAGGGGTTAAATATAAAAACTTAGAAGCTTTGGAAAAACTGGAATTAAGATTAAGGCCAAAATCAATTAAAATTTACTAAAAGCGTCAAAAATGCAAATTTGAACTCGTGGAGAAATTTAAATTAGAATTACAACTGACTTTTTTCGAAAAAACTAATTTTACTTCAAAATAACAATTTTTATGTTTTTTTTTTAAAGTCAGGCTAAGAGAAATGCCAAAATACGTGAAAAATTTCTTAAAGTGTGTAAGAATACAAACTTTGGAGTATTTGGTAAAATTCAAATTAACAATATTTTAACAAAATTAATATTAAGTTAGAAATAAAAAATAAGTTGAGAAAAGTAGAAACAAACTAAAAAATATATCCAAAATTTGCAGGAAAAGCAAAAAATTTAAAATATTTCTAGTTTTGTGCCAAATTTTCCTTATTACAATATGTATTACAAATGAGTATAAATTCCAATTGGTCCGTCCTTTAAAAAGTATCAATTGTGTGTCAAAATTTTCTCAAAGGGATAAAACCTACTAAAAAAAAACAATTTAAGTCAAACAAACAAAAATTAAACAACGAAAACTTAGATTGGAAGTAGAACTAAAATTGTTTGAAAAGAACTCATTACAGCTAAAAATTACATTTCTGATGTTTTTAAAAAAAGTCAAGTCAGGTTAAAGGCTAAAATACGTGAAAAATGATTCAAAGAGGGTAATTATAAAAACTTGGAAGCTTTGGAAAAACTCGAATTAAGATTAAGGCCAAAATTAATAAAAAATCACTAAAAGCGTCAAAAATGCAAATTTGAGGTCTTGAAGAAATTTAGATTGGAATTAGAACTGAATTTTTTTGGAAAAAACTAACTTTCTTTCAAAATAACAATTTTAAAGTTTTCTTTTTAAAATCAGGCCAGGATAAAGGCCAAATTACATGAAAAATGATTCAAAGGGGGTAAATATAAAATCTTAGAAGCTTTGAAAAAAACCGAATTAAGGTTATGGCCAAAATTAATTAAAAATCACTGAAAGCGTCAAAAATGCAAATTTGAGGTCTTGATGAAATTTAGATTGGAATTAGGACTGAAATTTTTTGGAAAAACTAATTTTTTTCAAAATAACAATTTTAAAGTTTTTTTAAAAAAAAACAGGCCAGGATAAACGCCAAATTACATGAAAAGTGATTCAAAGGGGGTAAATATAAAAACTTAGAAGCTTTGCAAAAACTCGAATTAAGATTATGGCCGAAGTCGATAAAAAAATACTAAAAGCTTCAAAAATGCGAATTTGAAATTTTGGAGAAATTTAGATTAGAATTAAAACTATATGTTTTTGAAAAGGCTCATTTTATCTAAAAATAACTATTTTAATGTTTTTTTTTGAAAGTCAGGCTAATATTAAAGCCAAAATACGTAAAAAATGACTCAAGAAGGGTAAATATACAAATTTGGAGGCTTTGAAAAAATTAAAATTAAGCTTATGGCAAAAATCAGTTAAAAATTAATCAAACTGTCAAAAAAATCCGATTAAAATTTCAATTCACTTCAGGATTAAGATCAAAACTGGTTAGCAAATTACATAAAGCGTCCGTAAATGCGAATTGGGTGTCTTTCAAGAAATTTGCAATTGAATTGGGGCTAAAATTGTTTAAAAGTAACTCATTGCATCAAAAAAATTACAACTTTGACATTTTTTGACAAAAATCTGGTTAGGGTTAAGATCAAAATACGTAGAGAATGAATCAAAGTGTGTAAAAATAGAAATTTAAACATTTCGATACATTCAAATAAAGATTTATGGCAAAAATCAATTAAAAATCACTAAAAGCGTCAAGAATGCAGAATAAAATTTTCTAAGCTAAGTAGGATCTAAAATTTACACACTGCGTCTAAAAATTCAAATTGGAGTCTTTGGAGAAATTCAGATTCAAATTAGAACTAAAATGATTTGAAAAGGACTAATTTCACCTAAAAATAACAATTTTAATGTTTTTTGAAAAAATCAGGGTATGATTAAGGCCAAATTACCTGAAAAATTACATAAAAGCGTTTAATAATACGTACAAATTTGGAGTGTTTGCCACAATTTAAATTAACATTATTTCAACAAAACTAATATTAAGGTAAAAATAAAAATTAGAAGAAGAAAGTAGAGAAAGAGAGAAAAGAAGACAAAAGAGAAAATAAATTTAAAATATTTCTACTTTTGTAGCAATTTTTTCTTAGTACAATATGTATTACAAATCAGCATACATTGGTCAGACCTTAAAAAAAATCAGTTTGGGTCAAAATTGTCCCAAAATCCAATATCTTCTTTTCGATCCAAAAATCCGATTTAAATCGAAGAAAAATAAATTGTACAAAACATAACAACGAAGATTTGAAAAATAAAAAAAAAACAGAAAAAGAGAAAAACTTGGACAAAGAAAAATTACGACAAGAAAGAGAGAAATTTTTATAGTAGAAGAGAACGCAAACAATTCCAAACAGCAGTAAATTTCGGTATTTTGGAGGTGACTTAGAGCAGAAACAGATAACTAAATTGCCACAGAACTGCCACAGCAAAAAGGACTGACAATAATTGCAATAGAAAAATGAGTAAACAACAAGCAAGTTATACAATAAAATAAAAAAACCATGAATAAAACCTAATAAAAAGTCGAATTTAGATGATATAACTTTCAAGTTTGAACAAATTGATCGTTAATGTTGATTATAGACTATTTTTTAACAAAATTAATTTTATTACTACATTTATGTACACAGACGTAACTTAACAAGGTGGAAGAATGTCCTGTGCAAATTTAGGAGAGTGTCGTAATTGATAAAAGTTGTTCCTAAAAAGAAAGTTATAAAAAGTTACAAGATCATTAGAAATTTAGAAAGATGGCGACAAACGAGGGACAACTGAAGTACAAAAAGAGGGGGGTGAACAACCTGAGACAACTGTAACTCTACAGGACGTAGTTGCCTTTAGAATTCAAGCGCAAATATGGAGGTTATACTGCTGAAGAGCTTCATGTAGAAATACAAAAAAAAAGCATTACAATTGACCAAGGGATACCTAGAGAAACTGTGGTTAAGAAACGCAAGATCAAGAAATAAAAAAGGAGACTAACAAAAATCACAACACTAAAAAAAGGGGTTGAGCAACCTGAAGAAGAGACTCCAGAAGAACTTGCAGTCAAGATTATTGGAGAATTGGAGCACACCATTGTGATAGACGAATCTAAGCCAAAAAGAAACCCGAGGTGTGAAAAAGAAGAAACTGAACTTGAAAATGAACTAAACGCTAAAGAAAATTCAAAACCATGATGATATAGACAGTAGCACAGAAAAAAAATATTAATGCGCTAAGAATGAGCAGGAGTGGTTGGAAGATTGGTATTTAACCACCCCA
Source organism: Taphrorychus bicolor (assembly GCA_951812265.1). NCBI lineage: Eukaryota > Metazoa > Arthropoda > Insecta > Coleoptera > Curculionidae > Taphrorychus > Taphrorychus bicolor. The sequence continues at coordinate 21,390,749 of OX638305.1, forward strand.
CATGTTGTTGTGATAAAACGCAATTATCAATAGCGTCATTCCCAACAGTTCCAACTGATTATGTTCTTTAATGCCAACAGTTATGGCTAGGCAATCAAATCCTAACTGTTTTTAACCAAATTTCAAAAAACCCATTGCGTCTCGAATTTTATTACTACCATCAACCACCTTACTAGTAGATCAGGGACCGCTTAGGTACTCAAAGTATTCAATTAAACACATACATACATGGAATTTTCGTTAGCGGATGTCATTAAGATGGCACGTATTTATGCAGGCTCATCTTGTTAGAAATTCCCAATCTTGCTGCCCGGGAAGCCATCGGTAGGAACTGTTATGCTCATTATACCAATTTCGTATTGTATGTTAATCGGTACCGGCGTGTAGTACCGCAAACTTGATGGATATAAAAATAGTGCTAACCTCTATCGGTTTGTGAGATATTAAATTTCGCTAGAGGACTAAGGCTGGGCTTGGATGTGGTTGTGGAGATGATGTAATTAGTTGGTAGAGAGTTTCGAGGTTTTGTTTGAATTTATTAAATTATGTGTAGTTAAGCCTTCTTTGAGATGTTTGTCAGCCATTCTTTTGAATACCTGATGGCAATACTTTAATCCACTCATGTTACGTTTACACCGCAATTAAATCACTAGTACTTTCTTAAAGGTGTAAACACTGAGCATTAAACATTTAGTCCGGACAAAAAGTGCCCTTTTACTTAGAAATTTCAAAAGACATTTGAAATATGCTTTGTGAATCTAACCTTCCATTTATAATGAAGTGACAAAAAAAATGAAAACACCAAAATAAGACGTAAAACGAAAGGTGTGGACATCGTGTAGAAGATCGCAAAAATAAAATGGAGATGAGCGTGCCACAAAGCTCAAAGGGCACTTTAGAACAGAGATCAAGGAAACCATAAAGAAGCATGGAAAGATTTCAAAGAAATGAGTAGAGGATATAAGGAGAGTGACAGGCAAACAGAAAATGGATTGGCAAAAGACAGAGGAACCAAAGAAGAACTTTCCATTCACAACTCACGCAGCTTCTCTTTATCAAAACTAGGACTAAAAATGCCGTGGCTTGGATTAGAATGCTTTGCAAAGTTATGATGAAAACACATATATACCAAATTTATTACATGATCGCTACTCAAAAATTGAGGTACATGATGACATCATTCCCTGAGGTAGAACGTGCCACTCGCTAAGCTCGTTGGGCTCAAACACCACCTTCGACGATGATGACCTGCATTATTAACTTGTTGACTAATTTACTATTAATTAATGAACACCGTTTTCACTGTAGAATTGATATTAAATAAACAATCATGACCCATGTTTTTCAAAGTGCCATCTCTGGTAATTGCTACATCCAATCTGATAAAATTCCCCTAGGAAGCTTATTTTACCAATTTCCCAAGACGCAAAACCCATAAATAAATAAACAGCCGATAACCGAACAGATTACGCTATAGGAAATCGAGGAGGCCTGCCTTATTAACTCATTCTGATATCCATATAGAGATGCGAGTTTGCATTGCGCATTGTACGCTTGTGTAGTTAAGATACCAAAAAGATGCAAAACCTCATATACCTACCTAACGGTTGATTTAGCGTACAGTTAGTGTAGCATAATTATCTCCTGATCATGTGGTTAAATTATTTATTGTCCGGCGTTATAAAAGTGGATACAATTACATGGTATTTACATCATGTTAGCTTCGTTAACGCCACTTTTTAACTACTCGTCGGTTTTGAACGCTTGAAATCTTGAAGTCGGTATTCTAGTTACCATCGAAACTGATTTAGATAATGGGAAAGTTAATGAATCTTGAAGAAAGCTGTGGTAGCTCTATAATATAATAACACATCTACTCAGTCATTAAGAGACACTTGTTTGATTTATAAATCAAGAAAGTTAACTGCACTACTGACATATAAGATACGATAACCAACAACTGTCCCCATACCAATGCAAGAATTATTTCATCTCCGCCTTAGTAAAAAACAAGTTATTACGTCTAAGTTTAATTAAGGATTTTTAGATTTCATGTTTGCTAAATCTTTTGTAAAAACATCGACTTTTGGGTTTTGGCCCCGTGAAGAAATGAAACAAATTATCTGAACACTTTTTTGTTTCTTCGGGTTGCCTCGCTCAACAATCGCTACACCTCCCATCCAGTGGACTTTTTCCTTCATACCCTTAGTGTAAAGGGTATGAAGGTAGGCCTCGGTGACATGATGACATAGATCCTGAATGGAGTCTGCTTCTCTTCCTCGAGGAGGTTCGAAGTATTACTGGTCCTGAATATGACCTAGAAGGAGAAGAGTTGTAACCGCTCTGTGAATGGTGACAGGGTGGACTGCCGGATCCTGAATGGACCGATTCTCTTTCTCGAGGAGGTTCAAAGTGTAACTGGCACTGACGATGACGTAGAAGGAGAAGAATGGTAACCGCTTCCTTGAAGGCCGGCTTGAGTCGCTGATTTGAAACTGTGTTTGTTGATCATTTGATGACCTTTCTTATAATGATCCGTCTAGGAACTGAGTAAAAGGACTAAAGATGTTTCCTCAATTTTTCGAAAATTGGTTGTAGACCACGGAGTGTTCTGACATCTGGCAGGATATTTCCAGGAAGTCACAGCGTGAGGTATTCTGAGGCCGAGTAGAGCGATAGGCAGGTTAGGCTCTTAGAAAGCGATGTCACCGTTCAACCAATAAAATTCAGGTGGTTCCTAAGCTGTTTGAATTTTCTTTGAACCAATCAACCTAATCAGGCCTTCAGAAAAAGTTCGAATTGTGATCTTCTGTCTGTAATAGTAGTGGCAATCAAATCGATGTTGTATGAGCGAGAAGTGAAACCATAATAACGAAATGCCTTAAGGCACATCTGATAGTCTCTGAATTTTACTTCTGTAGCAAACTATTCATGTCCTGTCCCATTTTGGGCCAAAGAAAGTCGTTTTGAGTAATCTTCCAAATAACTTTTCCACCTGGGTGTATGTTCTCGAAAAAACGCTTTCTGAGGGAACAGACACAAAAGGACGTATTGGTTCAGTTAAATCTGATAATAAATGACGCTGTGTGAACCATCAAGTTCTAAACGCTTTAACATTAATGAAGAATCAGAGATTCAGAGACGATCCAGTTGGGGAAACTTGGCATTTTCGAAAAAAATCCGATCTGAGCCCATATACAACTAGAGAGCTGTTCAACGAAAGCACCTTTATCTGGTATGTCCATATATGGAGCTAGTAGAGCATTGTTTTTCGGATGAGCGATAAGTGACGCGTCAGCCCATTTTTTCTTGCTTTGCACAAAGGTATCATTCACTTAACTCCATGAAATGAGCCGTTCTTTGTTCGCAAGAGCAAAGAAGAATGTCCATGAGTTACAGCTGCATTTTTAAGAAAACGGCTGCAAGTGTTAATTATATTTACAATTCTTCGGTCTTAGGTCACAGAGATATTTCAGTTAGCTGAAATTCTGTATTTTTCTGACTCCTCTGTAAGCGATTGGGTTTTCATCTTTTTTGTCCAAGAAAAATCTCCTTCTTGACAAAGTTACATTTAGCAAAGTTAATGGTAACGCCGTAGTAACGCAGTCAAAATTGCCTCGAATGGTGGACATGGTACTTCTTCACTTACTAATGCTATCAAAATATAGCAAGATACAAAATCCAAACCACGCTAAATCTTATTTTGTTTTGGAGGTCTTAGTATCAAGAAGGCCGAAGGCTGGGGATGCGAATGAAGGAAAGCTTGCGTACACCGTTTGTAGAAAATCAACACACAAATCATCATTCTAGGCAGAATAGGGGAGTCATAAAGACTCTGTCTGTGAGAGATAAGAGCGTTGATTTGGAAGTGTAAGCATCTGGAAAGAGACTTTGCTTGGAATTAATAAGCAAGCACAAGTCCGTCCAACGAAGGTAGAACGCCAGGAAGAACAACGGGAGAAGATGAAGCAAAGCGTGGATGGACTAGTCTAACATACATCCACAAAGCAACGGACAGGATCGGCAGGCTACTGGAAAACCACAGTATTAAAACTGTCTTTAAACCCACTCGTACAATGCATCAGAGCTTGAGATCCACCAAAAACCGCAGAGATCCCCTATCGGCACCGGGAGTTTACCGAGTTCCATGCATCTGTGGCTGGGTATACATTGTCTCCACCAAACGCAGTGTCAACACGAGAATTACGGAACACAATCCCGAGTCATCGTGGTCACGAAGGCAACGAGAGGGCCGACTCTCTAGCCAGGAGGGCGGCGGGCTCTGCATTTCTAGGCCCGGAACCAGTACAGAGAGTCCCATACTCTCTGGTCAAGGCTGAACTCCAGAAATTGAATAATGCCAAGTCCCAGGACCGGTAGGAGAGCCTACGCTCCAAAAAATTTATCACCGGAACAGGGAGGGCAAAAGCCCAAACATTCGGCCATTGCCAGATCGAGATACTCACTGTTCGGAAACACGAAACAGTGATTAGATTGGGGGAGAATAGGGTGGTATGTGCGGGTGAGATAAAGGGATTTGGAATCACAATGGATAAAAAGAGAAACTATATCGAACATGTTAAGGGGGTGAGAAAGAGAAGTGGGGAAAATTGGTAGGGAAAATTGTGGAATTCTGTCGTAGGGGTAGGGACATTAATAAAGTCTAAGCAAAGCCCCTATTAGAAAGAGTGGTGGTAGGAGCGATGTTGTATGGGGCAGAGCTATGGGGTGTTAGAAACATGGACACGCAAGTAGTGAGGCAGTTGGATGCGGCGCAGAGGCCCTTCCTTCTGCTCATGTCAAGGACCTACTGTACTATGTCTACGGACACCCTTAAAATTCTGTGTGGAACACCCCCGCTGGCTCTGCAGGCGAGAGTGGCAGCTGACGGGGGGGTAGTGAATATGGGCATGAGGGAAGAAAGGAGAGTGAAAGAGTGGGAGAAATTGTTTGTGCGCCACAGGTATGGGGGTTACATAAGAGAGAATGAGGGAGAAAGAATGGCGGTGTATGTGGATGCGAGTGAGAGGGAGGGCAGAGTGGTGGCAGGCTGGGCGGATCAGATGGAGGTGATTGCAAATGTGGAAAAAGAGGGGAGGATTAATATAAGGGGTCAAGGGACAACTACGCTGGAGGCGGAACTTACGGGAATCGCATTCATGATTGCAAGAAGGGGTGGTGGAGGGAATTAGAAATGTATTAATAATTAATGATAACATAGGAGCTGTCAAGCTGGTAAACGGAGTTAATTTTATTCACTGGGCGATTGGTGATATAAGGGTGAAGATTAGGAGGATTTGGGTAAATTTTGGGGTGGGAGTGGTGGTTCGTTGGGCAAATAGAAGCGTGGCAAAGATGAGGGGGGCGCATACTATGACGGAGTTGGCAAGGGGGGTGAGGTGGTTGAGAGTAAGGAGCGGTGTAGGTTGTGGGACAGGAAGAAATTGAGAATGGAGAATAGGGAGAGAATTTTGTAATTGTGGCAAAGTCAGTGAGAGCACAGCTCAAAGGGTAGGGATACCTATTTGATATGCAGGGAGGTGAGTCCAGATAGATTAGATATTGCGTCAGTCAGGAGTGAAATGGAAGGAGTATATGGGGATTGGGAATCATTCCAACTTTGGAAGGGGGGGGGGGGTAAAACAGGAGGAGGAAATCAATAGGCTTAACGAGTGGACGATTGAGGTGTGGGTTTGTTGGAAATGTGAATATTTGTACCTAGTCCTGTATATTTAGGGATATTTACAAATATTAGTTACTGTTAAGTTTGCCCCTTCGGGTTTGTTATGTTATAAGTGAATTGGATTTTAAAAAGTCTAAATCGTGTGATAATGGCAGTTCTTCATCGATCTTCATGAGCCAAAGAATCGCCCATGACGTGTGAGAGCTCATGATGTGTGACGCAGAGCCCGCTTCCTTCAGAATTTAGGGGGCTTTAATTTCTATTGAAGTTGTTTTTGTGCCTGAAAATCTCAACGGATTCTCTGGTTAGTCTCGTAGAAAAGAATGTCGTGACTTTCGTAGACAATATGCTACTGCTGAAGTTGATATTTCTCCCAGTTTGCAACTTTGTGTTTATAAATCTTGACGTCATAATACCGAGCCCCATCTGCTTGGTATCATGTAATCTCTGGGTTCTGATAGAAGGTCCTCTCTCTCGTCCTTAAGATCTGTTGTATAGTGCGGTTCGGTTTAAAACAACTATTTTCTGTTTATCAAGTAGCCTGCCGGTTCTATCCGTGAGTTTGTAGATGGTAGACTCATAAAACCATGTCTTTTGGTATCATCTACCGTTGTTATTTCCCGGCGATTAACATTTTCTGGACGAATTGCCTTGTCAAACTCCTGTTTGCCATAACCATTTCAACCAAATACTTTCTCCAAATATTTTATGTCTTCTTCCAATTCACCTCACAGACAGAGAGTTTTATGATTTCTTTTTGTTGGTTCAGATGATGGTTTATCGTTTGTCGAGATGTCGGTCAATGTGTCGACTACGTGTAAAAGCCTTTTTCGTCTCCCTGCGGAATTGCATTGTTGGGTATATAGAGTTGAAGTGTCAGAGAAAGTTTTGAAATTCACTCTCGCGTTGACTCTGGATAACAATGATGTCATCTACATATCAAAACGAGCACTGACATTTCAAAATCATCATTGATATTTTTGTCTTGTGTGAAAATGTTCATAAAATACTCTACAACAATAAAAAAAACTACGTTTGTGTAGTAAAAAGGCTTCGGTTGTCAGGAAAAGTCCTTTTAATACATCTGCTCCCTCTCCTTTATTTCGAACTAATTCTTTGAGTCTCAGGGTTTACATCGTAGGCCCCTGTTTGCACTCGTCTTTTATAATGGCGCTCTTCTCTACCTAGAATGCAAGAAAATCTGACTAGACACCACACACTCTAGATAATAACTTTTATATCTACATTGTGCTGCGAAGGAATTTTATTTACGTGCCCTCTAGAGAAGTTATGCGAAAACTGGCTGGAATAAATATCGCCACCAGCTATTCAAGAGTGTAATCAGAAACATAAAATCTACAAGAATTGTTGACAATCATCTCGCAAGGAGGCCTAACTATACATAATTTCAGAATTCCTTTCAGACACCGCCAGCAACTCTTATCCGAAAAGAGTTGCGAAGGAATCTCCCAAGTGGCATCAAATAACTTAAGTGTGGCGTTCTCTCTCGATTGCCCTATCTTGAGTAATTAATACCAACAAAGTCACGAGTGAGTGCTTCCATCCAAGGCCGCAAGACGTTCGAGGGAGCACTTTTCCTTCTTATCTTCCCTCGTCTGCGTCGTCGCCTCTAAATTTAATAACCCATGCAGCATGTTAATAATAATTAGCATAATTAAAATATTGTCGAAAAGGATTTATTATCCTGATTAGCCGGGAGCGTTCATTTATAGCTGCGAATAGACGTCAGGTGTAATGGTGGGTTGTAAATTTGCATCGCATATTACCTTATGAGAAGAGAGTCTGGAAGGAGATGGAAACAGGTATACTTCACACCTAACCGAATCGCATCTGGGGGAGCTTTATTAACCTGTTAAATGATGGATGATATTTTTTTCAATTACTGCTATTCTCGCGAAAGTTATCTACGAGGCCATAACCAGATAGGTAAAGACAAAGTGTTATGCGCCACCTGCAACGCGATTCCTCTCCATTGTTGGCTTTAATCTCTGAAACGCGTTACCACACAGGGACAGCCAGCAATAAAAAGTGAAGCATTATCGCATTACAGCTTGAACTGTTTACGTTCTTTCCCTTATTGCTTTGTGCATGCACAGCAAGGCAAATATTAAACACGGTTTTATGCTTTTTTAGCACGCTATGCATGTAAGTACAGGTGGGACATCGGGACAATAACCCACAAATTTCAGGAAATATAGTAGATACGTGGCGTTTTTGTTAACTAAGTTCTAGCTGGATTTGGAATTGGAAATAATCGACTGGAATAACTTTATTTGGATAAGAGCCAAAAATTATTTAATAAAAACGAAGCAAACTCTTCTTTTTCGTGGTGACGACGACTGTCCGATCGGTGAGGTAACTGTCCATAAATTTACAAATGTTTGTCGACAAGCCTAACTCACTCAGCTTGTAGATCAGGCCTTCGGTACCAGACCCTATCGATCACACGATATACGTCCAGCAGGACTGTCCAGACGTGAGTCTGGAGTTTCTGCCTTCCGCGACGTTCTCTATGGTTTCCAGGGGACTGTTGTTAAAGTCTGTTAAAGCAACTACTTGAAAACACTGCCACTTTTTTTACAGTTATCTAGATAGAAGACGCTACATTCTTAGAAGAGATATAGGGATCATAGAAGAGAAGAAAATAATTCTTTATCCGTACGGATCATGGAGCTCTAAGATGGTTTACTGTAGATGAACAGCACGATAGGAAAAAATCCGAATACCACTTTAAAATCGAGCATGGGCCAGGAAGAGGTCATGGAAATGGTGATGTCTTGCAAAGAGGACTGTAGTTACTGCTCAAACGTAGAGCAACCACAAAACCAACATGATGAATCAAGGAAAAAATTATGGTGGCAATCATTGCATCGTTGACGCAGCTGGACCGTTTCATGAAAATTGCTTTTCATGGAATACTTCAGTAAATGGACTGAATCATAAGCCATTCCTAGCTTCTTCAACTGTTCTAAACACTCCAAATTCGAAATTGCAATTTTGGTCGGAATGCAACTCCAACGAGACTCTGGAAATTATAACTGTCTCCTGATTAGTAACGGCTCCTGATTGAGTCTATTTGCTAAAGTAATCGATAGGAACCAAGATGTATTTGGTTTCTATGGATCACCACAGGAGAACGTCGAAATCTTCCTGCTGTAGTTCGTTCCGTGGAGGCTTGTATGCCGACGTGACCTTCATCTGACCTGATCCAACCACCAAACGCTCCTTCGTATTTAGACTCTTACTGCAACGCTGAAGTGGAGGAGATTTGGGGAAGGAGTGGGGTAAGGTTTAGCGCAAATTACGTGTAACCTAGAAAGTGCTTCTAGTCTAAATTTAGAGCCGTAGTTCTGTACTTCCTGCTGAAGTTGAACTTGTGCTTGAAAATCTCAATAAATCGCTTTTTGTGTTCTTTCTGATTGAGGATCCTTCTGGTGCTTGATTAGCAGGTTTGTTGAATTGTGCGAGTCAGCTTAAATGCTCGTGGGCACTGATATATTGTCCAGGCTGAAATTCTGAAGCCAAAGGAAACGAAAAAGGTGCCTAAGATTAACGACCTAGAAAAGCAGACAAAAACTTCAATACACTTAAGAATGAACGAGAAACTGTAGACGACTAGTTTAGACAGAGACCCAAGAAGTTAGGCATTATTGTTAATTTTTGAGGTCAAGCTTCAAAGAAACTAAGGTAATAGATCCCACTTTCGCGGAACAAAAAATGGAACCCAGAGAACTGAAGCTTCCTAAGCTGATGTTTTTTTTGTTTCGATTCTACAGTAGCTCTTACTTCAACTAAATTCGCTTCCACTGGGTTTGGTAGCACCAGTTTGGTCAAAGTATAAACAGTTTGTACTTTGTGGTAGATGGACCCTTAAGAGGATATGCAATTATCCCTAAATAACCAATATTATCTAATAATGTAACTTCTTTTTTAAGAGAATAGTTTAAGGCTCAGAGGGTTAATAAGGGCAAATTCACCCCAGGAATGCTTCCTCTGTATATCCCCTTTTTACAAGGACAATTTATTTATTAAGCTATCTTAATTATAACCTCGAATAGACAATAAAAACTTGTCGAAAAGTGGTCGTTTTGATCTAGTAAATCTTAAATTCGATTTCCTGTAACAACTAATTTTCTATATGTTCTTCCCTCTTTGGCGTTGTTTTAGACCCAGTCCTGTCCTTGACAATGGTAAAGAAAGTTCAACACCCTGGCGTCGCCTTCACTTACCTTCTCGCAGACGTGCAATTTACTATGCGATTGCACCGATTTCTAACGTACACCTAAATCGATCTCCTTCGCTTCGCTGAATAGAAGAAAATGAAAATAAGCAGATCTCGGACTATCGATGCTTCCTTTAACAATATACCTCGTTTCGTTTTTCGTTTTTCTCCTCTACCCACCTGTCAGCGGATACCACCTACCTACTTGTGGAAGCCCCATCTATTCAAGTGGAACTTGTGGGAATGTAAAGTTGGATGTTTTTCTACATGTTTTGTATGCTTAATGTTTAAACCCCGTAATGGCCACACGTTTAAGAGACATCACATTTTTTTCCTTTGTGATTTTCTCGTTTCTTTATTTTCCTAGTCGTTGCCTTAATGAGGATTATCTCTTAGCGCTGTTAATTAGCAAGGCAGCCGGTTGCTCAAATAAAAAAAAAAAGGCTTTGATGATTTTATCTGAAACTCTCGGCCATAGATTACGGTAAGTACCAATTCCAACAGTGGTTGTTTCAATTAGTTTTAGGTAATTGAGTTACAGTAGGCGACCACTTGACAGATTTTGTTAATTAAATAGGGAAGTCAATCAACAAGCAGCAGTTAAATCAGGGGTGGAACTCTGCTTTCTAATTGACACATAATTTAATGGTCTGCTAGATGACACATAAATGTCACCCAGCGAATTATAATCCTTCTCCTCAAGTTCATTATTTTCTACAAGTTTAATGACACGAGTTTGAGTTCTTTTGACTCGGGTAGTTTAGCGTGGGAATTTGCCTTTCTAAATGCAGACTGGAGGCGAATTCTACGACGTACTTCAAGTGCACCGAAACCCCGCGCCACCACTACCCCCACCCCAGTCCCATCACTGTAGCGCGACGGCGAGGGAATAAATATCACGGAGGTCACCAGAGCCAAATCAGTCAACGTCGAGAAGCACGTGAGATCACTTTGCCAATTGCCTTATCGGCTTTGATAATGTCTGCCGCAGCTGTAGACGAAACGTCAGAAAGAAATTCCGTTGAACCACCAACCACGATTCCACCGGCCGTGAAAGCCTTCAGAATTTTTTAATAAAGTATGGTTGATTTTAGGGACTATTTTTGAAAATATAGAATTAAGCCAATATCTCTGCTACGGTTAGAGGAATCAAAATTTCGATTACACCATATTCTTAGATAAACAAAATTTGCTAAAAGTTATTAGCCATTTTTGGGAGTCGAGCTTGGAGAATAGCAAAGTGGGTCAATATCTTATTCACTGTTAGAGATATTAAAACCCCGATTACACTTTCGTCTCAGTTGGAAAAAAATAGCTGGAAATGAGTACCCACTTTAGGGAACTATCTTTAAAAATAACAAAATCGGCCAGTATCTCCGCTACGGTAGAGATATCAAAATTCCGATTACACCATCGTCTTAGATAAGAAAATTTGCTAAAAGATGTTAGCTATTTTTAGGAGCCGAGGTTTGAGAATAGCAAAGTGGGTCAATATCTTCAGAGCGGTTAGAGATATTAAAACCCCGATTACACTTTCACCTTAGTTGAAGAAAAATTGCTGAAACTGAGTACCCATTTTAGGGAACTATCTTTACAAATAACGAAGTGGGCCAATATCTCCGTTACGATTAGAGATATCAAAATTCCGATTGCACCATCGTCTTAGATAAGAAAATTTGCTAAAGGTTGTAAGCCATTTTTAGGAGTCGAGCTTTCATAACAGCAAAGTGCGTCAATATCTTCTTTACGGTTAGAGATATCAAACCCCCGATTACAACATCGTCTTAGATAAGAAAATCTGCTAAAAGTTATTAGCCATTCGTAGGAGTCGAACTTTGACAAACCCCAATTACACTTTCGTCTTAGTTGGAAAAAAATAGCTGAAAATGGGTACCCACTTTAGGAAACTATCTTTAAAAATAACAAAGTGCGCCAATATCTCTACTACGGTTGGACATATCAAAATTTCGATTACACCATCGTCTTAGATAAAAAAAATTTGCTAAAAGTTATCAGCAATTTTTAGGAGTCGAGCTTTGAGATTAAAAAAGTGAGTCAATATCTTCTTTACGGTTAGAGATATCAAACCCCCGATTACTACATAGTCTTAGATAAGAAAATTTGCTAAAAGTTATTAGCCATTTTTAAGAGTCGAGCTTTGAGAATAGCAAAGTGAGTCAATATCTTCTTTACGGTTAGAGATATTAAAAACTCGATAGTTGGAAAAAAAATTGCTGAAAATGAGTGCCCACTTCAGGGAAATATTTTTAAGAATAACGAAGTGGGCCAATAACTCCGCTACGGTTAGAGATATCAAAATTCCGATTGCACCATCGTCTTAGATAAGAAAATTTGCTAAAGGTTGTTAGCCATTTTTAGGAGGGGAGCTTTGAGAATAGCAAAGTGGGTCAATATCTTCTTTACGGTTAGAGATATTAAAACACCGATTTCACTTTCGTCTTAGTTGGAAAAAAATTGCTGAAAACGAGTACCCACTTTAGGGAACTATCTTTAAAAATAACAAAGTGCTCCAATATCTCTACTACGGTTAGAGATATCAAAATTTCGATTACACCTTCGTCTTAGATAAAAAAAAGTTTGGTAAAATTTATTAGCCATTTTTAGGAGTCGAGCTTTGGATTAAAAAAGTGAGTCAATATCTTCTTTACGGTTAGAGATATTAAAAACCCGATTACACTTTCGTCTTAGTTGGAAAAAAATTGCTGAAAATGAGTACCCACTTTAGGGAAATATTTTAAAAAATTAAAAGAATAACGAAGTGGGCCAATAACTCCGCTACGGTTAGAGATATCAAAATTCCGATTGCACCGTCGTCTTAGATGAGAAGATTTGCTAAAAGTTGTTAGCCATTTTTTGGAGTCGAGCTTTCAGAATATCAAAAGTGGGTCAATATCTTCTTTACGTTTAGAGATGTCAAAACCCCGATTACACTTTCGTCTTAGTTAAAAAAAAACAGCTGAAAATGAGTAACCACTTTAGGGAACTATCTTTAAAAATAACAACGTGCGCCAATATCTCTACTACGGTTAGAGATATCAAAATTTCGATTACACCATCGTCTTAGACACAAAAATTTGCTAAAAGATATTAGCCATTTTTAGGAGTCGAGCTTTGAGATTAAAAAAGTGAGCCAAAATCTCCGCTACGGTTAGAGATATCACAACCCCGATTACACCATCGTCTTAGATAAGAAAATTTGCTAAAAGTTATTAGCCATTTTTAAAAGTCGAACTTTGAGAATAGCAACGTGGGTCAATATCTTCTTTACGGTTAGAGATATTAAAACACCGATTACACTTTCGTCTGAGTTGGAAAGAAATTGCTGAAAATAAGTACCCTCTTTAGGAAACTATCTTTAAAAATAACGAAGTGGGCCAATATCTCCGCTACGGTTAGAGATATCAAAATTCCAAATACACCATCGTCTTAGAAAAGAAAATTTGCTAAAAATGAATAGCCATTTTTAGGAGTCGAGCTTTGAGAATAGCAAAGTGGGTCAATATCTTTTTTACGGTTAGATATATTACAACCACGATTACACTTTCGTCTTAGATAAGAAAATTTGCTCAAAGTTATTAGCCATTTTTAGGAGTCGAGCTTTGAGAATAGCAAAGTGAGTCAATATCTTCTTAACGGTTAGAGATATTAAAAACCCGATTATACTTTCGTCTTAGTTGGAAAAAATTGCTGAAAATGAGTGCCCACTTCAGGAAAATATTTTTAAGAATAACGAAGTGGGCCAATAACTCCGCTACGGTTAGAGATATCAAAATTCCGATTGCACCGTCGTCTTAGATGAGAAGATTTGCTAAAAGTTGTTAGCCATTTTTTGGAGTCAAGCTTTGAGAGTAGCAAAGTGGGTCAATATCTTCTTTACGTTTAGAGATGTCAAAACCCCGATTACACTTTTGTCTTAGTTGGAAGAAAATAGCTGAAAATGAGTACCCACTTTAGGGAACTATCTTTAAATATAACAAAGTACCCCAATATCTCTACTACTGTTAGAGATATCAAAATTTCGATTACACCTTCGTCTTAGAGAAAAAAAGTGTGCTAAAATTTATTAGCCATTTTTAGGAGTCGAGCTTTGGATTAAAAAAGTGAGTCAATATCTTCTTTACGGTTAGAGATATCAAACCCACGATCACTACATCGTCTTAGATAAAAAAAATTTGGTAAAAGTTATTAGCCATTTTTAAGAGTCGAGCTTTGAGAATAGCAAAGTGAGTTAATATCTTCTTTACGGTTAGAGATATTAAAAACCCGATTACACTTTCGTCTTAGTTGGAAAAAAATTGCTGAAAATGAGTACCCACTTTAGGGAACAATCTTTAAAAATAACAAAGTGGGCCAATATCTCCGCTACGGTTAGAGATATCAAAATTCTGATTACACCATCGTCTTAGACAAGAAAGTTTGCTAAAAGTTATTAGCCATTTTTTGGTGTCGAACTTTGAGAACAGCAAAGGAGGTCAATATCTCCGCTACGGTTAGAGATATCAAAATTCCAATTACACCATCGTCTTAGAAAAGAAAATTTGCTAAAAATTAATAACTTTTTTTAGGAGTCGAGCTTTGAGAATAGCAAAGTGGGTCAACATCTTTTTTACGGTTAGAGATATTAAAACCCCGATTGCAGTTTCGTCTTAGTTGGAAAAGAATTGCTGAAAATGAGTACCCACTTTAAGAAAATATTTTAAAAAATAACGAAGTGGGCCAATATCTCCGCTACGGTTAGAGATATCAAAATTCCGATTGCAACATCGTCTTAGATAAGAAAATTTGACAATTTTTAGCAAATTTGCAGCAGAGATTGGCAAACCAGCAAAGTGGGTCAATATCTCCGCTACGGTTAGAGATATCAAAAGAACAACAGTAGCATAGTTGAAATGCGTCGGAATTTTGTCACCTTTATAATACCCATAGACCATCTGGTCATCATTGAAAGCTCCAAAATCGATTGTCACAAAATTACTTAACCATGTTTGAGTTCATGTTGTTCATTCACCAATTTTCGTCAAGTATCAAGTAGTTTGAAAGTACTTGACATCAAATCAAGCTCAACTGTAAAAAAATTAAGTCAAGTGCTGAGTTGTCA
The DNA here is from genome assembly GCA_951812265.1 of Taphrorychus bicolor. Taxonomy (NCBI): domain Eukaryota; kingdom Metazoa; phylum Arthropoda; class Insecta; order Coleoptera; family Curculionidae; genus Taphrorychus; species Taphrorychus bicolor. The sequence continues at coordinate 21,405,794 of OX638305.1, forward strand.
AGTACTTAGTTTTTCAAGTAACGTCAAGTATTTCTTAAAATTGTCAAGCTACTTGACTTGATGAATCCCTCGCTAAAATCATTTTGGAACAATATTTTGAAAGGTAAGTAATTAGTCTTGCCATCAAGTCATTCATTAAAAAGTACACAAAAGCCAATTTGATGCTTTGATGAACATCGCTAGGACAAAAATTGAAAAACGAATACCAACTAGTAAAGCTAAAACTAATAACATCCGTCATTTAAGATCCTCCTTTGATGACTAATTACAATCGGCAGCGTGGAACCGCCTTAAGACCGTTCATGCTGATTAGAGTCAGGCCTTTACTATACCGGTGACAACTTAAATAGGTTCTAAAGCAAAACTGTAAAAAAAGCGCTAAGAAAGTAATGAACCTCTCAATCAAACTCTTCAAGGTCTTAAACGAGAGTACGTGACAATGCATAAATGTCGCGCCACTGCGTTTATCGGACCAATCTCCGTCCTCGTCCTCTGCGGTTTGATATTCATTAAAAAGCTAGTGGCGAAGAACTCTGGTAAGAGTCTAATAATAACCGAGCAACGTCCTTGAGAGTTCAACCTAGGTCAGTAACACTCAACATCATCATCAACCCCTTAAGGCATCTTATCTCGTTCTCGATACCATTTTTTTTTCGTTACCGAACGTCTCATATATCTCTTCAGCCAACGTCTCGTTCGCTTCTAGGAGACACCCTGTGTGTAAAAATGCTCCATTATTTGCATACCATAATGACCGTCCTTGAGAACCCATAACAACTTAACACTTTGACGGCTACGGTATAGAAGAGATACGGAGGTTCTTTGATTAAGGTAAATGGATCGTGAATCATCCGTGCATCGGCGAAGGCATGTTTATGGATGGTACTGGGTACTGAGAAAAAGAAATTCGTGCTCGTGGTTCTAATTGCCTTTTTATTTGCATGACCAATTAGAGACGAGTATGAATCAACTTTCGTCCACTCGAGGAGTTTGGTGGAATTCTTTGAATGTAATTAAGCTAATTAAAAGTTTAAAAAATATAAGTGAAAATGGAATTGAGTGTTTGGACAAGTTTTTTTATTGGTCGACACGGAAAGGCACGTAAAACTTTACAACTTTTTGCAGTAAATGGGTTTGTCGTTTTTTTGTGTTTGGGAAAAAGGACTAAAATGTCAAAAAATAATAATTATTGTAAACACACCTGACTTCTTCGGCAACAAGAATTCATATTTTGCATGGACCTCGCCATTCGCAGGTCCGCCTAGTTACTCTTCTCCTTTAACAATGGCACAAAGCACATATTGTCCACGAGGATTTATAATTAGCAATCGGTTTCCAATTAGTCTGCCTCCAATACAATGGACACTCTATGGAAAAGTAACACACAAAGGGGTCATTGGTCATAGTCGATTTTTGCCGAGATACGGCCGCTGGAGACCCAATGACATAATTCCTAATGTCGCCAGTACCTACACGCGGATTACCATCAGTCGAAAACAGTGGATCTGAAGCATTAACGGTTACCTGACCCAGAAACGCGATGGTACACCCGAAGGCGAATAAACGAAAATCGCGAGAGAATCATGACAAATGGTACTTTCGGTATTATAAGTAGTAACCTCAACCTTGTTAAAGGTCAATTATTATTGTTCAGGTTCGCTTGTGATGAGTTGGGTATGCCCCCGATTATGATGGGCTGTTGCATGATTTTCTTGTGATTGATGTTGGGTTGCTATGTATTTGCCATAACTATGAAGGGCTCTTAATTCACATTGAGGCGCAGAAGTGTTTGCAAGAATCAGATGATTGCTCATATTTATAACCCGATATGGTTAAATATGATTTGTTGTGCAAGTGGCTCGTTTAGATGGTATGTCATTGGTTTATAACAGAGGTGAATAAATCTACCATTGTGAACAACTTCAAATTCAAGTGGCTGGAGACCCAACTCACTTTTTCACTCTCTGTTCCTGCCAACTTTTCCGCAGCATCCCTGTAATGCGATCAAAGCGAGCTTTAAGCTCTTCATGTTCCTGCAAGTGGCACCTAGAGCAGCAGAACAACCTCATATTCTGGTGCGTTGGATCAGTACACGACGTCGTTTTCTCACAGTACATGATCCCTCCCAATGTTGGCTTACATTTGAGGATCGTTTACGTCTCCTTTGAGGGTTCTTGTGCCCACAATGCTTTTATTCGCAATATTTTTCCACTTAGGGAGGTCTCTTTTCACTTTCCATTCCAGAATTGGAACTATCTATGCGTCTCGTAAATGGTTATTTTTTTTTCTGGCAAGTCCAGTCTCTATTGACGTCGAATTTTAGTTCGACAAACACCATCTCCTTTTAAACAAAGTCGGCAATAGTCATCTCTACAAGGTCTTTTAGATGAAGCTTCAGCTTTTCCATGAGTTTCTCCTGGCCGATGCTCAATTTTTAAGTGATTTTTGCTTTAGTCGCTCCATCTAGTGTCCCACTTTCGTGTTCTTTATCCCCAGTAATCATTTTAGTACTCCATGGCCATAAAGAGGGTGAGAGCTTTCCCTTGAAAAGCCACACGACATGATGCTGCCTTCTCATAAAATGCCTTTTGTGCTCTCTGAGGTATGATTATAGCTCGAAGACACACTGTAATAATATCTTTGTTTTCAAATTTACTCCTTTGACCAATGTTATTCTTCGGGAGCTGTACTACTCAGGTTTACCTCAATATGATTAACAATAATTATTATTAACTCAGACCTGTGCTTTGGCATAACTTGGTTATTCTGGTTTAGTCCGCCAATAATAAGGATAACTTAGACAAAGTGCGGTTTTGTGTGTTCGGTGTCTATATATATTATCTATATCCTACCTTAAGACTTCCAATTCATAAAACATATCTTTGGAGAAGTCGTGAATGTAGATCTTGACGTTTGGCGAATCGAGGTATTCCATGGTGAGCTTACAAAAAGGGCCTTGAGGTGTCGTTTGAGGCGATCTCGTTCGGGAGCAGAGCTCTTTTGGTTTCGTTACGGTACTGAAGAAACACAAAACCTGAAAATTACGTTTCAGAGACCAAAGGGTTAGAGCGGGATAATTTGGAAAAGTGGTTGGAGGTAGAGGATACATACACAAACCCTCGAAACTAGTAGGGTAGGTGTAGCGGAGAGATTCGGATCAGACAAATAATTAAGTTGGTGTTAGTTTCAGTGGGATTTCACTCAGTTTCAAAAGGATTTCACTGTTCTGTAGACTTACCAATGGATTTAGAAAGGCTACAGAGAGACTAATTTCACTCTTGTGTGTGAAATTAAGTTGATTACAGTGTGATGGAAATTCAGTTGATTACACTACTTTAAACAAATAATTTATATATATTTTTTTAAATTCGGTGTCTTTGTAGCTCACAAAAATTCCTGCCAAAAAACAGTTCGAACCTCGATGTCTCTGAAGACTCTCGAAAATTCAGTTGATTACACTATTTTGAACAAATTCGTTTTTTTTAAATTCGGTGTCTCTGTAGCCCTCAAAATTCCTGCCAAGAAAGAGTTCGACCTCGATGTCTCTGTAGTTTCTAAAACTTCGATGCAGTTTTTTCGGACAAGTAATTAAGCTTGTGTTAGTTTCAATGGGATTTCACTGTTCTGAATTTAGAAAGACTACAGAGATATTATATAGCCCGAATAACTTGCTTAGAGACGTTTTTCGCTCTGGTTGATGAAAATTCAGTTGAGTACACTATTGTGAACAAATTCATTTTCTTAAAATTCGGTGTCTCTGTAGCCCTCAAAATTCCTGCCAAGAAACAGTTCGAACATCGATGTCTCTGTAGTCTTTAAAACATCAATGCAGTTTTTCCGGACGAGTAATTAAGTTTGTGATAGTTTCAAAGGGATTTCACTGTTCTGTAGATTTAGCAATGGATTTAGAAAGACTACAGACACATTGTATTGCCCGACTAACTCGTCTAGAGACGTCTCTCGCTCTTGTTGAGGGAAATTCAGTTGATTACACTATTGTGAACAAATTCATTTTCTTAAAATTCGGTGTCTCTGTAGCCCTCAAATTCCTGCCAAGAAACAGTTCGACCTCGATGTCTCTGTAGTCTTTAAAACTTCGATGCAGTTTTTCCGGACGAGTAATTAAGTTTGTGTTAGTTTCAAAGGGATTTCACTGTTCTGTAGATTTAGCAATGGATTTAGAAAGACTACAGACACATTATATTGCCCGAATAACTTGTCTAGAGACGTTTTTCGCTCTTGTTGATGAAAATTCAGTGGATTACACTATTTTGAACAAATTCAATTTCTTAAAATTCGGTGTGTCTGTAGCCCTCAAAATTCGTGCCAAGAAACAGTTCGACCTCGATGTCTCTGTAGTCTTTAAAATTTCGATGCAGATTTTTCGAACAAGAAATTAAGTTTCTGTTAGTTTCAATAGGATTTCACTGTTCTGTAGATTTAGCAATGGATTTAGAAAGACTATAGAGACATTATATTGCCCAAATAACTTGTCTAGAGGCGCTTTTCGCTCTTGTTGATGAAAATTCAGTTGATAACAGTATTTTGAACAAATCCATTTTTTTTTTAAATTCGGTGTCTCTGTAGCCCTCAAAATTCCTGCCAAGAAACAGTTCGACCTCGATGTCTCTGGAGTCTTTAAAACTTCGATGCAGTTTCTCCGGACGAGTAATTAAGTTTGTGTTAGTTTCAAAGGGATTTCACTGTTCTGTAGATTTAGCAATGAATTTAGAAAGACTACAGACACATTATGTTGCCCCAACTTGTCTAGAGACGTTTTTCGCTCTTGTTGATGAAAATTCAGTTGATTACACTATTTTGAACAAATTCATTTTCTTAAAATTTGGTGTCTCTGTAGCCCTCAAAATTCCTGCCAAGAAACAGTTCGACCTCGATGTCTCTGTAGTCTTTAAAACTTCGATGCAATTTTTCCGGACGAGTAATTAAGTTTGTGTTAGTTTCAAAGGGATTTCACTGTTCTGTAGATTTAGCAATGGATTTAGAAAGACTACAGACACATTATATTGCCCCCAACTTGTCTAGAGACGTTTTTCGCTCTTGTTGATGAAAATTAAGTTGATTCCACTATTTTGATTCATTTTCTTAAAATTCGGTGTCTCTGTAGCCCTCAAAATTCCTGTCAAGAAACAGTTCGACCTTGATGTCTCTGTAGTCTTTAAAATTTCGATGCAGATTTTTCGGACAAGTAATTATGTTTGTGTTAGTTTCAAAGGGATTTCACTGTTCTGTAGATTTAGCAATAGATTTAGAAACACTACAGACACATTATATTGCCCCAACTTGTCTAGAGACGTTTTTCGCTCTTGTTGATGAAAATTCAGTTGATTACAATATTTTGAACAAATTCATTTCCTTAAAATTCGGTATCTCTGTAGCCCTCAAAATTCCTGCCAAGAAACAGTTCGACCTCGATGCCTCTGTAGTCTTTAAAACTTCGGTGCAGTTTTTCCGCACGAGTAATTAAGTTTGTGTTAGTTTCAAAAAGATTTCACTGTTCTGTAGATTTAGAAATGGATTTAGAAAGACTACAGACACATTATATTGCCCGAATAACTTGAGACGTTTTTCGCTTTTGTTGATGAAAATTCAGTCGATTGCACTATTTTGAACAAATCCATTTTTTTAAAATTCGGTGTGGCTGTAGCCCTCAAAATTCCTGCCAAGAAACAGTTCGACCTCGATGTCTCTGTAGTCTTTAAAACTTCGATGCAATTTTATCCGGACGAGTAATTAAGTTTGTGTTAGTTTCAAAGGGATTTCACTGTTCTGTAGATTTAGCAATGAATTTAGAAAGACTACAGACACATTATGTTCCCCAACTTGTCTAGAGACGATTTTCGCTCTTGTTGATGAAAATTCAGTTGATTACAATATTTTGAACAAATTCATTTCCTTAAAATTCGGTATCTCTGTAGCCCTCAAAATTCCTGCCAAGAAACAGTTCGACCTCGATGCCTCTGTAGTCTTTAAAACTTCGGTGCAGTTTTTCCGCACGAGTAATTAAGTTTGTGTTAGTTTCAAAAAGATTTCACTGTTCTGTAGATTTAGAAATGGATTTAGAAAGACTACAGACACATTATATTGCCCGAATAACTTGAGACGTTTTTCGCTTTTGTTGATGAAAATTCAGTCGATTGCACTATTTTGAACAAATCCATTTTTTTAAAATTCGGTGTGGCTGTAGCCCTCAAAATTCCTGCCAAGAAACAGTTCGACCTCGATGTCTCTGTAGTCTTTAAAACTTCGATGCAATTTTATCCGGACGAGTAATTAAGTTTGTGTTAGTTTCAAAGGGATTTCACTGTTCTGTAGATTTAGCAATGAATTTAGAAAGACTACAGACACATTATGTTCCCCAACTTGTCTAGAGACGTTTTTCGCTCTTGTTGATGAAAATTAAGTTGATTCCACTATTTTGATTCATTTTCTTAAAATTCGGTGTCTCTGTAGCCCTCAAAATTCCTGCCAAGAAACAGTTCGATCTCGATGGCTCTGTAGTCTTTAAAACTTCGATGCAGTTTTTCCGGACGAGTAATTAAGTTTGTGTTAGTTTCAAAAGGATTTCACTGTTCTGTAGATTTAGCAATGGATTTAGAAAGACTACAAACACATTATATTGCCCGAGTAACTTGTCTAGAGACGTTTTTCGCTCTTGTTGATGAAAATTCAGTTGATTACACTATTGTGAACAAATTCGTTTTCTTAAAATTCGGTGTCTCTGTAGCCCTTAAAATTCCTGCCAAGAAACAGTTCGACCTCGATGTCTCTGTAGTTTTTAAAATTTCGATGCAGATTTTTCGGACAAGTAATTAAGTTTGTGTTGATTTCAATGGGGTTTCACTGTTCTGTAGACTTAGTAAAGGCGGAGATTTCCAGACGGAGTTGTTTGCAATACTGGAAGTTACCACACGACATGAAGTCAAACAAGAAGCAGAACAAAACCTTTTCATCTAGTCCGACAGTCAGATGGCCTTGCGAGCCATCTGATGGAACAGGACGAGTTCAAAGCTCGTTCAGGACTGCAGGGATGCTCCAGCGTTACTGGCAGAAACAAAAAGGGTAACTCTGGGATGGGTTCCTGGACATATTTTGAGGGAAACGAGCGCGCCGAAGAATAGGCCAAGCGTGGTTCCCAGACAGGTTTTACTGGACCGGAGCCATGTCTAGGAGTAAGCAATAGGTACGTCTCTCATTCTAAATGAGTGGGCATGGGAAAGGACAAGGACAAACTGGACACAGTCAGAAATATGTACACAGACCAAGGAAATCTACCCTAATCCGGATAGATCTAAGGCCTCGTGGCTACAGGGGAGAAGTCAGCAGTGCCTTGGAGGAATGAAGAGAATCCTCACTGGCCAGTGCAGACTAAACAGACACATGCACCTCTTAGGAATGGTGGAGGTCCACTCTGCACCCACTGTGGAGTAGGGGAAGTGTCGTCGTACCACTTTCTGGGAGGGGAGGTGCTGTAGGTTGGCGCGACTGCGCCACAGGACACTGGGAGTGAGAGTACAAAGACAAACTGGACACAGTCAGGAATATGTAGACATACCAAGGAAATCTACGCTAACCCGGATAGATTCAAGGACTCTTGGCTGCTGGGGAGAAGTCGGCAGTGCCTGGGAGACCTTACAGGGATCTTCACTGGCCACTACAAACTAAACAACTCTGCAACCACTGTGGAGCAGGGGAAGTGTCTTCATACCACTTTCTGGGAGTGTGCTATAGTTGGGCGCGACTGAGCCACAGGACACTGGGAGCTGCCTTGCTCCATCGAGAGGAGCTCTGCAATTGGATGGGATACTCTCCTTCATTAGAAGGACGGATTGAGTGGTGGAGGGAATGAGGGCCCAGGTGGAGTAGGGATGGGTGGATCGGGGAATGAATAGAGGCCTTTAAGGCCTAGTCGCAAACTTCCAATGTCTACTACTACTACTTGAGACGTCAGCAATTCATACATTACCTACATTACATTGGGTGTTTTTTTTTTATTGTTTCCCTTTTCATTTTTTTTTTTTGAAGGCAAATAAGTCGAATAAAATGACACATTACACATGCGAGTAATTTTGATGATAGTATAATTGTATTTTTTGTTACAGGTATGTACCCTTCTGGCTCTTCTCACAGAACTCTACTAGCTAGAATTGCAGTACTTCACACAGGTATTTTTTTACTTATTGTATTTTACTAAACAGTTTGATCAGACACATGAATTTGCAACTCTTTTCTGCTTGCCAAGTCAATGATTGAAAGTGCAATAGTAGATTACAAAATTGACAAGCAACACCTCCAGTCAGACAAATAAATTAACAAACCAGGGTTTTTAAAGAAACCTAAAAACAAACCATATATAATCCAAAGAGCCAACAAAACCGGGAAACCATAGCAAATCCAGGCAAAGAAGAACAAAAGTTTAAGACCGAAATGTGGTCGGGCATGTAAGTTTATGAGATAAAAAGTTTGGTAGAGTGGTTATACATGGTTAAAACAAATTTTTTATCCTCTGACTAAAAATTTTAAAAAAAAACTAATATGGGCACCCTTAGAAAATAGAAGCTGATGATGATTTCGAAAGTTGTATTCAAATTTTATCTTTACAAGTGTATTTCTCTTAAGAAATATTTTAACAAACTTTGATTATCTTCTAAAATAAAAGAATTACAACTGTTTTTCATAATTGCAGCATTTTCCCTACATACAAAATTTCTCATAAACAGGAATGTTTAGAGCATCTCCGTTTTGACATTACATTACTAACAGAATGGTATAGAACTTGCTCCATTTAACTAAAACTTCATAACTCCTATAGTTTCCGAGATTCCAATACATGGAAGGCCACTGTGGGATATACTGTACAAATTGGAAGCTGACAGTTGGCAAACAATAATTGGGAGCTCAGGAACACCTCTCCAAAATAGTACATAGTTTTTCCTAAAAATTGGAAAAAATCATCGATAGTTAGCAGCTCAGAAATACTTCTCTCTGGTGCAAATGAGCGTCGTGTACCAAAATCTAATTTTTGTTGCGAAAGTACAACAAATAAGTCTGAGTGTTGTTCAGGGGTGAAATTCAAATTGCCTTAGAGGACTTCTGGATTGTTGTCTATTCTGAGACAAGACAATTACACTTGAACTTCTCTTGTTAAACTGAGTTGAGTTTGTACTAGAAAATGTTTCTAAAATAGTACATCGTTTTTCTAAAAATTGGCAAAATTTAGCAATAATTAGGAGCTCAGAAATACCTCTCTATTATTCAAATGAGCGTCGAGTTGAGTCTGTACTTAAGAGATTTTCCAAATTTGTACATGGTTTTTCCTAAAAATTGGAAAAAATCGTCAATAGATGGCTGCTCAGAAATACCTCTCTCTTGTTCAAATGAGCGACGAGTACCAACATCTAATCTTTGTTGCAAAAGTACAACAAATAAATATGAGCGTTGTTCAGGCGTGTCATGTTGTCTTGGAGGTTTGTGGATTGCTGTAAATTCTGAGAAAAAACAGCTGAATTTCATTAGCAATTCATCATAAGCAACATTAAAATTTGCATTAGTAACCTGTAGAGAATCAAAAGTCAGGTTAAGTCAAACGGTCAACGTCTGACTTATTGCTCTCATCAACTAAGTGATATATTGTTTACCAACTCTCAGCTTAAGTCAAGTCATTTTCCTTTCAATGTTTCGACACATTGCAACTTGCAACTTCCCTCAAGCTTCATTCCACAAAAAGAGACTGTGTGACGTGTATTGGTTTCTTTTTGTAGGCAATAAGAATTAAAATTCCTAAGTTCTCTTTTGCGGTGAGTCAATAGTAAGCAGCAAAAAAAGAATTTTACAGTTAAAAAAAGGCACTTCGGCTTGTTCGAAGATTTAAGCACAGTCAATAATAGCCTTTAATAAGGAAATTGGAAGGTACCTACGCTGCACATAAACCAACCGAGGCAATTTTCATTTCAGCGAGATTCACCAATTATCCTGCTGCAAACACACTAATTCTAGGAATGCACTCTGGGGGGGGGGGGGAGATTAGTGCTATCAATTTTTCCCTAACATCAATTTTACTTCTTAGAATTAAGAAAGAACATCTGCAGCTGTGATAATCTTCGAAGCTAATAACAGCCTTCCATATAGAGTAAGAGTAAACTAGTGTGAATACGCACGCATAGAGGTAAATTTGGCCATTACTACAATATGGTAAGCAGATTAAGTGGCACCCCGTATATGGAAGGCACAAACGCCACCAACTGGGGTGTACCGTTAAAATTATTATTCAAGAGCATGTAATAGTTGTGGGCAAAAGAGTTGTGTAATGATACGCACTCTTAACTAGTAGAACTATCTAGGAATACAAAACCTGCTTAGGTCGTTAATGGGATGTGCATATTTACAGAACAGATAGCTGTTGGACGCAAAGTAAAATACCAACAGCAGGATATGATTAAATGATATATGGTTGGGGTGCTTCCCATTAAGTGTTGTAGGGACGTCAAGAGTAATAATTCATACTTAAATTAAAATTTTTCAACTCTCTTGAATAGTGGTAAGAGATAGAATTGACCCCAACTGAAGCTCACCTCTCAAGACATTTATTGATTATTGTGGTCATTGGTATTTTGACATACCAAGAAACTAAGATTCCTACTGAGAATAGCAAAAAAACTTACAGGGATAATTGCGCTGCTTATCAAACTGATCGCAATAATCCCCGTTTACGATCTTGACATGCAAAGCATTCTAATTGGCCATAAATTGATTCGGTGGATTCGTAATGACGGTCATTAAATTCCTGGGTTATAGGCTTATAGATAAAGGCGACCGGTATAATTTATACGATATTAATTAGAAATTGATAAAAAAAAGGGGAGAGTCGTAAAACTGCAAAATATGTCTTCATATGTTTGTGTTGTGTTTATTAAAAAAAAATCCTACATAAATATTGCTTTCTTTTGTGAGTCATCAAATATATATATATATATATATATATATATAAAACATCAATGATGTCAAGACCTTGTGACCCAAAAATCAATACCTATAACATCCCACGCAACATATCGGTCACCATTAAAGGAAACACATCATTATTGATAATGACCAATGCTGCGGTTCGGTTAATGATTAATCGTTTACCGCTAACAGTCGGTTTTTTGACGATTTAACGACTTTCAATATCTGTAATAACAGTATATCTAGCGGGTCGGTCCACCCACATCCATTTAGTGAAGTAAACATAAGACATACCCAAGATTTCGCCGAACGTTATGGGATAGGAATCTGTTTAACCGGGACCTACTACCATCTACAGATTTTTTCATGGAGGTTCTATATACGGAAAGATGACTTTTAGATATTGCACCTTGAAGTTCTCGAGATCGTGACTGAGTCTGCAACTGGGCCTTATATTTAAAATTAAATCTCGTACATGCGGTCTCGGTCTCAGTCTCGTACATTGAGACCGAGACCGCAACTCTCATAATTCTGGTCTTGGTCTCGTAATAGCAATCTGAGTCGCAGCCTCGTTGGGCCACTAGAACGCCAAGAACTTGACCACTACAATTTTTTTTAACTGTCCCAACTTTGCCAATTTTTCTAGATTTTCCTATTCAACTTACCGGAATTAAAATTCAAAATTTATCATCTACAGATATGACGAAATCTACCCACGGTAATCCTAATACTCGACATAGTCCCGGAGTTATGGTAAAGACGCGACAATTTTGGGTATCGACAAAAACGCCACTGCTCGCCCCCCCCCCCCCCCACCACCATGTTTTTGGAAAGCCCGTTCATTTCCCATTATTTACGAGCAATCTTTTTCAGTAGTGTCAACTGTCAATTTCATCATTTAGTTGCCTAAATTTTCTACATTCAAAAATAATTCTAAAATTCTTTTCTTAAATAATTCTAAAAATAAAAAGTAAAAGTAAAAAAAAAAATATAATATAAATCCAATAAATGAGGATGGTGACTGAACAAAAAATAGAAACGTGGAAGAAATAGAAGCAGGAACTAACCTGACTGAATTTGTAAATAAGAGATCTTTACAAAAACTTACAAAAAAAAACACTGTTTTACTTTTTAGTTCGCAGATTGTGTCTTTACATCTGCGTTATCTTTATTTAACGATAAGTATGTTTTTTTTAGTAGTGTCAACTGGCAATTTTGTCTTTTTGTTGTCTAAATTTGTGCAAAAAATATAAATCAAGTAAATGAGCATGGTGACTAAAAAACAAAAAAAATCATAATCACAGACCTGACTGAATTTCAAAAAAAGTATTTAAAGACATTTTATTTACAAAATAAAATTTATAAATTGTTATTTACAAATTATAGTGCGCGGTTTGACGCTATACATTTCTGTTATTTTTATTTAACTTTAAATATTTCTTTTTTTAGCGGCAGCTTTAAAATTTATTTTGAGTGGTGGATTGGCGGATCAGAGGACCAAAGGCAGCAATAATACTACAACTTCTTCGCCGACGTTTCGTCTAATTCAACTTCATCAGGCTGTAATAGTGACAAGAGGTTGAACAATTGTTATTCTTACAATTTTTCCAAACCTCAAAGTTAGTTAAATTAAATTATTCAATGTTGTGCCGTATTGATGTTTGGATGGAAGTCGCAGCCCTAGGGTTTTTTTTATCAATTTATCTTATTTAACGATATGAGCGCTATACACCAACTTTGAGGTTTGGGAAAATTGTAAGTGGACCAACAGTAACAAATGTTGAATCTCTTGTCATCATTATAACCATAACCCGTATGAAGTTTAACTAAATTAGACAAAACGTCGGCGAAGAAGTTGTAGTATTATTGCTGCTTTGGTCCTGATCCACTAATTCACCACTCAAATTAAATTCATTGATATAAAATGTTTCTTATAAATTTTTGCAAAAAAAAATCTAGTAAATGAGCATAGTGACTGAAAAAAAATAAATAATCGCAGACCTGCGCTCATGGCCACTTTCTACTTCAATTCAGCTGTCTAACAATGGTGATTGTTCGCAATGGTCTGTTATCCGCAAGACTCCGTTTTGCAAATCGAGACCAAAATTAGTCTCGTAGTGTTGAAAAAATAAAAGTACAATTGGTAAAGCTACATATTTATTATTAATAAGATTTATTATATATAAGGGGATTAACGAGTCTTTAATCCACGAGAAGCAATGTGACTCGAGATGCAGCCGAGAGTTACATTTTTGTCAGAGGATCTAAATCCGTTAATCCCCGAATTTAATTCAACGTTTTATCCACGACCAGGGCAACAGTTGAAAGTAGAAAGCATGGAAATCGTTTCTATAACAACTTAATACACTAGTGTATTAGAAGACCTTTAATCACAAACAGAAGTCAGACAGGGAGCAGAGCAGGACACCTACATCTACTCCGACAGTCAAGCGGCTCTGCGAGTCATCTGCAAGAGCGAAACGAGATCAAAGCTCGTTTAGGACTGCAGAGATGCTCTAGAGTCACTACCAGGAACAAAAAGGGTAACTCTGTAATGGGTTCCTGGATATAGGGACATCGAGAGGAACGAGCGTGCAAATGAATCGGCCCAGCTTGGTTCCCAGACATGCTTTACTGGACCAGAGCCATGTCTGGGAGGACCCAGTTTTTCTCATAACTTTTGTTTTTTATGTAACGAATTTGCAACTCAAATTTAAAGAAAATGTGTAGACCGTTGAGTCTTTCTCGAGATGTCAATTTGTAGAAAGTATATTGTTATGTAAGTTGCAAAATTATTGTAAAAAAAAATATTATATACATTTTTCGTTTCGATCACTGTGAACACCTCGAATAATTTTACTTTTATTAACGTGGAAAATTTTTTTGCAAGCAGTACCATAAAGCGCTACTTTTAACTCGAAGAATGCGTGCAGTATAGAAAATTTACCGCACGCCTCAAGTACTTTGTTATAAAATAAATGTGGTTCATAAATATTTAAGCAATTCCAGCAAAGTAAATAGAGTCTTATTTGCGGTTTACTTACTTGTTGTAGCTCGAAGTTATAATTTTTGTTTATTTATTTGTCGTCAAAAATATTAGTCAAGTTTGAGTAAACAAATAAAATCCTAAAACTCTATATTAAAACATTTTTTTGGGACACTCTATACTATCTACAACGTAAATATATATCCTATTTATCATAAAACTACTATAACCGAGGAATAAAATTGATTACTATTGATTTATATGGGAAAAGACGATATTTCTATGTAAAGCAAATGGGGGCTTTCAAACCGGTCCAAAAACCTAAATTTTAGGTTCAAAATCGTGCATTGCGACCTTTAATAGTTAATATCTCGTTTCCATGAAGATCTATCCAAAAATTTATAAGAAGAGCTAATGAAGTAGAAAAATAGAGCTACACGTGGAGCTCATTTTCGAATGTCTGCCGAGAACAGTAACTGAGCACGGGTAGCCCAAAAATAAGGTAAACATTTTGCAGTTTTTTTAAATTTTCTCGAAAACCGTGAAAGGCAGCTTCTTCCTGATTTATGTATCTGATAGTCCTCATGGACCTCTTCATACTATATATTACCCTACCTATCGAAAAACCTTACGGTTTCCAAGATAAACCTAAAAATGTAATAATTTCAGAAATTTCGAAGGGGGTAGGTCGTCAAAATTTTTTACCGAAATTTATTGTCATAGATTTTATCAAAAGTAGTCTCATATGAAAAAGGAGACAAAAATATGTAAAAAATTTGCAATTTTTTAATTTTCAGTAGTTTCATTCCCCTTCAAAATGGCGCCTTAAAGGTAATTTTTCGACTTTTTATCGACATGTTAATACTTATATTTATGTCAATCAAAAAGTCAAAGGTTCGTCTCTCACACTCTGAATGGGACAAGGACTACAAAGACAAACTGAACACAATAAGAAATATGTAAACAGACCAAAGACATCTACCCTAACCCGTATAGATCCTCGTGGCTTCTTGAGAGAAGCCGGCAGTGCCTGGGAAACCTATACCGAGTGTCCAGCACAACCCTGGACATAGGAGATTAACATGGAAAATCGGGTTTTATTTACGGTTGAATTGATTGAAAAACTTTTAAAAGTAAAGTTGTAGAGCGTATGGTCAGCTATAATCCTGTAATTTTTTCAATACCCCAGTTTTGGCCTTTTTTTGGAAAAAACGCCTCGAAAAGTGCAAAAATTTGAATTTGGCGCGTCATCAACATAATAATTTCATATATCAGAGTCAGAGCCGATTTTTCCTTTCTTATTTATTTTGAGGGACCATCATGTAGTAATTAACGTGATTATGCAGTGAAAATTAGTTGGCGACACTGCAGCACATGCATGGCGGGGGTGACGCGCCAAATTCAAATTCTTGCACTTTTCGCGGCGTTTTTCCAAAAAACAGCCAAAACTGAAAATTACAGGATAATAGCTGACCATAAGCTCTATAACTTCACTCTTAAAAGTTTTTCAATCAAATCAACCGTACAGGCGCAAAAAAATAAAAACCGATTTTCCATGTCACTCTCCTATGTCCAGGGTTGTGCTGGACACCCGGTAGAAATCCTTACTGGACACTGCAGACTAAACAAGCACTTGCACCTCCTAGGAGTGACTGACAGTCCACTCTGCACCCACCGTAAAGCAGGAGAAAAGTCGTCATACAAGGGGTATGACGGGAGTGTGCCATAGGTGGGAGGGAGTGAGCCATAGGATACTTGGAGCCTCTTTTCTTCATCGAGGGGACCTTCCGATTCTGAAATGAGACGGGAATCTCTCCTTCATTAGAGGGACGGCTCCTGGAGGCAATGTGGGCCCTAGTGGGGTAAGGATGGGTGGACCGAGGAACTGTGAAAAGGGCCTCTAAGGCCTAGTCCCAAGGCTTTTCTACCCCCCCCCCCCCGCTCCTCATATTTTAATAGTAGTACTAGCTTCTTGTAGGTGGGGGGATCTAACAGTATCCTGAATTTTCCTTTGCAATCCGATGTTGACATTACTACTGTTGCGTTTCAATTATCTGCTGGTAAAATGAGAATATCCTTGTCTTCGTTCAAGACTTTCAGAGCTTTCCTTTCTGCAAAGGTGAGATTGCTTTTTGATGAGGATTAGATGAATGAGGTTTTGCGCGTTGTAGAATTCGTGACGTCTCCATCCTTATCTGTTCGACCGCCTGAATTGGTAGCTGCCGGATTTGCTATGATGTCTTCTACAACTATCCTGGATGGTGTTATGGCAAAATTTCCTCCCTTGTTCAGAACGCTCAGCTCGTCTGCTGGCAGTTTTTTGTCGGTCAAATTGCCTACAACCTTGCGTTGACTCTCTTCGGATGTGAAGTTTAATGCGTTGGTGGCACTTAGGGCATCAAATTTCTTCCTTTGTTGGTTCATTTTGCCGACTTGGGCTGCAATCTTCCGTTCATGTGTCAAACGATCTACCAGGCTCTATTACGAATGGATACAACTAATTAAGTCGAAGCAACATTAAAGTAACTCTAGAACTTGCTGCTTAGTTTGTAGTAAGCGTGTGGGTTTGTTTACTATACGCCATTATCAAGGTATTCTTTTTTATAACAATTATTGCCTCATACTTATAAATTGATAAAAATAAAAATTTTAAAACTATGTTCAAAGCGAACGGCGTACGTTGATTTATTCCAATAAGCCACGTGGCCCACCACGATTTTCCCATAAGAAATGCATTGATCTCATATATTTTTAAATTGGAGGAGTATGGAGGAATAAGAAGGTTGTGTTTAGAGTACCATGGATGGTAGGGGATTGAACCATTTTAAAAGCTTCAAGCTTTAGCTCCAAAACGAATCAAAATACACACTTTTTTTTTTGTCATATCTAATATGATGTCATACGTCTAACTTTTCGGTATAAAATGTCATCATCAATGCTGAACCTGGCTATAAAAAAAATATTGCTTTTGGTTGTATCTACCCCAGAGTAGGGGTAGATTAAACCACCGCATGGGAAAGATTCAACCATAAAGAAACAATTTGAAAAACAAAGTTTATTACATTCTTATAACAGGGTAATGATATCTATGACCTTCACCGCACATTCCAGCACTTAAAATTAAACTTATATTTGAATAAAGAGGCTGTTCTAACTGTGCCCAAATTTTGTGGAGCTGGGAGGACCATCAAAATATTATCTCTATCAACAATTGAAATATCATCAATATCAGGGAACGAAAAAGTATTAGAATTATTTTTACGTCTTAGAAATGTCTTTCATTGCCTTTCAAGGCATTTGCTGATTGAACCTGACCTATGTAATGAATAACGGATTAGTGCAAAATTTGCTTACTACAAGTGGTTAATACTAGTAGTAAAATCGGATACCCTAAATTCAGGAACTTCGTCTAAATATGAATCTTCATCAGTTCCAAATAACCGTCAGTATCACTTCTTCCACTGTAGAGACTTGTCGTTTTATTGTCTTTGACGCTTCTAAAGATTGTGCCTGCATTTCTCATCATGTGCTTGCTTTATTTCGTTCATGACTGAAGTTGAGGTATAAAATTTTGATTTGGTCTTCCTAACCCTCATTTCTTTAGTTACATTCCTTATATAATTCAGAAATGGTAAAACTACCTTCGTCTTTTTATTGGTAATTTCAGTTGAAATATTCTCTATCGCAGTGATTGACACCGATGGATTATCTGCGGCATTTAAGGTAGATGGATTGGGAGAACCACATCGGTCCTAATGTGCTTCGGTCCTAATGCCAGAAATGACAAAATGACACATGTCAAAGACATCATTCTCATCAGCTGTTTTATTCATTATATTTTTGTTGTAGTTGTTTTAAAACAATTGATGGAATAATATTTCAGTAATGTTCTGACTTATGGACCAACAATTTTTATAAAATAAGAAATATGTAGTTTTTCCATTCCAGATTCTCTACTGCAACACTTGCAAAACCGGAAGGGTATTCCACATGTTTCCAGATGAGCTAGCAGCTGTATTGAATTGGTAAACTCAAATTAATGTTGCAATGAGAATATTTTGAACAACTTGATACTTATACAAGATACAAGCATTCAAAGAATGAAGGCACATCAAAATGGGAGATAAAAATTCTTTTTAGATCAGATGTTCAAACTCCTTTCTTTTATTAAAATAAGTGTAAATGTTAGTTAGTTAGCAAGTTGATCCGATAAGTTTATGAAAAATTGAAAACATCGAATACCTCCAAAAGCCTTGCATAAGTATCAGTTTCCTGTTTAGTTGAGTATCTGAATCTTACTGTCAGTATATATTATTGACCGAGTTATTGGACTACTGAAAGTTGTAAGTTGGGACTAAATATTCATTGCAAGAAGTAAAGCAAAGTGTCACTCATTTTATAACAGGTAAGTAGTATATTAATTTATGTGACACAGTAGGTAGTTTGATTTTCATTAGTTATTATTTCAAGCAGCTTGATGGATGCGCAAACTCTAATAGGATATGGCGGTTGGATCCTGAGTTGAATGTACCTATGGGTGGTTGGTATTAATACATGACCCACCTACCAAGGACGGTTTAACACTGTTTTCGAGTTCTTATTGAGAAAACAAAGGATGGGAATACTCTCAAAGGGCTATAGAACTGTCACCCAAAAGCCCTGTAAGTGTTATGTGCCCACCTGCCCAATATACGATTGATGATTGATAATGAGTAACCAAACATTTAGCTGTGTTCCATACTTGATCATCATGCTGCCTGTACCTACCATATTACCCAGCATTTTACTCAAAGAAACACCGTTCAAGTGCCTATATGAGTGATTCTTTAGGTGGAGATTCTTATTATTGCCCATTGAGAGTTCAAGTCAGAAATGCCATCTAAGCTGACACGTCTCAGCAAATGCAAATCATCAGCTGAGTCAGTACTGCTGCTAAAACTCAGGACATTGATGCGGACCTAATCTGACTCAAAGACCTCCATTCACAAGAATCACTTAAGGGCTTAATAAATTTGTGGAGTTTGAGAGTAGGTTATCCTTTAGCATCCCAGATTTAACTCACATGACTGATATAGCGAGTTTTAGACAACCTCTGTTATGCTACTCGATATACCACTAATTTTGAGAGTAGATTTTAAGAAAATGTAAGTATGATAAGGAACCCTTGACAGAGTCGTTTCCCTCTCCCCTCTTTCTAGAAGGCTACAGTCCGAGGGATTGTCAGCATCTGAGCCTAACAAGTTTCACAAAGCTGAGTCCATCAGAGTTGATGTGCATTGAAACCCTGGAGTTTGACGATTACCCTTATGAGTGTAGTAGGCCTATACATTTAGAAAATGTATAGGTTTTTATGATATGGTCTCTGTTCATTTTTTTTTTTGTAAATGGAGAATATTATAAGGTTAGAATCTTTAAATGCCTTATTATTTTAATGCTTAAAACCTTGAATCCTTAAATTTTAGAATCAAAATATATTGCTATAATTCATTGTTCTTGATGTTCAGAAGTTGTTATCTCTAGCTTGGAAATAGAAGCTGTCTATGAAAGCAGCCCAACTTCTCTTGTATAGTTCCTCCATGTTAAAGATTAAGTGGGTAATAGTATAGTTCTTAAAATATTATTATTGTGTGTATATGTACACATACATATTATACGGCCGTACATACCACATAGCATACATATATATCCTGTGACTATATACAAAATATTCATTTTGTATAAGTATATTCGGCTAAATATTCCTTGGATGTACCTACCTTGGCACCTTCGGCCAGTTGGCCACTGGTCCTAAACATGCAGAATATATGCAACTTCAGATATTAAACAATATGAGATTTAGTGTAGAATAGTTTCTTTAATAAATTAAACAAAAAAGATATCTAGATAGCCAAGATGCAGCACATCGTTACAGGCGCTGGTGCATTGCAGGTTTGCTGGAGACTTTAACTCGCAAAATATAAATCTGGACATACCTAGACCCAGTTTTATCGGCTACCGACTGTTATTAATTTTAATAAACTAATTATTTTACCAAATTTCAACCCTTACCAGATATCCTCATTTTTTTAATAGAAAAATTATATGATTCGAATAAAAAAAGATAGATTTCTGATACCTACCTGTAAAGCAGAAATTTGGTAAAGTAATAGTTAGGTTACAAAGTTAAACGAAAAATATCCAGCTTTATATGTTGTGAGGAAAAAGTGACCAGTTTATGCTGTTAAGGTAAGTAAAGCCCCAACGCCTTAAAAAATGTTTAATATTTTCTATTTGAGACGATTCATCCCTTTGTTCGAGGATGACAATTACACACATACACATTCACTACCGATCTAGCAAAACAACATTTAATTTTTCTTTACTAGTTTCATCAGTTTTAGTACAGTTTAAGTTTAATATTGTTATAATCATAAAAACACTGTCGAAAGATAGGGGCATAGTACGTCGATGGTTACTGTAAAATAATACTACAAAATAGTAAATATAGTAAGAACATATGGTTGACATTCCTATTCATAAACTCCTGAAATGTCATCAATGTCACTTGTCTATTTTTAAAACAAAAAAACATTAGGACAAATGCAGCCATCTCGATGGATTATATACCCCGTGTGAGGTTGCTAGTCCTCCATCGGGAGCCTCTCCAGGTGGCGAATAGAGGAGCGCCTCCCAGGTATGGGTGGTACCAGGGAAAGTACCAAAAAATCATTCGTAATCCGTTATATAGTAATATTTATCTATAGTGTATCTATGTGGGTGTCTAGATTTGCAAGATTATAGTCAATAAAAAAATGAATCCTAAGCCTGTCTAAGTGTTTTCTAAGTTATCAAATCTGTCTGAAAATCTTGAAGCTGACATAATCCGAAGGAGCCTCTCAACGGGACAGATTCTTAAGCATGCGGGCCCCCGAGAAACAGGTGCTAAGCGACAGTCCATCCGACTGAGACACCGCAAGTGTAAAACATCAAAACAAGAAGGTTAACAAACTGTGCTTCAGCATCAGATGGCAATGTGTGTTAAATACTTAAAGAATAATCGTTTAGCAAACAATGTTGTTTTGTTTGACTTTGGCAGTAAACAACTAAAACACCATAATTTTATATGAAAAAAGATATTGCAATATTTGCTTTGGACAGCCATATAAGCAGCTTCATCATGCAAATTTCCATCAACGTATTATTATCAGCAAGTAAATTACACCTTGCTACACGTAACCCTAATACTTATCCCGGCATACCATTGGCAATGTTGTCAACTGTCTACAAATATCCAATTAAACTCAATATTTTCTTCTCAGACGAAAAAAAAACATTAAACACTTAAACGATGTTGTCCGAAACGCAGTGAAGCATCAAACACCTTTTTTCTAAAAAAAATAATTAGGCCTTGATTACAGAGTGCACGCCAAGAACATGTCTGAGCCAGTTTGTTGTTGTCATGTGAAAATAGCTTTAATAACTACAATCAACCAAGATCATAGCTATTCAGCCTATTTTAAATGCATAATGCAACTTCGGCGTAGTGTTGCTTAGTATTACGCTGTCAAGTGGATTTTTTTTGAGTGATGGGTGTATTATTGAGAACAACATACGTTCAGTTCATGCGTTTCCTTTTCAAACATAACGCACGAGCACAAGTTGATTAGCACGTTCCATTTCGGTGCAAAAATCTGCAACTTCAAAGGAAACGTTGTTCAACTCAGTTGGCCATTAGTTTTGAAGTAACGAAAGGCCATATGGCTTATGCGAGCCGAGCTTTAAGACTGGGAGACCGAAAAGGTCAGAAAACCTCTTTCGCCACTTACGGACTGGTTTTCCATATACTGGACACATCCTTTCGCTATTACTTAAGTAGTTACTCGTTTTAGACAAGCACTTAGAGCGTCCGTTAGGTAAATAATGCTCATGTGTGCGGAAAAAAAAACCTTACAAAGTAAATATTCCTATGGTGCAGACGATGAGATTTAATTTGTGCTGCCCTACGTTAGAGAGCTTTTCTACATTGTGTACAAACTATTTTTTAACCGATTGAGTTTGGTGGCAATGATCTCGAGCAAAGGCGCCAGTTCGAGTTAATCAAAAAATACCTAACACCAAAATATGCACGTAAATTCGGTGTGCCAAATTGGTATTCTATGCTTTGGTATCTCCGAAACTAGAGGAGCTATGAAGTTCATTAAACAAGGACAAGTCTAGATAATTCTGTTATTAATCTAGTGGGGTTGCTCTACACACTCAGATTTCTAAGAAGTTTTGGAAAAAATCAAAATGGTATATTCATAATAAACCGATATAACTTTTTTATTTTATAAAATAATCCAAATTTGCAAAAACTTTTCTAGGGCAACTTTTTAAGGACAATAAACCTGTAAGGGTAAAATTTCAATACAAAGTTTTGTTTTTCTAGAAATGTCATCAATTCCTATTTTCCCTATAGCGACCATATTGGGTTTTTCCATCTTTGAACAAAAGACAAAAAATGTGTTTCAAACATGTAATACAACCCTGCCAGGAATTTAACCTTTTTCATAAAATCTAGAACAATATAATTTATGCAAGTAGACTTCCATGTGTAAGTAATATCGCGGATGCTTAGAAACAAAACCAATTCGACTGAAGAATTGTATTGTATTGTATTGTATTCAATGTGAGTGGACACACACACCACAGCGACCTGCGGTCTATTGTGGCTCACTCCAAGTGTTACCAGCAAGGTTTGCCTCTGCTAACTCCTCTATTTGTAACCTACTATTCCCAGACCCTCAACGAATCTGATGAGTCTCTCGAGCAACACTGTGTTTGCATCTTGAGGTTCAATGATCGGGTTTGCGAACAGTGAGTACCATGTTCAATACCGCAAGGCCTTCCAAGCCAGCCTGGGCATTGTTGGTCTCACCATTGAATGGCTGCGGTGCTATGTTCTTCACTTGTTGCAGCCGGTATGTCGCCTTCATTGCCTCCCGTTCCATGAGTATTGGAAGTGGAAGCAGGTCGTCCATGCATTCCATGGCTGCCGTGGGCGTCGTTCTCATTGCCCCCCCCCCCCCATGATGCAGAGAGGACAGTTTAGCTTTGATGGGGCTCTGTCTGCTCTTTCGATACCAAAATATGGCCCCATACATGATTATCGGTCTTCTGACCGTCACGTATAACCACATTATTTGTTGGGGTCCCATCCCCCATGATGTGCCGCACTGGTTCTTGCACGACCAAAGAAAGAGATGTGGTCTCATAACGGTACGAGTCACATGTGGGGTCCATGTGAGTGATTTGTCCAGGATGACTCCTAGAAATTTTACCTCGCCGGTAAAAGGGATTGTCGCCCCTCACCCTGGACCAACAGTTTGTAATAAAGTTCTATGCAAGGCTCGCTCTGAAGGTGCGAGTTGATCCAGGCCCTGTTGTGGTAATGCCGGGAACACTCCATCCTCCCCGGGGGATTTGTCGGGAAAAGCCATAAACGTGGATTTTAGCAGGGTTGATCTGACCACTTTTTTGTAGAGCTTCAAATCTGCCCTGTTGGGTCGTTTAAGTCGTCCCAAGGGGCTTGTGTTAGTCATGGCTCAGTGGAGAGAATCCTATGGATTCGGACTCCTGTTGGCAGTTCTTCAACCCCACCACAGAACCTTCTCCAAGATTCTCTTTTAGCAGCCTTGAGATGCTTGTAGTTAGTTTATTAAGAGTCGTCGGAACCAAATGTCTGTGTAATGGAGCTGAATCACTGGGTGGGGACAAAATGACGATTTCTTCTTAATTCTTTTTCAATTTTTCAACGTTTATACCATTTATTGTGACATTTCTGAAGCCTACAAACAAACAGAAAACTGATAAAATTAGAAATCGGTGATAGAGGCAAAACCACTTGAAAAAAACATTAAACCTAAGAGTAAAAAAACTATATAGTAAAAATTTAAATGAAACATTTTTGTACAATTGTTGCAACAAGTTACTTATATCTAGTTAATTCAGATTAGTTGCTTTCAGCTCTTTTGAAAAAACCGTTTTTAAGTAATAATGAGTGTGATAGAGAAAGACTTATGAAGAAGAGAGCGTTTAAAAGAGAGATGCACACATCTTTTTTTCGCGTTAGTGCGAAAGGCGAACCCATAAGGGTTCATTTTTATACAATTGTTAGAACAAGTTATATCTAGTTAATTCAGGTTAGCTCAGGTTAGTTGCTTTCAGCTCTTTTGAAAAATCCAAAAGTTACAGTAAAATATCTTGCAAGAAAGAAAGTTTTCGAAGTCGTTTTTAATAATCAGTGGGTAGAGGAACATTTATGGAGAAGAGAGCCTTTAAAAGGGAGATACACAGGTCTTTTTTTTTCCAAAGGTGGGCCCATAAGGGCCCACCTAAGGGCCCTCAATTGTTAGAACAAGTTATATCTAGTTAATTCAGGTTAGTTCAGGTTAATTGCTTTCAGCTCTTTTAAAAAAGCCAAAATTACAGTAAAATATCTTGCAAGCAAAAAGGTTTTCCAAGCCGCTTTTAAGTAATATGAGTGGGATTGAGAAAGACTTATGGAGAACAGAGCGTTTAAAAGAGAGATGCAAAGATCTTTTTTTTTCCATTAGTGCAAAAATCGTCTTTATACAATTGTTAAGACAAATTATATCTAGTTGACTCAGGTTAGTTCAGGTTAGTTGCTTTCAGCTCTTTTGAAAAATCCAAAAATTACAGTGAAATATCTTGCAAGAAAAAAAGTTTTCGAAGCCGCTTTTAAGTAATAATGAGTGGGATAGAGAAAGACTTATGGAGAACAGAGCGTTTAAAAGAGAGATGCACAGATCTTTTTTTTCCATTAGTGCAAAAATCGTCTTTATACAAGTGTTAAAACAAGTTATATTTAGTTAATTCAGGTTAGTTCAGATTAGTTGCTTTCAACTCTTTTGAGAAGGCCAAAAGTTACGGTAAAATGTCTTGCAAGAAAAAGTTATCGAAACCACTTTAAGTAATAATGAGTGGGATAGAGAAAGACTTATGGAGAAGAGAACGTTTAAAAGAAAGATGCACTCATATTTTTTCGCATTAGTGCGAAAGGCGAGCCCGTAAGGGTCCATCCTTATAAAACTGTTGGAACAAGTTACATCTAGTTAATTCAGGTTAGTTGCTTTCAGCTCTTTTGAAAAAGCCAAAAGTTACAGTGGAATGTCTTGGAAGAAAAAAAAAGTTATCGAGACCGTTTTTAAGTAATAATGAGTGGGACACAGAAAAAAGCGTTTTCTCTATAAGTGCAAGGTCCTTCAGCTTTATACAATTGTTAGAACAAGTTATATCTAGTTAATTCAGGTTAGTTGCTTTCAGTTCTTTTGAAAAATCCAAAAGTTACAGTAAATTATCTTGCAAGAAAAAAAGTTTTCGAAGTCGTTTTTAATAATCAGTGGGTAGAGAAACATTTATGGAGAAGAGAGCCTTTAAAAGGGAGATACACAGATCTTTTTTTTCCAAAGGTGGGCCCATAAGGGCCCTCAATTGTTAGAACAAGTTATATCTAGTTAATTCAGGTTAGTTCAGGTTAATTATTTTCAGCTCTTTTAAAAAAGCCGAAATTACAGTGAAATATCTTGCAAGAAAAAAAGTTTTCGAAGCCGCTTTTAAGTAATAATGAGTGGGATAGAGAAAGACTTATGGAGAACAGAGCGTTTAAAAGAGAGATGCACAGATCTTTTTTTTCCATTAGTGCAAAAATCGTCTTTATACAAGTGTTAAGACAAGTTATATTTAGTTAATTCAGGTTAGTTCAGATTAGTTGCTTTCAACTCTTTTGAGAAGGCCAAAAGTTACGGTAAAATGTCTTGCAAGAAAAAGTTATCGAAACCACTTTAAGTAATAATGAGTGGGATAGAAAAAGACTTATGGAGAAGAGAACGTTTAAAAGAAAGATGCACTCATATTTTTTCGCATTAGTGCGAAAGGCGAGCCCGTAAGGGCCCATCCTTATAAAACTGTTGGAACAAGTTATATCTAGTTAATTCAGGTTAGTTGCTTTCAGCTCTTTTGAAAAATCCGAAAGTTACAGTGCAATGTCTTGGAAGAAAAACAGTTATCGATACCGTTTTTAAGTAATAATGAGTGGGACAGAGAAAAGAGCGTTTTCTCTATAAGTGCAAGGTCCCTCAGCTTTATACAATTGTTAGAACAAGTTTTATCTAGTTAATTCAGATTAGTTCAGGTTAGTTGCTTTCAGCTCTTTTGAAAACTCCAAAAGTTACAGTAAAATATCTTGCAAGAAAAAAAGTTTTCGAAGTCGTTTTTAATAATCAGTGGGTAGAGGAACATTTATGGAGAAGAGAGCCTTTAAAAAGGGAGATACACCGATCTTTTTTTTTTCCAAAGGTGGGCCCATAAGGGCCCACCTAAGGGCCCTCAATTGTTAGAACAAGTTATATCTAGGTAACTCAGATTAGTTCAGGTTAGTTGCTTTTAGCTCTTTTGAAAAAGCCAAAAGTTACAGTGAAATATCTTGCAAGAAATAGTATATTCGGCAACTAGTATCGAAATTGCACTTTTCACACGAGTGTGACGGTTTGGACACGAGCCATAGGCGATACAACGTCACAAGAGTGTGAAGAGTGATTTTCCTACGTGTTGCACACTATACATTTTCTACGACTGCGATTTTGCTTCATAAATGTTCATTGGTGTGCGTTCCAAGGCGTGTGCAAAACAATCAGAAGCGTGTGCAAAGTACACTTTTCGCTTTTAAGTAATAATGAGTGTGATAGAGAAAGACTTATGGAAAAGACAGCGTTTAAAAGAGAGATGCACAGATCTGTTTTTCGCATTAGTGCGAAAAGTGCGTAAGTGCCCATCTTTATACAATTGTTAGAACAAGTTTTATCTAGTTAATTTAGATTAGTTAAGGTTAGTTGCTTTCAGCTCTTTTGAAAGAGCCAAAAGTTACAGTGATCTTGCAAGAGAAAAAACTTTTCGAAACCGTTTTTAAGTAATCATCAGTGAAATCAAGAAAGACTTATGGAGAAGGGAGAGTTTAAAAGAGAGTTGAATAGATCTTTTTTTTGCATTAGTTCAAAGGCTGGCCCGTAGGGGCCCATCTTAATAAAATAGTTTTTAACCAATTTTTTTAAATTGTCTTTAATTTAAACTGTTTTTGACATATTTTTGCGACTTCATAAATTTTGCCTTCCACGATGAATTCCTGAGTTTAAGATAATCAGAATATTCAAGAGAGAGATTCGGAGATTCGAAGTTTATTTTTTAATTTAAAATTTTTTTTATAAACAATTTCCTCGATTTCAAGCTTTTTGAACACTTTTTCAGACATTTCTTGTTTAACACATACCCACAAATTTGGTTTTCTTCTTATTTGAACTTTCTATAAACAATTTTAATCTTAACGTCCTCGTCATACGTAAGAGTCGACGGACGTTTTTCCTCTGACTTTCCAGGCGGTTATTCCACCAGGATGTTTGTCTGTTGTCTTTTTTTGTTCTCGTTGGACAGTTGTCTTCAGAGACCTGAAGAGCAGCTTTTGTTGACAGGACTGTCAAAGGAGATGTTGATCGTATTCAGTTGTGTCTGAAGGGACTCCCGATACGAAGCCCAGTTTGTACTTTTAGAATCTTTAAAAGTGACCATAGATACCTGTTTTTAGGTTAAAAGTTATATGTTTGTAATCGGAGCAAGATTGCTCCGGAGATACTGTCCACTTGCAGATCTTATTTGAAATAAGATTCGTGCTGATCGTGACATCTAAAACTTCTTGTCTGTTGACAGTTACAAAAGTTGGGCTGTTGCCTACAGATTGTCTTAGATATGATCAATGCATATGACATTTATTTAGATGGAACTTACTACTACTGTTAAATCCTACGTTTCCCCTGTAGTTTAACCTTCCTGCTCCTGAAAAAACGTTGACTTAATAGCAAAGCGTTTTAAGCAGGAAATGCATTAGCAATACATCCCTGATATTAAAACCAATTATAGATTTGCATGATCGCAAAGGTGTATTATTGAAACGAATCATCTTTCCTAATAACCTTCGTACCAATCATTAAAGAGAGAGAATCGTTTACGTATGGCCTATTGGGTGTTTGTGTTGCATCGCATGAATACAGATAATGAGCCGATATTACTGACGGCATAACAATCCCTCTAACTCAATCCGCGTCCGCGTACAAATCATTAACAGTTAGGAATTCACGTTTAATTTAATTCTGTTTTCATTGCGGTTTGGAATTCAATACTGAAGGGAAAATGGATGGACAGTATTAATTTCCACAACAACTTGTATTCAAAGAAAACGAAGGAAAATCTCATGTTCAGAACGAGTATTAATAATTGAATAAAAAAAAATTCCTTGTACTTTACAGGAAATGGGTATGCCAGAGTCAGTCATTTTGTATAAATAATTATCATTATAATCGAGTGAAATGGGTCCCATTGTTAGGAAGCAACAATTTCTCGGTGTAAGCACCATGCTTCGGAACGTTAGAATGTAACTGTTCATATGACAAATAAAAGATGGATTGGAGTCACATGTCTTCCTCACAAAGAGAGAGAGAGAGAGAGAGAGAGAGAGAGAGAGAGAGAGAGAGAGAGACAAAATGTCGTATACAGCACTCGCATACCATTATCATTTATTCGCTTAACGGATATTTTATTATGGGATTTTTTTATCATTACATCTCTTACAAGGCATGTGTTCGTTCAGTTTATTAAAGGATAACAGTTGTTTTTACCCTTCACTTCAAATGTTGATCTTATTAATATTTTCAAAGATATTGCTTTCGTTGAGACCTTCGTTAATGTTAAAAACTTTAAAGTGCTTTTCTGTATATTAAAATTAATTTTGTATTTGCTCCTCGTTGGAGAATCTTACAGCTACTTAATAAGTAGAAGACACGGCAGACTCTCTTTGATCTTCCGGATTTTTTTTTCAGTGTAAGGTATTTAACTAAAAGATTTGTTTAATAAGAAAGAGGGAAAAAGGCTCTTATGGATAATCACAGAAAAAAAAAGCAGACAGGTGCATTTCTGCGGAAAAAACGAGCCAAAAAGGTAAAAATGTCGCAAAAACCCCGATAAAACTGTCAAGTCGTCTAATACTTCATAATCAAACACTCTTTACAGGCAAATAATTTTTTCACAAAACATTTTATTTAAGTCGCCCATCATACATTTTATGCTGTAAAATCTGAAAATGATCCAAATGCAAGTACCAGTACAGTTAAAAAGAAAAGTAGCCAACGTTTCGACTTTACATTAAGCCTTGATATTTTTTTTTGTGATAACCAACGAATTATTGAGAGACTGACTGAGTGCAGTAAAATAACAGACAGTCCGTACCGAAAAAATTTCGGAACGAGTAGGTATTCGTTTCCCATAAAATATACCTGGAAGATGGCTTTAGTCTAGTAATTATTACCTGACCTACAGTATATACCCTGACGCCCTGCTGCTTAATCCCATGATGCTCCGGTGCCTCTTGCATTACCTTTCGACAAAGCCAAGGTTCGAAGTTTGACCGACGGGTTTGAAAGGCCATAAATTTTTTATAAGGGTGCAAGTTGTCACTGACAAATCAGGGCGAAATCTTTAACTAGCCATAAACCATAACAAAGCATTTGTTGAAGTAAAACATGTTTAATTTTCGCATTTCTTTGTAAAGGCGGCGTTGGCGTTTCAAAGCTCTTATCTTCGACCGGCTTTCAAAAGCGAAAGAGTAGTCTATAGGAAAACCAAAACCTTTTTTACTGAGGTACCACTGAACCCTTATTCATATTTAAAAGGTTGTGACCCATGTCGAGATGGTATTTTAGGTTTTTTTAGAGTTTTTTGGTTATTGAATTGAGAGCTTAGTATTTAAAGGCGCCGAAAAATCAAATATAATGTTTTAGTTAGAATTGAGCTTAGTAAAACTGATTTAATTTAGTATTTTAAAATTATGCGTTTTTGTTTTTTCAAGCGGACTAAAAGTACGTCATTTGTTTTCTCCATACGCACACCTAAAGTGGGCTTTCTAATCCGGAGACCAAAAAAGTAACAAAAAAAGTTCTAGGCAGTAAAATTAAAGTCAAAAGTCACCGCTACTGTCATGGTGGCGCATATATAAACGATGTTCATTAATCAAAATTATTTGAACACTAGATGATACCAGATAGACCGATCTGAATGTATTGCTATCTTTATTGAAAAAACAAAGGATAAGGAATACTCTCACAGCGCTCGAGAGCACCACCCGAAGTCGTTATTAGTCGAAATCGCATATGTAGGTTCTCGAATTCTGAGTTCGTCTGTTAAATATCATGCGCGTCATCATATTTATCTATCAATGTGATTTCAATTTGAAACTAAAGTAAACTAATTAATTAAACTTTTATTTGCAGGTATGTACGTCAAAATCAGCTTTACGCCGTCATGAAACAACAATTAAGCGATAGGTAAGAATGAAATAAAACTAAACAAAGTCAAGAAAAAATGAAAAGAGAAAACCATACCACAAATTTCCGCAATAATTGAAGAAAAATTTCTATAACTGCTAGCAGGTGTAGGACAAAAATTAAAAAAACTTCTACGTTTTTGCAGAAATTATGCCGACATTTCGACGTTTATTTGACGTTTCAACGATTATTTGAGTTGCTGAATCTGCCGGTTAATGTTTGAGTGAACGCCGGTTCTATTGATTGTGGTACTTGTTGGGACCGAGATGATTGTTTTTGGTTTGTTCTCCCTCGGCGTTCTGATCGATGGATTAGTACCTACACATCTAATGACGATAAAAACTTCTGCACCTTATGTGGAATAGCCTTGACAAAGACGTCAAATAAACGTCGAAACGTCGGCATAATTTCTGCAAAAACGTAGAAGTTTTTTATTTTTGTCCTACACCTGCTACAACGCAACCAACCTTTATTATTCTTTTAAACTAGTAATTCAATTTTCTCTTTTTACTAACTCTTTAAGTACGTGCTTTCCTATTCGTTCTAAATCTTAAAAAAATAATCTTTGCTCTTTCTTTATCTATATTTCACTAGTACAAGGCTTTCAGTAAATTTTTTCCTAAAATTTTCGTCATTCTTAAACAATTTTGGCTTTATTCCAAACAGACTATTTTAAATTTAATTAGATTTCTCAGTCGTTTTGAGTAGTTTTTTGCCGTTTTAGGTCCTAATATTAACTTGATTTGTTTTCACAAATTTAAAATTTTAATTTTTAGACGCTTTAAGTATTTTTTTAACCGATTTTGACCGTAGTGTAATCTATTTTTTTTAAACTTTAGATTGTATTTTTAATCTCTTTGACTAATTTTTAATCGATTTTGACAAAATTCCCAAAACGAATTTCTTCAAAAACTCCAAATTTGTGTTTTTATACAATGTGAGCCAAATTTATTTTTTTTTATATGAGAAGATATATAAAGCCGTGTGACAAACTCGATTTTGGTATTTTTTTGATTCTGACGCTTTATAAACTATTAATTTGACGGAATTTCGCTGCGAGGGGCGTAGGTACAGAAATAAACGGGCTTTTCAAAAATGTGGTCGATTTAGTAGTATGTGCGGGGAAAGGGGGGGGGGGGGGGGCGGCGACCAGTGACGTACCAAAGTAAAAAATGCAGTTTTTTTGGTACATAAATTTGTCGCGTCTTTACCGTAACTCCGGGGCTATGTGGGGTGCAGGGCTCCCCCTGAGTAGAATTTTTCGTATGTGTAAATGATAAACTTTAAGTTACATAAACAAATCTACAAAAATTCGCAAAGTTGAGACGGTTTTTTTTTTATTTTGAAATGATCAAATTCTTAGATTTCTGGACACCCTTAGTTAGACGACTGGCCCAATAAGGGTGGTACCAAGAGAAAGGGCATATCCTTGGGCACATTTAATCGTATCCCACCAATTTTGGCCCCAAAATCCCGAATGGTTCCAAAGATTGCCACTTAACTGGTAATCGGAACCATTCGGCGGGGGCGGCTTCTGCCACTGAGAGCTG
The DNA here is from genome assembly GCA_951812265.1 of Taphrorychus bicolor. Lineage (NCBI taxonomy): Eukaryota > Metazoa > Arthropoda > Insecta > Coleoptera > Curculionidae > Taphrorychus > Taphrorychus bicolor. Next base: position 21,437,695 of record OX638305.1, read on the forward strand.
AGGTTTCCCAAATGTAAACATTAACTTTGAAGGTTTAAACCAAGGAAAATCAGCCGAAAAGCGTGGAAAACTCTGTGGCAGGAGAAAATATGAACATTCCTAGGAAGATTTTTGGCAAAATGCCCGGTCCTCGAGAACGTTTTCACAAAGACTGGTCGATTTGAAAATTTCGTGTCCGGATTTTTGTCAAAAAATTCACCTAAATCAAAGACCCTCTTTTTCAGATTTAGAGTTTCAACTTGAATGTAAAAATGTAGACTAAATATACCTTTCATTAACATACCGGCCGTGACTTAAGTGATTAAACGATATCTTTGATAACTTTGAAACGATTAAGGTTAGAAAGCTGAAATTTGGTATGTGCTTACTACGGCTACATGGTGCTATACGACGTTTCGTTCGTTCAATATACGCCATCATCAGGTTTTTATATTATGTCCGTTTACCCGTTGGTTCAAATTTGAATGGTGGGTAACCTACTGAGGTGCCGTAAAATGTGAATAGCTGATGTAGATATCATAGCGACCATAGCTGTTTCCAAAAGCCTTTTACCACAATGGAACAATAGTGTCTCAATTAAGTGCGATTCGTCTCAAATACTGCTCAAAACGTTAATTGCCTTGTTGCTTAATTTAATTAAATTATAAACAGTCTCATAGGAAGTGCAAAAGTGCTAAAATTTTGTGAAATTTACCTAATGTTTTAATTTTCATCGAACATTATGCCAACTAAATTAAAAAGTTGGTACGACGTATTAAGCAGGTATTTTGTGGTCGCGAATTCTCTATTCCTTGGTGTCAAGACCATCGTTATACCCTGTTTAGTTTGAGAATTATATAGGTATGAGAATAAAAATGTCGATAAAAAATGGAAAAATTACCTCTTAGGCGGCATTTTGAAGGAGGAGTAAGTTACTGAAAATTCCAATTTTGCATATTTATTACATATTTTTGACCCTTCTTTCATATGAGACTAATTTTGATAAAATTTATGACAATTGATTTTGGCCAAAAATTATTAGAAAAATTTAATCAATTAGTTTTATTTTATTCTAAAACTTCTTCAAAAATATCAAAATTTGCATATTTTGAGCACGTGGGTAATTTCTAATAAATTTTAGGCCAATTTCTTAGCCGCACTTTTTAAAAAAATTCAACTTTTTTGATTTTTTTGAGGCATTAACTAACTATTAACCGAGTTTGGCCCTAATCCTAACTTGAATTTGACGGAGACTCAAAATTTGTATGTTTAATTGCTTTAAGTCATTTTTAATTTTGGGTTCAATACCATTCATAAAATCCAAGAAAATTAGTTTTCATTTTTAGAAGCTCTGAGTCGTTCTTTCCCGATTTGGGTCCTAACCTTAACATTCGTTTTTTCCACAACTTTTAAACTTGCACTTTTGGACGCTCTAAGTATTTTTTAACCGATTTTGGCCCTTACAGTAATCTAAATTTTTTTTTTGAAAATGAATTTTTAAATGCTTTGAGTCATTTTTAACCGACTTCGACAGTATTCATAAAGTAAATTTCTTCAAACACTCCAAATTTGTATTTTTTTACGTTTGGAGTCATTTTTAATCGATTTTGACTTGACTTTCTCTAAAAATATGAAATTTGCGTTTTGAGGCGTTTTAAGCCAAATTTCATTTATTTTACTGCAAAAGTGTAATTTACTAGAAACAATAAATTAGAAGATTTGGAACAGTTTGCTTTATTTTATTCTAAAATTTAGTGCTTCCAAAAACATCAAAATATGCATATTTAGAGGAGAATGCTGGTCATTTTTATTCAATGTTAGCCCTAATTGTGATCTGCATTTTACCAAAAGTTTTACATTTTGGGACACGCTTTGAACCAATTGTGCCAATAATCAATCGTGATTTGAATTTTTGGGTTTATATGAACTAAATTGAATTTCTCAAAAAAAAAAAACGCAAAATTTTCATTTTGGTGTATTTTTATTCAAAATTTGCATATTTTGATCCAAAAGTTAATTTTGCCAAGAACAACGAATTAGGTTCTTTAACTGTTCTATCTAAATTTACATATTTAGGGGCTTTTCAGGATATGGGTTTGCATTTTTAGCCCTAATTTTAACCTCAATTTTGCTTCTAAAAGCTCTACATCTATACAGTTTCTATCTTTAATACAAATGATTTTGGCCCAATTCTACGTTGAGTTTTTCCACAAACTCCAAATTTGCATTTTAAAACATTTTTAATAGATTTTTAAACTAATCTTGATCTAGATTTTTCAGAAAACTTTTATTTGCATTTTTACACGCTTTGAATGATTTTTACCGGTTCTTGGCCATAATCTTAACATGATTTTCTCCAGTAATTTGCATTTTTTTGCATTTTTTGCAACAAGAAAGATGATTTGTGGTGGGCTAACTCCGTGGAATTAGGAAATTTACGCCTTTAGTAGTTGGGCTCCAGTTGGCTTAGATCTGATATAAAATAATTGCCAAAAAGCGACTGAATGAAAGCCAGTGAATGTTTGGATACAATTCCTGACATATAAAAATAAGGGTCAAAGCGTTATTCATTAAATACATTACAAATACATACTGAAAAAAAGTTGCTTCAGTTGATAATGCAAGAACAAGAACTTTACCTTGAAATAATGGCCTTAAAGCCAGTCAAAACATTCCTTTAAAAAGTCTAATTAAAGATTTAAATTCATTCTTGTACCCAAGGGATGGTCTAGGCAAGTTTGAATTACCAATTCGACCGCCCACTAATAATTCATTCTTGTACCCAAGAGATTCTTCTTAGAGTCGGCGGTCGAATTAGTAACTCAAACTTAGAGTTTGATTACACACGATTTTCTTGCCCCAAAATTATCCACTGACCCGATTATTTACCGAATTAAGTGTATTTTTAGATGGCTGAGATTAGGCTGGCTCAAAAATTTATTTTGATAACGCAACTGAGTTGCCATGGACAAAGTCACTGCTAACCTGAACTAACCTTAAGATAACTGTTCACGAATTGCTTTCTGACACGATCAAGGGGAGTAAGCTAAACCAGTTTATGTTGGCACAATGAGATCACTTGGAGGTTCATTCTGTTTAAGCTTGTAATACCAATGTAACTTTGAGTCGCTAAGCACATGCTTTGCTCACGTAGAAGTCATGCTGAAGTCCCGTTCTCGGACTTCCATCTTTAGTGATCATCACTGACAAGTGGCCAATCCTTGCTGAACATCCTCTGAATGCCATACCACGATAAAATGTCCAACAAGTGGCCGAGCAAGAATGCGATCAATACCAGCATGCTCTTCAAAAGTTATCACACATTTCTAGCAGCTCTAGTCCACAGAATACTTGCCAACGATACATTAGAAAACAAAATGGTATGCAGCCCAATATCTGCTAATACTTCCATAAGCTTGTCATGTTTTACTGTGTCGAATCCCTTTTGATAGTCAATAAAACAAGCATAGACATCGCAATTTACATCTCTGCATCTCTGAATGAGCATTTGTATACTGAAGGGGGCTTCTCTTGTTCCTAGGTTATTTCACAATCCAAATTGTGTACGGCTGATTTTTTCATTCTGAAGAGCAGAACAGTCAACAATAAAATGTCTCTAGTCCTTCTCATGGAGGAAGACACACCATCTTTGGTTTGGAAAATAAAGAAAATTGTAAAGGACTAAGTTGTAGAAATTGATTTTCTTTTCAAAACGCTATGCTATGATATGTCTGTTTTTCTCTTTTAACGATGTATTCTTATTGCCGAACCGTAATTTGAGCCACAAAAGGGCACTAATTAAAAGAGCAAAGGCTGAAATTCATCCACGAATTTAATTCAAGTTTGCTTTGAGTTATTAAATTGAAATTAACTTCATTTTCTCAACCTTGCCCACCATTATTGTGCATGATTATTTAATTAAGACATTCCCGGCTGGTATAATGATCAGGGGATTGATGAGATATGAACGATAATTGTTAACAATTTTTTCCTTACAATTGATGATGAACGCCACACTGTACGGAGCACAGTAATCAACTTTACCATCGTTAGAGGATTCGGATCCCACAGCCAATGTACGACTGGTAATGCAAAACAGATGAGAGATTTAATTAATCATCTCAAACGTCGGCAAGTATGAATTTTAAATGGGGATGAAGGGTCAATTTTCTGTCGGCAGCTATGAGAACTAAGATTAAAGACTTTGATGAACCTAGTATGCCTTTGGTTAATTAACGAAGTTAAGACTTGAGTGTATTGAAGTATATTAAATATATCTACCTCTTTTATGATTTTAAGGAACTCTAGTACTAGTACCGAGCTTTTAGGTTGAAAAACACATTAGGCAAAAGCAAACAACAAGGTAGTCAAACAATTAAGTGCTCTAAACTTTACCTGCTTTCCAAAAGATATTACTGCAGATTCTTGTTTAACAGTAATAAAAACTAATTTTAAAACTCGTATACAGGGTGGGCTGGTCTAGTAAGTTTAACTAACTTAATTCTTTCTTTCCAGCTTTTTTTTTCACTATTCCCAATATCTTAGTAATGGCTGAGCCTGGTAATTTTATATTGGAAGCCAATCTTAAATACCGACAAAAATAAGTTAAGAGATATTGCTTTACCTAGAAATACTCTCGTTTATCCTGAACCACCCGGTATAACAATAGCTACAAATAATTATATGGCCCTAATAAGAAGCCCTTCTTCACTAAATTATCTCAACCCAAGCAATTTGCATTCAAACGCGTTTTTCCACCTTCTTACCGGAAATTGTTGTTTATGGCCCTCTAAGGTTCGTTTATTGGCAACCAAATCACTGATAAACACTCTTTCTACCTTATAAATAGCAGAATTCATTGGGTTCACTATTGAAATATTTTTCAGTATTAGTTTGGTCGTTACTGAAGCAAGTAGAAGTCGTTTGAAGCAAGTAGAAGTCGACAACATGTCTCGTGCAAAAGAAGTCTTTATCATTTCACTAGTGCGCGAAACCTACAAAAGAATTCTTACATATCGTCCACACCTTAGTGAAGAAGTCCGTCGCGGTTTGGTGCAAGAGAGGCTGGAGGAAGACCTTGGGATTGAAATTACTCTTGAAGATATCAACACGTATCTTGCGAATCATCTTGAAGGGGTACCGGGAAAGAAAGAGAGAAGACCTGTTAGGCTTGTCAAGCGTGATACCACCAAGGGAAGCTGGTGCCTGGAAACATTACCTAAAGAGCGGAAGAGGGTCTATAATGATATAAGTGAAGAAGACCTTGCAACGATCAAGCCTTGCAACACTAGCAGTCCTATGAAGTTTACAAAAAAGCTTGACTTTACCGATTCAAGTTCAGGGAGCTCCCTCAAGCCTGGCCCAAGTAACTCCACAGCGGCGAGACACGTTTCGAAAATACCTAGACCACCCTTCAATTTTGGGCAACCTTCTTCTTCAAAAGTGCATGTGGAACGGCACAATGTCTCTGACCGTTTATACCAACAGCGCCGCTTGATGCGTTTCTTTGAGGATATCCGGATTTCTCGCCACAAGAAGCAGGTGAAACCTCAAGTAAGTGCTTTCCATGGACCTCCCAATAAAAGATCAAGGTATGGCGGAGAGTGTTCAAATGGTGCCTTAAACTCTTCTGTATACGAAAGACTCCATTCTGAGAGGAAACAGCTGGACGTAAAGCAACTGACCGTTGGCCAGATGAGGGAGCTCTTTTTAAAGAAGCAGAGAGAACGGCTGAGAAGGATCCAGCGACTAAGGTTGTCCCAGTTGAGCCGCGCTAAATATGGACGTGACCTAGGGAACATTTACGACAACAGTGAAACTAGTGATAGTGACGAAGATGTTAGTGATGTACTTAGTGAAACTAGTACACTCCCAGCAGACACTCAAGATGAAAACGTGGGTCCAGATTCTACATTAAAACCCTCCAACCTGGCTAACGATAACGGGCATACTATTTTAGATGGCTTGACGCAACGATTCAATGAGCACATGTCCTTGTGTCCTGCAGAAGAAGGCGAGTCGACTAATTAGTTTTATTAAACCTGACAAATTTATCATATATTACGATATTTTTCTTTTTTTTTTTGGTAACGTAGTAAATACCCAATACGTAGATCTGTCTTTAGTATAATCTAAGACAAAATTTGTTTGTGGTATTGTCATTTTTATGTATTTAATTTAGAAAATAAAATGCTTGAAACAATTGTTTATGTTTTTATGCTTTCTTTCAGTCATCTGTGTAACTGAGTCGACGAATTTCCTCTAGTCTTAGTACCTAAAATGGACATATATAGGAAATGTCTTCTCAAAGTAAAATTTTCAAAAAAGCCCTCTATTTTGCATTTTTTCTTCGTCATTTCCATAAAGTTTGTGGGGTGATTCAGTTCTTTTATTGCGCTTATTAAGATAAGCGCCCTCTAAGGAGAGATTATAGGCCTAATACAAACTCGCAATATCAACATGCTTGGGTAAAGAGCTTCAAGTCAAAATTTAAGATTTTTTCTACCGCTTTTCCTATAGTTTTTTTTGTGAACGTTTGGATAGCAGGTGTAGAACAAGAAGTTACTTCACTTTTTTGAAATTGCCAACGTTTCGACCTTTATTTGAGGTCTACTTACACATATACGGACTTTTGTACAATTAGACGAGACACCACAGGACCACACAACAGTTTGAGAGGAACCCAACCTTGGGTCTCGTCTAATTGTACAAAAGTCCGTAGATGTGTAAGTACCGATATGGTACTTTATTTTAATTTTAATGACGGGCTTGACTTCTGATTGAAAAAGCCCCGAGGAGGACCTCAAATAAAGGTCGAAACGTTGGCAATATCAAAAAAGTGCCGTAGCTTCTTATGAAAGTTAAAAGAAAGTTACTTTCTGCGAAATATGTTAGTGAACGAAATTTTTAGTTTTTTCGCAGGAAACTCTAGTTTAAAATATGCAAAAAGGCAATATTTACTAATTGGAAATTGAAAACTTATCTGCTTTCAATATTTCCAAAAATATTGGAGCGAAAAAGTGCATTTTCGGATATCTTAATTAAACTCTGGTTCTATATTCTTTGCAAAAAGCTTAATATTTTCTGGCTTTTTAGCATTAATTTTTTATTACTTTATTAATTTATTTTAATATTTTTTTTGCTTTATAAAATGAGCTTTGAAACACTTTTGCCGGTAGAGGTATTAGCCCTCGGAGTAGTTGTTTCCTTCTTAAACGCTGCAATATTTTTGGAAATATTGAAAGCAGATAAGTTTTAAATTTCCAATTAGTAAATATTGCCTTTTTGCTTATTTTAAACTAGAGTTTCCTGCGAAAAAGCTAAAAATTTCGTTCACTAAGTAGCTTCTTGTCCTACACCTGCTATCCAAACGTTCGCATTAATAAATAAAGGACGCTAAGCACAGATAATTTTTTTTTGTTATACCAGTTTAACAGAAATTTATTTGACTAATTAAAAAGTGTGAGGTTTTATACAACGAGCACCAACCTGATATTGAACATTTCCTAATGAGCTCCATACAATATTTATTCTACAGTGCTGTATAACAAACAAAAAACAGGTTTATACAAAAAAAAATATTTATGTATTATTATATTTTTCATTTATTAACTTTGTTCGCATGTTTTGCGTCTTTATTTTTGAATAAAAAGTGTTCTAAATGATTTTTTTAATTGTTGCGCTTCTTCTTTGTTAGTGCTAGATGTTATAGACTGCTTCTCTCCAAGTTTTGATTTTCCAGATATCTTTTATTTCTCAATGTTTTTAATTCTAAAAACGCATTTCATGTTTTTTTTTACATGATTTTCGTACCTTTCTTTCATACAAGATTTTCCAAATTGAAGTATCTATACATATTTCAACCAGAGATTTTCTGATGAAAAATAATTGGAATTTTATTATCACGTTATTTATTTTGGATCTTTACTCGGTCGTTCGTCAATAAATACACATTTTTTTATGGAATATTGGAATTTTTGTTTCAAATAATGACTAGGCAAGGAAATTTGGGACACCCTGATAAGCCTACATATAGGTCGTTCATTATAACTTTACTTGTGCAGGCGGCTGTGATATTTTTCCTACAGATTGGCACTCATGGCTTGTAACCTCATGTTGACAACCCTGCTGTTGTTAAGCTGAACCCACGATCATGTCCACAATAAAATGCAAATTAAGAATCTTCCAATAAAATTGTATTTTGTCAAAATTTAACCAATCATCTTGACAGAATCTGCCAACCTTTGAAATCAGCTTAACGTTGGTGTCAAATTGGTCACCAGCAATTACTTTTTAAAAAAATTGACGTCTAGTTTGTTGCTCTTTTCAAACTCGGTGAGTACTATTTACTAGTTTGGTATAAGTACCTACTAACTTAAAAGTATCTCTAGCGTAATCTGTTCTTGCCTTTTTTCTGTCTATACTCGAAGTATTATTAGTTACTCGTGATTTCTCGTTTATTAAGTTATTACATTAAGTTCAAGTTGAAATTAATCGCGCGGAAATAATGCCCCAAATTCTCAATAGTCGTTGCAAAGAGCCTATTGCTTGTTTGATCAATTATTTTGAGCAGAAAAGGACAATAAAGGAGGATGACACTTTTGTTACTTCATCTGTTCTCTTCACCTTGCTTTTACATTTCACAGCGAACTTGATTACTTTTCCTATTGGAAACCCTCATACTACTTCTAGACGCAAGACCGGAGCTGACCGGCTTTTTTCAATCTTACACAAAAAGTCTTGAAAAGAAAAACCTTATTTGCAATAAATGCAAAACTGGGAGTGAGGGTGCATTCAAATAATCCCGTAGAGGAAGAGAACAAGAAGAAAACCCAGTAAACCTTCACCAGCAAAGACCATAAAGACCAAACATGGACAGCGATGTTATTCCGAAAGCGCAAGTTTAAGGCTCACAGCCGGGGTTTTCAGTTGTTAGGTGCACTCATGAGAGTGAATTCGGCACTAACTAGTAAAACATCCTAAACAATTACTCTTTCCAAGAATTTTGTTTATGAAATATACAGGACACCAAAGATATCTGCTCACTAGTTTCATGAGCATCAAAATATAACCAGTTACCGACATGTAATCCGATCGTAGGAGAATATATAATATTTCAATAAAGTGTGTGTATTTTATTTTTGTGGGTGTGTAAAACGAATATAAATAAATATAAACATAAACAAAATGTTTAATTAAATAATTAGGGCTTATAGTTGATAACATTATGAGCTATACCTACTTCGTTACGTACTCACTATGAATATTTAGACTTACTTAAATTTTTCACTTTAAAATGTCAATAATTTACTCAAATGAGGAAAAAAATTAAATATTAAAAATCAGAATATTTCAGTAGTTTACTTCAGCTTGGGAACAATGGTACTAAACATTATAACCTACAAAGTTATAAATATAACCTAAAAGATTTGACAATGCCTGTCATAGTATACAGGGAGCAAAATGTCAAATTTCCATGACCTACTGCACAAGTAAAGTTATAGTGTACGAACTATAGAAGAAATATCGCTAAAGTAAAAAAACATGTAATGCACAAAAGTTATACCAAAGGAAGAAAAAAGTTAGAAAAATCAGGTTCAAAACGCAGTCAAGTCTAAATATAAAGGGAATATAAATAAGGTATAAGGATTATAAAAAAAATGTAAGATCGGACAAATAGATCAAAATTTAAAATAAAAGTAACGTGCAAGGCAATACAAAAACACATTGGATACGTCCTAAATTCAAAAATCGCCCTTTCTACGATTCGACTCTTCTTACATTTTTTGGGATTTTTGTTTGACTGAATGATAAACTCGAACGCACAACTAAAATATTTCATTTTGACGACTTTTGAAATCGATTTCGAAAGGGGTCTATTTCCGAAAATATTGCACCTACAGAACTTGTCATAGAGGGAGGTAAAAGAGGACATCAAAAAGAGGAAAGGACACTTGGATTCAATCTGATCGGTGCAGGCGTTCTTAAACTATAGGCGGTCAAAGCTGAGAATTGAACAAAGAGTCGTGATACCGCCCCTTTGGATATATTTGGAAACATTTTGTTGTTATTTTTGATCGGAATGGAATACTTGCAATCCCCTAAGAACGTAACAAACTCAACTCGAATGAATTCAACCTCTAAAAAGGTTTTTTTTTAAATGGTCAAAAAAACGCGATTCTAAAATTGCTTAAAAATCGACCTCCGAAAATATTGCACCCACAGAACTTCCAATGGGGGGTGGTGGGTGAAAGAGGACATTAAGTAGAGGAAAAAACAGTTGGAATTACTCCGATCGGTCGAGGAGTTTTCAAATTACAGGCGGTTAAAATTGAGAATTGATAAAAAAGTTATTAAGCCCCCCCCCCCCCCCCCCCTTGGAACATTTTGGGACAAATTTCGGAAAAATTGTTTTGCTGTTTTTGATCGGAATGGCACCCTTGCAATCCCCTAAGATCGTAACCAATTTGAATGAATTTAACCTCTAAAGAGTTTTCTTTAAATGGTCAAAAAACGCGAATCTAAAAGTACTTAAAAATCGACCTCCGAAGGAGTGTATCTCCGAAAATATTGCCCCTACGGAACTTCCGATGGTGGGACGTGAAAGAGGACATCAAGGAGAGGAACCAGCAGTTGGACTCACTCCGATCGGTCGAGGCATTCTCAAGTTACCGAAAGAAGTCGTAATACGCCTCCTTTTATGATTTTAAGAAACTCTAGAAAAGAGCAAGCTTTTAGTTTCATTAGACAAAAGCAAACAATAAGGTAGTCAAACAATTATGTGTTCTAAACTTTACCTGCTTTCCAAAAGATAATACTGCAAATTCTTGTTTAACAGTAATAAAAACTAATTTTAAAACTCGTATACAGGGTGGGCTGGTCTAGTAAGTTTAAGTAAGTTTAACTAACTTATTCTTTCTTTCCAGCTTTTATTTCACTATTCCCAATACTTTAGTAATGGCTGAGCCTGGTAATTTTATATTGGAAGCCAACATTAAATACCCACAGAAATAAGTTAAGAAATATTGCTTTAACTAGAAATACTCTCGTTTATGCTGGACCACCCTGTATAACAATAGCTACAAATACTTATATGGCCCTAATTGATAAGAAGCCCTCCGTCAGTAAATTATCTCAACCCAAGCAATTTGCATTCCAACGCGTTTTTCCATCTTCTGGACCCGAACTTTTTACCTAAACTTGTTGTTTATGGCCTTCTAAGGTTCGTTTATTGGCAATAGAATCACTGATAAACACTCTTTCTTCCTTATAAATAGCAGAATTCATTGGGTATTGAAATATTTTTCAGTATTAGTTTAGTCGGTACTGAGTAAAACAGAAGTCGACAACATGCCTCGTGGTAAAGAAGTCTATATCATCGCACAAGTGCTCGAAACCTACAAAAGAATTCTTACATATCGTCCACACCTTAGTGAGGAAGTCCGTCGCGGCTTGGTGCAAAAGAAGCTGGAGGAAGACCTTGGGATTAACATTACTCTTGAAGATATCAACACGTATCTTGCGAATCATCCTGAAGAGGTACCGGAAAAGAAAGAAAGAAGACCTGTTAGGCTTGTCAAGCGTGATACCACCAAGGGAAGCTGGTGCCTGAAAACATTACCTAAAGAGCGGAAAAGGGACTATAAAGACATAAGTGAAGAAAACTTTGCAACGATCAAGCCTTGTAACACTAGCAGTCCTGTGAAGTTTTCAAAAAAGCTTGAGTTTACTGATTCAAGTTCAGGGAGCTCCCTCAAGTCTGGCCCAAGTAACTCCACAGCGGCAAGACATGTTTCGAAAATACCTAGAACACTCTTCAAATTTGGAAAACCTTCTTCTGAAGTTCATGTGGAACCGCACAATGTCTTTGACCGTTTATACCAACAGCGCCGCATTCCTTGCCACCACAAAGTGGAATTGGTGCGTTTTGTTAAGGACGTCTGGACTTCTCGCCACAAAAAGCAGGTGAAACCTCAAGTATGTGCTTTTCATGGACCTCCCCATAAAAGATCAAGGTATAGCGGAGAGTGTTCAAATGGTACCTTAAACTCTTCTGTATACGAAAGACTTTATTCTGAGAGGAAACAGCTGAACACAAAGCAACTGACCGATAGTCAGGTGAGGGAGCTCTATTTAAAAAAGCAGAGAGAACGGCTGAGGAGGATCCAGCGACAAAGGATGTCCCAGTTGAGTTGCGCCAAATATGGACGTGACCTAGGAAGCATTAACGACAACAGTGAATCTAGTGATAGTGACGAAGAGGTTAGTGATGTACTTAGTGAAATTAGTACACTCTCAGCGGACACTCTAAATGAAAACCAAGTTCCAGATTCTACATTAAAACCCTCCAACCTGGATAACGATAACGACGATGTTGAAGGTTCCTTGAAAAACATGCATGTTATTTTAGATGGCTTGACGAAACGATTCAATGAGAACATGTCTTTGTGTCCTATAGTAGAAGGCGAGTTTACTAATTAGTTTTATTAAAGCTGACAAATTTATCATAGATTACAATATTTTTCTTTTTTCTATATGTAGTAAAAACCCAATACGTAGATCTGTGTTTAGTATAATCTATGACAAAATTTGTTTTCTTACAGATGTGTGTTTTCCTAAAAAGCTTTACGAAAACACACATTTGTAAGTGAAAGTGTGTTTAAGTATTTTTATTACAATATTAGCTTATTGTAGTTTGTTTAGCAAGTCAAAGTGGTGTTGGTTTTTCACTTTTATGTATACCTTATTGTAGTTTGTTTAAAAATTCAAAATGGTGTTTGTCATTTTTATGTATTTAATTTAGAAAATAAAATGCTGGAAACAATTGTTTATGTTTTTATGCTTTCTTTCAAGGATCTGTGTAACTGAGTCGACGAATTTACTCTACTTTTACTACCTAAAATGGACATTATATAGAAAATGTCTTCTCAAAGTAAAATTTTCAAAAAAGCCCTCAATTTTGCATTTTTTCCTTCGTCATTTCAATAAAGTTTGTGGGGTGGTACAGTTTTTTTTATTGCGCTTACTTTAAAGAGATTATAGGCCTAATGCAAACTCATAATGTAAAGATGGGACCTACATGGATCGGCATTTACCGATCTTTCTATGTGATAGATAAGGCAAAGGCGTCGTTAACCAGCTACATGTCAAAATATAAGAATTTTGTCTACCCCATTTCATATAATTTTTTTTGTTGTCCTGTACTAACCAGTTTAACAGAAATTTATTTAACTAGTTAAGAAGTGTGAGGTTTTATACAACCAGAACTAACCTGAAATTGAACATTTCCTAATGAGCTCCATACAATATTTTTTCTACAGGGCTGTATAACAAACAAAAAACAGGTTTTTACAAAAAAAAATTATTTATGTATTATTACATTTTTCATTTATTATTTTTGTTCGCATGCTCTGCGTCTTTATTTTTGAATAAAAAGTGTTCTAAATGATTTTTCTAATTGTTTTTTTGGTTCTAGATGTTCTTTAGACTGCTTCTTTCCAAGTTTTGATTTTCCAAATATCTTTTATTTCTCAATGTTTTTAATTCCTGAATTCTAAAAACGTAATTCATGATTTTTTCACATGATTTTTGTACCTTTTTAGTCCGTATATATTCTTATCATTTTTCATAAAAGGTTTTCCAAATTGAAGTACCTATAAATATTTCGACCAGAGATTTTCTGATGAAAAATAATTGGCATTTTATTATCACGTTATTTATTTTGGATCTTTACTCGTTCGTTCGTCAATAAATACAAATTTTTTTATGGAATATTGGAATTTTTGTTTCAAATAATGACTAGGCAAGGAAATTTGGGACACCCTGATAAGCCTACAAAGGAGAACTATGTCTAAAGTAAAAAAAATGTATAGATATGTCGGCGCTTTCAGATTGTTTGTAGTTTTAAAGAATAAGGACCTTTTTATTAGTCAAGTGCTATTGATACGTTTCTAGGAGTAAGCCGGAATATGAGTTAAGGGCAGCTGACTGATTTATATGTTATGTCTGGGTTAAAGTAAAGAACACATCCGTCGTGGGAAATACTATCGGTCTGGGTGGAACGGGGCCAGGGGAGAGAATGAGTTTGAGAGTTAGTTTTTGGAGAAATAGAAAGAAAGGAAGACTGGCCCCGGATCTCCAGTTCTTTATAATTAACTTAGATCGACAATTTCATATGAGCTCGGGTTTATCGGATTATTGTAGAGCAGAGCTGTGTGTTTATGTGTTTTGGTTTATGGAGGCTTACATAGTTTTGATTGAAGTGCCATTATAGTTCATGTTACGTAGATCCTCGTGAAAGATGCCTTCCAAAACGAAAATAGTAGTTCGACGGATCTGACAGATATAATGCACAAAAGTTATACCAAAGGGAGAAAAAAGTTAGAAAAATCAGGTTCAAAACACAGTCGTCTAAATATAAAGTGAATATAAATATGACATAAGGACATTTTTTTTTGTTGTTTTTGATCGGAATGGCACCCTTGCAATCCCTTAAGAACGTAACGAATTCAATTCGAATAAATTTAACATCTAAAGCAGATTTTTAAAAATGGTAAAAAACGCGATTTGAAAAGTGCTTACAAATCGGTTTCCGGAGAGGCCTATCTCCGAAAATATTGCACCTACAGAACTTCCGATGGTGGGAGATAAAAAAGGACATCAAGAAGAGGAAAAAGCAGTTCGATTTACTCCGATCGGTCGAGGCGTCCTCAAGTTACCGGCGGTCAATTGAGATAAAAGTCGTAATAGCCCCCCCCCCCCACCCTTTGGACATTTTCGAAAAAAATTCAAAACAATTTTTTTGCTGTTTTTGATCGGAATGGCACCCTTGCAATCCCTTAAGAACGTAAGGAATTCAATTCGAATAAATTTAACATCTAAAGCAGATTTTTAAAAATGGTAAAAAACGCGATTTGAAAAGTGCTTAAAAATCGACTTCCGAAGAGGCCTATCTCCGAAAATATTGCACCTACAGAACTTATGATGGTGGGAGGTAAAAAAGGACATCAAGAAGAGGAAAAAGCAGTTCGATTCACTCCGATCGGTCCAGGCATTCTCAAGTTACAGGCGGTCAATGAAGTTGTTACAGACTTTTTCTCTCTCAGAGAGACTTTTTTCTCTCTCAGGAAATGGGCAGTAGGTGACAGCGGAAATTAACCGTTGTCTAGACAACGTGGAATTACCGCTGAAATGTGTGCAAATTACATTCTTGGATTCATTGGAAAAATCATTGGAAAAATGAGGAAAAATTTCGACAAAATTTAACAAAAAGTGGACGCGGCTCAAAAAATTTTCGCGTAATTTTTTTCACTACTTTTACACATCATCAGTTCTTTTTGTCCATGCTGATATAAAAGCAAATAACTGGGGAAAACCAAGTTTTGTAAAGTTCGGTCTTTTCTGGCTATTTTAGCCCGGGAGCATGTGACCGATTAATAGTATAAACAGCAAGTGATTTCAATAAAAATCATAACAAACACGATAAACTTACTTTTTGATGCTTCTGTGGGTCATAACGATGCCATCAATCGGTGGTTTTAGTATAATTGAAATAAAGACGTCGATAGAGAAGGCTCGGGAAATATGCACATGAAAATAATGAAACAGTTACTGTTCTGCATCAAAATAACAATAAATCATACTACTCACAGGGGGTCCGAAGCACCCCCGCGTCGGGCCTCTCTTGCCCTACTAACTCCATCAATCCATGTACCGTCTAGTACTAATATACACTCGTAACATGGACCAGGGAAATGTAAAAATAAATAATATAAATGCTCTCAACATAAGTCACCAATTACTTTGTTACCTTCTGATCTTCGACAACTAGCTAGTGCCCCCCCTAAAATTGATTAGTAAACGAGTTGAGGCTCGCACCCGAGAACTCAGAAGCCGCTAAGCAGTGAGTATCTCTAACCAGCAGGTACGGTCATCAGGCTGACACTACATACCCGCTAGTGTCGACTGGGGAGCATAAGAGATACCCCCAAAACTCTTATGTATCGGCAACCCCAGAAGCATAGTACTATCCCCACCCCTCGGGGTGTCGCCGGGGTTTTTCCTCATCAGTATATGCATATACATTATCAACAACAAAAACAACTTTGCCTAGGTCTTACCAACTTAACACCCCTCTTCGGTAGGGTCCCCAACTACTTATCACACACCGCTACTTTCACGGAACCACTCCCTTTCGATGCCGGCACCATTCTCGTCTTTTTCGCTCAATCTCGCACACATCCAACATTCACCCTCTCTTCCCTCCTACATTCCAGAGCCCCCCTGTATTCTAGGCATGTGTCCCTTATTCCTCTTATCGACTTTGGTCTCCAGTTTTACCATTTCACTTTTACCAGTATTTAATTATCTTGAGACGTAGGCCTGACTGAATTAGGTTATTAAAACAGCTAGAGTAAGCAAAAGTTGCATATTGATTATAAGCGAATTAATGGGAATATAAAAGTAGTAATTAAGTTTATAAAAATAGCGAAATATTGAAATATATATAGAATCCTTAAAGTCAAAAAAAAATAGATTTTACAGTTTAGAAAAAGAAAGTTCGGTAACATTGTCTAAAATTTAAAGGTTGTCACGAAAATATATGTAACAAACCATTGAAATTTTTGTATTAAATATTTAGGGTATTAAGGAAAAAAATGGGACGACAATGTGTTTTGGATTCAACATTTGAAATTTTAATAATTGGGAGTTAATGCATGAGAAAAATAATGAAAACCTCAAGCTTAACAAATAACTTAATTGGGCATAATTCTTCTGTTTGTTCTTAAATAAGAATAAAGCTTGACAAGTTTGAATTTATTTGCCCACTAAAACAACTTCTTTCTAGTTTTTGGCCTAAATTTCTTTACTCTAATTTAATATCTAATAGTTCACATTTTGATTGGGAAATTTGGAGTATTGTTATCTGTTTTACTTCTCTGTCCTACTTTGTTTAGTTCGTAGAAAGGTTTTTAAATAGATTTTCACTCCTTGTTACTCACAGCACTTTCGATTTAATGATTTTTGAATTCCCTTAATATTCATAATTTTTACCACTTTTTCTACTATAACCTCGTTTCTATTTCACAACTTGTTTATTTCCCTCTCTTGTTGTTTTTTTTGCTGACATTGTTTTTGCAATTTATTTTTCATATTTCGTCCATCTTAATCATTAATAAATGACAATGCTTTCATGCTCTATACAGTTTTTCGAACAAAGAATCTCAAAATATGCCTTGAAGTTTTTTTTATCCGATTTTGGCCCAAATTCTAATCTGAATTTTTCCCCAAATTCCAAATTTGTATTTTTAAATACTTTTAGTCATTTTTAAAACTATTTTGTGCCTAATCATAACTTGCTTCTTTCATTTAAAAACGCCTTGAATGATTTTAAACTGATTTCGGTCTTAATTTTTAACTGGATTTCTCTAAAAACTTCAAATTTGCATTTGTAGGCGCTTTAAGTAATTTTTAGCCGATTTTGGCCCTAATAAAAACCATAATTTTTTTAATTTAATATATAAATTTGCATTTTTAGATGCTTTAAATAATTATTAACCGATTTTCGACCTTCAACCTTCAAAATATGATTTTTTTTTAACTTTTAATACGCAGTTTGAAATGGTTCGAGTCATCCTTAACCGATTTTGGCAATAATCCTAAAATGAATTTCATCAAACCCTCCCAATTTGTATTTTAGTACTTTGGAGCCGTTTTTAGTCGACTCTGGCTTTACAGCTTAATCTGAATTTTCCGACAATTACCAAATTAGCATTTTGGAGCGATTTGAGCCGAATTCCATTTATTTTAGTTCAAAAGTATAATTTACCAAAAACAATAAACCTGAAGATTGAAATCGGTTTTGTACGTACGCCATTTTGCCTTGTTTTGCCCTAAAATTAAGATTTTTCAAAAAAAAATAAAAATTTGCATTTTTGGAAGATCTTGGTCATTTTTAATCAATTTTAGCTCTAATTCTGACCTGCATTTTTACAAAAATTTCAAATTTACATTTTTACACGCTTTACGTCATTTTTTAACCGATTTTTGGATTGATGTTCTGAATTTTTCCGCAAATTTTAAATTTGTTTAATTAGACGCTTTGAGTCATTGCCAATGAGTTTTGGCGCTATCCCTAACCTGATTTTCGCCAAAAACATAAAAATTTACATTTTTCACACGAGGTTTTCCGAATTAATCTATTTTTAGTCATAATTCTAATCTGAATTTCCTCAAAGACGCAACATTTGCATTTTTAGGCGCTCTGTGCCATTTCTTAACCGATTTTGGCCAAATTTGTATTTTGAAGCGTTTTGAGTCATGTTTTCCTTATTTTGGGTCAGAAGTAAATTTTACCAAAACTACAAATTTAAAGACTTTGAATAAGTTTTGTCTGATTTTGTCCTAAAATTGAGTTTCTCTAAAAAATATCAAAATTTATATTTTTAGACAATATGGACTATTTTTATTTGATTTTACCCCTAATTCTAAACTGAATTTCTTGAAAAGCTCCGAAAGTCAATTCTATGACTCTAAATTTTGTACGAGAATTAAGGCTAAAGTTGATTAAAAATAACCCACATTTTCTAAAAATGCAAATTTTGATGTTTTGTCTAATTTGATTCTAATCTGAATTTTTCCACATTTCTAAACACTTTAAGTCATTTTTACATTTTTTTCGTACCTAACCATAACTTGCATTTTTCGACAAATTCCAAATTTTCATTTTAAAACGCTTTCAATTATTTTAAACTGATCTTGATCTTAATTCCTAACTGGATTTCTCTAAAAACTTTAAATTTTGCATTTGTAGGCGCTTTAAGTAATTTTTAGCCGATTTTGGCCGCAATCTCAATTCGCATTTTTTAAAAATATTTAAATTCGCATTTTCAGATGCTTTAAATAGTTATTAACCGATTTCGGCAATAATCCAGAAATGAATTTTTCGAAACTCTCCACATTTATATTTTAATGCTTTGGGGCCGTTTTTAGCCGATTTTGGCATTGATCCTAACCTGAATTTTCCGAAAATTACCAAATTTGCATTTTGAGGCGATTTGAGCCAAATTTCATTTATTTTAGTTGAAAAGTGTAATTTACCAAAAACAATAAACCAGAAGGTTGAAATCGAGTTTGCACTCGATTTTGCCTTATTTTATCCTATAACTCAGCTTTTTCAAAAACATGAAATTCTTTTATTTTTAGAGGATGTGGGTCATCAACTAGCATTTTAACAAAAATTTCAAATTTAAATTTTTACACGCTTTAAGTCATTTTTTAACCGATTTTTGGCTTGATGTTTTTGAATTCTTCCGCAAATTTCAAATTTGTATAATTACACGCTTTGAGTCATGCTTGATGCATTTTGGCTCAACTCTTAACCCGAATTTCTCCAAAAACATAAAAATTTACGTTTTTTAGACGAGATTCACCGATTTTATTTTACGAACCTATTTTAGTCATAATTCTAATATAAATTTTTCCAAAGACGCAACATTTGCATTTTTTGGTGCTCTGTGCCATTTCTTAACCGATTTTGGCCAAATTTGCATTTTGAAGCGTTTTGAGTCAAATTTTCTTTATTTTGGCTCAGAAGTTAATTTTACCAATGTATATATCCTCTCTTCGTACGGATAAATAAAAATATGTGCATATTTTCTTTATCTTCCCTTCATCTCTACTACTATAATTATCTCTTCTTGGGCCATTCAAATCAGGCAAAAAGTTTGAAATCCCTAATATATCATCTTTATTCTGCTCAGTCCTTGTCGAGCATTTGGCCGTTCACTATGTTTCTTTATGTTTTTTCATTTACCGGTATTTTTATTCTGCAATTTGAATCATTTAATTTATTTAATTTTGGAGGGTTTGTAATTAATCGTTTTTAACTTATTTAAATATTCTGGACGTTTTAGCACTTGATTATTCCTTTCGTTTAACTTTTTTATTTTTAAACTCTATCTTTCAAAATATCCCTTTTTTTCTTAGGTGGTTTTTACAACCTTTTGGAAACTATCTTTGCTCATGTTTCGATAATTTTGACACAAGAATAATTTTAGGGATTAATGCATATTAATATGTATCCAAAAAAATGCTTTTGTTTTGCAACTTTTAGATTATTCTCTCCCCATTTTTGTTTTTCATTTCAGATTTTTGTTTATACGCAGTTTCCATCGTTTTTTCTCTCTCTGACAGTTTTTTCTTAATTTTGTTTTTTTTCGTTGTGGCTGGTTCTTTCCTCTAAAGACTTGTTGCAGAAATTAAAAAGTTTAGACAGAGATGAAAAAACCATTCCATTCTAACTCAAATCTTTTGAGAGTTATGGTATACCTACGTAAGGGATCAAACTGATATTTCAAACGTGATTGAATGAAACGTTTTGAAAACAGTTGCAAATCCGAATGGACTATGATGCATCAAATATTATTGGAATTTTAGTGAATATTAAGGAAGGGTGTCGAAAAAAAAAGCATTGAAAAAAAATAAGTGTATGTAGAAATGACACTTATAATTTACCCTGTATAAATAAGTAAATTTTTTTTAAAAGCAGCTTTCTTAACCATCACTTTTTGTCTGAAACTAGCACGAATAGTGGCGGTGGTAACCTCTAAATAGAGTTGGTACACCCTGCAGAGGACCACTCCCTCCATACTCCTTTAACTAATATCCACTAGAGTCATAGTATTCTTCTAGTGAAAATAGGAAGTCTCTATAAACAACAAAACAAAATATAATTCGTTGATATCTCACGCACACACACGCACTCACACCATCAGACGCCGAAAAAAGAAAAAAATTACTTAACCGACCATCAAATTTGACCTATACCAACCGGTCGACCCAGTGAATCCCCACGTATACATGCCGAATCCTCGTTCATTTATTTTTAAATACAAGTTCAATATCCTCGAGAGAATGAAAACGCCCATGTGGGTCAGTTGTACCATCTGACGTGACTACCACAGCCAAGTGCATCAGGTTCTCGAGATGGATGTGCCCGTAATGGCTGGCTTACGTAACCCAGTATGGTAATTTTGTTTTCGGTAGTTTTGATGATGATGTCGGTATGTCTTTTTTGCTGGATGCAGGATGCAACAGATGGTAAGCCTTATTAACGCGAATTCAATTATTTTCTTCACAACGGGCCATCAAGACTACGGTTATGGTAATACAGGTAAAAGACATTGTTTTTACTCTTGAGAATTCAGAGCGCTTTGGCTGTCAAGCCCTTGATTGTTTATAAGTAAACCCTATACGTTTTCTCGAAGATATATCCATCAAACTTGACACTATTCAACAAGTCTATTAAGCCTATTCCTGAACAAGCTAGGGCGGGCCCATTTATAATGGAACGGTCGTGACCCTTTGAGGCTATTGTGGCATTTGTTCCAGATACTATGCTGTGCACTATTGTGGTGCTTTCTTTACATAATTCTTGATAAATAGGATCGTTAATGCTAATGATGGCCTTAGAGTGCACTTTGATGAGCTGTTTCATTGGAAACGCAGCTTAGTGACCCACTTAAATATGGGAATGCCAAAAAAACCATTCTTTCGAGCCAGTGAATAAAAATTTCATTAAGGCTAACGGTGCGTTTTCTGCTTCGGGTCTTTTGCTTGAATCAAAAAGGAATAAATCAGATCGCGTTTTGAGCATTTAAGTAGTTAACGCCACGATATCCACTGACATACAGAATGATATATTCGTGTTAAATGGCGCTTAAGTGCTAAAAGATAACAGTATTTTTTTATAAGTGCTTAATGTTTACAACGATTTATTTTAAGTAGGCTAAGTTATTTCTTAATGATATAATATAAGTAGGAATTTCAATTGGTAACATCAAGGAAATCTTAAGCATAAATAAGACTTGTCAGGTGTCAGATTACCTATTTTTAATATGTATGTAATTAAGGGAGAATTGCGTCTATGCATAATAAATAGAAATCATCCAACATTTATCTGTCATACTTTACATTGTACCTATTCGACTCTAATCCAATCAATCACCACTGAAAAGGCACTTAAAACAGCATGAATCTTGTTCAAAACTCGAATGGAGCAGGACTGACAAAAGGAGTATATAAGATCGCTCGTTCGACATCAGATACCGATCAATTTAAAGGGAAGCTAAACTAGTTTGAGTATCATATCACGCTTTTAGGTTTTCGTGAGAAACATATCACGGTTTCGTCATGGGAACTAAACCAATGCCGGATTACGATCGATTGATTTTTAGGCGAACAGAGGCCGTAAATGGGTAATTGAGTGGTTAAATTACCGTTACTCATACTGCACCTCAAAGTTGAGTAGAGCACTAAAGAATTATCAGTCCTCGATTCACAGGACTTTACACGAAGAGTAGGAATTAACAATGCGGTCCCCCCCCCCCGCCACCAGGTCCTCATTCCCTCCACGAGTCGACCCGTTCCTTTAATGAAGGAGAGTATTCCGTCGCATCTATTAAAGATTTAAAGACTCCAGTAGTGCATTTTTAGACGCTTTGTTTAATTTTTAAAAGATTTAGGCCCCAATCTGAATTTTTCCACAAGCTTAAAATTTGCATTTTAAAACGCTTTTGGTCATTTTTAACCAAATCTGTTCCTAGTTCTTTTTAGAGGCTCTCATAAACACCAAATTTCCATTTTTCAACGCTATGAGTCCTTTTTAACGGATCTTAGACCTAATCCTAATCTAACTTTTTTATGAATATGAGTAATTTTGTACCAATTTTATACCTAACCTAAATTTCCCCAAATTTCAATTTTTAGTAAATAAGTAATTTTTTTTGCCGATTGCGGCTGTAATTCTTACCAAAATTTTTCGAAAAACTTTAAATTTACATTTTGAATCCCGTGGAGTAAAATTTTTCTTATGTAACTCGAAAAAATTGTTTTTAGCAAAAGAAAAACAAATTACAAGGTTTAAATCAGTTTTGCCTAATTTTGCCCTAAAATTGAATTCTTCCAAAAATGTATGTAATTTTCCCAAAAACATCAAATTAGAAGATTTTGCTTGATTTTGCAATTTTGCTTGATGTTACCGGAAAATTGAATTTTTTTCTCCTGTTTGGAGAAATTCACTCCAACGACCCCAATAGTGCATTTTTAGACGCTTTGTATAATTTTTAACGATTTTGGCCCTAATCTTAATGTGCCTTTTCCCAAAAGCTTCAAATTTGCGTTATTAACCGATTCTTTTCATAACTCTTTTTTGAAGTTCTTATAAACTCCAAATTTTCATTTTTGAACGCTATGAGTCATTTTTAACGAATTTTAGCTCTAATCCTAACCTACCTTTTTTGTAAATCTGAGTAATTTTGTACCAATTTTATACCTAACCTAAAGTTCTTCAAATTTCAATTTTTATGTATAAAAGTAATTTTTTTACCGATTGCGACTGTAATTCAAACCAAAATTTTTCGGATAATTTTAAATTTGCATTTTGAGTCGCGTGGAGTAAATTTTTTTCTTACGTAAGTCCAAAAAATTATTTTTAGCAATAAAAAATCAAATTTAACAAGGTTTAAATCAGTTTTGCCTGATTTTGCCCTAAAATTGAATTCTTCCAAATAGATCATAATTTTCCCAAAAACATCAAATTAGAAGATTTTGCTTGATTTTGCAATTTTGCTTGATGTTACCGTAAAATTGAGTTTTTTCTCCTCTTTGGAGAAATTCGCTCCAAAGACCCCAATAGTGCAATTTTAGATGCTTTGTTTAATTTTTAAACAATTTTGGCCCCAATCTTAATCTGGATTTTCCCACAAGCTTAAAGTTTGCATTCTTAAACCCTCTGAGTCATTTTTAACCAAATCTGTTCCTAATTTTTTTTTGAGGCTCTCATAAACAGCACATTTCCATTTTTCAAGGCTATGAGTCATTTTTAACGGATTTTAGGCCTAATCCTAACCTAAAATCTTTCTAACAAATCTCTGAGTAATTTTGTACCAATTTTATACCTAACCTAAATCTCCAAATTTCAATTTCTATGTAAAAAAGTCATTTTTTTACCGATTGCGACTGTAAATCAAACCAACATTTTTCGGAAAACTTTAAATTTACAATTTGAGTCCTGTGGAGTAAAATTTTTTCTTACGTAAGTCCAAAAAAATATTTTTAGCAGTAAAAAAACAAATTTAACAAGGTTTAAATCATTATTGCCTGATTTTGCCCTAAAATTGAATTCTTCCAAAAACGTATTCTAATCTGAATAACTTCAAAGGCACCAATTTCGCATTTGTGAGTCATATTTCGTTTATTTTGGTTTAAGAACATAATTTTTCCAAAAACACCAAATCAGAAGATTTTGTGTGATATTGCAATTTTGCTTGATGTTACCGTAAAATTGAGTTTTTTCTCCTATTTGGAGAAATTCAGTCCAACGACCCCAATAGTGCATTTTTAGAGGCTTTGTTTAATTTTTAAACGATTTTGACCCCAATCTTAATCTGCATTTTTCCACAAGCTTAAAATTTGCATTTTTAAACGCTTTGGGTCATTTTTAAACAAATCTGTTCCTAATTCTTTTTTTAGGCTCACATAAGCAGCAAATTTCCATTTTCAAGGCTATGAGTCAACGGATTTTAGGCCTAATCCTAACCTAAAATCTTTCTAACAAATCTCTGAGTATGTTTGTAGCAATTTTATACGTAACCTAAAGTTCTTCAAATTTAAATTTTTAGTCCAAATAAGGCATTTTTTTACCGATTGCGGCTTTAATTGTAACCAAAGTTTTTCGAAAAACTTTATATTTTCATTTTGAATCGCGGGGAGTAAAATTTTTTTCTTATGTGAGTTCAAAAAATAATTTTTAGCAAAAAAAACAAATTAGAAGGTTTAAAAAGTTTTGCCTGATTTTGCCCTAAAATTGAATTCTTCCAAAAGCGTATTCTAATCTGAATAACTTCAAAGGCACCAATTACGTACTTATAAGTCATATTTGATTTGTTTTGGTTTAAGAACATAATTTTCACAAAAACACCAAATTAGAAGATTTTGCTTGATTTTGGAGTTTTGCTTGATGTTACCGTAAAGTTGAATTTTTTCTCCTCTTTGGAGAAATTCACTCCGTAGACTCCAATAGTGTATTTTTAGACGTTTTGTATAATTTTTAACGATTTTGGCCCTAATATTAATGTGGCTCTTCCCAAAAGCTTCAAATTTGCATTTTTAACCGATTCTTTTCCTAACTCTTTTTTGAAGTTCTCATAAACTCCAAATTTCCATTTTTGAACGATATGAGTCATTTTTAACGAATTTTAACCCTAACTCTAACCTAACTTTTTGTAAATCTCTGAGTAATTTTGTGCCAATTTTATACCTAACCTAAAGGTCTCCAAATTTCAATTTCTATGTAAAAAAGTCATTTTTTACCGTTTGCGACTGTAATTCAAACCAAAATTTTTCGGAAAACTTTAAATTTACATTTTGAGTCGCGTAGAGTAAAATTTTTTCTTACGTAAGTCCAAAAAATTATTTTTAGCATTAAAAAAACAAATTTAACTAGGTTGTTACAGGACAAATTGAATTCTTCCAAAAACATATTTTAATCTGAATAACTTCAAAGGCACCAATTTCGCATTTATGAGTCATATTTCGATTATTTTATTTTAAGAACATAATTTTTCCAAAAACACCAAATTAGAATATTTAGCTTGATTTTGCAATTTTGCTTCATGTTACCGTAAAATTGATTTTTTTCTCCTCTCTGGAGAAATTCACTCCAACGACCCCAATAGTGCATTTTTAGGCGCTTTGTTTCATTTTTAAATAACTTTGGGCCTAATAATCTTAATCTGCATGTTTCCACAAGCTCAAAATTTGCATTTTTAAACGCTTTGAGTCATTTTTAACCAAATATGTTCCTAATTCTTTTTTGAGGCTCTCATAAACACCAAATTTACATTTTTCAACGCTATGAATCATTTTTAGCGGATTTTAGCCCTAATCCTAACCTAACTCTTTTGTACATCTCTGAGTAATTTTGTACCAATTTTATAACTAACCCAAAGTTCTCCAAATTTCAATTTTTATGTAAATAAGTCATTTTTTCACCAATTGCGGCTGTAGAATTACAGCCGCTACTTTAAATTTACATTCTGAGTCGCGTGGAGTTAAATTTTTTTTTATGTGAGTCCAATGATATATTTTTAGCAAAAAAAAACACGAATTACAAGGTTTAAATCAGTTTTGCCTGTTTTTGCCCTAAAATTGAATTCTTCCAAAAACACATTTTTAACCGATTCTGGTCCTAATTCTACTCTTAATTTTTTAAACAAGCTCAAAGTTTGAATTCTTCAGGTCATTTTTTAACGATTGCGGCTTTAATTCTTAACAAATATTTTTTAAAAATTTCAGATTTTCATTTTGAGTAGCTTTGAGTAAAATTTTACTTAGGTTGGCCCAAAAATTATTTTTTTACCGAAAAAGAATAAAAAATTAGAAGATTTTGAATCGGTTTTGCCTGATTTTGCCCTAAAATTGAACTCTTCCCAAAAAAACATATTCCCATTCAAAGGCTAAAAGTTTGCTTTTATAGACGCTTTGTGTCATTTTCAACCGATTTTGGCCCTAATTCTAACCTGAATTTTTCCCCAGGCTCCAAATTTGCATTTTTTAAAAGTTTTAAGTAGTTTTAATTGATTTTGGCCCTAATTCTTCCCAGCGTTTCTCCAAAAAATCTAAATTTTAATTTTTGGGCGCTCTGACTCAATTGTAACCAATTTTGGCCGCAACACTAACTCAACTTTTCTTTAGTTCTTTGATTTATTTTGTACCGACTTTGTACCTATAGTACCTAACCCCAAAAATCCCCAAATTCGAACTTTTCGAAAAACTTCAAATTCATGTTTTGAGTTTAAGCTTCAGGTCATTTTTTAACGATTGCGGCTTTAATTCTTAACTAATTTTTTTAAAAAGTTTCAAATTTCATTTTGAATAGCTTTGAGTAAAATTTCACTGATGTTGGTTCAAAAATTATTTTTACAAAAAAAACAAATCAGAAGGTGTGAATCACTTTTGCCCTCAAATTAAATCCTTTCAAAAACATATTCTAACCTGATTAACTTCAAAAGCTGAAATTTTGTGCATTTATAGACACTTTGTGAAATTCTTAATCGATTTTGGCCTTAATTCTAACCTAAATTTTTCCACAAGATCCAAATTTGCATTTTCTCTTCTCTCTAAAAATAAGAAAAGTAAAAACTGGACTAGAGATAAATTAAATCTAACAACGCTATAGAGACAAAGATTTTCTAGAACTGGGCTAGAGATACGTTTTTTATAACAACGTTGTCATTTTTTCTTGTGAAATATTAGCAGAAGTTGAGTACGAACTCGATGGGTCTGTCTTTAACAATAAGAAAGTTATATTTTTCTATAACTGGGTTAGAGATACGCCAAAGTAACACGCCTTACAGAAAAAGAGCTAAAATAAGAACGAACTCTTTGCGCCTGTTTTAAAAATATTGAAACTAGGAATTCCTCGAACTAAGACAGATAGAGAATTAAAAGAATCGACTGAAATTGAGTATAAACTCGATGAGTGTGTCTTTAAAAATAAAAAAGTTAAAACTGGACTAGAGATAAATTAAATCTAACAACGCTTTAGAGATAGGCCAAAGTAACATGCCTTAGAGAAAACGAGCTAAAATAATTACGAACTGTTTGCGTCTTTTTTAAAAATAGTGAAGCTATGAATTCCTCAAACTAAGACAGATAGAGAATACAAAAATCGGCTGAAATAGAGTATAAACTCGATGAGTTGTCTTTAAAAATAATAAAGTTAAAATTGGACTAGAGATAAATTAAGTCTAACAACACTTTAGTTGGAAAAAATCAGCTGAAATTGAGTAAGAGCTAAAAATTCAAGAAGTGTGTGTTTAAAAATAAAAAATTGAAGATTTTCTAGAACTGGCCTAGAGATACGTTGATTATAACAACGTTGTCGTTTTTCCTGTGAAATATCAGCAGAAGTTGAGTAAGAACTCGATGGGTTTGTCTTTAACAATAGGAAAGTTATATTTTTCTATAGCTGGGTTAGAGATGCTCCAAAGTAACACGCCTTAGAGAAAAAGAGCTAAAATAAGTACGAGCTGTTTGCATCTATTTTAAATACAATGAAACTATGGATTCATCGAACTAAGAGACCTAGAGAATAAAAAAAATCGGCTAAAATTGAGTATAAACTCGATAAGTGTGTCTTTGAAAATAAGAAAGTTAAAGCTGGACTAGAGATAAATTAAATCTAACAACTCTTTAGTTGGAAAAAATCAGCTGAAATTGAGTAAGAGCTAAGAAGTGTTTGTTTAAAAATAGAAAATTGAAGATTTTCTAGAACAGGGCTAGAGATACGTTTATTATAACAGCGATGTTGTTTTACTTGTCAAATATCAGCTGAAGTTGAGTACGAACTCGGTGGGTCTGCCTTTAACAATAAGAAAGTTATATTTTTCCGTAACTGGGTTAGAGATACGCCAAAGTAACACACCTTAGAGAAAAAGAGCTAGAATAAGAACGAATTGTTTGCGCCTGTTTTAAAAATAGTGAAGCTATGAATTCCTCGAACTAAAACAGATAGAGAATAAAAAAAATCGGCTGAAATTGAGTATAAAACTGAAATTGAGTAAAAAAAGTCCAAAAAACTGGACTAGAGATAAATTAAATCTAACAACGCTTTAGCTGAATGCACCCACTATCCTTATGACGTCCACTTACCTTTTTTGAGATCTTTCTATGCTTTTTGTTGGCTCCCTTGGTCTTCAATCCAGAATTCTTCGTGTCCATCTGTTGCCATCACTGTGGCCAGCCCACCTCCACTTCATTCTTGCTATTTCCTCCACGATATCTTTGACTTTTGTCTTAATTCTGTGTTTCTAATTTTATCTATGGTGATACTCCATCAGGGTTGTTTCCAGTCTTTTAGGAGGCCTTCTGGTCAGAGAGATGGTGTGTGTAAACATATGGAATCGAGAATGTTATAAATTGAGTGAAAGCCTCCCATGTTAACTAGTTTGATTTTCCTAGTCGATTTCTGTTTGTCTCTAGATCGTTATTGCTTTAGCACCAACGCACAAATTGGTGAGTGGGCTCACTTTTTCCAACTTGCATAAGGAAAAAACATTCAAACAGCTGTTGACTAAGCAATTCTCAATAATTATTCCAGTTTGAAAGCAAAGGAGAACATTCTCCGAAGCATTACAGCAGGATAGTGTGTAGCATGAGGAGCCCATTCTTGATCGTTTATTATGAGGAATATGAAGACAAGTATTTGTCACCCTTCTACGAGCTTGCAGTAAGAAAATAAGCCTTACTGAGAGGAAGCAGACAGCAATAACAGCCTCAGGAACTGAACATGTTCAAGAGACAAGGGCAAGAAGCGAATCTGAAATTATTCTGGAAATCTCCCTTTTTTTCTATAGGTAGAAACCAACCACATGCACGTTGTGTGAAAAACAGTATCAAAATGCTAAATATGACTATTTAACTTTTAGTGATTTATTTATTTTTGTATTACAGGACACACTCAAACTTCTCGATATTACATTAATCAATGAAATCAGTCACACACCTGAAAATGTCATTAAAATAAAACAAAATTACCGTACTGTTCATTAAATGTGACTATAAAATGCGAAATAAATTGCATAGAAGACTTTTAATGCCTCAATAATTTACCTTCGAAATGCGGAGTCTATAAAAGTTAATATATTTTCAACATCCCTGCTATATACTGCCATTCGAACTCTTTTCCTCTATTCGAGCTGCGGTCTCGATACCCGCAATCAATGTGCACCAATTGCATTCAGCAAACCAGAAAATGGCAATAACATTTAATTTCCGAAAGATGCATCTGACCACAGCCATTGTGCAGCGTATTCATAAAATCGATTGTGGTTATACGTCCTATTCTCAATAATATTATTGTCCGTGGTGTCGCATTTAAATAAAATATCATAAAAAACTAAATTGAGCTCTAAGTGGTGACCACAACAGAGACTATTTTAGTGACAAACTTACCTATAACTTAGAAAACACCTGAAATATCTTTCACTACAAAGGCTACGAGATGTCCTACAAAATCCTCCTTTGTCTCGCCGGCTTAGCACGAATTTCCATTTTTCTTAACACGACCATGGACTCGGTTGCATCTCATTGAATCACAGCGCACTTTAAATGCCGCGATTCTCGACACTCCTATAGGACATTTTTTTCGAATTTCAATGGAATTCTCTGTGTGTCTTCACGAGTTACGGCCACAGGTTACCATCATGATCCTGCATAAAATAAATCACCTCGGTTGTTGAGTCTATGGTATCCATAAATCACCGGGAGTGCAAATGACAGCACATCAGTTTCCGACACTTATTATAAAATATTAAATAATGTTGGTTTGGACACTCGTTTTTCTTTAATTTTATTGGCTCAGCAGTGGAGGGATTCAGTAGCCTTTACCATACTACACAGCATATTAAACTAAAAGAAGTACTATTCTTGTACTCATCCGCAGGTTCCAATCATTGCTATGCCTCCAACACAATCCTTCATTTTATTGGTAAATTGAAAGCTCTGCAGGCATCTCAATAAGTAATTGAAATGATGACGAGCTTAAAATCATCATTCATTCAATGAATCACCCGTTTCTTGTAAGGACGATGATAGTGCCTTTGCATCAATACTGCTCGGGGACAATAGTAACCATAATGGGATTAAACGATAATTTCGTTGCACGCCACTGGTCTTAGCATATAACTGAGGGCAAGTCTTTTGTTGGAAATCGAGCGATTTCTACTCAATCGGCATATGGCTGTCACAACGGAAATTGCGGCTTTACGGAAGTTTATGCTAAAACTTTTGCTGCAATACGCGTTATGAAGCTCGACGAGATGAAATTTTCATGGAACACTATTGATGACGACTTTAGAAATTGCAGTTTCCACTTTGCAATTTAATATCCCGCGAGTTTTACTATAGAATCGGGAACAATACCGTAAAGTGACAAACGTGCAACTACCGAACTATAACAAACAATACCGTAAAATAAACAACGTGTTGCTTACCTAGATTGGGAGGCAGAGAAGGGAATCTTGTAACGTTAGAAATGCAATTTTAATTAGGAGAAGTCACGAAAGCATCAGTTCAGTCTAAGAACTTGTTTGATTGGTTTATTAGCTTTAGAGCTGTATAGAGCTAAAATTAGATAACTGGGGTTGTATTAGTGACAATCTACGGATCTTTAATTTAAATCTGTGGAAGGTATTTGGTTCCTGAGCAATACGGCGACAGTATTTTAGACAGAAATAACAGGAGAATGTGCATAATAGCACATGAAGTTTTGCATGTGGTCAAGAAATGATCTTATAGGTAGGAACAAGAGATTTGAAATCATCACAAGTAGCCAGTCTTGGCAAGCATAGGTGCAAAAGAACATCCAAACAATGGAGGTAATGAAATGGTAGACTCTTTAGCCAAAAAGGGAGCTTTGGAGAAACCAATAGGGCCAGATCCGATGTGCTCTATAGCACAGCAGTTATGGAAGAAATAAGGGCGCCACTAAGGAAACAACACACACTCTTACTGGGGTCAACTCACTGGCATCAGGGAAACTCGAATAAAAAAGAGAGAAACAGAGAGAAAGCAAATAAACTCTTGAATGTGGAAAAGGAAGAACTGATAAGTTGCAACACCCATAACACCAGATTCAAAGGAAACAATATCAAGAACTCAGGCTGTGTGGTGAAAAGGAACAAGATATAGCAGAGATGCTCATCAGAACATAGAACCAGAGTGAAGAACAAATGAACTCTTGAATCTGGGAAGGGAACAGCTGAGGAGTTGCAACACCTACACCAGACGAGAAGGAAACAATATCAAGAACGCATAATGTGTGGTGAAGATGGAAAAGATAGAGCAAAGATGCTCATCAGAAGATAAAAGCAGAGCAAAGAGCAAAGAGCGAATAAACTCTTGAATTTGGGGAGGGAACAGCTGAGAAGTTGCAACATATACACCAAACGAGAAGGAAACAATATCAAGAACGGAGATGTGTGGTGAAGAGGAAGAAGATATTGCAGAGATGCTCATCAGAAGATAGAACCAGAGCAAAGAACAAATTAACTCTTGAATCTGGAAAGGGAACGGCTGAGGAGTTGCCACACCTACACCAGACGAGAAGGAAACAATATCAAGAACGCAGATGTGTGGTGAAGAGGAAGAAGATATTGCAGAGATGCTCATCAGAAGATAGAACCAGAGCAAAGAACAAATGAACTCTTAAATCTGGGAAGGGAAAAACTGAGGAGTTGCAACACCTACACCAAACGAGAAGGAAACAATATCAAGAACGCATGATGTGTGGTGAAGATGGAAAAGATATAGCAAAGATGCTCATCAGAAGATAAAAGCAGAGCAAAGAGCAAATAAACTCTTGAATTTGGGGAGGGAACAGCTGAGGAGTTGCAACACCTACACCAGACGAGAAGGAAACAATATCAAGAACGCATGATGTGTGGTGAAGATGGAAAAGATATAGCAAAGATGCTCATCAGAAGATAAAAGCAGAGCAAAGAGCAAATAAACTCTTGAATTTGGGGAGGGAACAGCTGAGGAGTTGCAACACCTACACCAAACGAGAAGGAAACAATATCAAGAACGCATGATGTGTGGTGAAGATGGAAAAGATATAGCAAAGATGCTCATCAGAAGATAAAAGCAGAGCAAAGAGCAAATAAACTCTTGAATTTGGGGAGGGAACAGCTGAGGAGTTGCAACACATACACCAAACGAGAAGGAAACAATATCAAGAACGCAGATGTGTGGTGAAGATTAAGAAGTTATTGCAGAGATGCTCATCAGAAGATAGAACCAAAGCAAAGAACAAATGAACTCTTGAATCTGGGAAGGGAACAGCTGAGGAGTTGCCACACCTACACCAGGCGAGAAGGAAACAATATCAAGAACGCAGGATGTGTGGTGGAGGGGAAGAAGATATAGCAGCGATGCTCATCAGAAGATAGAACCAGAGCAAAAATCAAATGAACTCTTGAATATGGGAAGGGAACAGCTGAGGAGTTACAACACCTACACCAGACAAGAAAGAAACAATATCAAGAACGCAGAATGTGTGGTGAAGAGGAAGGAGATATAGCAAAGGTGCTCATCAGGACGATACTTTATTTCTTTAAGAAGACAGGGTTGACGAGTTGAAACAAGCAGAATGGTACAATAAACGACGGTGTTACGAGAAACTAAACTGCAAGAGCTAGAAAAGATCAGTCTGTTTTAGATATTTCAGTTCCTTATCTCACATCTGTAACAAGCAGCATACTTCAGTTTGCCCAATCCTGAGTGTTAAGTAGCTGTATCTGTTTCCTGTTTAGAGTTACCTTGCCGAATGCATCTCTGATTCTTCCTCTTCACCACACATCCTGCGTTCTTGATATTGTTTCCTTCTCATCTGGTGTAGCTGTTCCACCTCATCAGCTGTTCCATTCCCAGATTCAATAACTCGTTTGCTCTTTGTTCTGGTTCTAGAGGACCTTGGTTTGTGCCACTTTTCTTTGGGAGGAGATGCCTTCCCTCCAGGAGGAGCAAAGACTTAGATGGTCATTCTTTGAGAGTCCAATTTCTTGGCTCCTTTGGCGTCGGTCTCCTGGCTTTGGTTGGGTTTGAACAGTAAATGGATCATCATTAGTAGATTTAACCCATTTTTGAAAAATTGGTTTTTCGTGCACCTTCTAACCCTCTGAGGTTTAGAGGCTGCACGAAAGCAGAGGAGGTTTAGAGGCTGGTTATCTGCCTCTTGAAAGGTTTTTCTTGTATGATCCTTATCCTCTTATCGACATCTTAACGCCCGCGGCATAGCTCAGACTTCTTTGAATGTTCTGGTTTGGATATACCAAGGATCATCTACCGTCATTCCGAGGGCCACCTTTTCGACTGCCTGCTGCTATTTGTTTCAGGTATGTTTCGATTGTATATCCTAACGTAGCTGAAGTACCTGTTATACCAATCTATTCCTTTAGATCCATAATGAAGTACCTTCCAATCATTGGGTAAAATTTGCTGTTTTGTAGAATATGGTGTGTCTTTATGCCTGAACGCATCTTCTACTTAGCACAATGTTTTAGTGTACTGTATAGGGCAATATTGTCCTCATCCTCGTATAGTACCGTACTCACCTCAGTCTCCCTGTAACGTCTAGCTTAACCCTGAAATCTTTTGGTAATTTTACTAGAAGAAGATAGAAATTCTGAGTCTACCATTTCAACTAGTAGGTTTCTGGAGCCAGTTCTTGGAGCTTGGTTCTTGTTGAAATCCATCAGATATAGCAACTTCAGATCTGTTGACTGCTCTGCCCTGAAGTCAAACTGTTTCTTTAATATAACCTACCTCTTTTCAGCTTGAGTATGTTCTTTCAGAATGATTTGCTCTGAAGCTAATTCATCAGTAGTCCTGTGAGAAAAAATGGAAAGAAAGTGCCTTCAATAATATGCCGTTAAGAGTGTATCCTGGTACCATCTTGAGGCAATTTTCGTTAAGATATCGCCAGGCTTTATATTCTGTCGAATCTTTCAGGTTCTACACTCAATCATCTCACTCGTCAGCATTTTCTTTAAATTACAGTTCAATGAAATAAAAACTTTCTTCCAAATCACTCAGCGATCTTGGTGTAGACGTTCTCGTTTCACCAATGTGGTGAGGGTCAATAAGTTTTCTTTTCCGCAATGTCTTGCTGTTTTCTGGCACAATACAAACCGTTACCAGTTTCAATTCTTGCAGTTGATAACTCAGCCGAACAATATCAAAATCATTAACCGAAATCCGATCTGGCTCAATTTTCTTTCCTTGATGAAGCATCAGTAGATTGTGGTCGCAAGAAATGGTATGTCCAATGTGGGGTTTCGATTTTGTTATTTAGTTCTCAGGTGAAGCTATGACCAGTACGCCGTTTCTACCATTGTTAAATAGATGAATTAATTCTTCTGATATGAATGTTAAATTTTCCAATTGCAATAATGCCTTACAAATCATTAAGGTTGATACCTTGCCTTGGTTGGTAACAGGAACAATTCTTACTCTTCACTTTGCTTGTCATTACTTTCAATCCTGTTGTCGATATCGTAGACATTTGCACTTATATTGCGCTTCTTCCTTGGAGAGAGGACAAGGGCCCTTTCGGCCCTTCCTGTGCAAAAATTACTTTTGTAGAGTGAACCTGATCTGAGACAGATATTCAAGCCCCACTTAATGTCGCTCTAGGAATTTATCTAGCTCAGTTTTTTAATACCATTAATTTTCCTAGAGATTGTCTGCAGAGGAGAAGGTGGAGGTCGTACTGCCATTACGACACCCTATACACAGAATGTTATGCTGGTCTATGCAGTACCTTTTTACTCTAAAAGTACTCTCCCGCTGATCTTATGCCTAGCTACTTAGATAAGCGGAGGGGGCAAAGTAGCCCTTAACCTGTAGTTGCGCATCCTCTGGTTCTGGAGATCTCTCTATGCATATTATTCTCCTTTTCATATTTTTTCAGCACTTTCTTTGTCTATCGATAGTCCTGGGTTGAGCTTCTGTTGAAAAAGAAGATCTGTTTTTCTCTTCGTATTAAGATTGCGCCATCAAGGTTGACTAAAACTAATTCTGTCACACTGACCAGTCTTCGGCAATTAGAGGGTACAGTTGCTGTGGTTTCTGTAAAGTCTGTTCTTCTTTGGTGGTTATTGTCTTCCAAGCCCCGTTTGTGATGACCTTCCTTACCCTTATCTAGCTTCTTAGTATTCTTCTTGCAAGATCTTCCTTAAATCTGTCTTCCGCTCTATTTTCTTCTTTTTCGCTTTCTGGCAGCTAAATTTCTTACTGGAAGGTCCATTCTTCAGGTGGCTGTATAATATTCTCCTTTTTGTTTTTTTCCAGCACTATTTTATCTGACGATAGTTCTGGTTGAGCTTCTGTTGAAAAAGAAGATCTGTTTCTATCGTCTTATTAAGATTGGGCCAACAATGTTGACTAAAACTAATTCTGTCACACTGACCAGTCTTCAGCATTTAGAGGGTACATTTGCTGCGGCTTCTGTAAAGTCTGTTCTTCCTTGTTGGTTACTGGCTTCCAATGTCGGTTTGTGTTGACTTTCTTTACCCTTAATTAGCTTCTAAGTGTTCTTCTTGCAAGATCTTCCTTAAATCTGACTAACACTATATTTTCTTCGTTTTTGCTACCTGGCAGCTAAATTTTTTACTGGAAGGTCCATACAGAGATTGAGACAAAAGTTCATTTAAATATGTATATCTACTACTAATGATAACAACCTTTATGGTATAGTAAATGTAACGAGTATTGTGGTATGTTCGAGGCTTCAACGTTGCATTTCTCAATATTTTGTTCTATTTATAGCCTTATAGATTAACATTAATCAATCCAATTTTAACAATTTATCTTTTCCTAGTTCCAGACACTTTAAATTTACCGCACATCCCGCTTCTTTAACCATCAAAGCGTTGCATACGTGAGTTAATGCAGAATGAAGCCGTTGAATAAATATGCATCGAATTTAAATAAATGCATACCAAATAACAAGATGAAATTAGATAACCGACCGTAAAGCCGTCCCATGATGATGCCTCGAGACTGTGCAAGTGGC
This sequence comes from Taphrorychus bicolor, assembly GCA_951812265.1. Classification (NCBI taxonomy): domain Eukaryota; kingdom Metazoa; phylum Arthropoda; class Insecta; order Coleoptera; family Curculionidae; genus Taphrorychus; species Taphrorychus bicolor. The sequence goes on from OX638305.1 coordinate 21,474,311, forward strand.
ACTTAAGTCCGGCCAAGGAGACAGCGAAAAAAAGCCAGTCGGTCCTGAAGCGGGGACGAAACGTATGAAAACAAGCAATTTTAACACTCGGTCCTTAGGGGAACAGTCTCAGTAATTAACAGGAGTCATGTATGGTGCCGTTAAGCCGATGGCATATCGGACACGACGCTGACCTCGGACAACTGTCTATCTACGGGGTGTCGCACGTTTTTCAATTCTTCCGCTTCTTTAAGTAATCAAGACAGTCGCCTTTTGCGGTGGAAGCCAAATGGCCACCCAACATCCCAAAAAATTACGATCTGATAGCTTTTTTTTGCCTATAGACATCAAAGCAGGTACTTGAGACGCTCTCGCTGACGTGGGATGGACCTTAAATCGTTAATAACTGGACGTTCGTGCGAAATGGGGTCACTTGTATCGAAGATGAAATGCCTGCATGCTGGGAATATAATTATAGGGGACTTGCCCAAGCAAAGGAGTGTTACAACCTTTCATTCTAGTGGCCCAGATCGGCAAGATGTAGACCGGAGAACTAAATAAGGAGCCGTCAGGCAGAGTCAAAGGTCGGCATTAAGATCTCGGAGGTGCGCGCAAAGACGTTAATAGGGTCACCCAGTATGCAAACCCGGACATTTTTTCCTTATTGTTTCCCTAGCGACCGGATAATTTTGTTGTTATTTAGAGATGTGGATCAATAATACTGTCCTTTTTATTAATAGTTTTTATACTAGAAACATGCATTCTCTTCAAAACATGGCAAACCTTCAAAGTTAACTACTTATATGTCTTTTGATGGAAACTCGGGCCCTAAAAATGTTCTTCTTTTTTGTCAACCTTTTGGGGTGAAAGAGGACATCAAGAAGAAGAAAACACAGTTGGATTCCGATCGGTCGATCGGTCGAGGCGTTCTCAAGTTAGAAGCGGTCAAAGTTGAGAATTGAGGAAAAAGTTGTAATACCCCCCGTCCCCCCCACTCCAACCCTTTGGACATTTTCGAACAAATTTCGGAAAATTTTTTTTGCTGTTTTTGATCAGAATGGCATGCTTGCAGTCTCCTAAGAACGTAAGAAACTGAATTGGAATGTATTTAATCTCTAAAGAAGTTTTTTAAAAATGGTAAAAAAACGCGATTCTAAAAGTGCTTAGAAATCAATATCCGAAGGGGTCTATCTCCGAAAAGGTTGCACCCACAGAACTTCCGATGATGGGAGGTGAAAGAGGATACCAAAAAGAGGAAAAAGCAGTTGGAGTCATTCCGATCGGTCAAGACGTTCTCAAGTTACAGGCGGTCAAAATTGAGAATTGAGGAAAAAGTCTCAATACCACCGCATCAATACCTCAATACAACATTTTCAAAAAAATTTCGGAAAATTTTTTTGCTGTTCCTGACTGGAATGAAACGCTTGCAATCCCCTAAGAACGTAACAAACTCAATTCGAATTAATTTAACCTCTAAAGAGGTTTTTTTTAACAATGGTCAAAAAACGCGATTCTAAAAGTGCCTAAAAAACGACTTCCGAAGGGCTCTATCTCCAAAAATATTCCACCTACGGGACGTTGTGAGGGTGGGAGGTGAAAGAGAACATCAAGAAGAGGAAAACACAGTTGGATTCACTCCGATCGGTCTAGGCGTTCTCAAGTTACAGGCGGTCAAAGTTGCGGTTTGCGAAAAAAGGACATTTTCGAAAAAAAATCGGAAAATTGCTTTTTTGCTGTTTTTAATCGGAATGGCACGCTTGCAATCTCCTAAGAACATAACTAGATTCGAATGAATTTAACTTTTAAAGAGGTTTTTTTAAGAAAGATTCAAAAACACAATTCTAAAAATGCTTCAAAATCGACCTCCAAAGGAGTCTGAAAATATTGCACCCACGGAACTTCCGATAACGGGTGTTGAAAGAGGACATCAAGAAGAGGAAAAAACAGTTGGATTCACTGCGATCGGTCGAGGCGTTCTCAAGTTACAGGCGGTCAAAGTTGAGAATTTAGGAAAAAGTCATGTAACGCACAAATTGATAGTCTCTTGAAGAAAAATCCAACGTTTATTATTATTGATTTATTGATGAACAATAAATCAATTCTTTCTAACTTACTTTTTGCAAAAAGTCGAGTAGTGATGGCTGATTTATTGTTACGTACAAATAGATAGTGTCTTGAAGAAAAATCCAACGTTTATTATTACTGATTTATTGATGAACAATAAATTAATCCTTTCTAACTTACATTTTGCAAAAATTTAAGTAATGATAGCTGATTTATTGTCACGTACAAATAGTTAGTGCCTTGAAGAAAAGCCCAGCGTTTATTATTGAATTATTGATGAACAATAAATCATTCAGGCTCGAGACCAGGAGAATAAAAATTAACAAAAAATATAAAAATCGTTCGGAAATCTTGTAAAATTCTGATGCAGACTTGAGTTCTTTTGTTAAGCTGCAAAGAGATTTATTGGTCAAATATGTGGAGTTCTTTTTAACTTACTAATAAACAATTTTTTTTTGCAAAAAGTCGAGTAATGGTGGTTGATTTATTGAAGTTACTTTTCTACTAATCAATCACTTTAGTTTCACAGAAAAATTGAACCATCTCACCCAAAAATATCATTAAGTTAACGTCTGTTTCCGAATGCATAAATAACTTATATTTATTTATGTTTATTGACACGGACCCAAAATGTAAAAATCATTAGTCGTTAATCCCTCATAAGGTCCAATTTTGGAGTTTTGATTCGGAATAATAGTGCAGATTTAAGTGAAAATTTAAATTGATCAATATTTCGAAAATCCAACGTTTATTATTACTGATTTATTGATGAACAATAAATCAATTCTTTCTAACTTTTTGCAAAAAATCGAATAGTGATGGCTGATTTATTGTAACGCACAAATTGATAGTTTCTGGAAGAAAAATCCAACGCTTATTATTACTAATTTATTGATGAACAATAAATCAATTCTTTCTAACTTTTTGCAAAAAGTCCAGTAGTGATGGCTGATTTATTATTACGTACAAATAGATAGTTTCTTGAAGAAAAATCCAACTTTTATTATTACTGATTTATTCATGAACAATAAATCAATTCTTTCTAACTTTTTGCAAAAAATCGAGTAGTGATGACTGATTTATTGTAACGCACAAATTGATATTTTCTTGAAGAAAAATCTAACGTTTATTATTACTAATTTATTGATCAACAATAAACCAATTCTTTCTAACTTTTTGCAAAAAGTCCAGTAGTGATGGCTGATTTATTATTACGTACAAATAAATAGTTTTTTGAAGAAAAATCCAACTTTTATTATTACTGATTTATTGATGAACAATAAATCAATTATTTTTAACTTACTTTTTGCAAAATGTCGAGTAGTGATGGCAGATTTATTGTTACGTACAAATAGATAGTTTCTTGAAGAAAAATCCAACTTTTATTATTACTGATTTATTGATGAACAATAAATCCATTCTTTCTAACTTTTTCCAAAAAATCGAGTAGTGATGGCTGATTTATTATAACGCACAAATTGATAGTTTCTTGAAGAAAAATCCAACGTTTATTATTACCGATTTATTGATGAACAATAAATCAATTCTTTCTAACTTACTTTTTGCAAAATGTCGAGTAGTGATGGCTATGTTTTTGATCGGAATGGCACGCTTGCAGTCCCTCAAGATCGTAACAAACTCAATTCGAATTAACTTAACCTCTAAAAAGGTTTTTTAAAAATGGTCAAAAAACGCGATTCTAATGGTGCTTAAAAATCGACCTCCGAAGGGTCTATCTCCGAAAATGTTGCATCTAGAGAACTTTTGATGGTGGGAGGTGAAAGTGGACATCAAGAAGAGGAAAAAACAGTTAGAATCACTCCGATCGGTCGAGGCGTTCGCATGTTACAGGCGGTCATAGTTGAGAATTGGAAAAAAAGTCGTAATTATCCCCCCTTTGAACATTTTCAAAAATATTTCGGAAAATTATTTTGCTGTTGATCGGAATGGCACGCTTGCAATCTCTTAGGAACGTAACAAACTCAATTGGAATGAATTTAATTTCTAAAGAGGTTTTTTCTTTAAATTATTAAAAAACGCGATTCTAAAAGTGCTCAAAAATCGACTTCCGGGGGGTCTATCTCCGAAAATATTGCACCTACGGAACTTTCGATTGTGGTATGTAAAAGAGCACATCAAGGAGAGGAAAAAACTGTTGGATTCACTCCAATCGGTCGAGACATTCTGAAGTTACAGGGGGTCAAAGTTGAGAATTGAGGAAAAAGTCGTAACTACCTGACTAACCTGAACATTTTCAAAAAAATTTTAGAAATTTGTTTTGCTGTTTTTGATCGGAATGGCACTCTTGCAGTCCCCTAAGAACGTAACAAACTCAGTTCGAAAAAATTTAAGCTCTAAAGAGGTATTTTTTAATGGTCAATGGTCAAAAAAATTACAAAAGGGGTCTATATACTCTTGCCACTAAAAAAAGTGGGCTCAAAAAATTTTTGCTCTATTTCCCCCCCCCCCCCCCCTTCTTCACAGAAAGCTGGATCCGCCACTGTGAGTAAGTTTTTGTTTCAACTTATTTCTACGCCTCTTTACCCCTACTTGCTCGCTTGACGCTGATGAGGATCAAAACGTTGAAACCGGTCCGTCTTAAAGAATTTTAATAAAACTAGACTGGTTTTTGGTCGTTAATGTTGCCCTTTCCCTTTTAGCATCCACTTTGCATACTAGCTAATAATAATTTAAATTGACGAAACGGTATCTCGATAGGCCAACGAATTAGACGTGCCATTATAGCTCAGTTAGGAACGCTGTACTGGTTCAAATCAGGCTATAGACGTATTTTTCCTTTAATTTAAATTATTATTATGCTTCTATATTCTGAAGTCACTAAGCATCACTAAATTGGTTAAATATCTGCAGTTACATCAAAGTTATACCAAAGTTATATCAAAGTTATACCAAAGTTATACCAAAGTTATACCAAAGTTATACCAAAGTTATACCAAAGTTATACCAGACTTATACCGAAAAAAATCCCCACCATTTGCTTGGCACGAGCACACTGCAATAACCGCTTTATTATCAATTAAACTCATACACGATGTATAAGTTTCCAGCAATTTAGTACAATTTTTGATCAAAAAGGGCAGTTTTGGTGAGTTTGAAGACAAAAACAATCCAAGGGAAAAGCTCTTGAAAGCAGTTACCTTGGTAACCATAACTTCTCAGTTTTCTGCGAGAAGCGAGGGCTCAAATTATTTTTATTTTATTAGGTTTTGAATTTTGAATATGTTGATTGTTCATCAGCAGTAAATACCGTCCTAGATAGAAGTGTCCAAGTGTTCATGCAACATTATTGTACTAGCCCTTATGGTTGTTTCAAGAGCCAATATTAGGAAACTTAAGAGTTGACAACAACACCTTTTCATAGGATTTGAAAATGGAAATTAAAAAGTTGTATAAAATAAAAAGGACTTTATTGTTGTTGATGAATTTATGTGTAAAGTGAATCAAAGAGTTTTATCCACAGTCACTGATCAGGCGTTATTTGGCTTCCCTAATTCCAATATCGACAAACAAAGAGGGTATTGAAAACTTTAGAATAGCCCGGTTTTATTTTAAAAAAATAGCACAAAATATGCCTGGATTTCAGCTAAATACTAGCGAGAGTTTGATCGAGAGTTTGATATTTTAATCTGCCATCCAGTTTTGCAAAGTCGAAAGCTTATTTCCTCCGCGAGAGAATAAATTTCAGTGTTTGCATAATAATGACCATCACTTCGGTTTTGACGCAGAGCAGAGTTCAATTATTGTTCTTCTATATTTCATTTTGCAATTTTAGAGTACTATGGATTACTCAGCGAAATATTCTCTTAATACTCGTTAGGTGCTATTCGATTACTTTGGAGAAAAATGGCTACAAAACAAAAGAAAAAGTTTTCCTGCTTTGCATAAGAGTCTTGTCTTCTTATTGATTGGAACAAGCCAAAGAAGACAATATTCAAATTTTAACTGTTGTTTTGTTTGTTGTTAGAATACAAACATGCTCCGTTTGATTTGTTGAATAATTTTTCGTTTTGATTCGAAATCAATTTACTGCGAAAAAGCCTCCCTGCCGATTTTAAGTAACAGCTTGAAAATCTACATTTCCCCGGATTCCCCTATTTGCAATTCAAATTTATTGACGTTTGTCTCGTATATATCGGCAAATTCGAAATGAACAAACTGTGATATTTTTCCTAAAGAGGGTGAATACATTTCCGTTAGCTTCGTCCATGATGCTTGATCTTGAGTTGATGTTGAGCTTGATGTTGAGCTTCGTCCCAAGTCCATGATCCATGATCCATGAGCTTTGATTTATTAACAGTGGTACCAAGTACAGCTTTATTGATTAAGCTCCGGTACGGCAATCAGCCGTCATCCTCTCAACATCTCGAATTAATCTCTCTTATTACAAATTACTCTTCTGATCAATTATAACAGCAAAAATTACTCATCGGCCATTTCAACCCACCCATGGCTTTTTCTCGTTGCATTTATCAGATCCCATTAGGATATAGCTTAATGCGTCTTAGCTCCCGGTCTAAAGCCCCTTGTATTTATCATCTGTTTGCGGTAAGAAGCTCCGGGCGTAAATTAACTGTTTCATTAACTGTGCAGATAATAAAAGTAGGTTGTTTTTTTTAACTTTCGCGGAAAATCTGCTAAACAGTCGGTCGACGCAGATAGCGAACGGTATAACTGAGAGTGCTGCGAAATGGCGGGAAGGAATGCGCCTTCTTCGGAATTTGCGCATTTACGTTATGTAAAGATGCAAGTAATCTTCGGCCTGATCTTACATGCAAAAAGACATATGTACCCGCATTTTATCATAAAAGTTTCCTGAAATTTCTTTCGAAACAAATGCCTTCCTCTTCTTCTAGATTGCGATGGCCTCTTGTCAGTACTCTAACTTAACGCCACACTATTTAGTTTCAACAGTAACAGTAACAGTAACAATATATTTTCATCTTTCTGTACATAAGTACAGAAAGGTGAAAACACGTCAACACTAGCAATAGCAACAACAATTATGAAAATATATAGTTAAAGTACTCTTCTAGACTATAAGGTTCCATTAGTATTAGGGTTTTCCTAACTTTATTTTTATAATGGTTTAAACTGGTAATAACTTTTATGCTATTTGGAAGCTTTTTGTATATTTTTACACACATGTAATAAGTAATTGTGAGTCTGTGAATAGGATAGTATATATTTTGATTTCTAGTGTTATATGAATGATTTGTCTCTGTTTCAAATTTTTCCTTATTCTTAAGCATTCTGAAATAAAAATTCCAAGCACTGTGAGAATCCCTAGAAAGACCCCCCAGAAAATGACACCATATCTCTGGTCACTGACAAGAGTTCCGATCAATCATTTTTCACATCCAATTTCACTGCTTTCGGTAAATCAAAAGTTTTTATTCTCTTCTTTTAATGTTCTTCGATATTATTTTGTACTTGGTTTCTATGCACTTCCTTTCTGCATACTCCTTAAGATGATTCCCAGTGTCTTTGATACAGTTTCCTGGATATTGGTTGGCAAATTTCCATTTTTTCTTTCATTCCCGAAATAGTATAATAAATTTAACACTATTTGCTTGGATTAAAAATGCAAAAACTCGAAAATTGCTTAGAATTATTAATTTTGCCTAATTAGACTGTCAGAGTGACATTTATAAATCAAAATGAGGGGAAAAAATACACATTTTGGTGACCACTTTAAGCCAGAGACTTGTCTAAAGTTGTATATATCTGTCTTTTTTATCATACGGCTTGTTTTTGGTCGGTACAAATAAATGCCATAAAAAGAAACAAACATTTCAAAGTTTGTCCTTGATGAATCGTCGGACCCGCCAGTTAAGAACCCAATCGACTATAGTTTCCAGAATCCAGAAATTCATTTATGCTGACTCCGAGAAAAGTAGTGCTATGTACTGGTTTTACCAGATTACTTTGTAGAGATAGCTCACTCGAGTGTTTAGTTCTAAATAAAATTACATTAGTCTTTGAACTGTTTACTGTTAATTCGTTCTGACATGCATATGCCCTGTCAAAAGTCAGTTCTGTTCGAAGAACTTTTTTATTAACATCAACCCCCTTGATTAAGGGGGTTGATGAGTTAAATCATTCTTTTATTATGAACATTTGTCCTGTCGGTCTCCTGAAGTCTTTAAGGGATACCATTTCCTCCGTTAAGTGACTTTTATAGCTGAATGCAAAGGCCTTCTATTAGTAGACAGCATCATGACCTCTGTCAAGGTTACTTTACTTGTGGCACCGTTTTTATCCATAAAAAATGAGATTCAAGCATGAAGAAGTATCGATAGTTGTACTTGTATTCAATTTGAGTGGACTTGTACACTCAGAGCCCGCCCTCCTGGCTAGAGAGACGTCCCTCTTGGTTGGGCGTTGGTCCCAGTCTGCCCATGAGGGAACCGACGACCGACGTAGCGAGTGTCTAATGTGCGTTTTAATGCCATTAGGTCGAAGACCATGGCTTCCAAGCCAGCCAGAGCATTGTTGGACTCATCATTGAATGGATGAAAAGGGGTGTTATGTACGTCACTTGTTGCAGCCGATATGTCGCCTTCATTGCCTCTCGCTCCAGAACTACTGGAAGTGGAAGCAGGTAAAGCATGCGCTCCATGGTTGCCGTGGGCGTTGTTCTCATTGCCCCCGTGATGCAGAGGCATATTTGTCTTTGCAAAGAGGACAGTTTAGCTTTGACGGAGCTCTGTCTGCTCTTTCGATACGAAACTATGGCTCCATACGTGATTATCGGTCTTATTACCGTCACGTATAGCCACCTAGTTTGTTGGTATCTTATTTCCCATGATTTGTCGCAAAGGTCCTTGCGCGACCAAAGGGAGAGCTGTACCCTCTTAACGGTACGAGTCACATGTGGGATCCACGTGAGTGATTTGTCCAAGCTCCTAGAAATTTTACTTCGTTGGTAAAGGGGATTGACGTCCCGAACAAAGATGGAGGTTTCAAGAAGTCCAGCCTCTTCCTTCGGGTAAATGGCACAATCACCGTTTTCCTAGGGTTTTTTAATAATAATAATAATAATAATAATAATAATAATAATATCCTTTATTGCCAGGAAAATGATGATACATCACAAAGCAACGTCAAAACAAAAAGAAAGTTTAAAAGGGCAAAAGACGCCCGATCAAATGGTATAAAATGGCAGTGGATATCGAAGTATAAAAAGTATATAAAGTAAGCCCATAATGGGTAAACATCAAAACATCAATAATAAAATAAAATAGAGTAAAAGACAAGCATCAATAAATTAAAAATCTACTCCACAAAGTTAAATGAATAAAAACATATATCTCTTAAAAATAAAAGTGTCTCCCTGCGAAACTTTGGAATGTTAGCCACTTCCCTAATGTTTCGTGGCAACAGACTGTAGGCTTTCATAGCTCTATATAGTGGGCCCTTTTCCAGGAAGGTAGAACAATGTGGAGGAACTGACAGATCCTCCCTACCTAGTTTAGTTAAGTTACTACAGACATATTGGGTGTAGATAGAGTACAGACACAATTTCGCACAAACAGATTTGGATTCCTTTTGACAAACATAACCAAGGATAAAAAATACAATGATGGAGCCGTGAGGATATTTAGTTGCTGAAAATATGATTTGCAGCTAGTTCTGGGATGGATTGCAACCATAGTTGCTGCTGACCCACAAAGACTGCCCTGGCTCTGCCAGAGGCCCCCCAGAACAAAGCTCCATAGCTGAGAACGGATTGAATGCACGACACATAATACAGCCTCATGGTGTCCAAAGAAATCACATCGCGGAGCCTCCGAACAAGGGCACAACTACTATTCATCGTCGAGACAAAGGCGTCACAATGCGCATCCCAGCTGAGGCGATCATCAATGTACATTCCCAGGAACTTAATGTTATCAGCCGCTACCAACGACCTCCCATCCACAGGAACGTAGAGAGAGCATCGCGATTTTACCTTTTTAAAATATACAAGACCAGTTTTATTGGCATTCAGTTTTAGGCTCATTCGATCACACAATTCTCTCATTTCATTTACCGTTGTCACGCATGATACAGACAGAGCACCAGTGGTTGGGCTCTCCAGGGTCACTGACGAATCATCAGCATACTGGCAAACCAAACCTGATCCGATGCTACCCCTAGGTTTATTTACATAGATGAGAAATAGTAAGGGACCCAAAATTGATCCTTGCGGAACACCCCGATTTACATCTGTCATTCCCGACAGGCAATATTTACCATCATGTGAGACCCAGAGCCTGTTTTCTTCCTCCCAGATAAGATGCAATCAATGCCAAGCATCTACCCCTCACCCCATAAGATTCCAGCCGCTGTAGCAGCAGCTGGTGACTGATAGTGTCAAAAGCCCTGGATAGATCAAAATAGAGTATAGCCACCTCATCACCTCGATCCACACTGCACATATGCAGCTTACAGTGCTGAAGATTGCCAATTCCGTGCTTCGTCCCTGTACAAAACCAAACTGACAATCAGCCAATATATCATGAGAATGCATATAATTTACCATTCGTTGATATATAACTTTTTCTAAGATTTTGGAGAATGATGACAGAATTGATATTGGCCTGTAATTGGATATTATGGAACGGTCTTCCTTTTTGTGAACAGACACAACCTTGGCAATCTTCAGCTTATCAGGAAACACACCGGTCACAAGGGACTCATTCACAACATGAGCCAGTGGTACTGAAATAGACTGTGCCACATACTTTAATATCTTAACTGGTACTTCATCAAGGCCAGCCGAGTATTTATTGGGAAGATCGAGCAATAAGCGAAAGATCTCAGATTCAGATGCAGGACTAAGAAAAATTGATGGATACTGATAATTGTCATTCACAGGAATTAGATTTTCATTAACTGAAGACAGATCAAATTTGTTTTTAAACATTTCGCAGATCTTTTCCAACTCATTCACTAAAGTTTCATTTTCATCCTTTATAATTATTTCAGGTTGTGACTTAAGTTTATTAGTCATATTTCTAAATATATTCCAAGCGGATTTTGACTTGTTCTTAGAATTTACAATTTGATTGTCATTAAATGATTTTCTGAAAGATTTTAGATACTTTCTGTATTTACCTCTTTCTGCTTTGTATTTCAAATAACACTGTTTACTTCCTGTTAGTTGATACCAGACATAGATATCTTATATATACTGAGAATACTGCCTAATCTCCGCATTGACCCAGCCCTGTGATAGTTATTTGTTCCTACGCACCTGCATCGGAAAAGAACCTAGCATTATTGCTAGGTTTTCTTTTGAACACCAGCTGCCTACAACATCCAGTATCTCACCGTGCTGGAGAATTGTTGGTCTGGATGGTTTCTTATAAGGATAACGATGTCTTTCGCGTATGCTTCGACCTCGACTTCCCATAGTTCCAAAGTAGCCAGAAGGTTGTGCACTAATAGAGACCATAGGAGTGGTGAAAGGACCCCGCCCTGTGAACAACCTCCCGCTGTTGTAAATCTGACAGTGTCATCGTTTAATGATGTAGTGATCAGTCTGGATTCTAGCATGTTGCCAATCCAGTTGGTTATTGTTGGTTCGATCCTTCTCGCTTTAGTGGCACTGAGGAGGGAGTCTGTAGGTGCATTATTAAAGGCCCCTTCCATGTCTATAAAATACCAACTGCTACCCCCTTTGAATCCAGGGTATCTTGGATTTTCTCCACCAGGTTGTGGTATTAGTTCTGTTGATTTGTTAGCTTAATATGCAAACTGTCCCGTATTAAGGGGGTACATTGTTAGCGCTCTCTCCCTTATGTATAGGCCTAGCAGCTTTTCCAAACTTTTCAGCAGAAACAAGGTTACACTGATTGGCCTGAGCGATTTAGGATCTTTTCCTCTACATCCTATCTTTGGTATGTAGACGACCCTCACCCTCGACCAGCAGTTTGGAATAAAATTCCATGCAAGGCTCGCTCTAAAGAGCTTTGTTAATAGAGGTGCGAGTTAATCCAACCCCGTTGTAATAGTACCGAGAACTCTCCATCCTCCACAGGGAATTTGTATGGGTGAAAAGCCATAATCGTAGATTTTAGCAGGGTTGGTTTGACCACTTTTTTGAAGAACTCCCAATCTGCCCTGTTGGGTCGTTTAAATCGTTCCAAGGGGCTTGTGTTAATCACCAATTTTGTCAGTCGACTACCCGGAAAATGACAGCTTGCCAGTATCTCTAACGTGTCACTACCAATGGAAGGCTCCCTGGAGAGAATCCTATGGATTCGGGCTCCTGTTGGCAGGTCTTCATGCCGCCACAGAAACTTCTCTAAGACTCTCTGTTAGCAGCCCTGATCTGCCGGTTGTAGTTAGTTAGGGCCTGTCTGTAAGTGTCCCAGTCGCCGGTTATTTTTGCTTTATTCAAGAGTCGTCGGACGTTTTTCCTCTGACTTTCCAGGCGATTATTCCACCAGGATGTTCGTCTGTTGACTTTTTTTTGTTCTCGTTGGACAGTTGGGTTCATAGCCCTGAAGAGCAGCTTTTGCCAGCTGATCTGCTGCCAGCTCCATGTTGGTAAGACCGTCAAACGAGATGTTGATCGTATTCAGTTGTGTCTGGAAGGACTCCCGATACGAAGCCCTGTTTGTGCTTTTAGGATCTTTAAAAGTGACCATAAGTCCTGTAGAATTGAGGTCTTTCCTCTCCACTTTGTCATGATTTTTTCCTGGTTTAGGCCGTGTAGGAATGAATGTGCCCTTCCCTTTAAACTGCGCCTGTCAAGGTGTGTTGGGTTTGTGGCCCTTCCCCAAAGCGTCTGGAGCAGCCTTTGATGTTTGGCCAGCTTTGGCACCGGACATACCAGAGCTGCCAAGTCTATTCGACCGCTCCTCATGACCATCAGCGGAGGGTGGCTTATCCAGCCGCTCTGCTTGTTCTTCAGCGATGGGTTGTTTGCCGAAACCAGCTTTTTCCCCGTAGCTCTTGCCCGTCTTGCTTCGGTAAAAAGATACAAATTTTTTCTAGCGATTTCTTTCTACATTACGAACTCTGACGAGGTTACATCGTGGCACCCTTGTTCTCCTTTGAAACCAAGAAGTAAGCATGAAGAAGTGTCATTAATTGGTCCTGCCCCAAAGACAAAAGTAAAATGGGGGGAGGCTCCTGAGGGGGAGGGAAAAGACTAAAAAAAGGATGTCAGTGGTAAGTTGGGAATACGTTGTATTACCATGCTGGTGTCTACTATAAAAGATGAATATTATTCAAGACCAGCTGAATATTATTTTTCCGATAGTATCTGATTAGAATAGTCGATGTCCTAAGCAGAGGTTTTTAAATGTCTTCTAACGTAATTAGCCCCCAGTAATGGCACTAAGTTTACCATTACTGACATTGCTGACACAGCATTTGCTGATTACAAAAATTGCTACTTGAGGCATGGTAAATGTCTCTCGTCTGACCAAAGGCACAAAAATCATTGTTCCTAATGCCAATTCTTCAGAGAGACGTTTGAAAGTTACTTGGGAGGCAGATCTCATATGATATGTTCCCCCAAGTTCTAATTCAGTTAATTTTAACCTTTTATTAATCCAGTCCAATCTATGGCAATTATTGTTTATATCCAGCTTTACCTTCATACTGCTTTGCACGTTATTCCCAAATATGGCTTTTTCAAGATTGCTACAGGATTTACTCCAGGCAATCAAAACTTCTCCAATGTGGAGTTAAATATTTTGCCGCGCCTAGTTTTATAGTTCCATATTCTTAGCCCTTGCGTGTTTTAATTCCCAGAGCATATAAAGGTGGCATCAGGTTCATAACTTTTCGGAATTTTTTTGGTAGTTGTTATCGATCCTCAAGTTCAAAAATGTGATGGGTTATGCGGGAACAGGGTCACGAAAGGACGAAGGCAACTATTTGAATTAGTATTTCTGCATTCTCAGGACGCTAAAATTATATGTGAGCGATTTACAAAAAAGGGGCTCTTAAATGGCTCTATAACAGTAAACATTGTTATTCAAGTTACAATTCGGTTTTGTCTTTCTTGTTCTTTAATTTACGCAGCACTTTAGTACCACATTCTGGAGAAGGCAAGCAAGAACCGAAGAGTGACAATTACAAACACTTTAAAATTTTGTTTAAAATAGTGGGACTACACAGTTAAATCCACACACAAACAGACAGGCAACGCTAACAATGTTGTTAACATTTTGCTCTTTACTAATAAAGCCCCTTTTAAAAAGTGTATCGATAATTTTGTTGTTTTTATTTGTACAAAATAAAACCACTTGCCACAAAGCCTGCTTGCTTGCCAAACAAGTCAAAACTAGTGCAGCGGTTGCTCCAAAAATTTATTTTCAATCGAAAGTACACAAAAACAATACAGCACTCTTCTTTTTTGTGTTCTCGATTGTACAACCTCACCAAACACATATCTAACATCTTGAAGAACGCATTTATAGTTAATGACAAACATATTAAAGACTCTTTTAAATTTGCCAACAATCAGACAACAAAAAGTACCAAAAGGTTTCGAAATAATATCCTTGGACGTCAAATCTCTGTTTACTAATATACCTAGAGATATAATTTTAGAATTAATTGCAAAAAAGTGGCATCTTCTGAGGGACAGCAGTGGTATTCCTATGACTGAGTTTCTAGACCTTGTTAAATTTGTTTTCGATAACAACTACTTCCAACACAACAAAACATTCTTCAGGCAAAGCTTCGGATTGGGGATGGGTAATTGCTTGTCGCCAGTGTGTGCAGACCTGGTAATGCAAGACTTACAAGAGAAAGGCACTGCCAGGTTGCCGTTTGAAGTGCCTTTTTTTGCAACATTCAATGCATATCATAGTAAATTAAAGTTTACAATTGAAAAAGAAGTTAATAACAGAATACCCTTTTTGGATACTCTAGTAGTTAAATTGGATGATGGCACAATGGAATTATTAATTTTAACTCAGAGAACCCCATCATTCAAAAGCTCAATATCATAAATTGCTTGAAAAGGAGAGCACTAGATATTTCATCTCCAAATTACCAAAAAAAAAATCTTAGGTATATAGAAGAAATCCTGATCTCTAATAATTATCCGATTACAATAATTTGAAAAATTCTAAACGATAATAACAACATTAATAACCCTGTAAATAAACAAGATACTATATTTTTTAAAGTTCCATACATTGATGCCCTATCAAGCAAAAATAAAACAATTTTACAAAGTTATACAACACAAGAAAATAAAAATTACCGATAAAAGTCAAAATACAATCAAAACTAAATTTTTCTCGAAGTTAAAAGCAAAAACGGAACAAGAACTTAAATCGAACGTAATTTATAATATTCCCTGTAGTGATTGTCGCAAGTTTTATATAGGTCAGACATCCAGATATCTTAAACAAGGAGTTAAGGAACACCAATATGATGAAAAAAATTATCTCACTAAAACAACCCGACCGGTCTGGTGGAACACAACATTGATACAGGTCACAAATTTAGTTACGAAAGTGTTAAAATACTGGACACTCAACCTAACTATAAAAAAAGACTTATGTCAGAAATGATCAATATACAGAAGTAAAGCAATAGCGTTAGTCATAATTAGCAAATTAGAAAAACACTGGCAGATTACCTAATAACTAATTCTGTTTCAATGTTTTGTTTTTTTTTCTTCTTTGGCAATGTAGAATCCTTAAGATCAGCTCAACTCAGAACCTACATAACTTATACATACGGCAAAAAAATTTGCAAGATCTCCCTCTTTAAAAGAAGTCGATATGCCTATCAATGTGTGGGACCCCAATTTATTTTTTTGTTGTCACTCCGGCTGATAACAATTGGTATTTCGTGCTAATTTCGAGGATCAATCGACATCCTAAACCTATATTGTTAGCGTTGTCTGTCTGTTTGTGTGTGGATTTAACCAATATTTTAAACAAAATTTTAAAGTGTTTGTAATTGTCACTCTTCGGTTCTTGCTTGCCTACTCCAGAATATGGTTACTCTAGATTGTGCTGTACTAAAGTGCTGTGTAAATTGAAGAACAAGGAAGACAAAACCGATTTGTAAGTTGAATAACAATGTTTACTGTTATATAGCCATTTAGGAGCCCCCTTTTTGTAAATTGCTCACATATAATTTTAGCGTCCTGAGGATGCAGAAATATATCTGCGAAACGTAGACCAATTTAAATAGATGCCTTTTAAATTTAAATAGAACCCATCACATTTTTTTACGGTTTTCCCACGATATTTTATTAGCATTTGCTTCAAGTTTATCAAAATAGACGGAAAAAACATCAGCACGCAACGCCTCGAATACGGAGTATTCATTAAGAAACGTCATCTAGTAGGCTAAGAATTTTTCAGGATGACATAATCAAAGGGTAAGTTTGTTTTTTAGATCCGAGATTAGATCAATTTTTGGTCACGTGACTACAGATCGATCAGACTAATTTGCTATTAAAAGATGACAACAATTCTAACTGGAGTTCTAACCTTACATTTTGCATTTATCATTTGTCAACAATGAATAGCTGTGCTTTGTAACTAGGTAGGTTCTCTAATAAAATCACTAATAATGATAATAATATAATTAATTTGTGTAACATAAATTTAGCTAAATCAATAATAAAAATGGAAGCTAGAGTCAACACAGCAATTTTAGCATTTGTCCAAGGACATGAAATTATATTTGAAGAAGATGATGATGATGAAGCTGAAGTTCATATTTTGAAAACAGAAAATTTTGCCGAATTTATTATTCCAAACTTTCCCGACCATCAATTCAAACAACATTTCAAGATGAACCCAACGACATTTGAAGAATTTTTGAAAAATTAAAATCTGTAAGTGATAAAAAGGTCTCCTCTGGACATCCTGAAATCCCACTTGAGAAACAACTTTTTGTAACACTCTGGTGTCTGGCAAACACAATGTTTTCGGTAAGTCATAAAAAGAAATAAACAGAAATTTGAAGTAGGGCAAGAGCAATGTTTATGCAAAGAGTGATAAGTTTTTGTGGTAAGTATTATATCAGACAAACATTCATTGTTTGTCTGATATAATACTTACCACAAAAATGAGGAGTAGGCTTTTTATAACAAATTAAAGTTTTAGATCTGTTGGTGAGAGATTTAGTATGACAAAGTCAACTTGCTGGAGTATTTTATATAAAACTTGCTTAAAAATGGTGAAAGTAAACCAAAAGTTTAAAATAATTTCCTGGCCATCTCAAGAAAGATCCATAAACATTATGGAAGGTTTTAGAGGAATCAATGGATTTCCTGGTAAGCAGAGGGTTTCTTTAATAATATAGTATTAAGAAAAAACTTTTTTTCTTCAACTACCTGTTGCCACCTACAACATTTATCATTCAGTAAAGTATATTTTGTCTTATTTTCTTATAGTTATCACTTTTCACATTTCTTTTTTGAGTCTGATAATTAATTTTTTTGCCTAATTTGTATTTTTTTTAGGAATTATTGAGGTCATAGATGGTAGTCACATCAGCATCAATGCTCCAAAGGACCACCATAATTCTTATTTTGATCGGAAACAATTTCATTCTGTTTTATTACAAGGTGTGTGTGATCATAGAAAGGTTTTTACACATGTATATGCTGGAGAACCAGGATCTATTCATGATAACAGATTGTTTGAAAAATCTGATTTAAGTGAAGGGCTTAAAAATAATCAGTTTCAATTGTATTTCAACAGCTTCATTTTGGGAGACTTAGCATATGCACTTAGTGAGCATATTATGGTTGGTTTCAAAGATAATGGACATCTTTCTGCTCAACAAAAAATATTTAATTACTTACTTTCACAAGTTAGAGTCTGCATTGAGATGGCATTTGCTTTGCTAAAAGGACGCTTTAGAAGACTAAAGCATATGGACACTGTCCGTTTAGACCTAACTTGTTTGCTAATTGTAACTGCTTGCGTGCTTCACAATTTATGTATTTTAAATGGAGATTCAGCAGAGGACATTATGAATGTTCATGAGGAAATAGCACAGGAAAGACAGTATTTAAATAATAAACCTCTTCCAGAAGGCAATGCTATTAGACAAGCAAGAAATAATCAAGTAATGAATCAACTTGTACCCCTAAGATAAAAATAAAAATTGACATGCTAGAAAAGTATTCGAGTATTTATTTTATTTTAAACATATTAATTGAAACTTATTTCTACCTGCCATACCTAGACAATTACATTGGTACTCTGTCTACGGATTTTTCAACTGCCACAGTCAGTCTTTCCAATAAAGCTAAATATCGGTCCTGCCTTGTCATTTTTTCTTGATGTCTTCTTTCAATGGTATTTTCATACCTCTTTCTCTTTCTCATAAGAATTGAGCAGAGATTTCTCTTATCATCAGTTCCTGGAGATGCTAATGGAGTGTTTACCCTTCCTACAAAATGTCTCATTTGTTTCTTTAAATTGTGCAATGACAATAACATTTGAACAACATATTATATAGAAAATTTGATTTAGGCTCATTCCAACAATAATTCAGACCAGCCCCAAACTAGTTTGTGAACTGTTGGGTTGTGTGTGTGCGCAATGCAAAATTGGGTCATAATTTTGCACTGTGCATACTCCTCACAGTTTGCAAATGGGTTGGCAATTCTGTTGGAATAGAACTCTTATTAGGAAGAATAGTACTAACCTGACTGAGATTTAACAGCACTATCAGAAATACCAATAGTAGCTCCATTTACAATCAATCCTCTAGTACTCGAACATGTGGCTACTGCATTAATTTCAGGTTTTGTGATGTCATCAAAAAACTCCCATGTCTATTTGTTGTTCCCAGATTGTTCATTATGTTTTTTTACAGTCTTGTATATATTTTTTAGTACTTTGAATTTAGTATCACATTGCTGATATGTGTATGGGATTTTAAAGGTGTCAGATAATTGGGCTGCAATTTTTGTCCATGTAAATTTTTTCACTCCAGTCTCAAACTCTTTCTCATATTTATGGCATAAAGATATCAACATTTTTGTGGAGTTGCATGCATTCCAAAGCTTTTTTGAATTATATCCTGCAAAAACATCTAAAATAAATCAAGAATAAAAATACCTCTAGGAAAAATATTCTATGGTAGGATTTTGGACATTTTCTTACAGCAATGTAAGAAAGGTGATGTATTTTTCTAAAGGTGCAATTACGTAATTGAAAAGCACACAGATTTTCTTATTTGTTAACATATTTCTACTCAAAACAATTAATTTGTGGAGCGGTATTTGATCCACAGCTCTTCATTTTATGTGTTTCTTACCACCATTTGCACCAAGCAATTTTCAAATACACGTTATTAAGGCTCCCCATATTACCATGGTTACTAAACCATGCTAATAGCTATGATTTAGGGGTCCTTAACTTTAGATTGACCTAAATTTGTTTGGTGCAAAAGGGGGTAAGAGCTGTAAGAAAAGTTACAGAATTTTACCATAACTTTACATACACATTACACATGGGATTGGGCAACACTGCACTGGCCAGTGACTTTGAATTAGTATAGACAAGAGCATGGCGATACCACTCAATAAATACGGTGTGTTCATTATAAAACTTCATCTAGTTGGCTGTGAAATGTCAAAAGAAAAGGATGGAAAAACAAAAGTCTATTTATTTTGATTATGTCATCCTTTTCTGTCAAAATTTCATAGCCTGCTAGATGAAATTTTATAATGAACACCCTGTATAGCAAGGTAAGTAATTCGTTTGCCCTATCTCTTTCATCTTTGCAAACTTTCTTATATATTCATTGTCATCGTGACACTGGGCCAATCAACAACATCAACGATGGCATAAAAAAGCATTATGTGAAGGATATGTCCAAGAGAATGTTGGAGGTCTTGGAAACAGCATGAATTTCCTATACTTATAGCCATGCTTGGACCTAGTAATGCAAAGTCACTGGCACTGGCCCTTTCATGATTTTACAATCTTGTATGTAAATATAAATAAAATTATGTTTCCTAGGTATTTACATTTTATTACAAATTTATCAATTTTATCCAAAATATAGCAGCATATAATATTGTAAATATAAACTTGCCTGTTTCTTCTAAACCAGTTCTATTTTGCAGATTATTTTCAAAATCTTATGATCTAATCAATACGCTTTTACATACACTCGGACCAATTTTCGAAGCACTTTTTCCACCAACTCCAGAAAAGGGGTTTTGAATTCATCAATGGCGTTTTCGGGTGTCTAAATTTGTTGACTTCCTTGTATTTAATTTTCTGGAGTAAAAAAAGTTATCAGGTGTCAAATTAAGGCTGTACGGAGAATCAATTTAAGGTTTAACCGGTCTAAAAATTTCTTTTTTGAACTGAGATGTGATAGCTCGCGCTATCATGATGAAGAACTATTCGTCTCTTCTTCTGCTTTTTTAAAATTTCTAAATACTTCTGGCAAGCAAATGGTTGTTTACCATTCAAAATTGACTGTTTTGCGATGCTCTAAAGCTACTGGTCGCGACCAGTCAGTGTTACCAGTATAGTACATTTGTACTAGATCTAGTACGGGTTAGGATTACCTAGTACGAGTGTACGATTTCAATGCCTACTGGGTCTGCCGGAGCTTCCAATCTGGGTTAAGAGGGAGGCGATGGCGTCCTGCAGAATGATGGATTGCTGCGGCCATTGGAAGGATACAGCTATGGCAAGTGGTCACACGCAGATCGTCAGCCTCATTCAGCGGGATATCCCGATTGTCCTGTCGCAGGAGGGGCGCCCACGCGATCAGCTGAGACTGAAACAGCCATTTGGGAAAGACATCCCAACAAGGGAGGAATTCAAGGAAGAGCTGCTTCAGCAACCTTTTGAGAATAATTAGTTATGGTATACAGGTGGATCAAGAATGGCTAATACAGAGTCGTCAGGAACCGGAATATGCAAAGCAGGCCATGAAGAGGGCGAGGGCTTCGCCTTGGGAAGCCACACGACCGTTTTCCAGGCGGAGAGTCTTGCAATACTCGAGGTGGCCACATGAACATAAGTCAGACAGGAAGCAGAGCAGGACATCTACATCTACTCCGACAGTCAGACGGCTCGCAGAGTTCAAAGCTCATTCAGGAGTTCAGGGATGCTCTAGTCACTGACAGAAACAAAAAGGGTAACTCTGCGATGGGTTCCTGGACGTAGGGTCATCGAGGGGAACGAGCGTGCTGACGAATCGACCAAGCGTAGTTCCCAGACATGATTTACTGGACCAGAGCCATGTCTAGGAGTAAGTAAAGGTACTTCTCTCACACTCTAACTGAGTGGGCATGGGAGAGTACAAGGACAAACTGAACATAATCAGGAATATGTAGACAGAGCAAGGATTTTTACCCTAGCCCGGATAGATCCAAGGCCTCGTGACTTCTTGGGAGAAGCCCGCACTGCCTGTGAGAACTTATAGGAATCATATAAAGGATAATCGTAAGTCCGACTTCCGTAATTTTATTGGTTGTGAAACCATCCATAATTTTCAGGAACTTTACACAGGGAATACAGGGTGTTCCACAAGTAGAGAGTTGGGGTTTTTTAACGGTACTCTCGTGAACGATGCTATGAAGACAATCGAAATGTGGATTTTAGGATAACAAATCCTGGGCTGATAATTCAGAAAATGTTTAAAAATTAACATATATATATAGACTTTAAAATTTAGATAGATGGACAAAGACTTTAAAATTTGTGAGTATAATTGGCTTAGCACGTTTCGTTTGCCAACAGTTTAGTTCCTTGTATCCTCATTAAAATTACCGTACCGTCATTAAAATTTGCGCCGTAATTTTGAATCTACTTGATGTTACCTAAACTTGGTCATAAGTTTTGAGGTTACCGTGATATTTTGCCAACATTTCTTTGCTTCAACTGACCCCAGATATATTTTGAGCATTTGAGCAGAGATGAAGGTAAATAGTCCAATCTCTCATCTGAAAAATATAAGATGATTACTGATAATAGTGATAATATGTTAGGTATCCCAGCTGAGGGTGACCTATTTTAAGTGTTTATATGTTTTGAAGTTATAAATGTTTAAAATGGGCCACTCTTCTTTCAACACAATCATTCAACAAACAACTTGTTGATAAAATAGAATAGTAAGGGCGCGTTCTTTTATTCATCAATGGAATCCATCACCACTTGACACCAATGATGCAAATATATGACAAAATTGATGGCTATTGATGCACCCATCGATGAATAAAAAAAAGTGCTCAAAGCAACAGTTCATTCACATAAGTTGAGATATAAGTATTACCACTTCCCTGCAATGGCTTTTCATTCGTTTGCATAATCCTAAGGCAGCCATCAAATTTTTTCTCTCTTTTTCCTTTTCCAATAAAGTACTAGCCAAAACCAGGTCTTAAAACAAAAATTAAACCTTCATACAATTCACTGTTCAAACTAAACAATGATTAAAATTAAATATAAATATTCTTGATAGGTATATAAACAAGCTCACCTCCTTTAACTACCTTATTGAAGTTGTCCTGACTAACTTCAAAGTTGAAAACTTTATTTTCCCTAATATCAAATAGTTCTAAAAATGGCATTTTGTCTTTTGTCTCTAATTAATTAGATGGAAACAAGAGATGCAGCGCAACGAAGAATACAACTAATTTCAAATTTGGAGGATAAAAATTAAAAGAAAATTACAAAACTATCCATCCTAACACACATGAATCAGGATGAAAAATTTAACCTCAAACAACAGAATTATTCCAGATTAATCGCTGTGATCGGCCACGAACTACCGAGCAGACAGATTCACGTCTGACTCGTCGTACTTCAATAAACGAACGCATCCGATTCATTTCCCCTACATCTAGATTCGATATACGAACGACAAACACGAATCTGATTGATCAGATGGCAAAAACGAACGTGCCCACTGTAAACAAACCTTTATTTCTTCATCCTTATCTTTTGACATTTCACAGCCAACTAGATAACGTTTTTAAACAAACGCCTCTATTGTTTTATTAGTGTCTTATCCTTTAAACAGTTTAGAAAATCCTTCCCCTCACCTGTATTAATTAATCACTTAATTACAAGACCAGAATGTAACTGACTTTGGCATTCACATCAATCATGGCGTGTCGCAATGAGGGCGCACACAAATCGGTCGAAAAATGCATCAAAAGCGTCTACGCGAGAAGCATCTTCGACTCCAGAGGCAATCCCACCGTAGAAGTAGACCTCATAACTGATCTGGGCTTATTCCGAGCGGCGGTCCCCTCGGGAGCCAGTACCGGTGTGCACGAAGCCCTGGAACTGAGGGACAACATTCCTGATCAGTACATGGGTAAAGGCGTGAGTAAAGCCGTAGACAATGTAAACAATTCCATTGGGCCAGAGTTGGTGAAGCAAGATTTTGACGTCACGCAGCAAGAGGAGATCGACGACTTTATGATTAAGCTTGACGGTACTGAGAATAAGTCGAATTTTGGGGCCAATGCCATTCTTGGGGTGTCCTTGGCTGTGTGCAAGGCTGGAGCAGCCAAGCGGGGAGTGCCTTTGTATAAGCACATAGCCGATCTATGTGGAAACAAAAACATCATCCTTCCAGTCCCTGCGTTCAATGTGATCAACGGGGGAGAACATGCTGGTAATAAGCTAGCAATGCAAGAGTTTATGATTCTTCCTACCGGAGCCTGTTCCTTCTCCGAAGCAATGAAGATGGGCAGTGAAACTTACCACACTCTGAAGAAAATCATCAAAGATAAATATGGTTTGGACGCAACTGCTGTGGGAGATGAAGGCGGGTTTGCACCGAACATCGGCAACCCCAAAGACGCTTTACTTATCCTCAACGATGCCATTGCCAAAGCCGGCTACACGGGAAAAGTAGAAATTGGGATGGATGTCGCAGCATCAGAGTTCTTTAAAGACGGTCTCTACGATCTGGATTTTAAGAATCCCAAAAGTGATAAAAAGAATTGGATGAAAGGAGACAAGCTGCTGGCATTGTACCAAGATTTTATCAAAAGCTACCCTATCATATCCATCGAAGATCCTTTCGATCAGGACGACTGGGACTCTTGGCACTTGATGAAGGGCTGCACCAACATCCAAATTGTTGGCGACGACCTAACGGTGACCAACCCTAAGAGAATTCAGACAGCAATCGAAAAAGATGCCTGCAACTGCCTGCTGCTGAAAGTCAACCAAATTGGCACCGTCACTGAATCGATCAGGGCACACTTGCTCGCTAAGCAAAACGGGTGGGGCACGATGGTATCTCACAGATCTGGTGAGACTGAAGATACTTTTATAGCAGATTTGGTGGTGGGGCTCTCGACTGGACAGATCAAGACCGGGGCACCATGCAGGTCTGAGAGGTTGGCCAAGTACAACCAGATCTTGAGGATTGAAGAGGAGTTGGGGCCGAATGTTCGATATGCCGGAAAGGCCTTTCGAAGACCGTCTTGTTAAGTTTTTGTAATTTCATAAAATTAATAGTGCTAATAAATCAGTTGTATGTTACTGGAAGAATATTTTTCTCCTAACAAATTATTGGTTTTAGATCTCTGTTGCATGATGTTTATGGGGTGGTGGACTAGTTATGGCCAAACTGATTCAGGTTAAGCTATGCATTTAGGTTTTCCAAACAGTTGGCTATGGGAATCTGGTAGATTACTCCCTGTATAAAACTAGCACGGAGTCAGTGTTGGTTTTTGGTTATATTTCCAAAATTTAAAAGTTAGAATATAATCTGGGAGAAAAAAATTTTTATTCATGTTGTTCTGTAGATCTCAAACATCTTGCATGTGCTGTGCATTTTCTTTAGTGCAGTGCTGAAGATGATCACAAAAACTGGTCTTTACTGCCTCCAGCTGGTTTCTATCGATTTGAAAGATTTGTTGCCAGACTCCAGTTCTTCTAAGGTACCAGTAAAAGGAACCACATAGAAGGACATCACTTTTGGATAGGTCAAAAAGTCGATGAAGCCACAAATTGTCACCAAATCTGTCGATCACATTCTTAAAAAATCGATTAATGGATAACTCGTATGACACGTTTTTGGAGTTCTTTCTTTACGGCTTTTATGCTTTGTATGCCCGTAAGGGCCCGCTTTTTTTAATTATTAAATCAGGTTAACTTCAGATAGTTCAGGTCTGGTTACTTCAGGTTAGTCCAGTTCTACACCATTTTCACATGTAGTTTAGAAATTATCATTTGTATTTTAGAACAGTCACTTGGATTTCAGAATATATCACTTGTATTTCAGAATAGTGATTTTGATTTTAGAAATCGTCAGTTGTATTTCAGAATAGTCACTTGTATTTCAGAACAATCATTTAGATTTTAGAATATATCACTTGTATTTCAGAAGGCGTCACTTGTAGTTTAGAAGATATCACTTGAATTTCAGAAAAGTGTTTTGGAAACCAAGCTTGTTATTTGTATTTGTGTGGAGTTCTTCAAAAAGGTAAGTACAGTGTATAAGTGAAGAACTCAAAAACCACTTCAACACAATATATTTTCTAAAAAGTTAGACTTTATTCGCACAACTTAGCTCTTAATGATGCCGTCTTAGTAATGGAAGATATACCAGTTGGACTAAATTTTATTATTTGCCAAGAGGAAATTGTTGTCATTGTTAAATTTTATGAGTACATCAAATATAATTCATACAGTATAAAACAAGGAAACTCTTGTAGCTGCATGGTATGCTTTTTCAGCCGACTCTGAAGATAGTATGTAATTCATTCATTTTCTGAAATTTAAATGACGAATTCTGAAATACAAATGACTAATCTAAATTCCAACTGAGCATTTCTAAAATACATATGACGCTTCTAAATTTCAAATGATATTTTCTAAAATTCAACTGACTATTCTGAAATACAAGTGATGATTTCTGAAATACAAGTGATATATCCGAAATCCAAGTGACGTTTTCTAAATTACAAATGATACTTTCTAAACTACATGTGAAAATGGTGTAGTTTTTCTGGTTAAGTTAGTTCAGGTTAGTCCACACTTTTCCTGGCCAGGTTAGTTCAGTTACGCCTTTTTATACCCAGTCACAGTGTTTGATAGGTCATATTCGGTGGTTTGTTTAATTATTAAATCAGGTTAACATCGGTTAGTGCAGGTCTGGATACTTAAGGCTAGTCCAGTTCTAGTTTTCCTAATTAGGTTATTCCACACATTTCCTGGTTAAGTTAGTTCAGTTTCCACTTTTTATACACATACACAGTCACAGTCGTTGATTGGTCATATTCGCGAAAGTTATGTATTAAATTAATGTTTCTAATATTAGTTATGTAATTTACTTTTATTTTGTTTGTAGATGCGACCACAAAATTGCCCTTAATGATGAACTCCGACATTTGGCATCGCTGTAAATATATTTTTAACCCTACTGTCAGATTCGAGAGTTTTTAAATCAATTTCATTTTGTGAAATTTTTTGAAAATCACTATATTTTCATTTTTTTTCTTGGTTCTCAGTGAAAAGTAGTTCATCCAGGAATTTTTTTCTTTTAATCTGTCTTTTATAGACCGTAAGCTACTATTAAAAAAAGAAAAAAACCTTGAAAATCGAGATTATATAAACTCTACAAGCATCTAGGTTAATTTCACAAAGTGACGTATCTAAAAAAAAAACCATTTTGAGATAGGGTCAAAATCTTTTACCCCATGTAATGCCTTTTGATCTCCCAAACTGACGTAACTCAATCCGTTATATTTTTCTTATAATTATCATTTTAGTCAATGCACAATCTCATAATGGTAAAATTTAAAAATTTCACAAATCGACCTAACTCAAGTTAGGGCGGTTTGTTAGTTGCAAGAGACACACAAATTCGCTCTGAATTAGAAAAGCATATAGACAATTCCATTAAAACTGGTGATTCCAGTGTGAACTCAAAATTAGAAGAAAAATTTAAAAGACACACTGCAGAGAAAAATGCTGTTAGACAACTGAAAGAAAAATCAAAGCAGAAAGCTGACGAAGATAATATTTTTTTATGTGCTTCCTTTGATATGCAGCAGGTAATCTATCTACCATGTAGTAATGAAAGTGCTGTGTTTTATAAAAGACGTTTGTCAGTGTTCATTTTCACGTTTTATAACATTTTCAACAAAGAGTGTTTTTGAATTCCGACATTGATTGCTACACTTGCAGTGAGGCCGAAAGTAAAAGAGGTGCCTCAGAGATTGCAACCTGTGTGTACCGAGATTGCAGTTTTATGACTCAAAAAAGTAAAGACAGCGTCATTATATTCAGATGTTTGTAGGGGCCAAAATAAAAACAGCATTATGGCTACAATGTTGCCGTACATAGTACTAATCTTGAAGACATTTCTTTAAAGTTCTGCGAGATCTCCCATGTACAGAATGAAGGAGATTCTGTCCACAGTACTATTTCTTACGCCATTAAACATGCTGGCAACATCTTCATCCCATCCTAACTGTGTTTAGTATTTAAACTATCCAGAAGACAACAACCATACAATGTTTGCCCTTTACAATATAATGTCTTCTTGGATTTCAAGAACCTGGCGAAGTTACCAGTGTTAACAGTTAAGAAAACTGAAACAGGAGATCAAGTGAAATGGACTGAAATTATGAGCTAAAAATTTCAAAAAATCACACACAAAAAATTTTTTTTCAAGACTCGTTATCTTGTGGATGACTTTAAAGTTTTATCTTTGAAACGTCTTGGTAAAGCTGATCTCAAAAAGGTGTTTCTAAATCGTTTGAATACTCCATCAAACAAACTCGCTGCGCTCGTCCCGCAAACATTTATTCGTTACACAAAAACGGACTACTTACTACTACTCTTACTACTTTTCATTTTTTTTTGTGTTTTTGAGTAATAAATTAGCCTTAAAATTTGCTTAAAGATCTATTTCATTATTCTGTTTTTTATACTATATTAAGTTTATTTTAGCATTGTAGTCTAATTCAGGTATTTCACATAAAAAAATATTAATTTCGAAAGAGTTGCCTTACATTTTTATCGCAAATAATATATCTTATTATAAACTTCAAACACATATCTCACCATTCAGATACACTGTATTCTCACAAATGGTCGTATCTTTTTGTTTTTTTTTTCTTTACTCATAGTCAACAAATTGTATCACATAATATATCACAAAATTATAAAATAAACTCTTGTAGCTACAAAATAAAACCAAGTAAATATACTTTGCAAATGATTTCGAAACTTCGACAACGAAAATCTTTAAACCACCGTCCTGAAAATTTACAAAAAATTAGATACAACACTTTGTGAAATTAACGACGATATATAGTGCCTAGCATTCAAAAGACATTGTTAAATTCACATAAAATTGACAAAACATGTTTTCGACCTTTTAAAACGACTGAAAAGCCATCATTTTGAAAGTTCTAGTTACAGTGAGTAGGCTTCACAAGATTATCGAATTTGAAATAATAAATGGTTTTTTAGTGGTGTATCTAATGACATGGAATTGTTTTAACAAATTCTCAAATTGTTACGTTTATAATGCATAAATTGTCGTAAAGCTGTAATATCAACTACATACCGTTATAACACATGTTTTCGGAATTCAATGGACTAAGGAAACTGTCTTCCGGTTATGTGAAGCAACTTAGCATGCTTTGGAATCGTAACAATAATTATATCGGTATTTGAAACCAATTAGAATGGCAAATCGTTATAATTATTTAAAATATAATTTTTACAAAATAACAGTGTTTAATAACTTCTTGTTTTTGTTTCAGATGGCCTGGTCGTTACAAAGTGTGATAGGGGTGCTTCTAGTCTTAGTAGTTAATGGCTCCTTAGGTGAGTATTGCGTTTTATTCACCACAAGACAAATAAAAGTTGTAATCTGCTCTACAAAATGTTGAATTATGACGTAGGTTAAAAGTTTTAAAATTTATGAGTTGTGGGTATCATGGAATGTTCAATGAAACTAGTGTATTTTGCTTCACTTGAAGATGTTAAAATACAGTTTGTAACAAATTCAGGAGGCAAATGCTGAAATTCCTAATAAATTTTGAAAAAATGTTCACAAAACCGAGAATACATTTTTAGGGAAAAAAAATGTGAATAAAAAATATATGGTAAACATATTTTTGGTGAATTTTTAAGACTTGAAGGCTTTCACGACCGGTCAAAATACAATCAAAAGTGTTTTCCGGGCTTTGACGCAGTAGTCCAATGGAATTTCTTCCTGACCTTTCGTCTCCAGCTGCGGCAGACATTATCAAAAGCGATGAGGCAATGGGCAAAGTAATCTCCAGTGCTTCCCGACGTTGACTGATTCGACTGTGATGAGCTCCGTGGTATTTATTCCCCCGCCATCAATGGAAGGGGAAATAAAGCATCTGAGAAGAGCTTTTGGTTGGAATGGATATAGCAAGGAATGTAGAGCGCCAGGAAGGAACAACGGGAGAAGATGAAGAAAAGCACGGATGAATGTTAAAACTGTCTTTAAACCCACTCGCACAATACAACAGAGCTTGAGATCGGCCAAAGACTGCAGAGATCCCCTATCGGCAGCCGGGCTTTACCGAGTTCCATGCCACTGTGGCTCGGTATACACTGCCACCACAAAACGTAGTGTCAAAACGAGGATTACGAAACACAAGAGGAGTTAAGCGAAACATCTTCGACTTCCATTATCTTTATTGAGTTTTTTACCCGTCGTTTCGAGCAGTGGAATATCTGCTCGTTTTCAAGTGAAACTGAGCATTAAGCTCGAGGCTACTTGCTTATGTAGTTACTAACACAGCTAACGACGCCCACCATTCTTATTGGCCGGATCGTCGCCACCGTCCCTTGTCAAGCGACCATCACTCGTCCGCCTTATCAACGGATTCCATACCGAAGAGACATCGCAACTTGGTTTACTAAAGACGCCCTCATGAACTCCTCAATGAACTACCTAGAGAACTTGTTGACAAGTCTGTGATTGGCCTTAGGGGCAAAGTTGTTTTGTGAATTTTAGGTAACCCATAGAGATGTGGTGGGTTTCTGTGGTGTGGAGTGAGAGAGCTCCTAGTACCTTCAGGAATGTGACGTTCATATTTCTTTAGGGCTCTGTAAATTTGTCCTTCAAATCTTTTAGTCGGGTCATTAGTCAAAATATCCTGTATCTTCTCGTCATACTGTGTGGCATCAACGACGACGGTCGCATTTCCTTTGTCAGCTGGAAGGATCTTAACTAATTTGTCCCTCCGCAGTTTCCTCATGGCTAACTTCTCTTCTTTTGTGATATTTCTCTGTGGGTGTTGCGGTTTGTCCAATAGTGTTCTGACTTTCCACTTGAGTTCCTTCCTCTCTGGCCCCTGGAGGGTCGTTGATTCTACAGCCCTTATTATGTCAAGCACTGGAGTTGACTTTGAAGCAGTTGCAAAGTTCAATCCTTTGATCAGCAGTTTTTCTTCAGTGGAACTCAGAATAGTCGATGATATGTTGACTATTGTCCTCTGGCCTTGTTTTCAAGTAAAACTAAGCATTACGCGCCACTATCAGTGACTAAGAGATGATTTCAGATAAAAAGGTTAGGCAGGACTATTGCCTTGTACCAGCCTGTAACAGAAATTTCAGCCACTTGTCTCCCTTCTGAACAATCTTGAAGAATGTCCATTCCTGAGTGGTGGCCATTTCTGGGTCCTGTTTAAAAGTATCCCGCCAACTGGGGCTCTTCAGGTGCTCTTCTTGTCCTCCTGGACAAGAAGTCTTCTTCGTGTGCTGTCACCCTTGCGGGTTCTCGGTTTTGAAGTGAAAAAATAATATAACAATTTGCAATTGCTATATCTCTGTAACACTTCACGGTGGGATTGGGTTGACTGGGTTGATTGGGTGGGTAGGAAGCTCACCCTGGTGAGTGAGCGGGATGTGGAAAGAGATGGTTAACACCAGTTAACCCCGGTAGATTTTACCCGGACTTTGAGAATAAATTCTCGCTGTCTGGGGGAATGTCTCGTAGGTGGGTGATTTGTCTGTCTCATCTTTCGGAGGTCCTGGCTTCTGTGGATCTGAAACAGAAAAGAAAATTAATTAAGTTTTGGTACAGCAAATTTAGCAAAAAATGCACTTGCTGTGCCGCTTGAGCGAAGTCCTGTGGCAGTGAGGTGTTGCCTGTGGGGGCTTTTGGCTTCCTGCTACTAGCAGCGGCTGCGTAGCTCTTATTTAGGACTCTTTGGCTGTTTTGCTGCTTTAAGGAGACCTTTCTGGCTTCCTTTTAGTGGGGTTTTCGTTACGCCTCGATAGCTAGCTGGGTGGGGGCCATCGCAATTCGCACACTTGGCTGGAGTCTCCTTGGTTTTTCTGCACTCGCATAAACGCTGTAACGCATCTATAAATTCTTGCTTAATAGTATGCAGTATAATAGCTGAGACTTTCCTACACATTGCGTGTGAATTTTGTAAAAATCGGACAGAAAATATATTTTTGTACTGACCCTTAATAAGCTCTTGCTCAACAGTATGCAATAGCTGAGACTGTCCTACACATTGCAGTGTAATAGCTGAGAATACTGTTGAGCAAGAATTTATAACGGGTCAGTACATCTCAGCTATTACAATGCAATGTGTAGGACAGTCTCAGCTACTACACTGCAATTCGGTTTTGTCTTCTTCTAAGGTGTAGGTGTGGAGCTCCTTTTTTTGTATCAGACAGCATCTTGGTGAGCTGCCTGTAATCTGTTCACGGTTCTGGTATAATAGCACGTCCATTGCGTCCATTGGTATAATAGCACGTCATTTTAGCTTTGGAATATCTGATCTTTGTCTTTCCTAGACGTTTGCTGACTGAAGGCCAGTCATTTGCGTTTCTCAACGCCACAGGTGGGACCTTTGGTGTTGCGCTTTAGTCTTTTGCCAGTTTTTGTTGCTTTTCCGAAGTCTTTTGAGTTGGTTGGTGATTACTCTTTTCAGCAATTTCCATCTCTTGATCGGGTATTTCCTCGAACATATGCTCGATTTTTTTCCTTATAGGTTTTGGTCATGCTTCTTTGCAAGTCTTCTATGATTTTTGCTTGCTTAGCCATTGTCATTTCCATTTCCTGGATTTTCTTTTGCATTTTAATGCTGTCCTCTTTGAGGCTTCTGGTTTTTTCTTGTTCTTCTCTTTTTACCCTTTCGGCTTTTTCTTCTCTTTTTTGATTCTTCTCTTGTGATATTTTTCACAAAACGATCGAGCTCTTCGTTGCTCGTAAACATCGCCATCACTCTCACTACCACTAAACGTCGCCCTGACGAATTTCTATTAGAAGAATCGAAAGTTTAAGGAAGCACTCTTCATTGGAAGCAATGAGTCTTTAGTAAACCGCGTCTTTAGTAAAACAAGTTGCGACGACTCTTCGGCTTGGCATCCGTTGATACGGCGGCGGAGTGCTGGTCGCTTGACGCGCGACGGTGGCCACTATCTGGCCAATAGGAATGGTGGGCGTGGTTAGCTGTGTTAGTATATAAGGAAGTAGCCTCGAGCTAATGCTCATTTTCACTTGAAAACGAGCAGAGATTCCACTGGTCGAAATGTGGTGTAAAAAACTCAATAAAGCCAATGGAAGTACAAGATGTTTCACTTAATAGTACATCATTGTCTACCACCTTTAAACAAACACAAGAGGAGTTGCAGGCTGGGACAAACACAAAAGTCACCAATAGCAGAGATCACTCTCTCCGAAGGTCAGTTAAGGAGGAAATTACGTCTCTAAATGCAGACTGAAAGAGAGTTCTGCGACATACTTCAAGTGCGCCAAAACCCCGCGCCGCCACTACCCCCACTCCAGTCCCTCCATCGCAGCGCGACGGCGGGGAATAAATACCACGAAG
Source organism: Taphrorychus bicolor (assembly GCA_951812265.1). NCBI lineage: Eukaryota > Metazoa > Arthropoda > Insecta > Coleoptera > Curculionidae > Taphrorychus > Taphrorychus bicolor. Next base: position 21,507,144 of record OX638305.1, read on the forward strand.
CTCACCACAGTCGAATCAGTCAACGTCGGAAAGCACGGGAGATCACTTCGCTCATTGCCCCATCGCCTTTGATAATGTCTGCTGACTGCTGAAGAAAAATTGCTTAATTTTAGTGTTTTTAAGTGCCTCTACTGAATTTTTTTTTTTTATTTGTGTTGTTAAAATTTTGCAATTTTACTCTAATGGTAAAATTCGTACAATTCGGCTATTAATTCCGAAAAAAACCTAATTATCTTTTTCATTACTTTAACCGTTACGGAACCATAGGCTAACGAAAACTGTTTTCCTGTCGTTCGTTTTTTCTCTGTTAACTAAGGGCCGTGTTAGAATGTAATCGGTGAAAATGATAATATAACCAAATTAAAAATTGAGGAGGAGGAAAACAATGTAATGCGACATTTCAAAAACGATTTTTTGTTACTTACTTGAGTGGTGACCAAACGATTAGTTCAGGTTGGCCTCTCGGATTAAGACATCGGCACAATCCGGTAGGCTTAATCGAATTAACCAGCACACTTTAAGAGGCACGACTGCTTTATCATCCAGCAAAGGCGTAAACGATTTTGATATATTTTTTTAATGAACCATCGATAATGGACTTTCGCAGTGATTAGATCCGTCCTAATGAAACATTTTTTTGTCTTTCGGGTTTCATCACGTTTAGATCGTAAATTCAATTTAAAATTTCATACAGTCATTGGCAAGGCAAAAAGCCCCAGTCATTGTCTTTTCGTTTTCGTCCACGGTAAAAATTTCTAAGTCAGTGAATCTTTGAAGCATTGCGAGGTCAATAAACGGTTTGCCTCGGTTCTTGTATTGGATACGTGAACAGAAATATTAGCCGACCACCCCTTCTAGGCTGCTGCATGCACTTAACAAGTACCTATCCATCTATCATATGGAAACTTCTATGTCATTAATTTACTTATATTAATGGACGATAATGATTACGGTATCCGTACACATAAAAAAAAGTGGCGCCTAAGTCGAAACTCGGCTTAATTACAGGCGATAGGAGCCGCATCGTGACCAATCTGGAATACTAAGGTAGACCATTAAATCGTCATTAATCAAGAGGTCTCTTGAAATATTAATAAGAAATACGTGTCTTTAAACGCATTTTCGCGCTATGTCTTGTTTGATGTCCACATGACAACAAAATAGAAATATGTACCATGCGGATATAGTCAACGACCTTTGAAGGTAATTAATAGGCACTGCATAATAAGAATGATACACGAGTCATTTGGATTTATTTAATTCATGCAAATATTCATAAGTTGTTCGATCTACAAATCTACGTCATGGTGGTTTTTAAACATACGGAGTGTTCATTATAAAACTTCATCTGGCAGGCTGTGAAATTTTGACAGAAAAGGATGACTTAATCAAAGTAAATGGACTTTGGTTTCTCTATCCTTTCCTTTTGACATTTCACAGCCAACTAGATGAAGTTTTATAATGAACACCCCGTATTATAGGATTCCTGGGAATCACCCAATGAAACATCTAGAGCTCGCGACGGCCAAACTAATGGTGGAAATGACGAGTAAACCAATAGTAAAGGCTCACAGAATGGCCTACTTTGACGACGCCGCAGTTAAAATTATGTTAGCCTTGGATGAAATCCCCACAAATGCAAGTAAACGGCTGAAAGTTATTAGAAAAAACATCATAGATGCTTTGGAAGAGGCATCCCGGTTAGCCGTAGTCCAGAACAAATGAGTAGGATAGAAAAAACAAAAGCGGTTCTTTTGTGACACAGTTCATTTTTTAGGGGAGGAGGTGTTGTTGGAATGGCACCCGTTCAGTCTTACTCCCCATCTTGGATATATCCCCGAAATCGTTCAGTCCTCTCAAGTTTGTTACTTACCCGGGACAAAAATTTGCAAATCAATCAGTTTTTAGACAAGAGCGCTTGCTAGTTCTGCTTCTTCTAGATGTTTTATTGGATGATTAGCTGGATGACATCCACCACTAATGTGGCCGCCGCCCGCTCTAGATGTTTCATTGGGTGATCCGCCGTTTCGTCGAGATGAACGGCTGTTACGTTTAACGTTGGAGGTGTTTCGTTAATTATTACTTCTGGTTCCCTAACTTCCTCAGGTATGTCCATTTCGTCGTCTGTATCTTCATCCGTGGGCATGTTTCCCCGTAGATCTCTCGCATGATCGAGAGGAGCTCCCTCTTGCTTTGCATTAGTTCAAAAAATGCTAATTAGTAAAGAAGTCATTAACAGGAACAGGTTTAAGGGTATAGGACTGAATAAAACCAGCTCTCGTTAAAAAATTGCCGACGTTTCGATTGTATATTACAATTCTGGTCGAGCATTCTCTCAAGAAAGACGCCGCTTACAATTATTTCGAGACGGCAATGCCTGATTTGGTCCATTCCAATTCCTCCATTATGTGTACTGGTGCACTAAACTCCATTGATACAACTATGTTCTCAACTTATAGAAAAAGCCCTGAAGAAGAATGTAATATACAATCGAAACGTCGGCAATTTTTTAACGAGAGCTGGTTTTATTCAGTCCTATACCCGTAAACCTCTTCCTATTCATTGACAACAAGGACGTTAACCACACATTAACAAGTCATTAACATTTAACACGAAAAATCTGTCAAGTGAAACAAAGTTACAGTGATTACACCTCTCGAATTACAAAACTAACAACAGCCCACAAATACAGAGTTTTGTTACTGTGACAATTTTGACAATAACTATTACGTATGTTTGTTGAAGACAATTTTCTTGCAAACGGTTATTTGTACAAATTGTTACGGGATACAGGTTCCAATAATTTATCGTCAATTAACTACACACTTTTATTTACTTTTGACGATTAAAACACAATGACTCTCTACTAACAATTCGCCCTATTCGCTTGTCCGCTTATTTACTACACTGCATTCTCTATCCGATCCCATCTCGCGCGGCTCCCTGGTTCATATACCCCGCCTGAACACACTCTCGTACTTTCGAGAACGGAGGCGACTGTTCCCGGTTCTCGTTTAGTCTAGATAGGGTCACGGTCGGCGCTCGGCGTTGCCGCTTCGGCCCGAATTCCTGTGGACCGACGGTCGGCCGTGATAGTAATATATGATGTGGATGCATTATGTAAAAAGATACTTACGTTAAAATGATCTTTGCAGCAGAATCTTATAGTTTTACTACATACATATGGCTGTCTAGCTGCTTCCAACCACACTCTTCTACGATACTTGTTTTGCGATACAGTAACGAAAACTTTGTCTTCAAAGTTACTTAAACAAACCTCTACTAAACAAGTTTTTTGATCTGAAAACACACACAAGCGACATAAAGAAAACAGCACTGTTGCCAATTCGTGCAAAAACGCTCCATTTCGAAGCATTTTATCCTTAATGTGAGCGGTGGAGAACTATCGATAGCCGCTACCAACGATAGTTATTGATAGTCAGTCTCTCTACTATGGATTATTATCGAAAGTATTCGATAGTCGTCATAGGAATGTGTCCGTTCCATTGACATTTGACACTGTTGATATGTTTATTGCTTAAACCATATTTGCACCAAGCAATTTTAAATTTGGGTAAACCTAAAGTTAGAGAGCCCTAAACCATAGCTATTAGCATGAGGCATGAGTAACCATAGTAATAATAGAAGCATTAGCTAGGAAAGTGCCCAAAGTGGCGCGTTCGGCGACTATCGAAAACCATCGATAGTCTCTCTCTCATTATTATTTTCGATAGCCAAAACTATCGTTAATCATCGATAGTTCTATCGATAGTTCTCCACCACTATCGATGCTAGCATTTTTCGAGGATCTTTAGCATTTAGAGTAATGCAAACAAAGGGCCAACAATGTCAAATAATAACATTGACGTTTGACGTTCTTTAGTGCTAGGTGATGTAAAGTGTAGACCAATGAGATAGAAGATACGGACAGAGCGAACCAATACCGATAGTGTAATGTGTAATGTGCAATGAGGTAGAAAATACGGCCCGAGCAAATCAATATCGATAATCCCTTAAAAATGGTCCCGTTTATAGCCGGAAGTCTGCCATTTTTTAAATATCGCCATGTCTAAAGTACGGGGTAATTTCGTCGTCACAGTAATTTCATCAATTGATTTCTAATTATTTCTGCTATCGCTAGTTCTCCACCTCTATCGACACGAGGATCTTTAGTATTTAGAGTAATGCGAACAATAACATTGACGTTTGACGTTCTTTAGTGCTAGGGTATGTAAAGTGTAGACCAATGAGGTAGAAAATACGGACCGAGTAAATCAATACGGATGATTCCTTAAAAATGGTCCCGTTTATGGCCGGTCTGCCATTTTTTAAATATCGCCATGTCTAAAGTACGGGGTAATTTCGTCGTCACAGTAATTTCATCAATTGATTTCTAATTATTTCTGCTATCGATAGTTCTCCACCCCTATCGACACGAGGATCTTTAGTATTTAGAGTAATGCGAACAATAACATTGACGTTTGACGTTCCTTAGTGCTAGGGGATGTAAAGTGTAGACCAATGAGGTAGAAAATACGGACCGAGCAAATCGTTACGGATGATCCCTTAAAAATGGTCCCGTTTATGGCCGGAAGTCCGCCATTTTTTAAATACCGCCATGTCTAAAATACGGGGTAAATTCATCGCCACAGTAATTTTATCAATTGATTTCTAATTATTTCTGCTATCGATAGTTCTCCAGCTCAATCGACACGAGGATCTTTAGTATTTAGACTAATGCGAACAATAACATTGACGTTTGACGTTCTTTAGTGCTAGGTGATGTAAAGTGTAGACCAATGAGGTAGAAAATACGGACCGAGCAAATCAATATCGATAATCCCTTAGAAATGGTCCCGTTTATGGCCAGAAGTCCGCCATTTTTTAAATACCGCCATGTCTAAAATACGGGGTAATTTCATCATCACAGTAATTTCATCAATTGATTTCTAATTATTTCTGCTATCGATAGTTCTCCACTCCTATCGAGACGAGAATCTTTAGTATTTAGAGTAATGCGAACAATAACATTGACATTTGACGTTTTTTAGTGCTAGGTGATGTGAAGTGTAGACCAATGAGGTAGAAAATACGGACCGAGCAAATCAATATCGATAATCCCTTAAAAATGGTCCCGTTTATGGGAGGAAGTCCGCCATTTTTTAAATACCGCCATGTCTAAAATACGGGGTAATTTCATCGTCACAGTAATTTTATCAATTGATTTCTAATTATTTCTACTATCGATAGTTCTCCAGCTCAATCGACACGAGGATCTTTAGTATTTAGAGTAATGCGAACAATAACATTGACGTTTGACGTTCTTTAGTGCTAGGTGATGTAAAGTGTAGACCAATGAGGTAGAAAATACGGACCGAGCAAATCAATATCGATAATCCCTTAAAAATGGTCCCGTTTATGGCCGGAAGTCCGCCATTTTTTAAATACCGCCATGTCTAAAGTACGGGGTAATTTCATTGTCACAGTAATTTCTTCAATTGATTTCTAATTATTTCTGCTATCGATAGTTCTCCACCCCTATCGACACGAGGATCTTTAGTATTTAGAGTAATGCGAATAATAACATTGACGTTTGACGTTTTTTAGTGCTAGGTGATGTGAAGTGTAGACCAATGAGGTAGAAAATACGGACCGAGCAAATCAATATCGATAATCCCTTAAAAATGGTCCCGTTTATGGGAGGAAGTCCGCCATTTTTTAAATACCGCCATGTCTAAAATACGGGGTAATTTCATCGTCACAGTAATTTTATCAATTGATTTCTAATTATTTCTGCTATCGATAGTTCTCCAGCTCAATCGACACGAGGATCTTTAGTATTTAGAGTAATGCGAACAATAACATTGACGTTTGACGTTCTTTAGTGCTAGGTGATGTAAAGTGTAGACCAATGAGGTAGAAAATACGGACCGAGCAAATCAATATCGATAATCCCTTAAAAATGGTCCCGTTTATGGCCGGAAGTCCGCCATTTTTAAATACCGCCATGTCTAAAGTGCGGGGTAATTTCATTGTCACAGTAATTTCTTCAATTGATTTCTAATTATTTCTGCTATCGATAGTTCTCCACCCCTATCGACACGAGGATTTTTAGTATTTAGAGTAATGCGAATAATAACATTGACGTTTGACGTTTTTTAGTGCTAGGTGATGTGAAGTGTAGACCAATGAGGTAGAAAATACGGACCGAGCAAATCAATATCGATAATCCCTTAAAAATGGTCCCGTTTATGGGAGGAAGTCCGCCATTTTTTAAATACCGCCATGTCTAAAATACGGGGTAATTTCATCGTCACAGTAATTTTATCAATTGATTTCTAATTATTTCTGCTATCGATAGTTCTCCACCTCTATCGACACGAGGATCTTTAGTATTTAGAAAAATGCGAACAATAACATTGACGTTTGACGTTGTTTAGTGCTAGGTGATGTAAAGTGTAGATCAATGAGGTAGAAAATACGGACCGAGCAAACCAATACCAATAATCCCCCAAAAATGGTCCCGTTTTTTGGCCGAAAGTCCGCCATTTTTAAAGTACCCCCATGTTTAAAGCACGAAGTAATTTCATCGTCACAGTAATTTCATCAATTGATTTCTAATTATTTGACCCAAGAAGTCAGGTGACGTCACTATTGGCGGATATCGCCGCCATTTTTTAGGTGCCACTTTGAACTCGATAGGGTTACTACCTGACAGGGGAGGAAAAGAAAAGTTTGGAGATTGTCACGAGACGAAACCAGATCTTGGCTACGCCGTTCTGGTTGGCGCTATTTCGTATTTTACACTTTTAAACTCTCTTTGAGTCGTGGGTAGATCGCGTTTTAAACTCAATACAGTTACTTAATGCAGTGTTTTGAAATCTAATATTTTTATTTATACTTAGTTTAGTGTTTTTTTTTTAGGATAGAGTTTTCATTTTATAATTTTTATTCGTTAATTTCTTTTTCTTTGACATATTTTTTGTCATATTGGGCCATTTGACACTTCTTGATTTATTGGGTTCATTAATTCTATTTTCTTATTATAATTTCTTTTTGTATTTTGTTTTTAATGATCCTAAATTTTTGCTTCTCAAGTTGCCTTATCTCCGTTTTTTTAACCCTGCACGCAAGCACAAAAATGGCTCAGAGTAGTAGCTTGTAGCTTGTAAAAAATTGCAGAATAGGGTCAGGGCCAAAGTCGATTGAAAATGACTCAAAGGATCTCGAAAAGCAAATTTTGGTGTTTTTGGACAAATTCGGTTGTGTCAAATTATTCGGTATTTCAAAAATCGTTGTTTTTTTTAAGTTTTTTGAGAACCTCAGGTAAGAATTAGGGTCCAAATTGGTTAAAAATGACACGAACCGACTGTGAATGCAAATTTGCAGTCTTTGGGAAAAAAATCCGGTTAGAATTAGGTCTAAAATCGAATAAAAATTACCCACAACGTCTAAAAATGCAAATTTTTATGTTTCTAGAGAAATTCGATTTTAGGACAAAATCAAGCAAAGTATTCAAATTCTCCAATTTGTTGTTTTCGGTAGAATTACATTTTTGGGCAAAATAAATGAAACCTCTTTCAAAACCCCTTCAAATACAAATTTGTTGCTTTTTGAGAATGTTATGTTACTATTAAGGCCAAAATCGCTCATTCACAGAATTACTCATTTCAAAGTACTCCCATTGTTTTTGTGATTTTTCACAAATTTAATGTAGCATTTCGAGCTTTCAGCTTTTTGAATTAATATAATCCTTTTGTAATATTTTATGGTTATTGTTATTATTAATTCTTTTTGTTTTCTTAATGAGCCTATAGGTATTATCTTCTCAAATTGTCTTTTTTTTTCGCATTAATTATTCCCTATTTTTTGAGATAATTCTGTATTTTTTTAAATAAAGTTTGCTAACCGTGACTAATAACTAACTAACTAAAAGCCCATAAAAATCACGTCAAATTTCAAAAATTCCAAATGGTTTCGAAAACACTCGCAAAAAATTGAAGTTTTGAAAAATATCCGACTTTTTGTTTTCATGGAACCATTATCAGTTCTGAATTCTCATTCGAAATGCATGCTGAATTGAACGAAAAACGAAACGTTTGATTTTAAATATGAAAATACCCCATGATGAGAGCAAAAAGTGTAATTTAGTTTTTATTATCTGTTTAACGTTTTTTTTTTTCAATTATCTCTTTCAATTCCTCTTATCTATTAAAATGGAAAAATTCGGTTTTCTTTGTTGTTTTTTTTTTGAAATTACTAGTAACTCTAAATTTTTTAAAAGCGATTTCTACGTTTTTCAAAAAAGCTTACTAAATTTTTACAATTTTAGTGCACATTTCTTTTAGTTAAAAATACAAATATCAAAATTTTATTTTCATCACTGAAAGTTGACAAAAACCATTAAAAAAACAATTGAGAGTTAAAAAAAATATGTTGACTAATTTTTGGGTTTATAGTTCCGGCCATTTTTTAGGTGCCCACTGCTAAAAAATTGGGGCCAAAACTGTAAAACAGATGTAAATAACTAGCTCGTTGGTGTAAACAAAAAATATTGCATAAGCTCTAGAACATTAAGCCAAAAATGTTATTAATTACTTTATGCTACGCATGCGCACGACGATTACTGCCAGGATTTTCGATGATACGAACACTCCCTGTGACCATTTTTGGTAAATTAAATGAGCCAATTTAAATTTTCGAGTTGACAACACTGGAAAACAGAAAAAATTAAAAAGCCGCCTAAGTCATTTTTGTTTCACAGCGGTTGACATAAAAATGACAGACCAGCTGATTTCCACCAGAGGTGATTGGTTGAAAAGCAGCTTATGCATTTTTATGTCAACCAGATTGAAGCCAGAATAAATATGTCAATAGGGCCGCGCTTTAGCGATTCTCGTAACTAACCCCAAGTGACGTCAGAATCTTTTGGCGCACGTTTAAGTTAGTGGATATTAATATAAAATTTAATTTATTATTTCTTTCTTTAATTGTTACTTTAATGTACTTGTTTTTTCATTGTAAGGATTCATTTTAAATACATAAATTGAATAGTGAGGTAAAAATCAATAAGTCTATCCTAACTATCAAATGTATATACCGGCTTTTTCCTTCTTTTCAGGTCGAATAGCTTTCGAAAAACTCACAGACTTCGACTACAGGGGGAACACCTATTACACTGTGAAAAACCTTAGTCTTTACGAGTGCCAGGGCTGGTGCCGAGAAGAACCCGACTGTCAGGCGGCCGCTTTCAGCTTCGTCTTGAACCCTCTTATACCTATGCAGGTAACCAAAGAAATTGTTCAGCTTAACAGCAACTTCGCGATTGTGAAATTACCTGCGTATTTCAATCTAATTTTATTGATGAACGAAAGTTTCAAAGTTTATCAGTTTCGCCAAACCTCGTTGTGCTTCCAAAACTTCCGCCGTAGTTGACAACGGCGATGAGTTAACTTTGTTACATTTCTGCTATGGAAATTACGAGTTTCCTTATTAGACTGCGATTGGATTTTGACTAGGTAAAATGATTGCAGGAAACTCAGTGTCAGCTGCAAAACGAAACCCAAGCGAGCAACCCCTCCGCCACTGCCCAACGCAGCGTCAACATGTATTACATGACCAAGCTGCAGCTGCGCAGCGACAATATTTGCTTAAGACCATGGGCGTTCGAGAGGGTTCCCAACAAGATGATTAGGGGGTTGGACAACGCTCTGATCTACACTTCCACCAAAGAAGCATGTCTGGCTGCCTGCCTTAATGAGGTAATTACGTGAGTAAAGTGGCGAAAATACTTCTCTATTTTGAAGCGAACGAAGCTTTTGGTTAGCAAAATAAATTACAAACAAACCATTAGCGTGTATAATCTGTTAATTAAAATTTATAATTAGGACAAAAATTTGCTTATTTACGAACTCATTAGAGCGAGAATTAACCCATCTCTTTCAAAGGAAAAATATTAAATTGGTTTACGTAATTAAGGCCAGTTTTCTCGCCTGTTAATAAGTTCTTTAATCCTGTGTTTTTTTTATGAGGAACTTATCAGTGTTTTAATAGTCTGCTTGCACACTTAAGTAATAATATCATGCTTCACTTAAAAAAAACCTCAAGTACGCCTCAGTCTGATGTTTTTATTAGAACGATTGATAGTTGAAATTATCTTAAAATGTTCCGATTTTAATTTTTTTGTGAATTTGTCTAAGACAATAATTTTAATTCTATGGTTTGCTACGAGGTTTTTTTTATGAACACCTCTTATAAAGGCATAGAAGTGGATAATCTGAAAAGTAGTATTTTAATATTTTGTCCACTGCTATAATATAATAATAAACTGCTCGTCAATTTTGAAAGGTTGTATTTCAGAGACGCTTTCACCGATCTCAATGAAGTGACATGATTCTAAAAGCCCATTTCTTGTAGAATCACAAAAGACACCTGGTTTGTGATAAACATTTTTGGTGAGAACTATACAGGGTGGATTAAAATGTCGTGTAAAAAGTACTAAACTTTAACCCACTGCATTTGGTTGCTAGAGTTATTACAAAACTTTCCCTACAATGGCGTTTAGAGATCCTGATGAATATCTCGGGACGTGTTTGGCCGATTTTTGATTTTTGATCTATGAAAGAAGTTACAGGGGTTTGTTAAAAAGTCCGTATTTTGTCCAAAAATCTGCCGAAATCACTAACTTTTATGTCTATAGAACGGATTTTTTATTAACACTCAGGGAAATCTAGCCTAAACTGATATAAAGTTAACCTGCTTTTCAAGAAAAAATATGAATTTACAATCATACAGGGTGAAACAAAGGTCAATGCAAAATTCTTAAACTTAGCGGCTTTCTTACTTGCCCCCTGATGTTAAGAGTTACTTTAGAACTTGCATTTTTATAGCATTGAGAGGTCCTAGTTCATATCTCGGGACGTGTTTGGCGGATTTTTCATTTTTGTTCTACGAAAAAACTTACCGGGGTTTCTTATAAAGTTCGTATTTTATCCAACAAACTGCCAAAATCACAAATTTTATGTCTACAGAACTGAATTTTATTAAGACTTAGAAAAACATAGCCTAAACTGACATAAAGTTAACCTGTTTTTCAACAAAAAATATGAATTTACAATCATACAGGGTGAAACAAAGAACAATGCAAAATTCTTAAACCTTAGGGACATTCTTACTCACCCCCTAATGTTAAGAGTCACATTAGAACTTGAATTATGATAACCACTAATTTTTACGACTATTGAACTGTCTTTTTTATTAATATTTAGGGGAAAATCTAGCCTAAACTAACAGAAAGTTGATCTGTCTTTTAAGAAAAAATATGAATCTACAATCATACAGGGTGAAACAAAGAGCAATACAAAACTCGTAAACTTTAGCGACATTTTTACTCGCCCCCTGATGTTAAGAGTCACTTTAGAATTTGCATTATGATAACGTCGAGAGGTCCTGAGTCATATCTTGGGACATGTTTGGCGGGTTTTTCATTTTTGTTTTACGAACAATTTTACAGGGGTTTGTTAAAAATTTCGAATTTTATCCAACAAACTGCCAAAATCACTAACTTTTACGTCTAGATAAAACAAACATAAACTTAATCTGTTTTTCAAGAAAAAATTTAAATCTACAATCATACAGGGTGAAACAAAGGAAAATGCTAAATTATTAAACTTGAACGGCTTTCTTACTGGCCCCTTGATGTTAAGCGTCACTTTAGAACTTGCATTATGATAACGTCGAGAAATTCTCAGTCATATCTCGGGACATGTTTGCCAGGTTTTTGATTTTTGTTTTGCGAAAAAATTTACAGGAGTTTGTTAAAAAGTTCGAATTTTATCCAACAAACTGCCAAAATCACTAACTTTTACGTCTAGATAACTGATTTTTTATTAACACGTAGGAAAATCTAGTTTACGCAAACATAAACTTAATCTCTTTTTCAAGAAAAAATATGAATCTACAATCATACAGGGTGAAACAAAGGAAAATGCTAAATTATTAAACTTGAACGGCTTTCTTACTGGCCCCTTGATGTTAAGCGTCACTTTAGAACTTGCATTATGATAACGTCGAGAAATTCTCAGTCATATCTCGGGACATGTTTGCCAGGTTTTTGATTTTTGTTTTACGAAAAAATTTACAGGAGTTTGTTAAAAAGTTCGAATTTTATCCAACAAACTGCCAAAATCACTAACTTTTACGTCTAGATAACTGATTTTTTATTAACACGTAGGAAAATCTAGTTTACGCAAACATAAACTTAATCTCTTTTTCAAGAAAAAATATGAATCTACAATCATACAGGGTGAAACAAAGGGCAATGCAAAATTCTTACAACTTTAGCGATATTCTTACTCGCCCCCTGACGTTAAGAGTCATTTTAGAACTTGCATTATGATTACATATAGAGGACCTGATTTATATCTCGGGACATGTTTGGTGGGTTTTTTAATTTTTGATCTACGAAAAAGGCTACAGGGGTTTGTTAATAAGTTCGTATCTTATCCAACAAACTGCCAAAATCACCAACTAGACGACTATTAAACTGATATTTTTTAACATTTAGGGGAAAATCTAGCCTAAACTAACATAAAGTTGATCTGTCTTTTAAGAAAAAATCATGAATCTACCATCATACAGGGTGAATCAAAGAGCAGTGCAAAACTCGTAAACTTTAGCGACATTCTTACTCGCCCCCTGATGTTAAGAGTCACTTTAGAACTTGCATTATGATAACTGTGAGAGGCACTGATTCATATTTCGGGAGATCTTTGGCGGGTTTTTAATTTTTGTTCCACGAAAAATGTAACAGGAGTTTGTTATAAGTTCCTATTTTTTCCAACAAACTGCCAAAATCACGAACTTTTACGTCTATTGAACTGACTTTTTTATTAACACTTAGGGAAAAATCTAGCCTAAACTATGGGCGCGGCCGCCGATTACTAGTTAGTGGCTGGCGAATCGGAACCATTCGGGATTTTCGGCCAAAATTTGAAAAATTTTGCATCGTTCGTTTCGAAATTCAATTAAGACCATTTCGCGACGTCCCTGCTAAAAGTGGTTTCTGAGTCCCAAAAAAGAAAACATTTCAAGGTATCTCCTGGGATAGAAAACCATTGCACTAGATGCACGGTCTGGGCAGAAATATACCTCAAAATGCCAACTTGAAATTTAAAGTTTAAAAATTCGTCAAAATTAAAAATTCAAAGCTAGGACCTTGATTTTCGGCACGATCAAGGGCCCACCTGTGTACTACCTCCCTGAATTATTTCAGATTTTTTGCTTCCAAAATGTCGAATCTACAGGGTGAAATGTGAGAAAAGTACACCAAAATTGGCACAAAACGTGGCACAGAAAAACTTTTGTAGCTCACTCGGTATAAGAGCTAAACCAAAACTAATAACTGATTTTTTTTTCTCTCCACGTCTTCTAGTTGCCTATATACCGAAGCTGGACCGTTTCACAGTTTTCGTAATAATCTCAAAAAACTACCTTACTATTTTAGACACTTTTCCTTAATTGTCTTTGGACATTTTTTTGACCACTCCGTATTAAAGTGACGCCTTTGGCGAGATAGGACTAAGAGTAGCCAAGGATATGCCCTTTCCCCTGGTACCATCCCTATTGGGCTAGTCGTCTAGCTAAAGGGGTCCAGAGGGCCCAGAAATGGACCATTACAAATTTTTTTTCAAAAAACCGTCCCAACTTTGCGATTTTTGGTAGATTTTCCTATTTAACTTATCGGAATTAGACTTTAAAATTTATCATCTACATATATCAGGAAATCTACCCATGGAGAGCCCTATATCCCATATAGCCCCGGAGTTACGGTAAAGACGTCGTAAATTTGGGTACCTAAAAAACCGCATTTTTTATTTTGGTACGCCACTGGTCAGTACCCCCCCCCCCCCCGCACGTACTGAAAAACCGACCACATTTTTGGAAAGCCCATTCATTTCTGCACCTACGCCCGCACCGCACCTCGAACGAAAATCCCGTCAAGTGAGCAGTTTAAAAGTTATAAGCGTCGAAATGGAAAAAATACCAAAAATCTACAACCAAAATCGCTGCTGGGAGACGGCTTTATATGTATGAAAAACGATATGGCAATATCGCGATCGTTGGATCATATCTGTCCTTCTTTAGTTTGTTAGGGGAGATAATCTGATAATTGAATTGAATAGGACACACGTGTTTCGTCTGCTAAAAAGTTTCGACTATACCGTTAAAATGCTGCTTTCTGTGTTGCCGATTGTAGCGACTTGTCGCGAAAATAGCGACTTTTTCAACATTAAAATGCATAGCGACTCCTTAAAGAAAAATGTCTGAGACCAGCGACATTCTGAATGTTCTAATATCCTGGATAAATATATCCTAGGATAAATATAAATAGAGAGATTATCCCTTTAGAAATAACAGAAAATAAAGAAAACTAGAACTCTCTGGCTTCATCTGACGACGCTCTATTTAATTCAAGGTCAGCAAGGTCTTCTTCTGTGTTCCGAAGGACGCCGCCGATAATAATCATTGAAGTTTCCTGTTTATTGAACTATAGAGGGTACTCAGATAAAATCAAAACAAATCAAATTTTAAACGTGAATATTAATCCTCAACATTGTTTAAAACCAAAATATTGACATCGAGCAATTAATATACACTATTCCTGGTAGATGTCAGCAGTCTGAATATAACGGCGACAGTATAGCGACTTTTTAAGAGCATCTATAGCGACAATTCTCGCAATGCCGCCGTCAACACTGACTGCTTTATATGCATAAGGAGATTTGTGCTGTTAGGAACATCCAGGGTAACCAGTAATATTTGAAATCATTTTTTAAATTTGTCAAGCTAATTGAAATCAGTTTAAACAAGAAATGAGCTGGAACTTTTGATTTCCCATTTTTGCAACCAACCCCATAATGCGTTTAAACCAGCTGCAGAAAAAAAGCGTTTATGGAAACCATTTTTTCAACTAGCCTTACTATAACATTGAACTGGTTCCATAAATAGCCATTCAACTATTGCTAAAAAACTTGTTCTTGCTTTTTCAGCACCGGTTCACTTGTAGATCAGTAGAGTACAACTACGTGACCCTCCAATGTCAACTCAGCGATACCGATCGGAGATCTGCCGGCCAGTTTGTGCAGTTCGTCGATGCTCAAGGCGTAGACTATTTCGAAAATTTGTGTCTCAAAGGAAACCAGGCCTGCAAAGGTTTGAAAAATTGAAGGCAAAATTCTGGCATGATTCTTATCTCTAAATATATAGGTAACAGAATATTCCAGTCCCCAAGGATAGGGGTCGCCGACGACAAGGTGGCTCAATATGCAGGCCTCCACTACTACACGGACAAGGAACTGCAAGTCACTTCCGAGGCGGCTTGCAGACTGGCCTGCGAGATAGAAAATGAGTTTTTGTGCAGGAGTTTCCTATTTAAAGGACCTCCTCAGGTGAGGATAAAGAATACTGAATTCGTAAATTTTCCAAAATTATGTTTTGGCGGTGACAATATAATTCCTTGCATGTTTTAAGGGATCACAATACAACTGCCAGCTCTTCCACTTGGACCACAAAACCCTGCCGGACGGACCGAGCACTTATTTGAACGCGGAGCGTCCATTAATGGACAACGGAGACAGGATAGGGTCGTACTTTGAGAATATTTGCGAAAGTGAGTACCTATTTTTCTCTAAAGTGTGATATTTCTTGTCTTCTTGAAGGGGTATGCATTGCGGACACAATGCCGCTTCATAAAACCTAGTTTTATGGTTCTCGAGAAGGTTTAGAGATAGTAAAATCCCGAAACGAATTTCGTAATTATACCGAGATTTATGGTCCCTTGTGACTCTTCACGAATTACAATATTGTACGTGTATTAAAACCAGGAATCTGGGCGCAGCGTTATCCAAACACTTCCTCCATTAAATTATCTGCTGCTGGTCTTTTTTTAAATTTAAAATTGAAAACCGTCCAGGATTCTAGTCTCCAGAATCTCGTTACCTTAAAACGTTATAAACACAGGTTATATTGCTCGTAAAAGGTCCTGTAAACTGCGGGAAGCCGGGGATATCGCGGAAAATAAACGTAATGGAGCCATATTTACAAGAAACAGGCGACTGTAGTATGTTTTCATTTGTAGGACATTATAGAACGATTCAATGGATTTGTTTTTCCACCAGCTAGCTTTAGAATACACCATTACAGATCTGTTGAACGACTGGGAAATAGGTTCTTTATAAAACAGTTGAATAATGATGGCCGATTATCTACCAAGCGAGGTAAAAAAATCAATGTCATAATAGCGGTTTTATTAATCGGTTACTAGGGAAACGAACCTCGATATTGATTGAAGAAGCGCCTTTATCAATAACAAAATCTAGGGAGCAGCACTTTCCTAATTTGAATCATTGAAAAGCCCAATTTTTAGATATTGAACTTTACGTGTAACCTTGAACATTTGTACAAATAATTTGAAAAAAGTAGGTAGTAAAGTTAATAAGAGTGTAAAAATTTTGATAATTCAAAAAAATAGTTATAACTGTGTACAATGAGGTTGTTATCCTACAATGACGTTAACGTTTTAGGTTTAAACATGACGATCTGGTCATAATAAAATACTTCATCTTGGTAACTTTAAAGTTCTATCTTAAGGAAATTTACAAATAAACACGTATAGGAGGGGTTTAACTAACTTCTTATTTTTATTGGTAATAAAGTTCAATCTACAAACCCAAATAAAATTCTTTGAGTCGTAAATGTAATCGCAGCCTTAACAAGGGACTTGAAGTTCCCTACTTTTAAGTTTTTACGACTAAAATTACAAATGAGAATACGAATTTACATTCCTCGTCAGACAAGACAATCCAACTGGCTTGCTTTAATTTGAATATAAAACTCGTTTATTTTTTTTTATTCTCATTAAACTTTTATAACATTTTTTTTACTTTCGGCCTGTCGTAAAAAAATATTTTTTTTACTATTGCCAATGGCTGGCAATAAAGTTTGGGGCTGAAAGAAAACAACCAATTTAGTTCTCTTCACGAAATGTTAAACGAAAGATTTTGTCAAATAAACAATGCAATATACCTCAAATTTGGAGTAATTACTCTTCAGGAAGAATTTAAATTTGAAAAGTGAAAATGGGCGTTAAGGGAGATAAAGGAATGCGAGAACAGTGTGGGTTAGTTGTTAGTTGGCAGTTAAAGCGCAGCAGAAGGATAACCTCTCCACAATTTACCATCAGGGTCAGCCTCGTAACAAGAAACTATAAATACGTATTGAAAATAGAAACGTAAGTTAAATTTAGAGGTTATAATGTGACATAATTTAGACTTATAATGGAAGTTATAATGAATTTTCCCGGGAATAAACCCTCAAAAATGAAAAAACCGGGTGAAAACCCATCTCTACTTGTCATAAACAAATATTATTGATGGGCGAAAGAAAAATTCCCAAAACACTTTTGAACCCAATTTTGGGCTTTTACCCGGGTTTTTTCCCACCTTTTCTTTGAAAGCAATCGGCAGATTCAAGTTTTAAGGTTAAATTTTAGATTAGAATTCAATAATTCCAGATTCTGGTTGGTTTTTTGATAAATCAAACACTGGTCGATTGATCAAAAGCCTCCAAACTGCACAAACCAACAAATTATTGCTTAATCGGTAAGTTTTAGGCGTATTGAAAATAGAAACATAAGTTAAATGTGGTGGTTATAATGGAATATACCCGGGATTTTCCAGGGAATAAACTCTCAAAAATGAAAAAACCGGGTGAAAACCCATCTCTACTTGTCATAGACGAAAATTATAAATGGGCGAAAGGAAAATTGCCAAAAAAACTTTGAATCCAATTTTGTGTTTTTACCCGGGTTTTTCCTCCCATCTTGAGGTTTTTTTCCATCTAGAGGTTATAATAGAATAAAATCGAAATTTTCCAGAAAATAGACCCTCAAAAATGAAAAAAAAACGGGTGAAAATCCATCTCTACTTGTCACAGACAAAATTATAGATGGGCGAAAGAAAAATTCCCAAAAAACTTTTTAACCCAATTTCGGGTTTTTACTCGGGTTTTTTTCCATCTTTTTTTGGAAGCACCCGACAGTTTTAAGTTCTAAGGTTACATTTTGGACTAGAGTTTAATAAATCCAGATTCTGGTTTGTTTTTTGATAAACTAAACACTGGTCGATTGATCAAAAGCCTCCAAACTGCAAAAACCAACAAATTATTGCTTAATCGGTAAGTTTTAGGCGTATTGAAAATAGAAACGTAAGTTAAATGTGGTGGTTATAATGGAAAAAAACCCGGGATTTTCCAGGGAATAAACTCTCAAAAATGAAAAAACCGGGTAAAAACCCATCTCTACTTGTCATAGACGAAAATTATAGATGGGCGAAAGAAAAATTCCCAAAAAACTTTTGAACCCAATTTTGGGTTTTTATTCGGGTTTTTCCCATCTTTTTTTGAAAGCACCCGACAGTTTTAAGTTTTAAGGTTAGATTTTGGATTAGAGTTCAATAAATCCAGATTCTGGTTTGTTTTTTTGATAAACTAAACACTGGTCAATTGATCAAAAGCCTCAAACTGCACAAACCAACAAATTATTGCTTAATCGGTAAGTTTTAGGCGTATTGAAAATAGAAACGTAACTTAAATGTGGAGGTTATAATGTAATAAACCCGGGATTTTCCAGGGAATAAACCCTCAAAAATGAAAAAACCGGCTGAAAACGCATCTCTACTTGTCATAGGCGACAATTATAGATGGGCGAAGTGAAAATTCCCAAAAAACCTTTGAACCCAATTTTCCGTTTTTACCTAGGCTTTTTCCCATCTTGAGTTTTTTTTTCCATCTAGAGGTTATAATGGAATAAACTCGGAATTTTCCAGAGAATAGACCCTCAAAAATGAAAAAACCAGGTGAAAACCCATCTCTACTTGTCATAGACGAAAATTATAGATGGGCGAAAGGAAAATTCCCAAAAAAAATTTGAATCCAATTTTGGGTTTTTACCCGGGTTTTTCCTCCAATCTTGAGTTTTTTTTTCCATCTAGAGGTTATAATAGAATTAAATCGGAATTTTCCAGAGAATAGACCCTCAAAAATAAAAATAAAAACGGGTGAAAAACCCATCTCTACTTGTCATAGACGATAATTATAGATGGGCGAAAGAAAAATTCCCAAAAAAAATTTGAACCCAATTTTGGGTTTTTATTCGGATTTTTTCCCATCTTTTTTTGAAAGCACCCGACAGTTTTAAGTTTTAAGGTTAGATTTTGGATTAGTGTTCAATAAATCCAGATTCTGGTTTGTTTTTTGATAAACTAAACACTGGTCAATTGATCAAAAGCCTCGAACTGCACAAACCAACAAATTATTGCTTAATCGGTAAGTTTTAGGCGTATTGAAAATAGAAACCTAAGTTAAATGTGGAGGTTATAATGGAATAAACTCGGGATTTTCCAGGGAATAAACCCTCAAAAATGAAAAAACCGGGTGAAAACCCATCTCTACTTGTCATAGACGACAATTATAGATGGGCGAAGTGAAAATTCCCAAAAAACCTTTGAACCCAATTTTCCGTTTTTACCTGGGCTTTTTCCCATCTTGAGGTTTTTTTCCATCTAGAGGTTATAATGGAATAAACTCGGAATTTTCCAGAGAATAGACCCTCAAAAATAAAAAAACCAGGTGAAAACCCATATCTACTTGTCATAGACGAAAATTATAGATGGGCGAAAGGAAAATTCCCATAAAAACTTTGAATCCAATTTTGGGTTTTTACCCGGGTTTTTCCTCCCATCTTGAGGTTTTTTTTCCATCTAGAGGTTATAATAGAATTAAATCGAAATTTTCCAGAGAATAGACCCTCAAAAATGAAAAAAACCGGCTGAAAACCCCTCTCTACTTGTCATAGACGAAAATTTTAGATGGGCGAAAGAAAAATTCCCAAAAAACTTTTGAACCCAATTTTGGGTTCTTACTCGGGTTTTTTCCCATCTTTTTTTGAAAGCACCAGGCAGTTTTAAGTTTTAAGGTTAGATTTTGGACTAGAGTTCAATAAATCCAGATTCTGGTTTGTTTTTTGATAAACTAAACACTGGTCAATTGATCAAAAGCCTCGAACTGCACAAACCAACAAATTATTGCTTAACCGGTAAGTTTTAGGCGTATTGAAAATAGAAACCTAAGTTAAATGTGGAGGTTATAATGGAATAAACCCGGGATTTTCCAGGGAATAAACCCTCAAAAATGAAAAAACCGGGTGAAAACCCATCTCTACTTGTCATAGACGACAATTATAGATGGGCGAAGTGAAAATTCCCAAAAAACCTTTGAACCCAATTTTCCGTTTTTACCTGGGCTTTTTCCCATCTTGAGGTTTTTTTCCATCTAGAGGTTATAATGGAATAAACTCGGAATTTTCCAGAGAATAGACCCTCAAAAATAAAAAAAACCAGGTGAAAACCCATATCTACTTGTCATAGACGAAAATTATAGATGGGCGAAAGGAAAATTCCCATAAAAACTTTGAATCCAATTTTGGGTTTTTACCCGGGTTTTTCCTCTCATCTTGAGGTTTTTTTCCATCTAGAGGTTATAATAGAATTAAATCGAAATTTTCCAGAGAATAGACCCTCAAAAATTAAAAAAACCGGCTGAAAACCCCTCTCTACTTGTCATAGACGAAAATTTTAGATGGGCGAAAGAAAAATTCCCAAAAAACTTTTGAACCCAATTTTGGGTTTTTACTCGGGTTTTTTCCCATCTTTTTTTGAAAGCACCCGGCAGTTTTAAGTTTTAAGGTTAGATTTTGGACTAGAGTTCAATAAATCCAGATTCTGGTTTGTTTTTTGATAAACTAAACACTGGTCAATTGATCAAAAGCCTCAAATTGCTCAAACCATCAAATTATTGCTTAATCGGTAAGTTTTAGGCGTATTGAAAATAGAAACCTAAGTTAAATGTGGAGGTTATAATGGAATAAACACGGGATTTTCCAGGAAATAAACCCTCAAAAATAAAAAGAAAAACGGGTAAAAACCCATCTCTACTTTGACATAAAAATGACAGACATGCTGATTTTCAACCAATCAGCTTGGTTGAAAATCAGCTGTTCTGTCATTTTTCTGTCAACCAGAACCAGAGCCACTGTGAAACGAAAATTACTATAGATAATGTAAAGTGTAGACCAATGACCTAGAATATACGGATTACGGTTTTTAATTATTTGACGTAAGGTGTCACTTCTGGCGGATATCGCCGCCATTTTTTAGGTGTCCACTTTGAACTCGATAGATTTTTGGTGATGATGATTGGGGTCCTGAAGCACTTGTTACGGTGGTTAGCAGGTTCCGCATAATGAAACACCCTTGTAAGTCGAAAAACGGCCTACGTTTCGACGTATAATTCACGTCTTCTTCAGGGCTATAACATAAAAGAACACACTAGTTAATCAAAACATGATAACCTACATACTTGTACAGCTGACAACAGAAGACGTGAATTATTTGTCGAAACGTAGGCCGTTTTTCGAGTTAAAAGGGTGTTGTTCTAAACCTGCTAACCACCATAACTTTAATATTGTATTTATACTTACTTTTTTGAATTAATTTATTTTTTGTTTGTAATACTTTGTGGTGATTATTCTTATTAATTTTTTTGTTTTCTTAATGAGCATATACGGGGTGTTCATTATAAAATTTCATCTAGTTGCCTGTGAAATGTCAAAAGAAAAGGATGAACAAACAAAAGTCCATTTACTTTGATTATGTCATCCTTTTCTGTCAAAATTTCATAGCCTGCTAGATGAAGTTTTATAATGAACACACCATATATATTTGCTTCTTAAATTGTCTTTTTTTTTTCGTATTTTTTTTTCCTTGTTTGTTGCGATAACTCTGTACTTTTTTAAATAAAATTTGTTTACATTTTTGATTTATAAAAAAGTTTTATTTATATAATTTGGTGTTATTTTGCAACTTTTTATGTTTGTTGCTTTAATTTATTTTCTCGTCATATTTTGTAGTATCAGAGTTATTTTTTCTTAAACTTCTCTCTCACAGCTTTCCGCAACTAAAAGTCCATAAAAATGACATTTTCAAATTTCGAAAATTCAAATTGGTTGCGAAAATATTCGCAAAATATTAATATTTTGAAAAAAAAAAGTTTTTTATTTTTGTGGTCTTATTTAAAAGAAATAATTAATGTGTTATTTTCCTATTTAAATTCCGACTTTTCGTTTTTATGGAACGGTTATCAATTCTGAATTCTGATTGGAAATGCATGCTTAATTAAAATGCAGTATTGCAAAAAAATACAGTATAAAATAAAATATATCAGAATACAGTATAAACAAATCCTAGACTGTATTTAAAAAATAATAATTTGATGATGGATGAAAAACAAAAATCTGATTTTAAATAATAACCACAATGAAGAGAGCAAAAAATGTAATTTATTTTTAATTATCTCTTTAACGTTTTTTTTAATTTTCTTTACAAATTGAATGATGGAACATTTACAGTGTAAACGTTTCATAAAAGTTAGAGACAAAAAAAATGTTGATTCATTTTAAGTTTAAAAAATAGAAAAATTCTGTTTTATTTATTTTCTCGACACTACCAGTAACTCTAAATTTTTCAAAAGCAATTATTCCTACTTTTTCTACGCACGAGGATTACTGCGAGGATTTTCAATGATACGACGCTCCCTAGGAGCCTTTTTGGTGAACTAAATGAGCGAATTTACAGTAAAAATTAAAACTAAAAAATTAAAAAAAATAATTAATAAAAAAATTTATAGTAAAAAATACAAATACCTAAATTTTATTTTTACCGTTGACAATTGAAAAAAAACCATTGAGAGTTAAAAAAAATGTTGACTAATTTTTACTTTTTTAAAAAGAGTTTTTTTAAAAAAGTGCTTAAAATTCGACCTCCGAAGGGGTCCATTTCAGAGAGAAGAGGACATCAAAGAGAAAAAAACACAGTTCGATTCACTCCGATCGGTCAAAGCGTTCTCAAGTTACAGGCGGTCAAACTGGAGAAAAAATTCGTAATCCCTCCCCTTTGGACATTTTCGAAAACATTTCACAATATAATTTTAAATTTATAGTTCGGGCGGATATCGCCGCCATTTTTTAGGTGGCCACTGCTAAGAAAAATGAGGCCAAAACTGTAGACCAGGAGAGTCTTTTCAGATGTAAAATACTAGCTCGTTGGTGTAGAAAAACAAATTTTGAATAAAAAGCTTCAAAGTAAATACTGCGTAGATTTGCCATTTAATTTTTGTGTTTTCGGTTTGCTGCTATAGAGCACTTTGCAAACATTTCTAACTTTAAAATCTTATTCAAACACTAGAGAATAGAGATACTCTCGGATTGCTCTAGAACATCAAGCCAAAAATGCTATTAATTACATTATGCTGCACATGTGAAACGCGCTAGGAGTGGTACGAGCGCCCTCTGGGACCGTTTTTGTTGAATTAAAAGAGCGATTTTAAATTTTAAAGTTGGCAACACTGTTCACAATCTCCATTCACGATAACATCAAGGTCGTCACTTAAAATTCCTTTCGTGTTTTTTTTTTAAATATTAATCGCATTAGCTTTTAAAGCTAAAATACTTTTTGATCATAGTAATATTAATGCAACTTTGTTGTAATTGCTAAAATATACTCATTAACTTTAACCAAAATCAAAACCCGTGTTTTGGGGTTTCCCTGAACCCAGAAACCACAAATACAGGGTAGTCCCTCGTAGCACGAGAAACAGTTGCACGTCCCACGTAACCAATGACCTAGAAGATGTGGACAGATATGCTCCAGTTTTCTGGGCGGAAGTGTGCAATGACAGGGACATCTATGTTGCAATAGTTTGACGTAAGATGTCATGACGTCACCGAGAGGTCACTTCCGGCGGATATCGTCAGATTAGCTCGATGCACGTAACATTTCCTTTTCTGTCAATAATTCTTAGCTTTCCACATGAACACGCGGTATATTGTTTTTTATTGTTATAGTATTATTGTATAGTATATATTTTATTTTTTAAATATAAGTTTTTCTTTTTCTAGAATCTGCGTCAGCACCAGGAGCGGGAGACAACACGCTGCCTGTCGTGTTCGATACATCCGAAGATCCAACCCTTAACAATCTGACGAAATCCGGAGACGTAAACTGCGATAAGACCGGAACCTGCTACGATGGTAAGTTGAGTTGAAAAACAAAATAAAGAAAAAAGCAAATCGAAGGAAACACAATAAAAGCTACCGCAGTCAATAAACTTGGCCCACGCATAAAATGCCTCCAGAGCAATTTCCATGAACATGTTTTCAACGAGCTCTGGTGAGTTCACTTTTCCTATGCGACATCGTATACATTACGTTCAAAATCAGGCCTATAAATAGGGAACCATCGTGTCATGTATTATGCATTGTTGTTCCTAATACACTCCATATATCGACGACACGTCCCAAGGAGTTAAGTTATTTATGAAAAAGTCGCCACGGGTTGGCTGAAATATCTGCATAGTTGGAAAGCGGTTTGCGGCTTAGTAAGCGAAGTTTTATTTATTCATGGAATAAATGGGTTTAGTTGACCTGGGACACCGGTGTGACACTTGTTTATAGAGACGTCGCTGGCGATGTTTATCCTCTTGGTCACACACCTATAGGAAAATAGCTTAGGTAAGGAAAGTTGGTAAAAAATTATATATAGACTAGTTATAACAGGTGCCAGATTAAGTAAAGTATTTTTAGTTCGATCTAAAGTGTTGTCCGGGCTCTGAAGCAGTGGGCTAAACGCATTTCTTCCTGAAGAATTTTTTTCTCGAGTGCTATTACGATGAAAACTAGAGTATTTTTGTGCCTCTATACCATTCACCATGAAATGAACAATGCTCGGGATTTCATTGAGAGACAAATTAAGAAACTAAGAGATACGAGGAAGAACTAAGATTACGGATGTGGCAGGACTTAAGTAGAGCTGGGTGGGACATGTCGCAAGACAGAGCAGTGACAGATGGACAACTGGACAACAAGAGCAACTAAAAGGAACAGAGGGCGACCACAGAGAAGATGGCTAGACGATATTAGAGCAGCCATTGGCCGAGACTGGTATCACAAAGCCCAAGATTGTCAAACATAGAAGATACATGGAGAGGCCTATATCCAAGAGTGGACGAGAGAAGGCTGAAGAAGAAGAAGAAGAAGAAGAAGAAGAAGAAGAAGAAGAAGAAGAAGACACTATTCACAGGTGGGAGGTGTGTTGGACTTCCACAGCAAAAGGGAGCTAGTTGCGTTTATCGTTCACCGATATATGTTGAGCGGAACGGGTATTATTCCCGCTATTACAGGAGCCGGAGGGGAAGAGGGATCACCATTAGACTGTGCCGTGCACCGAACCTCACCCCTCAATACTATTCAGAAAACACGGGACAGGGGCCTTTTATTAAAGAACATTAAATCCTTGTATTACCAGAACGTGCGCGGCCTAAGAACTGAAACCATCGAAACACGAAATGCTTTAAGAGCGACAAACTACAACTTTATGGTTTTTACTGAATCCTGGATGTCCCAAGACATTGGTAGCAGTGAACTCTTTCCTCCAAATTATAGAGTTTATAGACAGGGCAGAGACTACGAGGGGACCAATCGTACCAGAGGTGAGGTGTTCTGATCGGACGAGTTACAGTCCGGAATCCTTCGGGCCTCAGTCTCACTTTACGCTGAGGAGCTGTGGATTAAAGTTTGCCAAAACGGTAAGACTCTTATTCTGGGCGCTGTTTACTTCTGCCCGAGGCATACATGTCAGTTATCGAGTCTGTTGGAACGATAATCCCAAGGCTCAAATGCTTGTTACAGGCGACTTTAACCTTCTAGCGTTAGATTGGGAACTGGACGATGGGATGTTGGTTCCTTCTGGATATATAATGGTGAAGCTGCAGCAGTTCTCGCCGACCATATTTTTTACTTGGAGTTCAAGCAGATTAATAGCCTCAAAAATTACCTCGGTCGGACTCTTGACTTGATTCTAGCTGTCGATTTTGACATCCTTGCAGTATCCAGATCGCCTGAATTGTGCAGTCTGGACACTTTCCACCCCGAATTGGAGATCCAGTATTGTATTGGTTCCTATACCTTGCTCTCACCAACAACGGATATAAGAGTGTACTTATTCGACAAAGCTGACTACGAGAGCATCAACAAATGCCTCGAATGCAGGATTGGAGTTTTGTTACCACTCTTGAAAGTGTGGATGAGGTGGTTGACAGATTCTCAACAAGTACGCGGCGAATTAATTCGTGCCAACCAAATTGGTTACGGCTGTAAACTATCCTAGCCCTGAACTCAAAAAAATGATCAATAGAAAGAATCGTCTGCACAAAATATTAAAAAGGACCGGTAGTCAAGCACGAGCGTTACTCCACAGCTCCACAGCACAACAGACTTGTGTAACATGGTGTTGTAGATGATGTTTCTGTGAATGATCTCATTCCTCCGACGGTTTACCTGTCCCGGCTTTTGTTCGAGGTTGACGACGTGTCCAGTAGGCTGAAGGAACAGCACTGTCACAAGGGCGCCGGCCCTGATGGCTTGTCTCTGCTGTTTCTCAGGTCTGGTGCGGACATTCTTTCTTCCACTTTAACCAAGATCTCTCGACGAAGAAGTGTTTCCAACTAAATGGAAGCAATCCACGCTCTTTCCAATATACAACTCCGGCGATAGAAACTGCCTAGTAAACTACAGGGTATTTCTCTACTTAGTACTGTGAGAAAGGTCTTTGAATCCATCGTGACAGATGACTTGTACGGGGCCTTCCAACTAGCCTTTGCCGTTGAATAGCAGGGTTTCTGCCGGGGAAAGCCAACGACAACCAGTCAGGATTTCTTGACGCGTGTCCTGAAGGGAGGTGATCAGGTGGAATCGATTTACACTGACTTCTCCAAGGCTTTCGACAGCGTGTGCCATAAACTTTTACTGAATAATCTGCAGTGTGCAGGTGTGACGGGATCGTATTTGGCCTCCTACTTGTCGAATCGAATACAATGTGTCAGGATTCGCGGTGCGGTGTCTCAGGAAATCAGGCTGACGTCTGGTGTTCTCCAGGTTTTAAGTTCTGTGAATGCCTACTTTATGCCGATATTCTGAAATTGTTTGCACATGTAAAGTCTCTGACGGCTTGTATCCTAATGATACAGCAGGATCTTGATAGACTGGTCGGTTGGTGTGCGATGAACTTGCTGTATCTAAATGTAAACAAATGCAAGATTATTAGGTTTTATAGAACGCAATCGCCTGTAATATTTTTATGTACCTTCTTGAACAATACTCTTGAATCTGTGACGACCTGAAGGTAATTTTCGATCATGAACTAAGTATTATCCCACATATTGACATAAACTTGAACAAAGTAGCTTTTTCGTGTAGGTACATGTTATCTCTACCCTACTTTGTTAAAATTTTGTGTTTGTGTGTGTGTGAATGGTTTAATAGAATATCCTCATAACGCTTTAAGTATCCACTTTTGTGGTGGAGAGTCGCCAGGACGATCAAAGTCTTTCTCGAAGTTAACAGAAGTGATAATTTATGTAAAATCCTCCATAAAACCCCTTCATTTATTTATATTTTCAAGTAAAACTAAAAAAAGAATTTTCATAACATTATTATGTTTTAAGATTTGCGATACATATTCATACAAATCGTTAAATTGGCGAATTTCAATGATACATCTTTATGGAATTGTTACCATTTTGAAGATAATTTTAGTTGATTGTTTAATGATTATCAGACAATGTAGTTTTTTCCATTTTTCACTTCACATTAATTAACACTGTGAACTAGGTCAGGAGGTTCAGTTAGGTTCACAGGCACACACTAGGTTACTTTCTTTAATACAACATAAGTTATATTACATGTTGCATGACAGTAAACCTACAAACGTGCTTCTTCCTGTAAGAGAGAAGGTACAATTGATTGATTTGACAATAACTTTTAATCAGAGAAGATGATGGATGGTGGTGAGAGGAAGGGCAGGCAGGCTATTATAATTCCGTTACAAAGTTTTGTTTTCAGTAATTCAAGTTAGTCCAAAAGTCGAAAATAGGAATTGTTTTAATGCGTATTTATTTGCAAAGGATTTCATTGAATTATGCCTCACAACTCTTATATGGTTTTCAAATCAAGCAAAACGAATATAAAAGGTTTTAATCAGTTTTGATTGGTCTGGACTGGGGACATTAATTACTCTTGGCAGGTGTATTTCCTCATTAAAAGCTCAATCAGTTTTAATTTCTCTGTGTTACGGGATACGAGTTCCTATAATTTATCGTCAATTAACTACACACTTTTATTTACTTTTAAATACTCTCTACTAACAATTCGCACTGTTCGCTTGTCCGTTTATTTACTACACTACACCATCTATTCGATCCCATTTCGCACGGCTCGCTGGTTTATATAGCCGGGCTGAACACACTGTCGTACTTTCGAGAACGGAGGCGACTGTTCCCGGTTCTCGTTTAGTCTAGATGGGTTTCCGGGGTCGCGGTCGGCGCTCGGCGTTGCCGCTTCGGCTCGAATCTCTGTGGACCGACGGTCCCTCTCTTAGTTCTGCCCCCTTGTTCCCCAACATTGCCCCCATCTTAGTTCTGATCGTCCCGATTAGAGAAATCTCTACGACTGTAAGACCTTTAACCGTTTAAGATGAACCACTTTCATCTTTGCCCGAGGGGTACGTTGGACCCTGTATACCACGTCGTTGATCCGTTTGATGACTGTATATGGAGACAACTTGGGAGACTTTCCTTTCTTCCTCTGTGGATTATACAGCCACACCTAGTCACCTGTCTTAAATCCTGCAGAATTCGCCCTTAGGTCATATCTGGCTTTCATCCGATTGCTGGCAATCTTTGTCTTTGTCCTCAAGTTTCGATGGATTTTTTACCAAATATAACCTTGGCAGGGGTACGTCTTGTCGTGTTATGCATTGCACCTCTGTAAGCCATCATTAGAAGAGGCAGAAATGTGTCCCAATCTTTACTACCATTTTGCAAAGGTATTGTTCATGGTTCGATTGAAACTCTCGACCATGCCGTCTGATTGTGGATGAAGCGAAGTTGTCCTTGTTTTGCGGATTCCCAGAAGTTCCGTGATCTTGTTGAAAAGTTGAGATTCAAAATTCCGTCCCTGAGCCGAATGAAGGTCTAATCGTACGCCGAATCTACTGAAGAATTCGTCAACCAAGACCCTTGCCACGGTGTTAGTTTCCTAATTTGGTAGTGCATAAGCTTCAGGCCATTTACTGAAATAATCTATGGCAACTAAGATGTATCTGATGGCATCGTTCGTTTCTGGAAAAGGACCTGCCACGTCGGTCACAATTCTCTCAAATGGGCCAACCTTGTGTTGCTTCATTTGCCACTTAGTCTTTGGGGTCCTTTTGGAGCAGCAGGTATCACAATTTCTGCACCACTCTTCGACGCCATGTCGGCAATTCACCCAGTAGTACCTTTCCCAAATTCTATCCAGGGTCTTCTTCATTCCAAAAATGGCCTCCAGATACTCCATTCTGCATTTCTCGCAAGACATCTTTCCATCTACTTTCTGAATCATCAAAGAGTCCCATTGAGCCCACATAGCTTTTACTTCCGGGCTCTTATCCTCTATGTCCTTTCAATCAGGTCTTTGATTTTCAACTTCCATTGACGTATTAACCCCACAGCATTTTCGGTTGTTTGTTCGATCTTCATTTGTTCAGTGGTCCAATGTTCGTCCACGTCAATCCTGGTTCTCGTAAGAATGCTTGGTCCTTCTCGTTGTTCTACTCGTTGACAGTGTCGACATTCCCCTTTACAAGGCCTGCGTGATAATGCATCTGCGCTACCACGAGATCTGCCTGGACGACGTTCAATTTTAAAATCGTACTGCTGAAGGCGTTCTATCCATCTTGCAATTTGGCCTTCAGAATTCTTTATTTGGAGAAGCCATTTCAGCGCTCAAAGATTCAAAAACTTGCTTCGATACAGACACCGATGGAAATGGTCCACGGACTTCACGATAGCCAGCAGTTGCTTTCTGGTAACGCAATAACTTCTCTCTGGCTTGCTCAACATCTTACTGAAGTACTCAGTTACATTTTCCTGGCCGTCTTAACGCGCGACAATACTGCTCCAATTCCCTGGTTACTTGCATCGGTGTCCCTCGGGTCGCGGATAGGGCTGGCACATAATGTTGCCTTGAGTTTTCGAAAAGCCTCTTGGCATTCATGGGTCCAATAGAATGACATCTTCTTCTCCTTTAACCGATGCAGCTGCTTGGTGACTTTCCATACAATTAACGTTATTATGCCTGCCACCAAGACTGAACCGATCACTCCCAAAATGTATACTGCCAAATGTGGTTTAGTAAGCGGAAAGGGTGTTGCCAAATTTTCTTTTCTTCAGCCGTCACTATAAGATTATCGTATTCGTCATAGCTGTAGTCGAACATCATAGTGCAGTCCCCTCGCGCTACTCTCTAGACCTCCTCGCGCCTGCCTCAACGGTTTTGATTAAGTTTTGGCGTAATTTTAGTAAGAATAAAGGCGATACAATTTTTCTTGCAGTCTGTACTATTCGCCAAAGGGCCTGATTGGCCTACACATGCTTCTATCGACTAGCAGAAGTTGTTAAAAGAGCTACTTTAATTTTGTTTTCTAAATACAAAAATAATCAACCTTTTACTTTTGGTCAGGGCAGTTCGTGCATCTTTCACAATATTTACCCGAGTACCTCACGTCCCCGTCAGTGCTACATTGGCATTGACCCCAAGAACCATTTACCGTGTCCGGAGCAGAGTTCATTAGATTTAGGAGCCATACATTGGGTCTGATCAGTCGAGCAATCACAACCAGATCCAGTCCAGCCTAGAGGTAAAACGAGTAGACTCTGCATAAAAAAGTATCCAAGATGCAATCCATGGAAGTACCTACCATTATCACATCGGCAAGTACCACAGTCGCAAACCCCATTCCCGGAGCATTTTTGGGGGCCACTAAAATCGTCGCATTCGCAGTACTCTCCGTAAATGTGCTCGGTTGAATCAGGTCTTGGCTTGCATTGGCATTTACCACAAATACATTTTCCTTGCCCTAAAATGAGTGAAACTGGATAATGTCGAAAGCAAATCCCTCGATAAAACGTCGATAATAGGTGCATAGTCCCAGAAAGCTTCTAAGTTCATGCTTTTCCTTGGATTCTGGCCATTCTTTGATAGCTGCTACTTTATTTTTCTTGTTCTTTTTTCTCAAGTTACCTTTGTTTTTCTTGTTCTTCCAAAAAATTCCTTTGTTTCCCTTTGTCCTTCTTCAGCATTTCCATAAGTGCCGCCAGTTGTTCAGCCATGATTTTTGTCGTAGATCGAGCATATGGCATGTAGAAAACACCAAAGTTGCGTGGCACTGTCCTTGCCACGAAAAATTCCACGCGTGCGACGTCTTCTTTGTCAGTAGTCACAAATTTGACGAAAATTATCCCACTTCTGAGACCAGTTGTAACGGGATAAAACACAATTACTCTCTACTAACAATTCGCACTGTTCGCTTGTCCGCTTACCCGGCCTGAACACACTCTCGTACTTTCGAGAACGGAGGCGACTGTTTCCGGTTCTCGTTTAGTCTAGATGGCGCTCGGCGTTGCCGCTTCGACCCGAATCTCTGTGGACCGACGGTCGGGCGTAACATCTGGAAACAAAAAAGTTTTAATTTGGAATACTGAGTGTATCATATATAAAAAGATATAGAAGGTATTCCAGGTATTATTCTGCGGCTCCTAACCGTACAATAGATACTGAAGTGCCATTCTTTGTATTTTTGTAGAATCGACAAAGCACTTAACAAAAAGTTTATTAAACTGTAATATATAAAGCAGTAACTGTTAAAACTTCAAACTAACATTAAAGTGGATCAAATCATCCGACAGCATGCACTGGACTGCAAGCAATTATTATTAATTTATGGATTCTTGTAAGTATAAGGAATACAATTCACAATTACCCACAGGCAGGAGATGCGCGTTGCGCTAAAGAAAACGTCAATAAGTCTTACTGGAACCGTGCAGAATATCTGATATGTAGCAAAAAATGTAAATAGCGGCTGCATGCCGAGTTCAAAAGATATATTATTCCAAAAAACAATGCCTTATTCAGTACTTTATATTCAATTAGGTCGGTCGGCGTTTAAAATTATGTGTTCCTTATATATTTATTAGATAGCCCATTAAAAATTCTTGGTTATTGTTCGGTGCGTCGAGCCTGTACTTGTACTGCGAATGCCGCCCATTTACTTTTTTTTACTCCGCAAAAATTCCTAATATAGACAGAGCTTTATCTATGAACACGCGACCTGTGTTGTCAAAGAGGAATTTCTAATTAACTCCAACTCTATAAATTAGCTCTCAAACAAATTGATTACATTTCAGTCTCGGTGAACTGCAAAGACACCAAAATCGCTGTGTCAGTGAGGACCAACAAACCATTCAACGGTCGAATTTACGCTTTGGGCAGATCTGAAACTTGCAACGTTGACGTCATCAATAGCGATCTTTTCAGGCTGGATCTCACCATGACCGGGCAGGATTGCAACACTCAATCTGTGGTATGTTTTTTCCTATTTTATTTTAATTAATCTATAAAGATGAAATATAAATACGCGTTTTTGCTTTTTAGCGGCTCGTATGTAATACGTATTCGCTCGAGCTAACCGAATGGACGCTGCTTGCGAATATTGGATCATTAAAATAGAAAAAAGTAAAAGAAAGATGAAAACGAGGCAATATTAAAATCGCTGAAAACTTTCTCTCTAATGTTCCATTTCCATGATTTTTGGGTTAAGGAAATGGAACCCCCAAAGGAACTTTTAAAACGAAAAGTTGAAAAAGGGTTTTCTACAATTCTAGTATGATTACGAATGATTAATTAGAGTAGTATTATTAAATGAATGTATAAATTAATTAATTAAGTTCAATTAAGTTGATCCAGGTCAAAATAGTTTTTAAAAAGAACAATTAGTAATTGGCCATCAATTTTTACATCAAGATGTTTCTCTGTAATTAGCTGCAAGCAAATTCCGAAGATTACGTAAAAACCTCTAGAACTAGTCATAACTAACCTAAATCACCTAATAATTAATTACCGTAGTTCCTACATCACAGTATGATTCCTGGTTTCCTCTAGTTTTCTGTTACAACTCCAACTGGACTGGGTCGACATTGTTGTGTCATTATTCTTACATTCTACGGTCCAAAAAAATAATGTTTTATTTATCCTTCTTCAGACGGGAATCTACAGCAACACCGTGGTTCTACAACATCATAGCGTAGTGATGACAAAAGCAGACAAGATCTACAAAGTCAAGTGCACTTACGACATGTCCTCCAAGAACATCACCTTCGGAATGATGCCTATTAGGTATGTACATTGGTTGCTTCTAATTCAGATTAGTTCAGGTTAGTTAAGGTTTCTTCAGGTTAATTCCATGGTTCCAGTGAAAAATTCCATACACCTTTGTTGGTTTGCTAGGCGCATCATATTAAATATGGTCAAGAATACACAGAGTGCCCCAGTTGTAAATGTTAATAATTTGAACAAAAAAAAAATTGGAAATCCCAAAAATGTTAAATAATTTTTAATGGGAGAGGAGTCTGTACAGTAAAATACAAAAATTGCTTTTATGTAAAAATTTTTTAATCCATGATTGCGTTCATAACTGTCTCTATTTCAATTTGCACTTTTAACCAGAGGGTAGACACAACTAACAAGCACAATTTATAAGTATTATAATTATGATTATAGCTTAGAGAGAGATATAGGTTATAGGGAAGAATACATACAAGTAGTTGTCGGGAACACGACCAACATAAATTTCCAATATTAAGTAGCTGCCGACGTTTCAATGTTTATTGATGTCCTATTTAAGAATAAAAAATCACAACGGCAACGTTCTACAAATGAGAAAAAATTTTTTTGGTGACGTTGCTGTTTTTTTTTTAACTTTGACAAAGTCGTTAAACGTCGAAACGTCGCCAGTTTCCACCTAATTTGTGGACATTCCTTTGGTCTTGTTCCGGATAAACACATATCTGTATACTTTTGAGGACGCTACATCAAGCAACTGTTATGATTATACCGGATGTCCAGCAGAACCCTGGACATAGGAGATTAACATGGGAAATCGGTTTTTATTTTTTTGCGCCTGTACAGTTGATTTTATTGAAAAACTTTTAAGAGTAAAGTTGTAGAGCATAAGGTCAGCTATCATCCTCTAATTTTTTCAATACCTTAGTTTTGGCTGTTTTTGGGGAAAACGCCTCGAAAAGTGCAAGAATTTGCCCCCCGCCATGCATGTGCAGTGTCGCCAACATAATAATTTCTTATGTCAGAGTCAGAACCGATTTCCCTTTCTTATTTATTTTGAGGGACTATCATGTAGTAATTAACGTGATTATGCTTTTGATATATACTTTTCGAGGTTTTCGAGTTTTTCCAAAAAACGGCCAAAACTGGGGTATTGAAACAATTAGAGGATGATAGCTGACCATACGCTCTACAACGTTACTCTTAAAAGTTTTTCAATCAAATCAACCGTACAGGCGAAAAAAAATAAAAACCGATTTCCCATGTTAATCTCCTATGTCCAGGGTTGTGCTGGACACCCGGTATATTGGATGCCTCTACAACAAAGCTCTTCAGAGCGAGCTTTGTTGTAGCCCTGCTGGTCCAGGGTGAGGGTCGTCTACATACCAAAGATGGGATGTAGAGGAAACGATCCTAAATCGTTCAGGCCAGTCAGTCTAATCTCGTTTGTGCTGAGAAGCTTGGAAAAGCTGCTAGACGTGTACATAAGATAGGGAGCGCTAACAACGTACCCCCTTAATAGGGAACAATGCATACCAGGCTAACAAATCAACAGAACCAGCACTCCACAACCTGGAGGTGAAAATCCAGGATACCCTGGATTCAAAGGGTGTCGCAGTTGGTATTTTCATACACATAGAAAGGGCCTTTAATAATGCACCGACAGGCACCCTCCTCAGCGCCAGTAAAGCAAGAAGGATCGAACCAACAATAACCAACTGGATTCGCAACATGTTAGAATCCAGACTGATCATTACATCATTAAACGATGACACTATCTGATTCACAACAGCGGGAGGTTGTCCACAGGGCCCAGTCCTTTCACCACTCCTGTGGTCCCTACTAGTGAACGACCTTCTGGCTACTTTGGAACTATGAGAATTCGAGGTCCAAGCATGCGCGAAGGACATCGTTATCCTTATAAGACCACCCATACCAACAAAATCTCCAGCGTTGCAAGAGGTGTTGGATGTTGGATGTTATCCACAGCTGGTGTTCAAAGGAAAACATAACAATAAACCCTAGGAAAACGGTGATTGTGCCATTTACCCGAAGGAAGAGGCTGAACTTCTTGAAAGCTCTAACTTTGTTCGGGGCGACAATCCCGTTTACCAACGAAGTAAAATTTCTAGGAGTCATCCTGGACAAAACCCTCACATGGACCCCACATGTGACTCGTACCATTAGGAGGGCACAGGTTTCCCTTTGGACGTGCAAGAACCTGTGAGGCAATTCATGGGGGATGCAACCCCAACAAACTATGTGGTTATACGTGACTCTTTCTACGTACGCCCGATAATCACGCATGGGACCATAGTTTATAGACACACGTTACAGACCACAGACAAGGCTCCATCAAACCTACACTGTCTTCTCTGCAAAGACAAATATGTCTCTGCATCACGGCGGTAATGAGAACGACGCCCACGGCAGCCATGGAATGCATGCTCGACCTACTTCCACTTCCAATACTCCTGGAACAAGAGGCAATGAAGGCGACAGACCGGATGCAACAAGTGACGAACATAGCACCGCAGCCATTCGATGGCATTCGATTCGACCAACAATGCCCAGACTGGCTTGGAAATTATACTTGATAGTCACGAGGTAAAAAAGTGGATTGAAAGGGAGGAGACAGCTCCAAATGACAAGTTTTTGAAACTAGATAGGAAATGTACAGAACTATTGATACAATGCACTACAAAGTCCCATTTCAGTGTGTCAAATATAACTGTGGCAACAAATAAAAAAAATTGCCATCCAACTTTTTTTAAGAAAGAAGCTATTAACCATGGAATTAACTTCAGGTGACTCCTCGGAAAGTCCTTTCATCAGATTTGAGGAGAGTGTTCGCAAATTGACGTCAGTAGGTGCAAAGCTAGAGTTGCATGCCACTTGCTGTTGACTGTTGACATTTCCTAAATACTTTGACCCGCTCGTGACAGCCCTTGAATCTCTAGAGCCTAATAAATAAACTTTAGAGATTGTAAGAGAAAAACTAATGTACCAGGAATTTAAAAGGAAAACTTGAGGATGATAAGGAATTTGATACTGGCTTTGCATTTAATATTACCAGAAAGGTCTAAGTTAATCATCGCAGAAAAATAAGGAAATCAGCAATCACAAGTCATCGAGCAAGCCGCCCTTCACACACAATTGTGGAAAGCCTGGTCATAAAAGGGCAGGCTGTTCGCATGTCAATCATGTTCAACACCAAAGTCCGCGACAAGGGCATACTTCCAAGACACCTGATTTCTGTTACATCACTAGGACTCTATTTCTCACCTCATTTCCAGAAGCATTGTTGTCATAGCATCTATAGTGAGTTCCACTAGCATTGCGCATTGCGACCAATTTGATATTGTGTCACTCGCGAAAGCACTACCACTTCGCAAATTATCTTCCATTTCCAACCATTTTGTTTCAGTAGAGTCCGCAATGCCAGAATGTCAGCCTGAGTCATCCTGGACAAATCTCTCACATTAAGAAAGAGAATAAGAAATCTTGGTTTACTAGGGCATTACGGGTATCCTCAAATAATATGAGATTTCTGCATGGTGTTAGAAAACACTGCCGGATAAGCGAAGCTTTTAGAACTTATTATGACAGGTATAGGTGCACATAGAGAAAAGTGCTTAAGTCAGCCAAGATGCTTCATTACCGTGGTAGGATTTATGCTGCCCCAGTAAGGAAAGAAAAATATGGACTATTATCAATGATCTGAGGGGAAACGGAAGGAGGGGGCACCATCAAGATGGCTGATGAAATCAATGCCTATTACTACTCTGTCTCTGAGCTCCTTCCTGGGGGGATACCGGACGAATTGTGCTGCAATCCATTGCAGAACCTTGAGAGCAGAACTGCTCTCAAGGTGGGAGATTCCTTCTGTTTCCTGCCTGTGGACCCATCAGGAGAGTTGAGTTCGGTTTTCCATCAAATAAAAAACAAATGCGCAGCGGGATGGGAAGAAATATCAATTAGAGTGTTTGAGCAACTGCCTGAGAAAGCACTGTCTTCCATGTCTGAGGCAATAAACGCCTCCTTGTGGAACGGCACTTTCCTACCTTTTTGAAGTCTGCAGTGGTGTTAGCAATTTATAAAACACATGATAAGGAGCTCCAATCTAACTACAGGCCCATTTCTCTTCTGCCAACTTTGAGCAAGATTATCGAGAGGCTCATCAAGACAAGAATGAACGCTCGCACCGTTAGGAGGGCACAACTCTCCCTTTGGTCGTGCAAGAACCTGTGCGGCAAATCATGGGGGATGGGACCCCAACTAACTATGTGGCTATACGTGCGTGACGTATGATAGGGCCATTGTTTGGTATCGAAAGAGCAAACAGAGCTCCATAAAAGCTAAACTGTCCTCTCTGCAAAGACAAATATGTCTCTGCATCACGCGGACAATGAGAACGACGCCCACGGCAGCCATCGAGCGCATGCTCGACCTGCTTCTAGCGCTTATGTCTTTGCATGCGCTGCAATTCCAAAACTGTTTGGAACTGCCACAGGTCTCTGAACACCCTATGGCAGGAGAACAGCGTTACACTGGTATGGACCCCGGGCCATCGTGGTCACGAAGGCAACAAGAGGGCCGAGTCTCTAGCTAGGAGGGCGGCGGGTTCTGCAATCGTAGGCTCGGAGCCGGCACTGGGAGTCCCATACTTTCTGGTGAAGGCTGAACTCCAGAAATGGAGCAATGCCAAGTGTCAGGACTGGTGGGAGAACCTATCCGGACTATCACAATCCAAAAAATTTATCACGGGAACAGGAAGGGCAAAAATCCAAACATTCCTCAGACTAAATAGGAGACAAATCAGAGTGGCCACTGCACTATACACAGGACATAGCCACCTAAGATTTCACATGCACGAGTCCGGACTGTCAGAAGGGACGGAGTGTCGGCTGTGCTTGGAGGATGGCGAGACAGTTGAGCACTTCCTCACTGTTCGGAAACACGAATCATTGAACCTCAAGATGCAAACTAGTGCCGCCTGAGAGTCTCATCAGATTCATTGAGGGTTTGGGCATAACGGGTGACAACTAGTGGAGCGAGCAGGGGCAAACTTTGTTGGTAACACTTCGAGTGAGCCACAATAGACCGCAGGTCGCTGTGGTGGACTGTATAAGTCCACTCACATTGAATACAATACAATACAACGTCACTATTCACAATACAGAATGGATGACAAAAGTTTTTTTTTATGGAGCATCATATTTTTTTTTATTTTTGGACTAAGGAAGTCTAGGGCTTTCCGTTATAATTATAAATATCCCACTTTTTGATGATGTTTATAAAATGCAGGTTATAGGTACCTTATTAAAGATTGAAAAAGGACTTTTGTCAAATTTATCTATAAACATTTTGTTGAGTTTTGATTTCATGTTACTTTTTATTCAAATACTTGAAATCTTCTTGATCTGAATAAATAATTTCTTGGCTAGCAGTTATTTTTCCCCCCTCACTGAGGTACCTACCTCTAAACCTATAAGACAACAGCAAAGTTCGCGAGGAGATACCAATTTCCTTTATACTTTTTGTGTTTTAATTTTAAAAAGCACATAAACCGCCCGTTTTACCTCCGGTGTTTTATAGGCAAACAACATTCCACGGCAACACGATACGCCATCTTCATGCTTTATTGATGTCGTAAACTTCTTTTCAATGAGATGTGCCAGTAGATTATTGCAATAAAGGTTTTATGATCGGTCGCAAAAAGTGCGCTATTACTTTGAACCCAAGAATTTATTGACTTTAAACGCTACTATAGATCTTGACGTAAAATATGAGTTAAACTCAAACGATTTTCGTTCAACACAGAGACCCAGATACCATCAGCATCACCTCGGCACCTGAGGCTCCGCCACCGAGGATCCGCATCTTGGACAGCCGTCTCAGGGAAGTGGAAACCGTCAGGATTGGAGATAAACTTACGTTCAGGATTGAAATTCCAGAAGACAGTAAGAACATCAAACTGTAAATGGCTATTAATGGAAATTAACTCTTGCTTTGTGTTGCAGCTCCCTATGGTATCTTCGCCAGGAGCTGCGTGGCAATGGCTAAAGACGCTAAGAGCACGTTTCAAATCATCGACGACGATGGTTGTCCAGTCGATCCCAGCATTTTTCCTGCTTTCACTCCCGACGGAAACGCTCTTCAATCGGTGTACGAGGCCTTCAGGTTTACTGAATCATACGGCGTTATCTTCCAGTGCAATGTGAAATACTGCTTAGGGCCTTGCGAACCGGTAGGAACTGTTTGATTGGTGTTCAAAAAGTCACTAATGGTGTTCCTTTTGTTAGGCTGTGTGCGAGTGGGGAAGAGACTCAATCGAATCGTGGGGAAGGAAGAGAAGAAGCGTCCAGAACCAAACTGAAGAGGAGAAAGAAGAGGATATGACTCTTAGCCAGGAAATTTTAGTTTTGGACTTGGGCGACGACAAACAGTCCGATTATTTGAAGAGCGATCCACTTAGTGCGGAATTCGGAAAAGGTAAGGGTATTGTCAAGTCAAACATACATATTCTCTATTGCTGTGGTATTTATTTGATATGATGATTGAAAAGCTCTGATAAGTCTATAAATAAAAAAAGAGCTTGGGGGGGGGGGGGGGCAATTGGGTGAATTCATTATAAATCATCGACAATTCAGGAAACGTACTGGAACATTCTCAACTTATTTCTTCAATAAGATATATGTTGCGCTTTTTTCAGCAATAGACATCAACAAAAAAACAATGCGTACGTTCCAACGACAGCAGCAGCTTAGAAATTTAGTCAGCGACCGCTGAAAATCTGATTGGCCAATTTTAGGGTTTGCTGACTAGCAGTTAAACACTGAAGCAGACGTCTAAAGAAGGACGAACAGACTCCATCTTAGAGAAGTGTTTCCTTGAACTCAAGCACTCAGGCGTATTTCCGATCTTATTTTTTTTTGTTAGTACGATTGCAGCGTAGTAGTAGTAGTAGTAATGATTGGTGAATTAAATAAATGAAGAGATGGTACTGATGATGGCCCTAGAGGTGTTGATTTGCTGCAGAAATCATTATTTCAAAGCGGGCTCCTTCCCGTAATGTCTAGAGATAGAGTCGGTTCATTCTATATTTGACGGTACGTGACAGGCAGATTGTCTCCGATCAGAAGCCGAACTCCATCCTCTTCGGTTTCTCCATTATGGCTCTATCCTTCATGGTATCCTCTATCCCTTTCATCCAAGTTTGCGCCGGCCTTTCTCTCCTTCTCCTACTTGCTGGGACATAATTCAGGGATTGTTGTCGCCATCTGCTATCCTCCATTCTTCTGACGTGTCCATACCATATTAATTGTCTCGTTTCAATCCTTTCAGCGGTCGTGTGGACTCTATTTGTGCGTCTCCTAATCTCTTCATTTCGTATCCTTTCCATCCTGGATACTCTGCATGCTCTCCTTAGGAAATCCACTTCTGCAGCTTCCACCCTCTTTCCAGCCCTTGCCGATATCTGCCAGCAATCCGCTCCATATGTCAGTATTGGCTCTAGTGTTGTCTTATGGATTGTATCTTTCGTTTTTAGTGTGAGCTGATTGGAGCAAAGTAGTGAATTGAGTATGCATATGCATTTCTGTCCTTGTTGAACTCTGTTGTGGTTGATGTTCCTTCCTCCGATATTATGCATCCTAAGAATTTGTTTTCTCTGCATCTCCTTATATCTCCGAGTTGCAGGGTCGGGTCCTCTTGCTCTTGTCTTATGCTCATATACTCAAGTTTTTGCCATGTTCATGTTCATTCCACACTTTTGGTACTCTTCCCCTACCTTCCTTAGCATGTAATCTACATCTTCTTCACTGTTTGCAATGATGACTTGGTCATCGGCGAAGAAGAGAGTTGTTAAACACATGTCACCTATTTCGTTCCCCGTTCCTGCACATTTCTTCATCCAGGTCTCCAGGGCTTTTTGTATATACATCTTGAATAGTGTTGGTGATAGGCAGCATCCCTGTTTAAGACCCTTCGTAACTTTAAATGGCTCGGACGTCTTCTTGCCAATTTTTACCATGCTCTCCGAGTTCCTACATACAGGGTGATTCAAAATTCAGTACAAAGATTTTAAGGGCATATTTGTGGGGTCAAAATAAGACGTTTTTTTCCTATAAACATGGGTTCTAAAATGAACCCCCTCCCCCCTACGGGCGCTGTAAGTTGGGAGAAGAAAGTTAAATTACAAAGTCCCAGCCTCCTATGTTTTTCCTTATTATGATGATGATACTGCAGCCGTTCAGTCAAAGGAGTTTTTCTCGAAAACGGTTAGCTTAATCAAAAAACTTCAAGAAATCAAAACTAAAGATATGTGTTTGGGCTACTGGATAGTGTCAATGGCATTAAGTCGTTAAAAACTGCGAATAATTAAAAATTCGCCATTTCTGAGAAATGGAATGAAAAAAGCTCGTTGAGAAACGGGGATGTACAAATTTTCAAGAATTCTCGTGAATAAATATGGCCACGATTAAAAAAAAACTTTTTATCCTTTCCCAACTTTCAGCGCCCGTAGGGGGGAGGGGTTCATTTTAGGACCCATGTATATAGGAAAAAAACGTCTTATTTTGACCCCACAAATATGCCCTTAAAATCTTTGTACTGAATTTTGAATCACCCTGTATATTCCAAATTGCACTTATGTACTCCTCTCTGAGGCCAATCTTTGTCAATGATTTAAAAAGTTCTATCCAGGGCACCGTATCGTATGCTTTTTCATGATCTATGAATACGAGGTGAGTAGGTAGATTACGACCTTTCCGTTTTTCTATTATCTGTTGTAGACCTCTAACCTGAACTAACCTTCCCATTGTACTAGTTACACTTATTCCTCTGTAATTCCCACAATCTTTTTATCACCTTTCTTATATATTGGGGTGATATATGACGTATTCCAGTCCTGTGAAATGTTTTCTCCTCTAATCAG
Organism: Taphrorychus bicolor; assembly: GCA_951812265.1. Taxonomy (NCBI): domain Eukaryota; kingdom Metazoa; phylum Arthropoda; class Insecta; order Coleoptera; family Curculionidae; genus Taphrorychus; species Taphrorychus bicolor. The sequence goes on from OX638305.1 coordinate 21,549,467, forward strand.
ATATTCGTTAAACAGGTTTGTTAGATTTTATCATAAAATATCTGGTCCATGTTTTATTAGTTCAATGGGAATGTTTCTTGGTCCTGGAGCCTTACCGTTTTTCATAAATTGCAATGCTTTTTTAACCTCCCCTAGGCTTATCTCTTCTATTCCTATACCTTCAGCTGTTTTCTTTATTACTATTTGTTGTTTAAATTGCGCTCTATCTTCAGTTAATAATTGCCTGTAATGCTTTTGCCATTCTTCTCCCTTTATCAAGTTTAAGCCTTTCGTTCCTTTTTTCTCCTTCCTGAGGTTTCTTTTTTCTCCTTCCTGAGGTTTCTTATCGCACTCCACGATTGTGCTACTTTAGTACCCCCATACATCTCTTAATATCTTCACATTTCCTTTCCCACATCTCGTTTTTTTCCCCTCTCACCTCTTTTTTAACTTCTCGGTTGATTCGTGCATCTTCCGCATCACCGGTAAGTAGCCACTTTCCGTAGGTCCTCTTTTTTTTCATCTTTTTATTCCTCTTATCTCTCCTGACCACCACCATTCCGGCTTTTGGCTTTGCCTCGTTTCCTGGTATCCCAGCGCTTCGCTGGCTGCTTGATGCTAAGTTGCATTCCTTAATTATTTGGAATTATGCTTCTGAACTAGCAACTTCCCCTAGTTCTTCTTTCCAGTTTCGCAGCAAGCCTTAAATTATACAAGAATTGTGTAGACTCTTGTTTCAAACTGTCTAAGTTGTATCTTCCTGTTTCCACCTCTCGATACGAGTTATTGTTGCCGTCTTCGGTCTTAGACGGACGTAGTAAGATGGCGAACTTTAAAAGCGGCAGCAGTCACTCTCCGACATATCAAAGGCCTTTGACTGTGTTGACCATGAATCGCTGCTGAGCAAGCTGAAGCATTATCGATTCAAGGCAGATTACTGATACCGGTCATACCTATACTACCGACCTCAGGGTTTCGGATTCGAAGATGAGAGCTCCGGTGTGAGGGAGGTAAAGCTTGGTGATTCACTGAGATCAGTTCTGAAACCTTTACTGTTTCTGCTGTACTATTATATCTGGCTAGCCTTGACATATCTGGGTGCAACACTCTTTTTTGCAGATAATGCTGCGATTCTCTGAAATTACGGGAGCAGGGACGGGGTGAGGGCCAAGATTAATTGGGACCTTGGTGTGTCTGAAGGCCTGCTGCTTAATGTTTCTTAGACTAGCATAATGTGTTTTGATGGATTGAACGGCAACTCTGTGTAGGACGTGACTAAGAATAAATTTGTTTATTTTGATAATACATTGAGCTTTGTTACATAAACTACAAGATCTAAACTCAAGCATCTGGAGCTCATATTTTGCCCAAATTCACTCGAATCTTAGATATGTTCCTGGGGCTGCTGCAGAGCACAACTTAGAAAAAATCATTAATCCAATCTGGTTGCTAATTAAAATATTTTTTTTTCAGACAAGACTGTCACGATTATCGAACCATGCCCAACGAAAACATCAGTACTTGCCCTAGGCGTCACTTGCGCCCTTCTGCTACTCCTCTACATAACCACTCTGTTCTGCTACTATATGCGAAAGTGGCTGAACCCCGGCAAACATCTTGCTTGAATTTTGTAGTGCAATAATATCCATTTAGCCAAGCGTTTCGGGACGTGTATTAATTGATAGTAGTCACCCTTATATTATTTCGAGATATTGATTACTAAAAAGCGTACTGTTCTAGTTAGGACATTGTTATTAAGAATGCTGATATATTAATAAGATTTTTTTTTTTAATTCATAAGTAGTCGATGGGGATAAATTAGTTTTTTGGGGTTGTACAAATGTACATATTTTATCGTGCTAAATCACCACGGTTTTGGTAAAAAGGAGGAATAGGAATGATCAAGTACAGCCCCAAAACGTATTTGACCGCCTATTTTCAGTCAAAATAGCCACATCAAAACATAATTTAATATATTAGGCCTACAGATCATAACAATTCAAACCGGCTTGCCAATAGTTACTATCATGGCTATTTTGTCTGACATATTTTATAAAAAATCAAGACATTTCACAGCACTTCTTGTTGTGTCTATAGCGACGACAAAAACAAACCTCTTTCTAATATTTAGGAATTAAATAAGAAGTGCGGTGGACTGGTCGACCAATCATAGCAAAGGATATTAAAGACAATAATATTTTAAATATATTTAAGGTATTGCGGGGAGATAGCAATCCTTCTTACAAGACTCAGTAGCTGATATTAAAACGTTGCCTTTAGGACACGATATAATAATTTCCATTGGGCACGGGTGTAGGTTTCTTGGTGGTGGGTATCTGAGATCTTTTTGTTTAACGCGATTACAATTTTTACCATTGCGAATATAAAATGGCACAATCTGGTATTGTCTCAAAGGGCGTGAACTATAAAATTTAATTAATGTTTAGCTAGAAGATTTGCAACGGTAAAGAACCATGCTTTAAGTGATTTTTCCTATAAATTATTATTTATTTACTTATAGAACCACAAACACTGCTAGAGATTATTCATTTAATATAACTTAAGTTAGCAATAATAACTCCTCTATGTATATAAACGCTAAGGTCATTAATGCAGATCTGTAGTAACTAATGATAATCGTATTTATAATAATATAGCGCTTAGGAGGTATGTATTGTCCCAGTTTTATACTTCTTTTCTATATGATTGTAACGAAACAAGTAATAAAATTTATATGACAAAACGTTGTTCGTTGATTGAAATTGAGTGCTTACTGCCATGTGATGAGCAATAGTGTATAATTTCGTGTAAATTTAATTATCCTCCTTAGCAGTTTCAGCTACCAGCCCATCATCAGCGCCCAAAATGTAATGAATAATTACAGCTAGACAGAAAGACACCATTTTATAGTTAAAAAACTAACTTACTCGTTACATTGGAATATTTGGGGCAGGAACAGCACCGCGCCATAGATCCCAAACTTTCGGCCACGTTTAGAGTAATAAAAAGGCGGATAAAGTGAATATGAAGAATAAAGTTTCTGGGTAATTTCGCATAGTATGAAGTATTGACTGCTCTTTTCTTACTTTTTCTAACTAACTGTAACATCCAGACAAAAAGTCGTGCAATCAGCACCAGAACATGCCAAAAATCCTTCTGAAGATAGAAGAAGAAGAATGGTTCTATCATAATAATACCCAGTAAGATGTTTTCTTGAAAGTGTAATAAAAAATATGATATAAAAAAAACAAAATAATCCTTAATTAAACTCATAATCCTCTAACATGTTAAGCCTATGTTGCGTTAAAACGGCAATATCCACCATTGCTTCCGGCAGCAACAATTCAGGAGCAGTGTATTTTAAAGATTCCTCATAAGCAAACATGATGCTAGTGTCATAGAGCATCATGTAACTTTGCACTAGAGCTAAGATACAATTTCGAACTCTGGCCATTGCTTCTCGGATTTCTTTTGGAATTACCTAAATACCAGCATGACCTCGTCACCAAATTGCAAGTAAAAAACAAATCAAACAAACCTCTTCCAAATTTTGTACAAAACCGCCTTCATTTCCCTCCGCATTGCTAGTGGGTGGGCTTATCCAAATGTAACCGTTATTTCCTAAGATTAAGCTAACCCCAAATGGTAAATTATGAAAATGTATCTTGCATTTTTTTACTAGTGACGGAAACACTTTTACCAAAATCCCTTGGCCTAGCTGTAACGCAATACATGCATTTAATAATGTTTGCTAGTCACTGAGTAATCCTTGTATTGAATACCTTTCCATATTTTAAGCTCCTTGTGTGCAAAGATAAGGTACCATCTGTAAAGACACTTTGAACTTCAGCACTTATTAAGTCGCCTTCTTGGAGGTACTGGCGCATCATGTGCTGATCTTCCACTGATCTTCTCCTCTAAGTGAACAATGTGAATTTACAAAAAAATAATATCTAATGTATATTCATGTTAGAGATGCAAATGATGTAATGAACAAGGCGAAGTTATTACATAATTCAAATTTTCCATCTCACTTGCTCATGAAGGGAATAAGAACAGAAAACTCTAAAGTAGAAAGTTATGACATTTTGTTTGTTTGCACAATCCCTAAGTAGTGTTAGTTTAGTGTCTAAAATTGAGACAAACAAGAATGCTTACCAATTCACCACCTGGCAAATTTACTGAAGACAGTAACAATGCTGAATCTAATCTCGAATTAGTGTCAACCTTCCATCTTTTCTGTTGGACTTCCATTATCCTTCCTACTAATACCTCACCCACTTGTCCATTGTATCTGCTTTTTAGTGGGCGAACTGATATCAATTTATTCACTTGCTCCTTTACTCCGGCTACTGAAGCTTTTAAATCTCCCTCTTCTTCGTAAGTACCGTGACCTCTATAAGAAAAACGTGACTTGGTGATTCTCTATTATTGTTATCATTTTTCAGAGTAAAAGTTCTACATCCATACTTATGTATATATACACTCCATATACGGGGTGTTCATTATAAAAGTTCATCTAGTTGGCTGTGAAATGTCAAGAGAAAAGGATGGAGAAACAAAAGTCCATTTGCTTTGATTATGTCATCCTTCTCTGTCAAAATTTCATAGCCTGCTAGATGAAGTTTTCTAAAGCACACGCCATATACACCCATATGTTCTACACTCCATCCTCCCCCTTGGGAGGATGAAGTGATGTGAACACTTCATCCTCCCAAGGGGGAGGATGAAGTGTTCGCCGCACTACTACAACAGGGCCTAGATCAACTCGCACCTCTACTAACAAAGCTCTTCAGAGCGAGCCTTGCATGGAACTTTATTCCAAACTGCTGGTCCAGAGGGAGGGTCGTCTACATACCAAAGGTTGGATGTAGGGGTAAAGATCCTAAATCGCTCAGGCCAATCAGTCTACCCTCGTGTCTGCTGAAAGGCTTGGAAAAGCTGCTAGACCTATACATAAAGGAAGGAGCGCTAACAACGTACCCCCTTAATACGGAACAGTATAATAATACCGCAAGGTATTGAACATGGTCTCCGACCTAATGGCATCAAAACGTACATTGCATTCTCGCTACGTCGTCAGGGTTTCCTCGCGGGCAGACTGTGACGAACGAGGTCAAGATCTACAACTGCCAGGAAGTACACGGACGGATCCGGAACAGACAAAGGGGCTGGATATGGAGGAAGTAATTTGAGGCATCCCTTTACCCTACACTACTTTTGTGAGCTGAAACACCTCTTTAAAAAAGTTTTTTTTCTTGGAATCTGCACACCACTGAAAATAAGCAGATAATAGAAACATACTCAATCTATTTAGTACATGAGACTGCAATTAAGCCCAAACCGACACCCAAAGATTACTTCATTGACCTTTCAGCCAACTTGGTGACCTACTTTTCAATCAGTATATTGCCCGCCCGGATACTTTATCTACGAAAACTGAACTTGAACTCTCCTTTATTCGGATGAACGAGTGCATTTATGCAGACATCAGCCAATCATATCCAGCGATCCATACCATTAATCCGTCGCGACGCTGCATAGCCAATAATGAAATCAGTAAATGCATAGGGAGGTCCTTGATATCTAGGATAATAAAACTGTGATCTGGCCTATTTTTAGATTTTATTATGATGGCTTTCTTTGAATATGAAAGTGTTTATAATGGGATTAGGCTGAACCTCAGAAATGGAGCAATGCCAAGTCCCAGGTCTGGTGGGAGAACCTACCTGAACTATCACACTTCAAAAACTTTATCACAGGAACAGGGAGGGCAAAAGCCCAAACATTACTCAGATTAAATAGGAGATAAATTAGAGGGGCCACTGCACTATACACAGGACATAGCTACTTAAGCATGTCCTATGTGACTGCCCGGCTATTGCCAGATCAAGATACTCACTGTTCAGAAACATGATCACTGAACCTCAAGATGCACATGCATGCGCTCTCCCAAATGTGCGGGAGAGCACAAAGAGATGGAGTGCCGAGCAGGGAGCTCCAGATGCATAAATTGTGTGCGTACAAACCAAAAACTGGGAACAAGTATGGATATAGGTCATGTGGTATGGGATAGAGCTTGTCCATGTCTAAGAAGGGCAGAAGAGGCATTCAAAGGTAAGCTGAATTATAACGCAGTATAGCAATTAAAATTAAAGTTTGTAGTCTTAAATGTGCAAAGCCTGTTGCCACACATCGATGAAATTGAACAGTATATTAAGAAATATGATATTAAATTGTTCTTTGCAACCGAAGCCCGAATAACTAGTGATATCAAAGATACTGAAATTTATATAGAAGGTTACAATATAGTGAGATGTGATTCAGAAAGCAGGCATACAGGTGGTGTGTTGTGTTATATTAAGAGCAACATTGCCTATGATATCTTGATGATTCTAAGTATCCCAAAAAAATTGTGGATTGTAGCTGTTAGTGTTTTGGATTATGAATGTCTGATCCTTTGCATATATCGTTCGCCCAGCTCAAGTGCTTCTGAAACTTTAAACCATTTGGAAAATATCTTGGAAGATATTATACTGCTGCAGCACAAAAGAATCTTTATTGTGGGAGATTTTAATATCAATCTGGCCAATGAAAACTCTACCTATGGAAGGAGGCTTCTAAGAACAATGAAGACCTTCAGCCTAGAACAAAGAGTCACACAATACACTAGAGTTGATGGGGATCATAAAACTATGGTTGACCTGGTATTTACGGATGACAGTGAGGCCTCAGTGAATGTGGCTGATTCTCCCAAAATAAGTGACCATGATCTAGTTATTGTACAAAGTAAAAGCAAACAGAATATGAATGTTCCAAAGGTGATGCCAGCAGACAAACAGTTTACATATCGAGACTTAAAAAATATTGAACCACAGAGGTTCCAAGTTGAGCTGCAAAGCCAAGAGTGGGGTGACAATGGCAACATAAATGATACACTATTACTGTTTAATAAGAACATTATGGACTGCCTGAATATAATGGCACCAGAGCAGACAATGTCCAAAGCTGTAAAGAGCAGCAAGAGATGGTTTGATGCCGAAATTAAACATTTAATGAATGAACGTGATACACTGTATAAAAGGGCAAGACTGGTGAATACTAATGAAAACTGGGTTGCATACAAACTGAAAAGAAATAATGTTGTAAGCGAAATAAGAAAGAAAAAGAAAGCTTACTATGAAGCAGTTATTGATCAACATAAAGGGAACAGTAAGCTGATGTGGAAAGGAATCAAGGAAATCCTAGGAAAAACAAAGAAGTGTATAATAAAAGAAGTTTACTTCAATGGTGTAAAGTTATGTGATACAAATGTCATTGCAAATGCCTTCAACAACTACTTTATTAGCAGTATACAAGAAATTATAGTGAGCAGTGTACCCATGCAATCTGATGAAGTAGAAGATTTTGATAATAGATTGAATGAAAACCAGAGTTTGAAGGAGTTTCACAAATGTACACACCAAGATGTGAAAGTCATTATTAAGGCACTAAATAAAGAGTATTCAATTGATGGAATTTCAAGAGCTGTTATAGGATTGGGTGGTGAGGTAATGGTAGAGAAATTAAAAGATATTATAAATATCTCTATTGAAACCAGTGAAGTCCCTGATCTTTGGAAAGTCTCTACAATTGTACCAGTGCAAAAAGTGATGAACACCAAGCAATGTGAAGAGTTTCGCCCAATAAATATGTTACCATTATGCGAGAAAGTGTTCGAAATATACTTTAAAAACCAGCTACTCAATCATTTGACTGTGAACAATATCTTGATACCCAACCAATCAGGGTTCCGTGAACACCACTCCTGTGAAACAGCAATCCAGTTTGTGATCTCTAAATGGAAGGAACAAATTGATGTAAATAAGGTTGTAGTGGCTGTATTTGTGGACTTTAAAAGAGCGTTTGAGACTATTGACCGTGACTTATTACTAATGAAGTTAAACAGAATTGGCGTGGTAGGAAATTCAAATAGATGGTTTGCTAGTTACTTAAGAGCTAGGTATCAGAAAGTAAGAGTATGTAATTCTTATTCAGAATTAAAACAGGTTGAGAATGGAGTGCCACAGGGGAGTGTCCTGGGGTGCTTGCTTTTTATAATATATATCAATGATATTGTTGAAAACATGGAAGATGAGGATGTATTTATGAACCTATTTGCTGATGATACTGTTATATCTGTTACCGGGGGCACAGTGGCTGAAGCGCAACAAAAAATCGGTAATGTACTGGCTAAACTAGAAGTCTGGTTAAAATGCAATAAGCTGTTCGTAAACGTCAAAAAAACAAAATGTATGCTATTTTGTGCCCAAAGGTACAATGAGAATTTAGAAGTAAAACTATTAAATGAGAAAATAGAAGTTGTAAGGGAGTATAAGTACCTGGGTTTAGTTATTGATGATAATCTGAAATTTTCCCTACATATAAGATACATTTGTGATAAGATAAGCAAGAAGATTAATTATTTCAATAGAATAAGCACTAACCTTACTATGTATGCACGGGTTTTGGTATATAAATCAATAATCGCTCCGCACTTTGACTACTGTCCCACTATTCTTTTATATACAAATGAGGGAGACAAAGATATGCTGCAAAAGCTGCAAAATCGTGCAATGAGAGTGATATTAAAGGTGAATAGATACACGCCTATTGTGATCATGTTAGACTGTCTGAGTTTTATGAGCATAAAACAAAGAATGATATATAATAATATTATATTTATTTATAAAATGTTAAATAACATGCTGCCAAAATATATGTGTGATAAAATCAGTTTTGTATGTGAAAAACATAGTCATAATACAAGAACGGCAAATAATATATATATTCCTCGTGTGAGCAAGTCGCAAACGCAGGGATCTTTATTCTATAGAGGATTTAATCTATATAATGGGTTACCAATAAATGTTAAGAATATACAATCTTTGGAGGGATTCAAAAGAAAGATAAGCCAAATTGTTAAGCATATATATTAAGATTTACATAGGATACGTATGTATTAAGAAATTAGACATGTACTTAAATCATATTATGTAGCAAGCTTGCTAAATAAAGCCCATTCATTCATTCATTCATTCATTCATTCATTCATTCATTCATTCATTCATTCATGTCGCCTAAGAGACTCATCAGATTGATTGAGGGTCTGGGCATAACTGGTGACAACTAGTAGAGCTAGCAGGGGCAAACCTTGCTGGTAGCACTTCGAGTAAGCCACAATATGCTGCAGATTGCGGCGGAGGACTGTATAAGTCCACTTACATAGAATACAATACAACACACCCATATGTAAAAAATGGGACTTAGGCTCACTTTTACAAGTTTGGTTTACAATCCAATTTGAGACTCTAAGCAATATATATGGGGTGTTCATTATAAAACTTCATCTAGCAGGCTATGAAATTTTAACAGAAAATTATGACATAATCAAAATAAATGGACTTTTGTTTCTCCATCCTTTTCTTTTGATATTTCACAACCAACTAGGTGAAGTTTTATAATGAACACCCCGTAAGGCGCCCAAAGTTGATATTTATTTATGTAGGTTCTAATGGACAAAAATTAAGAAAATGATTAGAATAAGAACTTGAGTAACCCTGACCTTATACAATCCCTATCTTACCTTACAAAATTTGTATGGGCAGCTTTAATAACTTCTTCCCCAGGAGTAAATATTTTATGGTATTCTCGTGTAGCCGGTAGTGGCCTCAACCTGCTTGACGCTGAAGCACTTCGAATTTGAATTTTTTGAGACATTTTAATACTAGATCATTTAGTATATCCTTAAATATATCCTTAAATGCACGGCAAACTCCTTATGTTTCTTAGTTCTTAAATATTGTTCTAAAATGCATTTGAATTTAAAATTTTAAACCAAAACAAAAAGAGAAAGATTTGAGGTTATAAACATTGTTAATCGTTGACAGTGTTGACAGAACTGCTGTCATTAGTCACAAATGAAAATCGAGATCCTACCAAAAATGAGGGATGTTATGCAAACTCAAGGACGCTAGACTAACAGGACGGCCCAATTACCTCTTTTTCTGTACCCGCGGCGTGACGTCACATTAGTGCTCTAATGAGATATCTGATATATCATTAAGAGTTTATTCCGCGGACGCATAGTTTTTTTGACATATGCTGTGCTTCTGTTTATCCTGTATTGGTTTAAATAACATCTTAGAAGTGTCGATAAGTATGAAAGGATCTATAAAATAGTAATAATACAAATAGTTCTGATTTCAAAGTTAGGTTTATTAGTACGTTGATGCAAGCTTAAAAAGGGGGTTGCAAGCAACTGTATTCAATACACCATAAACAACTACGAGTTTGGGATACTTATACTTATACTTAGTATGTTAATGTACCGTCACATTTTCTTGATGTCTAGATACTAGTAAACATTTTCTGAATAGGTATTGGTTGTACGTACTTATATAAGGTGTGTAGTCAGGGAGTCAGGATATTTCAAAATTGCTTGGCCAGCCATTACGTGTTTTATTGTTTAAAAGGTTGTCATGCATTCAAAATAGCTATTTATATGATGTAAGTGTTAAAAGGGCAATTTTAAGGCACCAATGCGAATGTTTTGAGGACGAGCGAAGCAATGTAAGTAGTTCATTTAGGAAGTTTCTTTCATAATCATTTGCCGTAAAATGTAATGAGCATATTGCCGAGGTATCTGGATTGAATGTATCACTTTGTTGGCAAAGCTGAATCCACCTATTTCTTATTTTACGTGATAGAACATTTTTTCTTTTTGTGAAAAAATTAAAGGATATTTGTCTGCCTTCTTTCTTCCACTTTAATTTGACGCTTTTATATTCAGCAACAGCACAAATCTGACCAGGTATTGTGTACTTGTAATTTTACTAAGTCTCAACCCAATCGGCGCAATCACTGCAACAAGGGAAAGATTCAAAAAAAGTTTATATGTTAGAATACGATCATAAAAAAAACGAATAACCCTCGCCCGCGAATAATCATCGAGATGTCAAATCAAATATTCACAGATTTTTCGGGTGACCGCTCTAAGACTACTTCCGTCCTTATAATTTTATTAAGAAAACAAATGACGGGAATAGTCTCATGATATTATTGACAGCCGCAATAGCAGCGCCAATGATGGCCACGAGGCTCGAGAAATAATGACGTCATTATCGCTCACAAGTCCGCACTAAGCTGACGTCACGATTTTTGGCCCATGTTATTTAAATGGAAGTGGACCATCCTGTGTTGTTTACCGTCCTTGATGCAAACTGACCTCTCTGTTTGCATATGAGTTCATGTGTGGAAGCATGGCAACTCTGTAAGCCACTTTTCGGAGCTTTTAAGCTTTAACCTTATGGAAGTTTTTTCTATTTTTCGCTTTTCTAAATAAACCAGACCCATGAGGCCCTAAATGCACATATGTTTGCAATAATTTTTATTTTTGTCAAGAGCATTTCTTTTGTTAGTGTTGGACAGGCACTTTCACAATTTCTTGGGAATTCCGGCCATAAAACATGATACCCTACAATTGCCCTTCTTCTGTAACCGGCAAAGGCGCCCTTTTAATGGTTTATGGCCCTTGAAAGAATTTCAGACCTGTACGTGACCCGAACAATAGTTTGGTAATTAAAGCGCTTTTGCGAATATCGTTAATTGAAATTAAAATATTATTCTCTCATCAGATAGAGCTTTTAATTTCTTATCTTTTGAATACAAATTCGAGCAATTAATGTCTTAATTGACTGGGCCAGGAAATTAACGGTCAATTTAAATAAAAAGCTTTAATTGTCAATTAAACTATGTCATGTGAGGTGTGATTTTGAAAAGCATCATTTCTTCTGTCCAATCATCATATTTTCAATTTTCTTTTTCCAGCACATTTTCCAGAAAAGCTCATTTTCTGAATGTATGCCCGCGCTGTCTGAAGCGCCATATAATCGCCACTGGTCAGGGCGGTATCGATTTTTTCGGAGTACCCTTTCGGGGCGAGGAAGTACCGAGGGGGTGGCGAAAAGGGAGACGATCTTCGACACTCGAAAGAGAAAAGACGCGTTTGGAACTCAATAGAGTTACGATCTAAGAACGACGATCCAACCGGGAAGACGGGAAAGTTCGAATTTTACCGCGAGAAAAGTCAGTCCTTGGCTCCGCCGTTCTGATTATCGCCAATTCGTAAATTTTCCCCCTTTTTTTTATCTCGCTTTAGAAATCCGCGCTAATTATTTGTATTTTTAATTAGTGCCACAACAATCAATTCGGCTATTGCTCGTCTACGAAAAGTTTCGTGGAGTGTTTTTTCGGTTGTGCCATATAGTGTCAACCCACCTCTGCCCTTTTCCTGAATAGGCCATTTTCTTGCAGCTAGCGGATACTTTGCAGACGCAGGAGACTACCGGCAATTAAGTATTTGTAGAAGTTGAAACTTTTAGTATATTATAGGAGTTTTTTGCTCACCATAATATCGAGGATCCCAGCTACTGGCAGAATTCTTTCCTCTTCTACACTGCGTCGTTAGTTTAGTTGTCTTTGTTGTGTTTTTCCAATTTAGTAAGAAATCGTGTACCCGTCAAACACGTTTCTGGGGACCACTGAGCTTATCGCGAAAAATTCACGTCCGCCGCTATTTTATTTCAGATTCTGGAGAAAACTAAAAATTGTCTTTTAATTTTTTTCCTTCCTTAATTACTACTCAAATAGTTTTTTTTTTGGCATTTTGCAGGTTTTGTGTTAAACAATAAAACCTTGCTGGCATCCCCAAAAATATTAAATTTTACATTATTTAAATTAGCGACCTAAGGGACGATAGATCCTTTCCAAGAGTTGGGTCCCCCATGCAGCGTGGTAAAAGAGATTCGACACACAAAGATACGGTGGACTTAGAACATCCACGTAGTCGAATCTCCTCCGCAGACACGGCGGCAACACGGCAGCAGCCGCGAACACAGCCGCCCCCACGCAACCACCGATTAAACGGATTACGATTATCATTAGCGGGGGGACACTGCTCGATATGCTCTTTGGCGAAAAATAAAAATATTGCAACCAGTGCATTTATCATCATGGCCTCATGGGACAAGACAGGAAAAACTATAAGTTTAAAGCTTATAAGCTTCGAAAAATGGTTTACAGAGTTGCCAAGTTGCCACACATGAATTATTTAGCACGTAAATCGGGAGTTGAGAGTGCGCAACAGTCTCCAACCGAAAACGCGATGACTTTTGACAGTTCATTTGAGGTATTTATTTGAAGACATAAAAATATAAAAAGTTGATTTATTTATGTATGATTCAATAAAAATTTTATTAATTCAAGCAATAATGAAGTACTCAAAAAACCAATACAAATGTTTTTTCAAGTAATTACATCTTATTATATCATACCTTATGATAAAACTTTTATTAATAATTAGATTCAAAGGCTCAGTAGCAAAAATTTGGGATGGAGAGGTTAGGAGACCCAGTTTTAGTAGCCAAAATACAAAATTATTTTGGAGTTGATACTTCCTCTTGTCAGAGTTCACGTGCAAAAGACAGTGCCTCCAAGTTTGCTATCAGGAATAAAATCTGGTATTATTTATTTTTGTTTGGAACAGCTCTAGGAGATGAAATATTTTACTCCACATTCATACCGTTTTGGTTTTGGAACATTGATGGCGCAGTTGGAAGGAGGGTGGTTTTGGTGTGGACCCTTGTCATGTACATAGGTAAGCAACTTTCGTCAAAACCTCAAGGATTGTTGACTTATTTTATTATTACATCCAAACATTTAGACTTTCCTAATGTGTTAAAAAACTGATACCTACAGGTCAAGGAATAAAAGATATAATCCGATGGCCCCGCCCAGGATTCCCAGTGGTCCAGTTACAAGAAAAATGGGCATTGGAATATGGTTTTCCCTCCACCCATGCAATGGTAGGGGCCTCGATACCTTTTTCTGTTATCTTATACACAATGAACAGATACGAATATAATGTAGCACTAGGGTTAGCTGCAGCATTTCTATGGTGTGTACTAATTTGCCTTAGTCGCTTATACTTAGGCATGCACACTGTTTTGGTAAGATTTGCAAGTATATTAAAGGTAACAATTCCATAATAGTCCATCACTAAAATTTGCCATTTTGTCAGTTACTAGTACCTAGGTCTCAAAACATAATATTATGAGAACATTATCTGACACTCTTTAACTTAACGTAAACATTTTTAATTTAAGTTGAAGAAATGAAGCACTTTTATGGACTTCTTACCTCCCCTCTAAATGTTCCATAAAGGTTCATCACTGAAATTTCTAATTGTATTGATTTATATAAAAACTTTTCAAACTTGGTATTATCATTGTCTATATATACCTAGTCAGACATTTCAAATGAGTTAATTTCTCCAAGGATTTTATTTAGCCAAAACTATGATAGATGTCGCTCGAAGATTGAATCCCAGAATATTTCAAACATTTCAGAAGTGAAGAAATTTTATTGCGGCACCATCTACCTGCCTGTTGTGTCTGTGTGATAAGATAAGTAAACATGATTTGCCGTCCTGGAGGATGCCATGGCATATTTTCTTGATTTTTGTCTTGAGGGAATCAGTATATGTGGATTAGTTTCCTTTCAACAGTACAGGACCGTATTTTGACTTTCTGTTAATGTTTATGTCTATTTAAATCTTTTTCACTGACATATTTCTCTGAAGGAAACTGATGAAATGATAATTCAGGATTTAAAGATGTGAATTAATTTGGAACTTTTACAGTTTCCATAAGAACAGATATTCATTTTTTGTCTTAATCAACTGAACAGAACACATATACTGAATTTTTAATTTTAGCCCTATAAGCCCACTGCATTTTGTGATATTTTGTTATTGTTTAATGGTTATAAAACTTGATTAATATACATGGCAACAAAAAACCGAAAATGAGTAAGGCATATCTTGAATCATGAAATGAAAATGAATGAAAGGGCACTCTTGAATTCAACCAACATTATATCTGCATTGTTATTGATACTGATGTAAACAATAATATTGTGGCATTTTAACTTTTTTAATATATGAACGGTTGGATAGCAGGTGTAGGACAAGAAGCTACTTCACTTTTTTGAAATTGCCAACGTTTCGACCTTTAATTGAGGTCTTCCTCTGGGCTAAAATACAATAATTGTATGTAAATTGGCAGTAAAAAACACTAATTACAAAGAAGAAAAATGACTAACAAAAGTATACAAATTAAAACACAATACATGAGTAAAAACAAATTCTCCTATTCTATTATATGGCATCCGTGCATACTGTGAAGATATACGTTGCAAAAACCCACTTAGGAAAAAAAGGAAGGAAGAAAAAAGGATGTGTCGAGCTTATCTTTTTCAATCAAAGAAGCTTGCTTCTTTTTTCTTTCTTTTTTTTCTTCCTTCCTTTTTTCCTAAGTGGGTTTTTGCAACTTATATCTCCACAGTATAAAGAATAATACATTATATCAGTATCGTCAGTTCGTGTCGCACTTTTGATATTTCCAAAACTAAAGTGTGCCGGCAATTTTGTCGAGTAGTTACGAGGGGACAAACACATGGGATGCACTGCCTAAGCATTGCCAAAACCGGTTTGGTGATGCACCGGCCGCCGGCCGGGCGGACGGGGCAAGGGGAAGGGAGTCTCAATTTTTGAACCGACTGACGCTACTGATATAATGTCCCATATAATGGATCCCATATAATAGAATAGGAGAATTTGTTTTTACTCATGTATTGTGTTTTAATTTGTATACTTTTGTTAGTCGTTTTTCTTCTTTGTAATTAGTGTTTTTTACTGCCAATGTACATACAATTATTGTATTTTAGCAGCCCTGAGGAAGACCTCAATTAAAGGTCGAAACGTTGGCAATTTCAAAAAAGTGAAGTAGCTTCTTGTCCTACACCTGCTATCCAAACGTTCACATTAGTAAATAAAGGACGCTAAGCACAGATGATTTTTTATTATAATTAAGATATCTTCTGCAAACCATTTTACTTAGCCTTTTGTAACACCTATATCAGATCATACACGCTGCTATAATATTTTTTCACTGTTTGCCAAAAAAAAGCCAACAAAAATTCTTAATAATAATAATAATTAAAAATGTAGAGGAGTGCTCATTGAGTTGTTTGAGAATTTATTTTTTCCATTGACGCTAATAAGATATAATTATAAAAAAAGAAAAATTGGAGATATACTTTACGTTATTTCAAGATAAATAAGTTTTTTCTCTTTCGGTCTGTAAAGTAAGTACATCCCTGGTTCAACCATTTGAATAATGATTCATCAGCAGGTATCATATTTACCTATTTTCTAACTCGGGCAGATTCGGGCTAAAGTTTAGGGTGTTTTAACCAACTACGGAAAAATCGTTTCAAATCTGAACTGGCATACCTCTGATTTAAGTACCGTCGCAGACAGCAGATGTCGCATACGTATTCTGAGTCGTTTAAGCGTAGATAATTTGGGAGCGTTGGATTGTCTGATAGATGTATATAGACAATGGTATTATAAAAAAATGTACTTTGCTCTTTATAAATAAGGTTAATATTAAATTTTATGATGTAACTGACTCACCAAATCTCAAGCTAATGAAGATGCAGTGGTATGTTTTTAATGCCAATAATGCCAATCTAAATTGAGAACATATAACTGAACTAACCTAAACTAATCAGATGTGAAGTAACTTAAATTGACCTGCCTTAACAATTGTATGGAAGCATGTCCTTGTTGCACTTACACACAATCTTTAGCAAGAATTAAACTAACCAAAACAGAAAACAAAAAAAAAAAATTATTTGAACTAACCTATACTAACCTAAAATAAGCTGTCTTAACAATTAAATAAAAGTGGACCCATAAGGACCAGCTTTTTGCACTAGCACAAACTCTGTAGCAAGAACTGAACTAACTTAAACTAATCAGATGTGAAGTTTAGAAGTGGGCTCTTTTCACACTAATACACACTAATCTTTAGCAAGAATTAAACTAACCGAAACAAAAAACTAAACAAAATGAAAACTAAATTTACTTGAACTAACTTCAGTTATGTGTTACCATAGGTAACCCATACTAATCTGAACTAACCTGAAATAAGCCGTTTTAACAATTAAATGAATAATAATAATAATATGAATAATAATCTTTATTGCCAACTAAATGTTGAGTCACATCACAAAGCAACGTCAAGGATACATGATGTCGGAGACATTGGACAAATAAGAATCCATATTTATTGTAACAACATAGAGCATCCAGTATGAAATATTTTTAACATATAACTGTGTGCAAAATGGGAATTTCCAAATAGCTAACATAGAAAAAACAGATAGCTCACTCATTAAAATTGAATGAGTAAAAACACTTGTTTCTTAAGAATAGTACAACTTCCTTGCGAAAATTCCGAACGTATAGGGCAACCCATGAAAGGCCTTTATGGCCCTCTAAAGCGGCCCTCTCTCAAAAAAAGTTGAGTTGTGTGGGGGAATACATAGTTCCTTTCTACCTCGTGTGTCAACAGTCGATTGTGAGGAACGGCAATCGCAATTTCGTAGGAATGCCTTCGGATTTCTCTTAACAAACATTACTAGTGAGAGGAAGTAAATGGATGGCGCGGTAAGGATATTTGATAGGAAGACAGGCCTACAACTCGTTCTGGGATGTAATCCGAAAATAGCCCTAATAATTCTCTTCTGGGCAACAAACACCTTATTTGCCATGCCGGATGAACCACAGAACAATATTCCATAACTCAGAACCGATTGAATGCTGGCGATATAGTATGTTATCATGACATCAGTAGAAACAACATCGCGAAGTCTCCTTACAAGGGCACAGGCACTGTTCAGCTTAGAAACAAGCACAGAGCAATGTACATCCCAGGCAAGGCGATGAGGCTAACTGAACCTAGGCTAACCTGAACTAACCTTAACAAATCAGATGGGAACTAACCTAAACTAACCTGCCCTAACAAGTGTATAGAAGCAGTCCCTTTTTGTACTAACATACACTAGTCTTTGCCAAGAACCAAACTAACCAAAACAGAAAACTAAACAAAACAAAAACTAAATTTACTTGAACTAACTCATACCAACCTGACCTAACCTAAGCTGTCTTAATGGGCCCACTGTTCGCATTAACACAAACAAATCCATAGCGAGAACTGAACTAACCTAATCTAACCAGATCATATAACCTAAACAAAAACTAAAATAACCCGAACTAATCAAAGGTTAACTAACCTGCCCTCACAATTATATTGAAGAGGGCCCTTATGGGCTGGATGGTCACACTAATCTATAGCAAAAACTAAACTAACCAAAATAGAAAACTAAATTAACTTGAATTAACCCATACTAATGTGGACTAACCCGTGATAAGCTGTTTTAACAATTCAATGAATTTTTGCACTAACACTAGTCTATAGCAAGAGCTGAACTCAAATAAAGTAACCATATCAGATAACTAAATTAACCTGAACTAACCTAAAATATTAGTTGTATGTGCTAGAAAATTCTATCATTATGTCATGTTTTGAAACTTACTTTAGTAATATAAATTGATAAAATTACAAACCTCAGTGATGGACCTTTATAGAATATTTACAAGGGGGGTAAAAGTGAACTAAACACTTTATTTTTAGGACATCATAGCTGGTTTAGGATTGGCATTGCTTTTAATGATTCCATTAGTGCCTTTGATTGACTATTTGGATAGTTACTTCCTAACCAATCCTATAGCTCCAATTTTACTTATCTCCTTCTCGATTTTAATGATTATTTATTATCCTAATAGTGAAAAATGGACACCAACAAGGTAATTACTCCGCGTTAAGTATAAAAAAGTTAAATATCTATAAATTATTGGTTTAGAGGTGATACTACTATGATTCTCTCAGTAAGTGTTGGTGTTTTGGTGGGAGCCTGGTTGAACTACCAAACAGGATTAATGACCAAGTCAGACCTGCCACTACCCAGAATGATCATGTGGCCCTCTTGGAGCACAATAGGGTACATGCTGCTGAGAACAATGATAGGGTTTTTCTTAGTTTTGTTGACTAGGCAGGTTTTCAAAGCTATCTCTTATAGCTTCTTCTGTATGCTTTTAAAAGAGGATGAAACGAAATTGAAGCTGTCAGAGAATACATTGCAGAATAAACATAAAACTATTGTGGAGTTGGGCTGCAAATATGTGACCTGTGGCATGATTGGATTCAATATTTTGTACACTTTGCCACAGCTATTTCGATTTTTAAAGATAGAACGATTGACTTTTTTCACCGAGATTTGATTGTTGCAAAAATAAAAGGTGTTCATAAAAAAAACCTCGTAGCAAGGCATGAGAATTAAAACTCTTGTCTGAGATAAGTTCATAAAAAAATGAAAATCGCAACATTTTATGACATTTTCGACTTTCATTTTTTTTTAAGAAGTCATCTCATACCTGCTGTTCTAATACCATGGCCTACTTAAGTTTTTTTTTAAATGAACGCCTGCTAGTTTTTATTATTCACTTTATAGTAAGCCTGTCTTTAAATATATTACACTGGAGAGGAGTTAGTTATCACTGCCTTACTGTAGATTGTTAACTATTCATATATGTACTTAAACTTTCAACCCCATAAACTTGCATGTGCCATATTGAGAGCACTTAAAGACAAAGTGCTTCGTTTTAAATTAATGGTATTATTTATCCACTCTTTATAAACTTGCATAATATTATTATTTCTGGATTTTTAGGTGGTAGCTACCTACCTAAAACTTCTTGTTATTAAAGAACTTGTGCTATGTAGACTTGTGTGCTGTGATATCAAATCTCCATTCCTACTAAAGAATAACAGTTATTTTATGAGAATATCTATAAAAGAACAAAATGAAGAAATAAAAATCATTTGGTAAAGCAGCCATTTAGAGTAATCTGAGCCTAAGGAGCAGGGCACAATAGTGTTGAAACACAAATGTGATATTTTTGCACCTTAATTCTATGTCGCACCCCTTTCCACTTATTTGTTCGATAGAAATAGTATATTTCGTTTTATTAAATGTTTCTTCAGATTCTTTACTTGCTGTTTTGTCTTGTGTTTATTTTACCTACTTAACCTCCTACATACATCAAATCGTACCTATTGATGTACTTATGCCTAATGGATAGACAACTTTGGTTTTTTTTTTTATTTGAGAGGTACAACTCAGAGGATGGATTTTCATATAAGCCTTTCACTTATTATTGTCATCAAGTAGGCGTTGGAAATTTGACTTTGATATTTTTATCGTATCTTATCGACACGTGCTAAAAGACGATGGGTATAAAAAAATGAAGGTTTCAAAGGTAACTAGATGACAAAAATAAGTGAATGAATACATGCTTTGGTCAATTTCGGAAAAAAAATCTGAATGTTTTTTTTGCTGCTTTTGAGCGGAATAAAGCGATTTTAATCAATTCAATCGGTCCACTCGTTCTAAAGTGACAGGCGGTCAAAGTTGGACATTGAGGAAAAGACGGACCCCCCCCCCTTGGTTATTTTCGAAAAAAATTTGGATTTTTTTTTGCGGACTGAGGCGATTTCAATAATAATAATAAACGTCTTTATTGAGAAGAGTACACGTTACATACAAGATATACATAACCTGCACACATTATCCCCTGTGAATTAGCAAACATCATAAGAGTAAAGTTATTCCCATAAATGGTCTTTTCTCTTACTGGCTCCAAATCACTTTCTAAGTGCATTCCTTTATTGGGGGAAAATCGCATCCTCCCAAACTATTGGGCTTACGGGCCTCTCTTTGGTGAGAGGTGAAAAAAGACATAAAAAATCGTCGGATTCATTCCAATCAGTCCACTCGTTCTGAAGTTACATGAGGTCAAAAACGGAAATTGACAAAAGAGGGGGAATAATCCCCCCTTTCAGTCAATTTCTAAAAAAAAAAATTTTTTTTGCTGTTGTTTGATGGAAATGAGGTGATTTTCCCTGTGAATGTAATAAACATAATAAGAGTGAAATTGGCCCCATAAGTGGATTTTTTTCTAAAATCCTCTAAAACCCGTTCTAAAAGTACCTAAAAATCAACCTTCGAAGGGGGCTATTTACCAAACTATTGAATTTAAGGGACTTTCTTTGGTGCGAGTTGAAAGAGAACATCAAAAGGAACAAGAATCCGTCGGATTCACTCCAATAAGCTTACTTGTTTTAAAGTTTCAGGTGGTCAGATTTGAAAATTGAGGACAAAAAAAAATTAACCCCTCTAGTCAATTTCAAAAAAAAATTGAATTTTTTTTTGCTGCTTTTGATGGAAATGAGGCGATTTCAATCTCCTATGAACGTAACAAACATAATAATAGTAAAATTAGTCCCTTAAGTGGACCTTTTCCTAAATGCCTCCAAAGCACGTCTAAAAAATGCCTAAAAATCAACCTCCGAAAGGGTTTATCTCCCAAACTATTGAACTTAACGGGACTTTCTTTGACGGGAGGTGAAACAGGACATCAAGAACAAGAAACCGTTGCATTCACAATCGGTTCACTCTTTCTAAAGTCACAGGCGATCAAAGTTGAAAATTGAGAAAAAAAAGGGTAACCCTCTTTGGTCAATTTCGAAAAACTTTTGAATTATTTTTCTTTGCTGTTTTTTATCACAATGCAGCGATTTCAGTGAACGGAACAAACATAATGAGAGTGAAATTATTAGTCCCATAAGTGGAGTTTTTTCTAAATGCCTCCAAAGCCCGTTCTAAAAGTGACTGAAAATCAACCTCCGAAAGGGAGTATTTCCCAAACTATTAAATCTACGGGACTTTCTTTGGTAAGAGTTGAACGAGAACATCAAAAGGAACAAGAAACCGTCAGATTCACTCCAGTTGGCCTACTCGTTCTAAAGTTACAGGCGGTCAAAGTTGCAAATTGAGAAAAAAGAGGGAATAAACCCTCCCTTGGTCAATTTCGCAAAAAATTTTGATTTATTTTGCTGTTTTGGAACGGAATGAGGCGAATTCACTCCCCTGTGAATGTAACAAACGTAATAAGAGTGAAATGACTCCCATAAGTGAACTTTTTTCTAAATGTCTCCAAAGCACGTTCTAAAAGTTTCTAAAAAACGGCCTCCGATGGGGTCTACCTCCCAAGCTATTGAACCAACGGGACTTTCTTTGGTGGGAGCTGATAGAGGACATCAGAAAAAGAATAAGAAATAAGAAGAAATCAGAAAGAATAAGAAACCGTTGGATTCACTCCAAACGGTTCACTCGTCCTAAAGTTACAGGCGGTAAAATTTGGATATTGAGAAAAAACAGGGAAAAAAATACTTCCCCGCCTTTCGTCAATTTCGAAAAAAAAAAAAGATTTTTTTTTGCTGTTTTTGATCGGAATGTGGTTATTTCAATCCCCTGTGAACGTAACAATGTAATAAGAGTGAAATTAGTCCCATAAAGTGGCCTTTTTCTTAAGAAATTGCCCCCAAAGCAATTTCTAAAAGTACCTAAAAAACGACTTCCGAAGGGATCTATCTCCCAAACTATATTCAAGGGGAAGTGGCAGCTGCAAGAGGACGTCAAAAACGACAAAAAATTCCATAAAAATCTCTTTTTGATTTTACAAAGGAAAAAGTTTATTCAACAATAAGAAACCGAAAACAATTTTCACGGTTTTTTTCGGCGACACTTCAAGTTCACTCGTATTGCAGCGGCTACCATCGGATAACTACCCTCCAATAAGTGACATTTTCACGCTCAATACCTGGAACAATAAAACATATTAATATCTCTCGAAGTTCCAACTTGAATGCTATATATGTTAACCCCAATAAAGCCATACTCTATATACCTGATTCGCTCATTTTTTACATCTCCGGGCACCCGGAGTTTACCGAGTTCCATGCAGCTATGGCTCGGTATACATTGGCACCACAAAACGCAGTGTTAACACAAGGATTACGGAACACAAGAGAAGTTGCAGGCTGGGACAAACACAAAAGTCAGCAGTGGCAGAGCACACTCTCTCTGAATGTCACGATATCCTTTTCAACTAGGGCGATATCTTATATCAATCGCAGCGTTTTTATCTGTGACTAAGAAGAGAGGCCATTGAGATCTCAATATCATTGAACAATGATCATTAAACACGACAAAAATTTCAACAGGAAAGAGGAAATTACGTTTCTAAATACAGACTGGGAGAGTTCTACGACATGCTACAAGTGCGCCGAAACCCCGCGCCAACACTACCCCCAGATCAGTCCCTCCACGGCAGCGCGACGGCGGGGGAATAAATACCACGGTGCTCACCACAGTGGAATTAGTCAACGTCGGGAATCACGGAAGATCACTTCGCCCATTGCCTCATCGCTTTTGATAATGTCTGCCGCAGCTGTAGAGGAAACGTCAGGAAAAATTCCATTGGACCACGGCTTCAAAGCCCGAAGAACACTTTAGATTGAATAATGGAGTGGTTCTTATCAAAGAATGGCATAAAGCACATCACCATATCTCCTTATAGCAGCCAAAGTAATGAAGCTTGCGAAAACAGTGTGAGAACTTTCAAAGCAGCCCTAAGAGAAGCAGGATATCAAGAGAGAGACTTTAGACTTCTCTAGAGACCTTAGTTCAGGTTTTTATTGCTAGGTTTCTTTTCACCTATAGGAACTCAGAACATTGCGTAACCAAAGTGAGCCTAGCTGAAGCTATGTTCGGCCGGAAGCTGAGGTCCAGAATGGATTTATTGAGTGAAAGCTTCAAGGAATACACACAGGTCAAAGATGAAATAGTGAGGAATATGGAGCGGAACAAAGAGAAAATAGAAAACGAATTTATACCACGAAGAAAAACATATCGGTAGGGAGAAGCGGTGATGGTGAGATACTATAGACTGATGGTGAATAAGAAGAGTTGGACAGAGGAGTAGGTCGAAAGAACAAAAGGAAAATATGTATACCTATGTCGCTTACTATCAGGACAGGTATGGAAATGCAGGCGGTGGAAGTACACCCGAGGTGGTGGCCTATGACTGAAGGATTGGTAGGTTCATGGGGTGCGGGGTAAGAGTTACTAGGAACACGCTTCAGACGAACCAGCTGAGGTTGGAGAGAGTGAATCTCCCAAAGACAAATATTTTCCAAGTTTTACACTCGGTAGTCAGGGCGATGCCACACTCAATGAGACGAATGTAGAAGTTAAGTCACATGTAGATAGCGTTAGGGGCGATGTCGATAGTATTAGTGGGTCAGAGATTTCAGGGAGATCAACAGACCGCATTGTTGCGCAAGTGTTATACCCCAAGATACCATGTTAGTAAAGAAATAAACTCTAGACGAAAGCGTAGCCGTGTCACAGCGAAACCTCGGTATTTACAAGACTATGATTGTGCATAAAATGCGAGATAATAGATACATATCAAGCAAACTGTGATTATAACAGTGATTGCAACTGTAAGTAAATAATTTGAATGATCTTCCAAGACGTGGCTGTAACGTTTCATAGGTAGGTTGCAAGTAGAGCCAGACCTGGTCGATGATGTGATTTTTTTTGAATGGTATTGCATTTTTTAATTGTTTACTGACTAATGAATGGCGCCGATGACGGCGCTGCGTAATTAACTAAGGCCACAAGGCCGTTGGTCATTGCTCATTTTTAAAGGTGATTATATTCTAGATGTGCTACAAATAAAAATAAGGGTCTAGATGCAAGAGCGCGTGTAAAGGGCAGTTTTTAAATATTCCTGTCTTACACACCTGGCATGCGCGCTCCCAGCGCAGTAGTTTGTAGTCACGACACATAGTCTAAGAAAAGGAGGGACGTAATGTTTGTAACTCCCGCGCGCACAGTTCGTTTAGGGTCAGTGATTGTGCGGGGGATTATTGATCAGGCCACATGGTCTTGCGTGCGCTGAGCGCCTCAGGGGACACGGTGAACGGGCCTTCTAGTTCGAGCCGTGTAACGTCAAAGTACGATGTCGTACCTACTTATGTTATTGTATGTTATATGTAAAACATGCAGTAACCGGACGTAATTAATAAATGGAACCAGCTCCCAACTATCGACTAGATGTTTTATTGCGAAATACACAACACTGATTTTAGTACCGTCGCAGACACCAGATGTCGCATATGTATTCGCGACGTTTGAGGGTAGAGAATTTGGGAGCGTTAGACTGGATGACTAGTTATATATAGACAAACGGCGCCGAGTGGCACTGGGACACGTCACTAAGGCGTGGAGATCCGTGAACGCGGTCTTCATACCAAAAGCTGGAAAAAGTGACTACAATGTCGCTAAATCGTTTAGACCCATAAGTTTGACATCCTTTCTAATGAAAACGTTAGAAGAGATAGTCGATCGGTACATTACAGAGGTAATTTTGGCAAGACAACCCATACACAACTCGACTCGACTCTCCACTCTGTAGTGCATAAAATAGTCGACTCTCCACTCTGTAGTGCATAAAATTGAGAAGGCATACTCGAATAACGAAGTGCTGCTGAACTCTTTTTCGATATTTAGGGAGCATCCGACAAAGCCAGAACAAACAACAACTGCAAGGCCTTTAGGGGGACTCTAGCACAGTTAGTAGGCTAGGTCAGATCGGCGCTCCGCAACCGTAGGATGACGGCTTCTCTGGGAGATCACCGGAGGGAAATCGAGGTCGAGGGCCGTTGTCCACAAAGCAACTGCTTATTACCTCGAGTATGGTGTCTCTTAATGGACGGTCTTTTGGAGAGACTACAGGCCGAGGGGTTCAGTGCGTAGGCGTACGCGGATGACGGACTGGTCATGATACCAGAAAAATTCGTCGGAATCGTTTGTGATCGAATGCAAAGGGCATGAAGAATAATAGAACAATGGTGTACCGGGACGGGACTGTTAGTCAATTCTGGCAAAACAGAGCTTATGCTCTACACCAAAAGTAGGAAAAATACAGGATTCCGGTCACCCACGTTGTACGCGGAACCTCTGCTACTAAAGTACCTGGGGGTGATCATCGACCGCGGGCTGACCTGGAAAAGTCACGTAGAAAAGGCATGCAACAACAGTTCTATGGCAATTGCGCAGGACAGTGGGCAGGAGGTGGGGTGTAAAGCGACACGTCCTGCACTGGCTCTACACTGCAGTAATCAAGCCGAGGATATCCTATGGGTCCGTGGTCTGGTGGCCAGCAGTGGACAGGGCCTGCTATGTGCTCAGGTTCGCCAGACTGCAGAGAACAGTCTGCCTAGCCATAAAGGGAGCGTTCAGTACAACGCCGGGAGCAGCCCCTCTATGCCTTACTGACGCAATAGAGCCCGAGCTTCGAATCTGGATGAAGAGGGAGGCGATGGATTCCTGCAGGAGGATGGATTGCTGTGACCAGTGGAAGGAAACAGTCGAGGAAAACGGTCACACGCAGATCGTCGGCCTCATTCAGCGGAACATCCCAATTGTCCTGTCGCAGGAGGGCCGCCCTTGCGGTCGGCTGAGCCATTTGGGATAAAACAGCCATTTGGGATAAACACCCCAACAAGAAAAGAATGAGAGCTGCTTCAGCAACCTTCTGAGAATAATCAGGTATAGAATACAGAAGGATCAAGAATGACTGATTCACAGTCGTCAGGAGCCGGAATATACAAAGCAGGCCATGAGAGGGCAAGAGCTTTCCATTGGGAAGCCACACGACGGTTTTTCCAGGCAGAGGTGTTTGCAATACTCGAAGTGGCTATACGACGAGAAGTCAAACAACAAGCAGAACAGAACATTTTTATCTACTCCGACAGTCAGGCGGCCCTGCGAGCCATCTGCAGGAACAGGACGAGTTCAAAGCTCGTTCAGGACTGCAAGGATACTCTAGACTCACTGGCAGAAACAAAAAGGGTAACTCTGGGGTGGGGTTCTGGACATAGGGGCATTGAGGGAAACGAGAGCGTCGATGAATCGGCCAAGCGTGGTTCCCAGACGTGCTTTAATGGACCGGAGCCATGTCTAGGGGTAAGCAATAGGTACGTCTCTCACACTTTAAATGAGTGGGCATGGGAGAGTACAAGGAAAAACTGGACAGAGTCAGGAATATGTAGACAGCTCAAGAAAATCTACCATAACCCGGATAGATCTAAGGCCTCGTGGCTACTTGGGAGAAGTCGGCAGTGTCTGGGAGACTTTCTAGGAATCCTCACTGGCTACTGCAGATTAAACAGACACATGGAAGACCCTAGGAATGCTGGACAGTCCACTCGTCACACCACTTTCTGGGAGTGTGCTATAGGTGAGCGCGATTGCACCACAGGACACTGGGAGCCCCCTTCCTCCATCGAGAGGAGCTTGCGACTCTGAGATGGAACAGGATACTCTTATTCATTAGAGGGACGGGTCGACTCGTGGAGGGAATGAGGGCCCAGGCGAAGTAGGGATGGGTGGATCGGGGAACTGTGAAAAGGGCCTTTAAAGCCTAGTGGCAAGGTTTCGCCCCCCCCCCCCCCCCCCAATGTCTACTACTACTACCACTACCAGTATAGCCAAGTTCGGTAATTCCATCCGAGCGCTCGGGACGTCAAACCATCTTCCAAAATCTTAACAAGCTAGAGCGAGATAGACTGATATCCCGAGCGCTCGAGATGTAATTACCTAACTCAACTTTTATATAGACAATGCTGGAACAATAAAACACAAACAAACAAACACTTGAGTGCTTGTAAAGTACAATAAAGTCAAACTCTACAGGCACGGAACGTTCTTTTTTAACCGCAACTCGGGGGTGGCTGTTGTATGCCGAAAATAGCTCGATTTATTATTTATATTAAAGGTAAGACAGTTTAGTTGCACAAAATGGAATGTCATTTTCAGAGGTTAAGTTAAAGTAATCTCGAGACCAATGACTTAGGAGATATGGGTAGAGTGTTTCTCTGTCCATATCTCCTCTATCCCACGATATTTCAATAAAAATTGACCTGTTTTTTTGGCCGGAAGTCCGTAATTTTTAAGGTACCCATGACGTTACTTGATTGTCACAGCACAAGTGGCAAAGCGCAATTATGAATAATTTGACGTAAAATGACAGGTGCATGACGTCACTTCCGGCGGATATCGCCGCCATTTTTAAGGTATCCGCTGCTAAAAACGGGGACCAAAACTGTAAAACAGGAGGGTCTCTCTAGATGTAATGTGCCAACTCGTTGCTTGCGACAGAAGTGGTTTGAGCTGTTATACCAGTAGATACTTATTAGGTACTATTAGATATGAAAATATCTCATTAAGCATTAAAGTCCGCTCGTTATAATTCATGCAATCGTTAGAAATCACATTGAACAATGCCTTAGAACTGAAACTGAAACATCGTTTTACGATTGTAGTGATAACAGTGAATTTTATCAATATTTTTTTGTCAAGTGGTCTAGTGTGAAAGTATCGGAAAACCACGCTAAAATTGATGTATCATCTACATTTTATCGTCGGCTCGTTAGCTCAGTGGTTAGAGCGCCATACCGCTTCGCTTGCTCTTTTCGGAGGTCGTAGGTTCGAATCCTACACGAGCCCTAATTTTTTTTAAACATAAAAGTTCTTCATCATGTCTATGTGGGAACTATGAACTAACCTGTTTGAGGATGTCTTTTATATAAAAAAATATATACACTGATGGACAAAATTAGCGCACCACCTACTAATTTCAATAGAACTTAACTTTTTTCATGTCATTGGTAAAAATTTGCGATTAACAAAAATTGAAATCAAACTGAAATTCCCGTTTTTAACGCTTTCAATATTGTTCTTCAAGAACTGCTTTCCGGCTCAGCCAAGTTGACAGGATCTCATCGTCGAATACGGCGTTTGAGCTGATCCCAATCATGTTTAATCACGTTCAGGTCAGGACTCCACGGTGGCCACACTAAACGTTGAATGCCAACCTCGTTCAGATTCATAAACAAAAAATTGTCGCCTATGTAATGTATAAAAGGTGCGACATGTGCTCTTCCTCGGATCACTGCAAAGTCAGTACGGGACTGCAGGACCAAAGAAATGCCACCCCAAAACATGATTGATGAAACCTTTCGGTGGTTTTTAAGAGAACCGTCGACAGAATAAATATTTTGCAAGAATTTTCAGAAACACTTTATACAGGGTGTCCCAACTCTATTTAGAAACTAAATATCATCGCCTCTATACATTTAAAAAAAAAGTTTCAAATAGAAGTTCATGGTTTGGAAAGGTGCTTTCAATGACAATTTACTAATATGTACAGGGTGAAGCAAAAACGAACCTTTTGAAGTAAACTTAATTTTTTTCAATGGAATACCCTGTATTTTATTGGAGATTTGGATATCTCATTAAATACTCACTCAACAATGTATGACTTTTTTCTAATTTCAATACATTTCGAGAAAATCACAACAAATAATAAAAGTAAATACAGTGTAAAGAGTAGGTGGTTACTGATTTGTCGATCAACCCATCCATGGAAAGCCAGTTGGGGAACCATACATGCTTGGCTGTATCTTTCACCGGGTCTTCACTAGATAAAAATGCGTCCATATGAAGACTTTAAGCCCACTCTGACATCATCAGTAAACAAGACTCTCTTCCAGTCATCCAAATCGCAATCCAGGTGTTCTCGAGCAAACTCAAGCATAGCTCGCTTGTGTGCTATGGTTAAGAGAGGACCTTTTGCGGGGTATTTTGCACCCAATCCGGATTCATTGATCCTTCTTCTTATTATCTTGCAAGAAATCGCAACATTTCGGCCATCTTGAATTTCATATTTTATCTCTATTCCGGCCAGAAACCGGTTTTTTAAAGCTTGAAGGCGTATAAAGCGATTGTCCCCTTGGTTTGTGGATATTGGTCAGCCTTGCCCTGGTCGTCATGTATGGAAACCTGTTTCTCTAAACCTCTGCAGGCATTGACCAATGTGATATGCTATGATGCTATGATAAACACCAAACCTTCGGGCTACTTCACGTTGGGTATACCCTTCTTCCATCAAGGTGACAATTTTGCCCGAATCATGCTAACTCAAATTTCTTACTCGAGGCATTTCAATAAGTATACACGTTGGAAAAATCAATCAATCAATTAATCAAATTATGCTTTATTGTCTGAATCATATTGTTAAATTCATTGACGAAGCTTTAAAATAAATTTAGTACACAAAACGAATTATGCCACAATAACGAAATACAGTCACTACCACATTGGTACATGTTAAAACTTAAAAGATATATTGATGCAAAACAGTAAAATATTCATTGTGTAAGTCATATACCTGGTCCAAGATGTATATACTCTGTTCAGCGAGGGTTCAATATTACGTCATAAATTGTGATGTCATACAAAAAAACACGTCTGTCTCTGATAAAATGTCAGTTGAACAAAATGTCAAGTTATGTTTGTAAACACGGGCAGGGTATCACTTTAGCCTTTTGTGCAAATATTCCAAAGTTTTTCCATTTCGGGTATTAATTCAGAAGGAATGAGATCCGCAGCAGCTTTACCATAGACATCTGCTATGATTCACCCGGCCATGGATGTAGATCATAAGATATGGACAAAATCGGCCCAAGATATTATACTTTGTTCAGTGAGGGTTCAATATGACGTCACATTACTCATCTCATTTCATTAGAAAAAGATCGCAAAAAAAACAGGCTTCTTATTAGGTTTTATTATTAATAAAGCCACCAGCTAAAGTCAGTTTGACGCTTAATGTCAAAATGTCTTGAAATACTAGTCCAGGTTTTGTAGAACTAAAGATAGAAACGAAAGAACCGCTTTTAAGTGATCATGTAGAAGAAGCCGCTGTGTGAAGAAAAACCGGAGAAAATTTCCAAGATAGTGGAGAAACAAGGAGTTACAATCGACGAAGCGATGGAAGAAATTCCATCAACTTACGTCCCGAAGGAACTATCAATTGTTGAAAAGAAGCCTCTGTTCCTGAACAACCCCCTACTGGTCCACAAAAATATCTTCCCCTGGTGTCACCTAAAGGCTAGATCCGCTTCTGTGGAAATGAATAAAACTTTAATCAAAATGAGCGAGGTGTTTGACTAAATCAACTAAAGAAAAAATGTGGAAGAACGATGCATGCATGCGACCCAGATAAAAGCAAAACCGCGGTTAGGTGTCTTACAATAGTTATTTTCCTAACTAGTGCGGAAAGTGATACTTTCCCGCACGCTGTCTGTCCCATACCCGAACGACGCGAAGCGGAGTTCGGGCAGCTGACGAGTGCGGGAAAGACACTTTCCGCACGAGTTAGAAACAATATTTTTTCTACGAGCCAATTCATTGTAACAAAGACAAGGAATTAACATACAATACCTAAACAACTTTATCTTTGTCAACAGTATGACAGCTGAACTAATCAACAATCGATTGGTTGTTATGACAAAAACTTGGTGTGATGTAATGTTTCAGGCATGAACTGGTGATATTGGAATAAAAAGTATAATATAATACGTAGATTGTATCAAAAATCAATAAAGGCAAGCATAATAGTTCCTTAAAACAGATACAAATGTTTGGCACGGCTGTAAGACAGATGCACCTATCTAGATAGACAGACTATAAAGTCTCAATCATATTATAAATCCAGCCATTCTTTAAATATTTACTTTCCCGCACGCCAAATTTACTTTCACACACGCCGCACGGGAAAGTAAAGCTTTCGAAAACAAAATGCGTGCGGCAAAGTGATATATTAAGAACGGTCGCAGAAACAAATCTTTTTTTTTATCAAATGAATGAACTCATGCGGACACGTATTGAACTATTCCGCAGAAAAGGGTGCATTTGAACGAAAAAAGGAAAAATATGTTTGGCGACCCGACGACAAGTGTTTCTGCTTATTGGTTTTACAACGCAAGTTGTGAGCACTACTAGGTATAGTAATCACACAAAAATACTCAAAATATCTTGGGCCGATTTTGTCCATATCTTATGATCTACATCCATAGCCGGGTGAATCATAGCAGGTGTCTATGGTAAAGCTGCTGCTGATAATCCCTCTGAATTAATACCCGAAATGGAAAAACTTTTGTATATTTGCACAAAAGGCTAAACTGATACCTGCCCGTGTCTACAAACGTAACTTGACATCTTGTTCAACTGACATTTTATCAGAGACAGACGTGTTTTTTTGTATGACATCATAATTTATGACGTAATATTTAACCCTCGGTGAACAGAGTATATTTGTAAACGCAATGCCGGCCGGCAACTCCACCATAATAATTTGTACTTGCATGAACATAAAGTAAAAGTGGTTTCCTAATAAGTACCCTCGAAAAACTCGTCATCAGAGTAGAAGGAATGCTCAATCAGAAGCTTCCTCACAGAGCCCCTGAATCGCCCCGCATCCCTTAGGCTTCGAAGAGTAAGGGGTAAATTATTAAATACAGTTCTGTTTCGACATATCACGGAATCTTTAGTCTGAGCTGTCAAAGTAATCGGCAGTGGATCCACATGCGAGGACCGAGTTCCCTTCTGGTTGGGTTCCCGAATCTGTTCTCGATACCATGCGTGTACCATGCACGCTGTTTCTAAAATGTACAATGACGCCAATGTCAGGAGGCCTTGAGAACGAAACAACTGCCCACAAGACTTGCGAGGCCCTGTACCACAAAGACAGCGTACAGCTCGCTTCTGCAGCACAAAAACCGAACCAAACAGGCGCCTTGAACAATTTCCCCAGAAACAGATGCCGTATTTCAGGTGGGACTCAATCAAAGCAAAATACGCATTTTTTGGTTACTGTAACGCCTAACTGAGCTCTAATGAAAGCATAACATCGAAGAGCATAACACCCTGAGAAAAGCTTTGCTCTCAGGGATTTGATGTGGACATCAAACTTCAACTCATGAACCATAAGTAGCCCCAAAAATCGATTTTCCCTCAATCTTCCTACGTGTCTGCCATCCAAGGTCAAACCAATGTAGCAGCCTTAAAATTCATAACACATGTAAATGAGGAATGTTAGCATGTTAAAATTGAGGGATAAATGATTAGCAATACACCACCTTTTAATTACAGTTACATCTCCATGCATTCTGCTACCAAGTAACTGGTTATCCTTCCCCATCCGCAAAATGGTCGCATCGTCCGCATAAAGAGTAAACTTTTCCTCTATATCCATTAAAATATATGAGGAATAAAAAAGGCCTCAAAACTGATCCATGTGGAAGTCCCCTTGCAACCTCCAGACTGCATGAGGTTGCACCATCATATTGTACTTACAGTGATTGACCCCATACATCAGACGTATGGGGTCAGAGGCAGAAGACACAGACCAAAGACCACAAGTTAGGAAAAAGTAAAAAAATCGAATCCAAAAACAATACCAGGCTTGTTGACAATAAGGATGCAATGTGGCAAATGGCGCAAAAGAAGTAATACTGAAGCGGAAAACAACCGTTGAAACACAAAATTGAAAACAAAACAGTTGAAAGTGTACAATGGTTACGTCATTTACAAGCCCACTTGGGAAACAAATATACATTCGAAAATGTATAAGCGGTGCGCTAATTTTGTCCATCAGTGTATGTAACCGTTATTACAATCACGTTTGTTGTTTTCGAATCAAATTTTACTAGGTCTCCCTAGGATTTTTTTTTCTTTTTTTATAATATATACATCTATCACTAATTCCTTAAAAACTTACCTTCAAGGCTTTATCAAAAGTTGATGCGCTTTTTTCAGCTCGAATATAATATGGAACGAATATGTCTAGAAAGTAGCTTTTGGATTTTGACTCTAATATTATACGATCCTCGCCCACGTCCAACATAATGTCTTTTGCAGATATCTAAAAGTGGAGCCAAAATTACTGTGGTCGGACGATCAGGATCAAGCTAAAACCTACCACATCCGGAAGCTTAAACTCAGCGTACAAGCAATCGGACGCATCTTTCTTTTTAAATAACCTATATTCGGGTTCTTTAGCTTTAGTCTCAATAGACGAGAGGGTTTCAATAACCACCTTCTTCGAAGGCTCTTTATTTTCTCCGATTAACTCGCTTATAGCGGATCGACTTTCTTGTAGTTTTCCCATTTTCTCGTCGATATCTCTCTGCTGAATTCGGTGAGTTTGCAGGGTTCCAAATGCCTTTCTGTTGGTCAAAATTATCTTTTTGTCCACGCAAACCAGACCTAAAATTGAATTAGTTAGGTATAAACAGTTTTTGGTATTTACTGTACAATAATAACCGTATTTATCCAGCAAGGCCTGAAAAATAAGGGCCATTAAAAAGTTTTTGAAATTTTGATACGTTTGGACTTTTTGCAAGAATGAGGGATGAATTGCTATGTCCACCACTTTAGCATCGACGCCATCTTTATCCTTTTCAGTCCTAACTTCTCCTATACTCATAGGAATCCTAGAATAATAATTATATCATGTTATTCATCTTTCAGGTCAATGGGATACGCATAGGCTTAATCGCCATCAAAGGATTATCAGTAATTTGATAAAAGGTAATACTAAGAATGTTGCGGTAGTAAATCATGATAACACATAATGATTTTTTTATTACAAAAATGAGTCACCTTTTGCTACTTAAAATCGACTAAACGGATTGAAAAATTCGTTGCAAAGCGTACCTAAAGCTTCCGGCATCTTCAGCCTCAATAAAAGCATCCAATTCGGCTTCTGTAACATCTTTTGGCGGTGGAATAGCATCAGTGGTGCAAATGTTCACGAAGACTTTAACGTCTGTCCCCACCTCTCTGGATTTTATGCACATTCCTAAAGAAAAAAAATAAATTAGTGGTAAACACTACATATTATTGTGCTACTGAAATAATTAAAGATAAGAGAACACAATACAATACTTCCGGCCGGGTGCAATAATTTCAATAATTTATCGAACATACTTATGGAATAATAATCATGTAGGAATGGAATTTATGTTATGTTAATTGGTTATCAATGTTGCGTCTTTGAAGTGTATTTTTACATATTTTATTAAATATTTTGGTATTCCAGACTTATTCTAAATACCCTCCAGCCATTATCTTATATCCGAAATATGGGTTTGGACGTACTCTATAATAAAGAAACTGTGGAGGTCCTGCATCAATCGTAACATCGGATTTACCCGATTAATGTGATATGCGCCGAATCTATATGATCTGGATTAGGGGGTTGATTGAAATTGGCACGTGATCAGCTGTCAAATTAATCAGCTTATTAATCTGGATCTTGTGGACTCGGTGCATATGATCGTTAATAATTTTATTGCTCCATTTTTAACCTAAGAAGTAATTGAAACGATACACCCTGAAGTTTTAATAAACGTTTAAGCTATCTATCTCGAAAGTCATTCCGCCGATTTTTGTTATCGATGCCATTTTGGTAAGATCCATGTATAGACTGCTTTAAGTGGTTATGTACAGGGTTATATGTTTTGCAGGTTTGCTAATACAAGATGTGTCTTTGTTAAAACTTTTTGGACATATATTATTGCAGAAACAAAAATTAGAACAACTTTTGATACAATGGTATGTAGAGAAACGTCAAACGTCGTGATATGTTTGGTGTTTGTTGTGCTACTTTGCCTGGTTCAATAGATATTTAGTTTTTTCTATAGAAGTGGTGTCTTTTAACACTAAGGCTTCAATTTGACAATATGTGCTCGAAAAGTTTTAACAAAAATACTTCAAGTATTGTTGAACGGCCAAAACAGTAAGACTTGCAAGATGTGAATTAGCAAACCTGCAAAACATACGGGGTGTTCATTATAAAACTTCATCAAGCAGGCTATGAAATTTTGACAGAAAAGGATGACATAATCAAAATAAATGGAGTTTTGTTTCTCCATCCTTTTCTTTTGACATTTCACAGCCAACTAGATGAAGTTTTATAATGAACACCCCACCAATGAAAATCGGTTGGGCTTTACAGATAGACAATGTAAAAGTTTATTCTATATGGGGGGTGAATAAGTTCAACTGCTTCTTAGTTTATTTGAATCCACAAGCTACTATATTACATCTGGAGAGACTCTTCTGTTTTACTGTTTTGGCCCTCCTTTTTTGCAGTGGGTTTCAAAAAAAATATCGCGTCATTTTGGAAAATTGACGTCACCTCACGTCTTATGTCAAGTATTTCGAAATCTCGATTCGCCAATTGATCTGCTCCGACGATGAAATTACGTCATGAGTTAATTAAAAATGTGGGACTTTCGGTCCAAAAACGGGACCATTTTTACGAAAATATCGTCATTTTTTGTTCTGTCCATATCTCTTAGATCATTGATTTGAATAAATTTAAATTGACCAGAGATCTTGTATTCCTAGATGCCTAATGGTTGCTGATTTTGATGTGCAATTGTTTTTACTCTCAAAGTGTTGCTTGGCGACTGCGACCAGGGCTGTTTATCTCTAATGAGAGCAATCGTCCAATGCTTTGTTAGTTAAAGCCCCACTCACGAGAGGCGAGTCAAGCGACGTTTCATGACACTCTACGATTTCGCACCGATTTGAAATGGTATCATGGCGGTGTTCTTGTCAAATTTGACAAATTTTTTATTTATTAGATGATTTTAGTACGTTTTTCCGGTTTTTATTCATCAGATTTTCTCAAAATGTATTACTGTTGTGTTACAAACTGCAATACCAATATAAAATACACACACGGTATCCAGTTGCATAGGTTTTCAAGAGATGGAGGGCTAAGAATTTTCTGGGTTGATCGAGTTACCAACGAAGAGGTCCTTTGGAGAATGAACTGCCAATTAACCCTCATAAATATCGTAAAACAACGCAAACTTGAGTATTTGGGCCATGTTATGAGAAACCTTGTCAACTATTGTGTACTACAGTTGTTCCTGCATGATAAAGTGGAGGAAAGAAGAGGGCCAGGTAGAAGGAGAATTTCCTGCAGAAGTGGAAGGAGAATTTCCTGAAAATGCGTATTGCCATGATGATAGCCAAAATCCGGAACGGATAAGGCCGATAAAGAAGAAAAAGGGGTATGTAAACTCAAAATATTTGGGCTAGGAACCTCTGTTAAATTAAGTGTCATTTCATGCATTTTTAGCCATTAGAAATTGTAGCTAAGTGAATTTCGGTCTTAGTCAATCAGAATGAATATTTAGTTTTGAGTTCTTGAGATTTTTCCTAAAATATTCGGCAATACATAAGTAATGCACTTTGCATTACTGTCTGAGATTATTTTATACCTACCTAAAAACCTAAAAAGTGTGGTTAGGTGAACAATCTGAATCATCAGCTTTTTCAAACTCCTCATTAATTAATCGAAAGGCCCCTCCAAAATCTCTTTTTAACACCCAAGGCCTCACCCATCAACTTTTAGGCATAGAGATAGTTTACAAAAATAATAAGACATAATGGATTTTTTTTTGATAAGTTGGTAGCAGTCTAGTAAAGTTTCAAAAAAATTGCATAAAAAAAGTTGCACTGTCTGAACGCAAATGCAAGAAAACGCGGGGATTAAAATTGCTGCAACTTTGCCCCCGCGATAAGTTGCATCGTCTGCACTGGGCTTTAGTCGTTTATTTATTCTTAATTTGAAAATAAATTTACCGCTTTTTATAAATTCAGAAAGAGTATCAAATTAATTGTAGGTATGTCATCAAGTTATTGGAGTCGTCCTAATAGAAATTAGAAAACTGTAGGGTCAACCACAGAAAGTCAGGATAAATCTTGGTATTGTTTTCTGAGCGAACTTGTGTCTTCCTACTATAGCTAAGCTAAATGACCTTGGCATAAGCATACTGAATGAAATTTAGAAAATAACTTATTTAACTCCTAAATATTGTAATCATCTCGGCAAATTTCGTAAAACAATAGTTAAGATTTATATGAATGTATCTCGGATTATGGTCAGTACACAATTGACTTTGCGAACATATTTGTTTAAATGACAGATCATAGTAAAAGAACGTTTTGTTATCACTTGAAATACGGAACACAAATCGGAAAATTTCTATTAAAGAATCCGTTTCCTTTTGAAAAAATATTTATGATAGAAGTGGTATTTTTAGAAATATCTACATATTTTACGCCGGTTATTGCAGGCAAAGAAAAAGATCAAATGGGAACATTTAAGAGCTTAGAACATTTTTCAAGAAGCCTGTCAAAGCATTATTATTAATAATGTTAATATCATGGTCAAATTAAAGAAAAAATAATGTATCAATTAATCCTGTCTAGAACCCATTTAACTTACAATTGGAGATAATAAACTAAGGAAAAATTCACATTTCCATAGAGTAAACTACTCTAAGATGCAAAATTTGCAGTCCTTCAAGTAACAAAATGTTACTGTTATCTCTAATCTAGCCAAAGACTTTTTAATTTAGAGGGCTAATTACATATTTAACAACTAAAAAACAAACTGATTTGATTTCCTGCTGTTTTTGCTCTGAAAATAACACTAGGAATTAAAATAAAAATTCAAACAACTAATTAATCAATAAACTTAACACATTACACAATATATAGCGATTGGTTTCATATCAGACTTCGTTCCATAAGTGCCTTTGATTGATTACGAAATAACCATACGAAAAATCGATAGGTACCGGGTACTTAGATGGTGATGTCAAAGGCAACTTCAAAACCATGCCGTCACGCTCTTAGTACCTTCATAATCTGTTAATAGTATTCGGTTTTAGATAAATGATAATGCATAAGCACGTGTTCAGTGGCGTTTCCAAACTAATTTGTTACTATTAATAACCAGTTCAATTAATAATTCATCACGGTGTTTATGAATCATCCTTTACGGTGGAATTATCATAGAACCGGTTATATTGTAAGTTTCAAACCGAGGACACATTTCTAAATGTTTATACGAGTTAGTGAGCTTAAAATTGGGAAGCATTTGCAATAACTTTTTGTCAACATGATCGGTAATTGCAAAGAGAGAATACGCCTCTGGTGCCATCAGTAAAGAATGCAAACCAATAATTGTAATCTCTGTAAATAAGTGGAATTATTATCTATCTACATAATATGAAAACGCAACGAAACAGATGAAACCGTTTAGTAGTATTTGTACCGCGTGCGGTTGAAGTTGTACAAAGCAAAAAAGCAGCTATCATCGTGAGTTGACAGAATAGTTTGATTTTATAGACTTTTAGAGACTAAATTAATGTTTCCTAGGCCAGTAGGTTGTGTTACCCAAACCCAAGCCAAGCCAAGTTTGCCTAAACTTTACATCCACCACCAACTCAACAAAATAATTAGGTTAGGTTTGAATGGGTACGTAGAATATAATATTGATTGATATTTCACAATCTTATCTGTAAAAAAGATGTGTAAGTGCTAATGGTAAGTGCATGGTAATCTACACAAACTAAACCTTGTATTGATTGACATGTAAACAGTTTTATTTCATTTGTTTGATCTAAAGTGCTTTACTACACTGAGTAGAAATTTAAATTAATACACAAACTTCGGTGAAAAGGTTCATTTCTGTCTTGAGACAAAGTTTTTTTTTACTTCCATTTCTCTCGACAAATTAATTATAGTAAATATTGTTGCGGAAATCGGTGCAATTTCTTTATGTTTTTTTGTGTCAGTTACACATTCACGCCTATTCTTTTATTGCTGCATGAAAGCAGCTTACCAAGTAGTCAGGATTTAATGAAATAAAAATAAGTATTTCTACTACAATCAGTACAGAGGAAACTTGCTTCTTCTAGTGTTTAGGCTCTGCATAAGTGCATTTTTTAAATATTGGAAAATATGCCATGTTAATAATTATGTCATTACAAAAGAATTAGCTGTTCTCTATTTACATAGCGGGCGTCTCGTAAATAAATAGCTATTATTATGAAAAAAATAGTTAAAATAGTTTTGACTGCTCTCGAGAGAGCACATCTGTTTTCCCCGTTAATGGCTCGAATATATGATATTACAAAACGTAATAATAACTTGAACAGTCTCAAAATAGCTTAATAACAATAATAAATTGAGCAGCTCAAAATAGCTGAATTCAATCACATTTTTCTACAAATTGAAGACGCATCCCAATGTGTAACGGTATTATTTGCAGTGTCAGTGTCGACATAATGACTAAGTAAATACCAAATAGAAAGATAACCACCTCGCCAAGGTCTCGTTTACTAAAATACATACACATCATGTTATTTTAAAATATCAATGGAGCCTATCAAATCAAGAATACAATAACGAGTATGTTTAAATCATATGTGATGATATATTGTTGTATTAGGAGTAAAAGCTTCATTATTTTGAAGGCATTGGTAAGCTGAATGAAGAAAATGGTAGCTGAAGCAAGAACAATAGCTTCTTCATGTTCAACTACAAGTTATTTCTTCTCTAAAATCGCTTTATGTGTATTTGATATACATTTAATAGTTAGTTATGTATTAGGAGCGAAAAGTACAACTTTTTTGCTCGGAGAGTGAAGTTTGCAATCACCCGAGAGCAAAAAAGTTACTTTTTGCTTGTAATGCATACAACGTTTTTTCTGCAAACGATCAATTTCAAATAATGTGAATCACAACTGAGCAAAACTGAAGACATAATCTGAAAATTTAACCCCTTACTGCATGATTTTTTTGTTCATTTCGGAAAAAATATATTTGATAGTTTTTACCTTCCGAAATAATAGAAAAATAGCAAAAAAAAATCTACAACACCAACTTCACAAAAAAAAAAATACATTTCTGACATGTTCCAAATTTGGGACAGTATTAGATAAAAAAAAATTATTTATATTTTTATTTAATAAAATAAAATAAGAGCCCTTACATCAGATACATGTAAATTAAAAAAAAAAAACGGGTTTTTCTTAAATTAAATAACATAATAGAAAATATTAGATCATTCCGTATGGAACGAGTAAAAACAGTTACGGTCTTTGTTTAGACATAAATACACATCACACTTCTCACATGAAACTTGTGACTTTCCTTTACAGTCAGGATATTTACAACGCTGTCTATCACTGTTATATATAGGAAGATGTCCTAAGTTAGTGAACGAAATTTTTAGCTTTTTCGCAGGAAACTCTAGTTTAAAATATGCAAAAAAGCAATATTTACTAATTGGAGAGAATCGATCGAACCTCTGTGCAGATAAGACGTGTCTAGTGCGAAGTTTTAAACACATTTTTTTGTCGACTTGAACCTATAAACACCAAAGGAATTCAAAGAATTTAAACACGCTTCGTCCGTCGTATACCGCTGACAAATACAGGGGCCGCTCGAAACCAAGATGTTTCTTGGGAGTTCGCAAGAGTCCGAATCGGACCAGAACTCCCAGGAGGGGGCCTTTCTGAAACCAAAAACAAGGAAGAGAGGCCCAATTCTACACCCACAACTCCTACTAATGCAACAACATCCAAGCAACAACATCCAAGACAAAACAACATCTCCGTCCAACATTTTGCCACACATTTACCATCTTTACAACCAACACAACATCAAGAGTGGAGTTTGCCCTAAAATGGGATGAACTTAACAAGCACAACAATCATTATAAAACAGGAAAAAACTTGTTAAAACAAACGACGAGAACAAAGCCACCGAAACGTTGCAACTGCTCACTAGAAACAAAATAGTAACATCTTTCAAATTGCACCTTAACAACAATACAACAGCACACGGGACAAACTTAAATCGCCAGATATTACCTTCCTACTCTGTTGTTGCTACGGGTGTCGATCTAGAAATAACAGACGAGTTGTTTTTAAAAAACTTGGAAAAGTTGGGTCTTCGAATTAGATTTTGTAAGAGAATTATCTCAAGACAGAGAGGAACATCAACACTGATGATGAGATTAATAACAGGGGACCTGAACACTTGTGAAAGACTGATAAACGACCGTACCATCTACTTTCTAGGCAGAATATTTAAAATCGTGGAAAGTAAGCCACCGGCTCCTATTCCTGCTCCATGCAACCGATGTAACCTATTCGACCATCGTACAGAAGACTGCAAGAGCCCAACGAAATGCAACAGATGTCAAGGACCACACACAACGTCCTCATGCAAATCACCGCTCCCCATAAAATGTACCAGCTGCAAATCAGAAGAGCACGCAGCATGGAGTATGAAGTGCCCCAACAGACCTACCACTCCAATTGAGGGTATTCCCAATGTTAAAATCAAATGCCTTAACAAGAAATCGACCGACGTGTCAAAATCAATAACGGAGGGAAGTAGAATTCATTTGCCTATAACAACTCACGACTATATAATAAACAAATACAAGCATCAACTGAACAAAACAAGCAATACAAACAGAGAAGAGCTATTAAAAAAAAAAGCGAAAACAATTTATCGATGACTTCAACATTGACACCTCGTTCGTTTTCTTTGGCACTCATATGTATATATTAATGATTGACCTGCTCCTACCAAACACAAACTCCCACACAGAACCCCAAGACCAACTAAAACAAACAATCACAAACGTAGAAAATTTACGTTAAAATTACTTTATGCCAATATCAACGGACTAAACCGCAAAAAAAATCTGATTTACAACTACATAGAACGTAATGACATTGACTGCTGACATATAGAGACTGGCAGTATATCTGCAAGCACGGCAACACGATAAATAATGCAAGAGGAGGGGCAACGGTCTTACTCAAACCAAAAGCAAAACTAGGCAAAGCAAATCCACCTGCTCTTAACAACCCTTTAAACGACTGCCTTCATTTTACCATTCCATACAGAAATGACAACATTCATGTTTTCCTAGTATACATACATCCTTTCACCAACATAGAACAAAACATACTGACTAAAGCATGCCTCTACAAATAAGCAATAATTATCGGAGATCTCAACCTCAACAGACAGAAACCGAGACAGCTAAACACCTTTATAGAAAACTCCGACTTTGTAAAGCAACATACGCCTCCGACATTTTTAATGCCAGAGAATAGAGACTCAACACCAGATGTCTTACTTTACACAAGAAATCTTACTAACAACATAAATAACGTGACTCTGACCAACGAACTGGGGTCAGATCATTTGGCGGTGACATTTGATCTAGACCTTCAGCGGATGCAACCTATGACCTCTACAAACCAAAACGTTGAAAACTGAACCTGAACAAAACTGACGCGGATAGAGTGAGGGACCAAATTCATAACTACATCCAAACACAGACACATCCCATCTCAATTGAAAAAACCCAACAGCAACTGACACTGACACTGCTGACACCCCGGACAAGCAGATCCTTTTACCAACACACCTTACCGAAATTCATCCTGAGATTGATTAAACACAAAAGGGAACTCTACCGACTCTAGATACACACACAAGACAATGAACTAAAAAGAAAAGTCAACCAACTGAACAGAAACATAAAGACGATAATCGACCAATATCGACAAGATAAATGGCTGGAGGCATGCCAAGAAATCGAAAAAGACCAAGGAAAAACGTATTGGCAAAAAATAAAGAAACTGTCACGCTACAAAAAAAACAACGCCACTGGTATGATTAACGAAAACGGAACAGAACGATGTACAGACAAAGACAAAGCGGACGCCTTTGCCAGACATTTCCAGGGGGCTTTCAGTGCGTCAACAAATCCTAAATTTGATGCAGACAACTGGAATCTTGTAAATGACTGGTACGACAACTACTTTACACAACAATCTGACCACCCATACACACTAATTACAGACACGGAATATGACGAGGTACTGACTAAAATCAAAGATACAGCACCGGGAAAAGACAAAATAAAGGGTAAAATACTTAGAAACCTAACCCCAGAAACCCACGCGTACATACTTAACCAACTGAACGACTGTATTATAAATAACAATATTCCAAGGACATGGAAAAATGGAATAATAATACCCATTCCAAAAAATGGTTTAGATAACACACTAACACAAAACTACAGACCTATTACATTACTCCCAGTGTTAAGTAAATTATTTGAACACATAATTAAAAAAAGAATTCAAGAACTGATCGGCAAATATATT
This sequence comes from Taphrorychus bicolor, assembly GCA_951812265.1. Classification (NCBI taxonomy): domain Eukaryota; kingdom Metazoa; phylum Arthropoda; class Insecta; order Coleoptera; family Curculionidae; genus Taphrorychus; species Taphrorychus bicolor. The sequence continues at coordinate 21,593,346 of OX638305.1, forward strand.
CCAATATACCAATTTGGATTTAAGACGAAACACTCGACTATCCATCCACTTTTTGTTCTGACTAACAACATACAAACAACACACCTAAACGGTGGAAAAACAGCAAGTCTATTTATGGATATTAACAAGGCCTTTGGCTGCGTCTGGCACAGGGGTCTCCTGTACAAACTTCACCAACTTCAAACACCAAAATACTTACTTTATACTATTAAAAACCTACCTGAAAACAGACAACTAGAAGTGCGGATTGATAACACTCTTTCTTTCCCTTTTTCTCCTGAACAAGGACTCCCTCAGGGTTCGCCGCTTTCACCCTTGCTTTATAACGTGTATTGCCATGATATATACAACTATCATCTTCCCGATAGAGACCACCTAGACAAAACAGCTTATATACTACAATACGCAGACGACACAGCCCTCATTGTACACGACAAGACCACTAAAAAGGCAGTTGAAAGACTGCAGACACTAACGAACGACACAATGGCCTGGTTCTACAAATGGAGACTAACACCAAATGCCACAAAAAACCAACTCCTTCTTTCAAACCACCAAATTAAAGCAGACTCCCCAACAATAACAGCAGACGGTCACACAACCGAACCAAAAAACGACATAAAATACTTGGGAGTAACTATCGACAAAAAATTAAAATTTACTAAACACGTACGAAATACTAGAGTGGAAATTATTAAAAGGACAAAACACTTTCGATCCCTGACATACAAAAACAAAGAAATTAGCACAAAAACGGCTATAAAAATATACAAATCCATTTGCAGAGCACTGTTAGACTATGGACACGTGCTAAAAGCAAATGCGTCAGAGAAAACTAAACAATACACACAAATAACAGAACAAATCGCATTAAGAATGATAACCAAGATAAGACACCCCGAAAACCCGCTGCACAATCCTTCCAACCAACTACTCTACGAACGCACACACATGACAAAAATAAGTGAAAGACTGATACAACTTCAGACTAAATGGAAAAACAACCCACACAATATGACTCTACTGAACCCACAAGACAAAATAGACAGTGCCGCTTCGTTTTCCCTACAACCACCCTAATGGAACATTTCCAAACGTAGAGAGGCCAAGCTCAGAAATGAGTCGCTTTTCTTCTTTTCCCTAAGTTTGTAATATTTGTATATGGAATTCATTTGTGTAATATTATAACATGGACAGAAAGACCAAATGGTCGATAGCCTATTTCCCTGGAAATAAAGATGTTATATATTTATATATATACTAATTGGAAATTGAAAACTTATCTGCTTTCAATATTTCCAAAAATATTGCAGCGTTTAAGAAGGAAAATGAGCTTTGAAACAAACAGTGTAATTCAATGCCGGTAGGGGACTTAGCCCTCGGAGTAGTTGTTTCTGTTTGTTTCCTTCTTAAACGCTGCAATTGTTTTGGAAATATTGAAAGCAGATGAGTTTTCAATTTCCAATTAGTAAATATTGCTTTTTTGCATATTTTAAACAAGAGTTTCCTGCGAAAAAGCTAAAAATTTCGTTCACTAACATATTTCGCAGAAAATAACTTTCTTTTAACTTTCATGTCCTAAGTTGTCTCTTCTTACTTCTTGAGCTGGCATTTGCAAAAAAGGGTATTTTTTTTCTTCAAGTCCAGTTGGGGTTGCAGACAGTTGCTTGGACGGCCTCTTTTCCTTTGAGTGGGAACGTTAGCTCTGGTCAAAACTTCAGCAAGGGCTAATTTGAATTCTGACAGTGATAGATAAGTGTCATCCTCATTTGTGCGTCTCCACAATATCCAACTATTTACACAGATCATATCCAAGAAATGGAAAAATACTCGTTTATACTATTTTTTGGATCTAATCTGTATACGATAGTATCCCAGCATTGAGTCTAGCAGATCGACTCCACCCATATAGGAATTGTAGACAGCAACCGATTGTGGACGTCCTATTTCGATATGTCTCTTGCTTTTTCTACAATATCTTTGTACTTCTGAAATTGGCTGGCTTCCAACATGTGTCGAGATCGTGTTTACGATTTTATTATCATACCACGAAACAAGAGATATGTCAACTTCTTCCACATTGACAGTTCGCTCGATAAAAGAAACTCGCCTTTTTTTTAGTTCTGCCTCTTTCGGAAACTGGAAATCCGGAGCACGATTTGCCCTTACAGTCCCTAGTGGTAAAATACCATTTTTCATAAGATATGTTAGCAAAGGGATGCTGGTAAACCAGTTGTCAAAAAATACTTTGTAATTCTGATTTTTTGGGATCTTATCGCATAATTTCACTACCACATTACTGCTCGCTCCTAAATCTGGTAGATGTTCTTTCAGTTGCGTGGGACCGGCATAGAAATCAAAGTCGTAGCTGAAACCTGACACTCCACTCAATACAAAAACTTTGTAACCCCATTTATGGGGTATTTTGGGATTATACTGCTTCAAACTGGATCTTACTTTTGTCGGCACTATTTGCTCATCAACGGCCATATGTTCTTCTTTTGGGACAAGATGTAGGCGTTCTCTTCTAATCTTTTTATTTCTTCGAATCGGTTGCATGTCATGGCGTTTGACACATTGGAGATTTCCATAGAAGCGTTCCAGTAGGATTTGGTGTTTGGTAATTGCATAATAGACATATAGATACATATTCCCATAAACACGTTGATTTCTTCTTCTGAAATATTAGGCGGTTTCTCAGGTTTAGTATGCACACCAAACAAATTTGTTTGTTCTGTAATATAAGAAATGATTTCATTTGTCATAAAATACCGAAAATGTTGAATAGGTGTGTCAAGTTCTTTTATGTCATCTGGCAAGGATTCGCAACCCTTGAAGTCCACAAAATCTTGTGGAACGTTTAGATATTGATCTTTCCACAGCAATTTTTCTCTTTCCTTTTTTTTGTCCTTTCTTTACATTTTTTTAGCGGTACGGTTTCTTTTCGTGCTAACAAACTAAGTGGAATATTATCCTCTTCATCTTCGCTATCGGTGCTATCAATAACGACATTATCATGACCTGCAGTAGATGCATCATCGCTATCGCTTTCGGAAGACTCCTTACACAAGACACGGGGTTTATATCGAAAGGATGGCCGGTTTTTGCGATGCTCATCATCTGAAGATAATTCTTCTTCCTCACTTTCAATTGTAGGTATTAGAATATGTTTGTTTTGTCCGTAAAATCTTCGAGTATCCATCCAAAAGAGAAATCCTATGAAAGTCTTACTTACTCTTATGTAAATCTGTACCAATAATGGAACGAAACAGAAAAGTGAATTTTTATAGCATAAGCGAATTGTGACAAATATGGAACAAGAAAACAAAGTCAAATTTTATTTACCCAACATGATTTACTACTTTTACTGTAAACAATAAACACTAACCTGTCTAATCAATTTTTTTCTGGGTGAAAAAATACTACTTCTAGCTCTTTTATCCACTTTACTGAGCAAAAAACACGTCAAATTATTTTGTGAAAGGTGAAATTCAAGCTCTTTCGAAGGTTTTGTATTGATTTTTCTATATTGCGTAAAATCTCTTCAAGCTGCAGGTATCTGCGTTTCTCTAAGGCACCCACGTGTGTTATTATTTCAAATATGAGTAATATTATCACTAACCATTGTGCTCGGGTTTGCTCGTTAATTTGCATAAGCTAAAAGTATAATTTTAGCTCTTTCTAGATATTGTGCAAGATGTACTAGAAAAATATATATACTTTAAAATACGGGGTGTTCATCATAAAATTTCATCTAGCTGGCTGTGAAATGTCAAAAGAAAAGAATGGAGAAACAAAAGCCAATTTATTTTGATTATGTCATCCTTATCTGTCAAAATTTCATAGCCTGCTAGATGAAATTTTATAATGAACACCCCGTACTTCAAATATTGAGAAAAACAAACATGCATCAGAACACACAGAGTTTGTGTACACACTAAAGATTTTTATTTTAGACATATATTACGGTACAATAGATATTTCACTGATAATGTAATAAAGTTATTTGCTAGAATACAAGTCATGCTTACTGATTGAATAGTTGAAGTAATAAAGGTAATAAGTGCCAAAATACGTTTTGAGATATTTGGGTACTCTTGTCTGTCAAGTTAACTTACGTCAAGGTAACGAAGGACCTTAATCAACAAGCAATAATAACGAGTTCTTCTCACTGACGTAAAATAATCATGAATTCTATAGGATAACCCTGCAAAAATGGCGGCTTAGCAAACCTTCGAACCGCTTGACAGCAAGGTGACCATAGCGACCGACCGCGTAGTCAATGGAAATTCACTTGGCCCCTCATAGGCTGATCGTGAATTGCAGGTTTACATTTATTTAATCTTCTTAGACCTACTAGATCAATTTCTTTGTGTATGTGGGTAATTTTAGCTGATTTTTTTTCAATCACTGTTTCATCAGCCTTGAAATTCAGGTCAACTTTGCCCATCAATAACAGCGGTACTAGACGCTTTGTTAATAAAAGTTTGAACAAATCGTTTTCTTGTGAACCGGAGAATGTCGCAGTACTCTTGATCAGAAACTTATAGGGCATACTGCATAATAACAAAAAGTTATTGAAACGATCTGATAAATTTTTTTATTTCGTTTCATTCTCTTCTTCTCATCATTCAACGATGTCATTCTCCATAACATACAGTGTAATTCACGGTGATGGTACTTTAGACGTATCTAGAGAACGCCTTCATATATTTATTTCAAGTTTTATGTGTGGCCAGAAATGCGTCTAAACTCTATTTCTAACATATTTTCACCTTTGCAGTGTTTAGATGAAAAAGAGTACCAACTTTCGTTTTTTAAATGGATCACTATGTATTAAAAGTTATTTTCGGATTCTTCATAGATTTCTCTATGGTACCCCTTTAACATCCCTATACCAATCTCACACCGTTTCGCAGATATTTAATAATTCCATTAGTAAGGACTCGCAATTTAGTAATCAAAAATAGGACTCTACATAATAATTAAAATCTCACGGCCCGAAAGATTTAACGATATGAGTCCGGAGATTTCGTTAGCCAGAACTGTGTGCTTATGGAATACCACATGGGCACATTCATCAGAAATTATCAAAATTTCGTTTTTTTTTTTAATACAACCACCGGTGGTTTGTTCTTCGCATAGTAAGGTCATTCAATTTAAGACAAATCGGTGCATATTTCATCACACCCAAATCCAACAGTTTTTGACTTATAAGCATTTATTTCTTCACATGCATTATATTATATGCATATTTATTCTTCCACAAATTAGACACTCACCAGTTTCAAGGGCAAGACGAAATTGCAAAATTCTCCCTAAAATATTACCCACCATGTTTTTGGTGATACGGTTGCAAAAAAAAAGCCACTCCTTTTAATTTTTTTAGGGCAACTAAGACCGCCCAAACAAGTCCAAACCATCTTTGCACATTTAAAATCTCAGCAAAATCTAATTCTTTCTTAACTGGTGTGTTGTACAGAGGCAACAGTAATCTTTTTCCTTTATCCATTAGTAAGTTCCAGCGCAGCCATCTGCCATGAGTAACCAATCATGGCTGGAAAGTGAAGCACTAGACAAATTCTGCGGGTCTCCGTTTTGGGTAAGGTTCATAGTATGGTAGCGAAACATTGTCAAAACTGCCTTTTTCAGAATTCTTCACTGACATGGTATACCGTTGATCCACAATTTACGCAATGTTTCGAGAAAACCGGTCTGGTTTGGATACCTTGCGCTTTTATTTGGATATTTGCACCTGTCCAGGTTTACTACCAACTATCTAGCCCCAACAAATACATACCATGGAATTGGAAGAACTTTCTCAAGCTATTAATAAACGCCCTCGTGTGTACTGTGGCACTGACTGATTTTATTACCAGCGCCGGAGGCGCTGTTAATGCCAAAGTTGATATTTTCATGCCGTTACTGAAGCTAATTACTTTCGTAAGTAAATAGGCGCTTCTCAGTTTATACTCTTATTTAATGATTGTGTTTTAGGGTCTAGCTTTTTTATTGGCCTACAGAAACAAAAATTATGGAGTTCCAAGCTCAGGGGTACTCTTCATTTTTTGGCTACTATGCGCGGTTTGTGGTGCGCCTCAGCTTAGAACTGAAATTAGGCAGGCACAAGCGGGTTTTATCCCCGACTACTATGAATATCTCAGCTATATAATGTACTACCCCTTGGTTGTGGCCATGGTGTTGCTCAACTGTTTTGGTGAAGGCGTTCCAAAGGCTTATCCATATGGAAAAAATACGGTACATTATTAAAAAAAAGTAGATATAACTATAACAGGTGATTGTAAATCTATCAGAATCCGAGTCCTGAACCATTAGCTGGCTTCTTAAGCAGAACGGTGCTCTTCTTTTTCGAGCCTTTCATGTACAGAGGATTCCGTCGGCCACTAGAAATGCAGAACTTGTACGATTTAGAACCTCAAGATACCTCTGGATACTTGGTACCAAATTTTGAACAGAAATTTGCAGAGAGGATACGAAAGAATAAACAGTACTATACCTGCATTCCTATATAAACGTGACGTCACAACATGTTTAAACATCTTTTTAGAAAATACCACGTCAAGCACGGGATGGACAAAGCACCTAAGAAGAAACTTAAAGAAACATCTATAATGCCCGCCCTTTGGAGCTGCGTGTGGCGGCCATTCATATTCGGACTTTGTATTCGTCTATTTAGTGACGTAGTTCAGTTTGCAAATCCTAAATTGCTGGGGTAAGAATACATAAACAAATTGGTTGATTTCAATATTAAAAATAATTAAATTCCAGGCTCGTAATATCATTCATCGGCTCAGAAGAACCCTTGTGGAAGGGCATATTTTATGCTTTCCTCATGTTCGGAGTGGCAGCTCTAATGACTTTGGTAAACAGTGTGCAAATGGACCGATTCTTTAAAGTGGGCCTCCATTCCAGAACCATTCTCACTTCGGCCATTTACCGCAAGTCTCTCAGAATATCGAACTCTGCCCGCAAAAACAAAACTGTAGGCGAAATCGTCAACTTAATGTCCAGCGATGCTCAAAAATTCCAAGAGTTGGTCATGTTTCTCAACATGCTGTGGTCAGCTCCAATCAGTATCTTCTTGGCCCTTGTCTTTTTATATCAAGAATTAGGAGTGGCAGTGTTTAGCGGCTTGGTTGTTATGGTGATTCTAATTCCTATCAACCATCTAATAGTAAACAAGTCAAAAAAGTTACAAGTAAAACAAATGAAAAATAAAGATGAAAGAGTCAAAGTGATGAATGAAATTTTAAGCGGCATCAAAGTGTTGAAACTGTATGCCTGGGAGCCAAGCTTCGAGGCACAGGTTATGAACATAAGAGATAAGGAGATTACCACCTTGAGGAAATCTGCTTACCTAAACGCCGGCACTCAATTTATATGGAATCTTACTCCCTTCATATTGTCATGCGTTTCTTTTGCCACCTATGTCTTAATTGACGAAAAAAACATTCTGACTCCCGCAAAAGCGTTCGTGTCCTTATCTCTGCTGAACCTCCTCCGAATGCCAATGGCAATGCTACCAAATGTAATCGTTCAACTGGTACAAGCTTGGGTTTCGGTTAAGAGAATCAATTCCTTTTTGAACGCGGACGAATTGGAAAACTATGTTACGCATGACGAAAATAAGTGTAAGTTCAAACCCACATGAGTAAATAATCCGATCTGTTTACGAAGTTGTACTTAGTTGTGTAATTGTTCTAGCTGAACCAATCGCCATAGAAAAAGGAACATTCACCTGGGAGGAGGAACCCACTTTGAAAAACATAAACATAAGCGTAGAGCATAACAGCTTAACGGCGGTAGTTGGGCAGGTGGGTGCTGGTAAAAGCAGTCTCATCAATGCCATCTTGGGTGAAATGGATATCGTTTCCGGTAAAGTTAATACCTGGGGCTCAATAGCATATGTGCCCCAACAAGCCTGGATTCAAAACGCCACTGTCCGAGACAATATCACGTTTGGAAAGCCTTATGATAACCTCAAGTAAGTCTAGGCAAACACATGTAGCCTTTGATTTTAAGCTCACGTCTTAGGTATCAAAAAGTTGTCGATGCTTGTGCGTTAAGATCCGACTTTGAAATGCTGGCCAACGGCGACCAGACTGAAATTGGTGAGAAAGGAATCAACTTATCTGGAGGCCAAAAGCAAAGGATTAGTTTGGCCAGAGCTGTGTACGCAGACACAGACTTGTATTTATTGGACGACCCACTCAGCGCTGTAGACTCTCATGTTGGAAAACATATTTTCGATAATCTTATAGGTGTGGTAAGCGTAAGTAACAAAAAGAGCTGTTCTAGAAAATGTGGCTTAATTTCAGGCCCTAACGGTTTGCTGAAAAACAAAACAAGGCTCTTGGTAACGCACGGAATAACATTCCTACCTCAAACAGACAAAATTATTTGCCTAAATGAAGGAGAAATATCCGAAACTGGAAGCTACAAGGAACTGCTAACGGACAAAGGCACCTTTGCTGAATTTATAATGCAACATATAACTGAAGAAATTGAAGACGAAGATGAATTGGACGAGCTCCAACAACAGCTCGAGCATACTCCTATCGCTAGTGAGTTCAAGAGGACCATTTCTAGGCAACGGTCCCGAATATCCGAATCGGCTTCCATCGGTTCCCAACAAGGAATCAATGGACTTGACAGGACGGAATCTAGGGAGAGCTTGAAGAGCGGCAAGAGGAGGCTTAGTACGTCTGTTAGAAAGATTAGTACGGCTAGAAGGGGAAGCGTGAAAGGTAAGTCAATATGCATTTCGATTGCAGAAAAAATCGTTGGTGTAGGGTAAAGTAATTAAATAGAATGACGCATTTGGATCTGACGTATTTCAAGTAACTCTCAAATTGTCAATATCAAATATATAATATGGTGCAAATGAAAGGAATAAATTCATTATTTCGTAAGTCAGAGACTGAAAAATGCTGAGACCCGTCGATTTTCAATTTCAGTTGCGCATTCTGTCCCATTTTCTTTTTATTTCTTATGTCATCTGTATAAGCGTGATGACGTCATCGATTTTTTTTTAAATGGAAACGTGGTTGATGCGGTACATCATTTGAAAGGTCTTGTAATTCTCCATTCAACCATATCAATACTTTTAAATAAATAACGTTCGTAAAGTGTCAAATAGTTTTATTATTAAAATTAACATTCTTGTTATTGTGTAACCAAATTCAAAGCTGCTCAAATTGATGACCCTCAGCGATGAGACAATGAGATAAGCGAGCAACGAATTCATCCTGAACGTTCCGAAGAACTTCCGCACTTATCTGCGCGATCTCGAGCCGTCTACGTTCCTTGAGTTCATTGATAGTATGTGGTCTATTTTTGTACACTCCACTTTTCAAGTATCCCCATAAAAAAAAATCAAGCGGAGTGAGATCTGGCGACCTGGATGGCCACTCGCTTGATCCTCTTCGCCGAAGCCACCTATCTGTAAAAACTCTGCCCAAGTAGTTTCTTACCCAGACCGCATAGTGTGGGGCGCACCATCTTGCTGCAGCCATAAATCATCTCTATTTGGGAACAGTCGATTCAACTCTGGTATTATATCGAGGACCTGTTAAAGTTTCCTCGAAAAAGTATGGTCCTATAATTTTATTACTTAATATTACCGCCCATACATTTAATTTCTCCGGGTATTGACCATGATACTCCTGCATCCAATGCGGATTTTGCTGAGCCCAATACCGACACGTCTGACGATTTACATGACCATTTAGAAGAAATGTAACTTCATCCGAGAAAAGGACCTTTCTTAAAAACATTGGATCTGTGTTATTTTTTTCCATCATAATGTCGCAAAATTGAATGTGTCTATCAAAGTCATCTTCCAGAAGCTCCTGGACTAAAACAACTTTATAGGGATGCCACTTTTCCTTTTTTAGCGTAGCAAGAACTGTTGCATGGTGTATGTTATTGTCTAATGCTACTTGCCGAGAACTGGTATGGGGATCCTCTTGAAACGCTAGTAGAACATCTAATTTTGTGTTTTCTGCAACTGGTTTTCTACTGCCTTTTGGGAGGTCCCTTACAAGGCCCGTTTCTCTGAATTATTTCTCAATTTTGCTAACGGTGGATTGCGCAATTGGTTCTCGGTCGGAATATTTATCGTTGAATAATGCACAAACCTCCATTTGTGTCCTTGTCTTATCTCCACAACCATTCATTATAAGAATTTCAATTCTCTGCGTTTTACTAAGTTTCATTTTGGAACAAAGTAACAATGAATAATAATTATAACACAATTTGACTGCGATGTAATCGAATTAATACCATTTACATGTGACATGTCAAAGACGTTTAATTTGTATGCAGCACTCTTGATAAGAATCAGATTTTTTTACATAAAAAGTCAAGCAAGAAACGTGCAAAAATTTAACAGTTTATTTCCAGTGACAATCTACCAAATTCACATATCCATATTGCAAAAGAGCCGAAAATTAATATTAAATAAATTATAAAATATTAATAATAAGTATTGATATGGTTGAATGGAGAATTACAAGACCTTTCAAATGATGTACCGCATCAACCACGTTTCCATTTAAAAAAATCATCGATGACGTCATCACGCTTATACAGATGACGTAAGAAATAAAAAGAAAATCGGACAGAATGCGCAACTGAAATTAAAAATCGACGGGTCTCAGGATTTTTCTCTCCAGTCTCTGACTTACGAAATAATTAATTTATTCCTTTCATTTCCATCATACTGTAGAAGGGTAAGTTAAGAGATGGAAATGATAATGCATAATCGAAGTTTATATAGAAAATAATTTCTGCCAAATGTCCTGCTTATTGCCCTGAACCCTGTTCACTCACTGAAAGAGCTCTGATGAATATTCGATAAAAGATCGAAACGTTGGTCATTTCGAAACTGTGAAGTGCCATTTAAGGTTCTGCTCCTGTCACATATACCATCATTCTCTATATATACACCCAGATATACAATCTAACGCTCCCAAATTTTCTACCCTTAAACTTCGCAGAATACGAATGCGACATCTGGAGTCTGCAACGGTACTAAAATCAGAAATATGAAGAGTTTGCGAATAAATCTGTAGTTACATCGTCGTTGATTAAAACATCCCAAATGCCATCTTTAGCCCGAGTTAGAAAATAGGTATATATCGTCAAATATAACTCCAATTTTTCAATATTTTTATAATTTTAACTTATTAGCGTCAATTGAAAAAATAAACCCTTAAATAAACAAGTCCATCAGCATTGACTTGAAATGAATTTTTTTCATTAATGCTATACGAGCTTCTTTTTGTTTGGAAGAAATAGTGAAAAAACTTCATAACAGATAACAGTGTGCAAACACACGAATTACACTATTTACAATGAAATCAGAAATTGCGTAACAAGAATTTATTTTGAATGGTGGATTGGCGATGTTCCATAACGGGTGTTCCATCCAACTCAGAAAACAGTGTTCTCGAGATTTTTAATGCATTTGACTACACATTCAGTTCGCCATAGAGCTAGAAGAGAACAACCACAACCGAAGTCCGTTTTTGGCTACCTTAGTCACAAGACGTAATAATTCCATGTCTTAATTGCGCTGTAAGATATACAAGGTGTGAAAAAAGGCTGGAATATTGCAAATATCTCAAAAACCAATAATTTTATTTTTCTTGAACTTTGTGTATTGCTATAGTAAATAACAGCGCAAAACGTGAGGGTAAAATTACGTTCGCAATTATACAGGGTCAGTAACAAAGTATACCAACTTTCTTAATTCTAACCTAACACCATGTATATTATTTCAGCATTTAAGACTCTTAAAAACTCCCGACTACTCATAAAGACCAATTCACCGATATAATGACTACTTTTTTCTTAGTATTAGTCAACTTTATTTGAGAAATTCATAAAACAACTTTAAGTAAATTAATTAAAACTAGACCAACATTAGAAATTTAGCCCCAACAAACCACTTATAAGGTGTTCAAAATGCAAAAGGTCATTTGGAGCTAGGCAATAGCTGAGTCTATCGCTGAATGTCGCGCATTTCAGTTACAATTTTTCTTACACCTTATTCTTTAAATAACCCCACAAATAAAAGTCTAACGGAGTGAAGTCTGTAGATCTAGGGGGCCACTCAACTACGCCTCTCCTTCCGATCCACTGATTTGGAAATGTTTCGTTTAAAAAATTGCGCACGATTAGCCCAAAATGCGTGGGACCACCATCCATCAAGGATTAATCTGGGACCAATATCTACAATTATGCCTATTGACGATGCCGTTAAGCATAAAAGTAGCTTCATCCGAAAAAATAATGTTATAGAAAAAATAAACACTCTGAATGCATCTTCTACTAGTTCTTGAACTAAGTGTGTCTTATAAGGCCGAATCTTTTCACTTTCAAGTAAATACAAAACTGACTGACGACTCACGTGGTGGTTTAAACTCAATTGTCTAAGGGATTGCTTTGGATTATCTTGCAAATCAATTAAAACATTCAAACCCACATCACCGCGAGTGGCTGCCTTTGGTCTGTGTGATCTGCGTCTATCTTTCACAGTTCCCGGTTCGTTGTATTTTTTCACCAATTTATTTACACAAGATTGAGTTATTTCAGCACTATTAGGGTAACGGTTCTTAAACAGATCACATATTTCCTGCTGCGTTCTCTTACGGTTGCCATATCCCACCATACTTAGGATGTCAGTCTTTTCCCTCTCAGTCAAAACCACCATTTTAATTAGTAGGAAAATCTGATTAACAATTAATTTAACATCATATTTACGTTAGCTATCATTATTACACCTATCATTGGTATAGGTGTAATAATGATTTGGTATCATTGACATAGGTACACCTTTCTAAAAACTTGACTTTTCAATAGTTAAGTAGGTAATTAGATACATAAGTACTTACTTATTAGAAATGTTATATCGTTCCCCTCAAATAAAGTTATAAAATCGTATATCGTCTTTATGAGTAACTAATTTTTTTCCATCAAGAGTAATGTGTTAGAAAGAGACAGCAGATCTTATTTTACTTTGTTAGATGTGGGATGTGTTGACTCTTCTAACACATTACTTATTATGGAAAAATATAGTGTTTTCTTAATCTTTCGAAAACCACTACAGATAAGAGTTAGTTCAGGAACATTATATCGTAACTTGAAAAAGGCTATCAATGAAAAATTCAAAACTGCACCATTAAATAACATATAAAAAAACTCTAAAATATTTTTATTTGAATTTTTGTTATATTTCCTATAATAACCGAGATATAACGCCATAGTGCAGTTTTTCAAAAACGATCTGTATGCCGGAAAACGAATCAACCTGACCGGGACATATTCAGACCATTAAATGTATCATGAAAATCGGAGTTGAGAATGTGTCCGAATCAGATTTCGTCCATCTATTACGGTTTTGCCAATAACCAATGAATCCATCGAAAACGTCGAGCCCCCCTTTGCACATAAAACTACGTTATCAAAAAGGCAAAATACGATCCTGTACTGTAGAAAGAAAACTAGTACACATACTAATTCCGTTAAGAAAATCGCGCGAAAAAAGGCGTGCAAAATATGTTTATTTTCAATCACATACGTAATGATGACTTTTTATACCGGGTGCTTTAACAAGAAGGATTCGACTTTAAAGCCCGCTTTTCACCAAAACAACAGAAAAGTTGACAATTATACTGGGTGGTACTTTCCTTGAGGGTCAAGCTTTCTTTTTCTATATACTGTCATCCAACACACGCTTGAGCTATATTTCCGGTAATTTACAGATAAAATTATTAAAACTATCTTTTTGTTATTTTAGAAGGAAAAGGAGCTTTAGAACTTAAGAAACCTGTCCGTAAAGGCCAACTTATCACAGAGGAAAGAACGGAAAGGGGCAACGTCAAACTTGATGTATTCAAATACTACCTCAATGCTATTGGAAAGCTCATGATCGGTGGAACTATAGCATTCTGTATCCTCTACCAAAGTGAGTACAAAATTGTAAATTACAGTACAAAAAGCTTTAAGGAATAGTGGAAACCTCCGATATATTATGCAAAATTTCAGTTTTCCAGATCTTTACAAATGTGTGGCTTGGATGGTGGTCTGAAGATCCGGCCATGATAGTGGAAGGTAAAGTGAATGCCGGTCTAAGAGATTTATATTTGGGAGTCTATGGCGCTTTGGGATTCGCCCAGGCAATTTCATTGCTATCTTCGTGCTTAATTTTCGCCAAAGGTTAAATAATGTTATATAAACTTTCATCATGTACTTACTAATGGTCAAAATGTGTATTGCAGGCACGATGATAGCAGCCACAAAATTACACAATTTCATGTTAAAAAACGTTCTACGTCTGCCCATGTCATTTTTTGATACCACCCCTTCTGGACGGATTTTGAGCAGATTTTCTGGGGATATTATTGGCATCGACATGAGGCTTCCAATGGCATTCAACGTTTTCTTCCAAAACTCTTTTAGGGTAAGAAACACCAATTATATTTGTCTCAAAAATTGAAAAACTATTTTTTACTAGGTATTAGGAACCTTAGGAGTTATATGCTTCACCACTCCATTATTTACTATCGTAATCATACCTCTTTTGGTTATATACATATTCATACAAAGATATTATGTGGCCACCTCTAGACAGTTAAGAAGAATTGAGTCAGTGTCGCGATCTCCCATTTACTCCCACTTTGGTGAAACTTTAACTGGTACTCAAGTAATTCGGGCATACGGCCAAGCCGAAAGGTAACAATTCTACTCATTAAACACATTACTTACGAGATTAGCTGTTTTTTCCTTAAGATTTATAGATGTATCTGAATATAAAGTGGACACAAATCAAAAAACCATGTACCCAGTAAATACTTCCAGCAGATGGCTGAGTATAAGGCTGGAAATGATTGGGAATATGATTATTTTATTCGCAACCTTATTTGCAATATTAGCCAAAGACTTAAACCCTGCCCTAGTGGGTCTATCCGTCAGCTATTCTATGAACGTAAGCTTAACAGGATCTATTAATTAGCTACATACATAACGTCAAATATCTATGTAGATTACCAACACTCTCAATTTCTTGGTGCGTATGGTCTCAGAAGTGGAAACGTCGATTGTGTCAGTGGAACGTATAAAGGAATACGGTGAGAAAGTAACTGAGGCCCCATGGGAAATACCTAGCACAAAACCCGCCGTAACTTGGCCAGAAACTGGCCTGGTGGAGTTCAAAGAGTATGGTGTGAGATACAGGTATATTTCAGAAAAAAAATCGTAACTTTTTTACAACTGCAGTTTTTTTTTAGACCTGAGTTGGAGCTGGTGCTTAAAGGAATTAGCTTCTGCATAAATGGAGGTGAGAAAGTCGGCATTGTGGGAAGGACTGGGGCGGGCAAATCGAGTCTCACCTTAGCACTATTTAGGTATGTAAAGTCCAATAAGAACCAAGAACCACTGTCATGTCATGTTATTTATCCAGGATAATTGAAGCGGCCGAAGGTGAAATATTAATAGATGGTCAAAACATCTCAAAAATGGGCGTTCATGATGTTAGATCCCGACTAACTATAATTCCACAAGATGCTGTGCTATTTTCTGGAACTCTGAGAATGAACTTGGATCCGTTCGAAAAATATTCTGATGATGCTGTTTGGAAGGCCTTGGAAATGGCTCATTTAAAGGCCTTTGTCTATGGTAATTATCTCTCATTAAATTTAAGTCGTGGTTATTAATCATAAAAAAACCATTAAAGATTTGACCGGCGGTCTATCCCACAAAGTTTCTGAAGGAGGTGAGAACCTTTCGGTAGGCCAAAGGCAACTTATCTGCTTAGCAAGGGCTCTATTGAGGAAAACAAAAATACTGATCTTGGATGAAGCAACAGCTGCAGTTGATTTGGAAACTGATGATCTCATTCAAAGGACTATTCGAACCGCTTTTGCGGAATGTACAGTACTTACAATCGCTCACAGGTTAAACACTATTATAGATTCTGATAGGGTCTTGGTGTTAGATAAGGGAAAAGTTGCGGAATTTGATGTGCCAGACAAATTGTTGGATAATAAAAATTCAATATTCTTTGGAATGTGTAAAGATGCCGGGCTAGTCCATTAATGTTTTGTTTATAAATCGGTCGGTGAGAATTGGATGTTAATTTGAGTGTCTGCTTGTAGTGAGAATTGTGGAAAGTGTAAATATAAGTAGTGATGATTACATGGTTTCTTATTTATATAACTTTTTTTTTAAGATTTTGTAAGTAAAGCAAGAGTATATGTTAATGTTTTAAACCAAAAATAAATTATTTAAGTAGTAAATTGGTTTTTATTAATTTGAGCTATCTGGATATCGACTATCTCGTTGCTCTAATATAACCAGCTGGAGTGAGATAAACTGATGTCCTGAGTTCTCAGGATGTAATTCCCTGAGCTATCAATTAATCAATCACGACAATGCTGGCCCCAGGATATTATCTAAATGCAAATTTAAAAATAAATTCAAGTGTCACACTTAACAGAAAAGAATATTTCCATCAATCTTAGAAAACATATTACACTATTGATGACAGAAATTATGTATTTCCTGATCAAGATTGATCAGGATTATGATGATTGATCAGGTTAAGACCATTTGGGTTGTTCATTAGAATAGAAAACTCCGTCTTCAAGGCTATGCATTTTGGACGGAAAAGGTTGATATAAAGTTTGATCTTTTGATATTTCATAGCCTACTAGATGACGTTTTCAAATAAACACCCCCTACTTATTGGAAATTAGACCCCAAATTTTGGCTTATCTTCATCAAATTCCCCATTATTGAAGGTCGAACAAACAAAAATCGTACCACTTATAACCCACGTTCATTAGATCATCTAGAAGGGCATTAAATTTTTACAGAAAACAATGACATAATCAAAGTAAATGGACTTTTGCTCTTTCACCAATTTCTTTTGACATTTTACAGCCAAATAGATGGCATTTTCAAATAAACTCCCTCTACTTCAAATAACGCTTAAAGTTGAAATAATTTGTTTGCTAGTGAAATTTTTTGCAGATATACCCACTCTTTTCTTCTTTTCTTTAGTTATCTATTTGTGAACAATGTGGGACAAAAGGATTTCTACTTCATTACTCATAATTTTCATTGTTCTTAATATGGGCTGCTGGGGTTTTAAATAACAGTGGGCACAAAAGTAAAACACTAACCTGGATGGGGTTTTACTAACTTCGATGGATACTGAGGAATGCTTCCAAACAACTTATCCAATTCCTCATTTGGATGATCCTGAAACAAAATCAGCAAATTTTAACAAATTGTACACTAACTACGAGGGATGTAACACAAGCAGGGTAACAGGGACACCTCGTGACATTACTAAAATTATTTAAAATAATTTTTGGTAATTTTAATAATTTTTGAGTAAAAATTCCCAAATAGTTATAATAATTTTTCAATTCACTTTTACATTTTATTGAGGGTTTGTATATACACATGTACGTATAAACCATTCACTTATTATTGCCGTAGGCGTTGGAAATCTGACTTTGACATTTTTCTCACTGACTTCTCAACATGGGCCGAAAAGAGATATGTGTAAAAAAAATGAAGATTTGAAAGGTAACGAGATCCCAAAAATATGTGAAAGAGGTATGTGTGCACATAAACAGATAGTAGTTGGTTATGTGTACACCCATATTCCACATTGGATACTTTTGAGAAATTTGTTATTCTTATAACCCATATGCCATAATATTTAAAACATTTGCCACCTTTGTTGGACATTGGGCCATTATGTGGCCACATTTGATTAACAATTATATATATTGGCCAATCCTGAACACATTTGCTCAACACTTGACATATTTAAAATACATTTGCTGATATTTAATACATTTGATACAAGCAAATGCGGACTTAACTGGCAAGTCCAAAAGTGACTAATCATCCAAATAAAAGCTGAAGCAACATGTCCTACATATTATCTATCATTAATATGACACCGAATTTCATGCATTTCAATGAACCCAAAAAACCAAAGTTGGAAGATTATCGCTTATCAATCGTCTGACCTATCATTCATAAGTATTTTACCTGTTTCTGACGAAAATATTTTACTATTAGCGGGTCTATTAGGTATTTAGTATTACTACAATTATTGTTCTTTCTTGTTATTTTCCTGTAGGTAATGAGTGAAATGAAGAAATGATTTTTGTCCAAGACTCACCTGCAGCAAGTCTGGCACTGCCTTTTGGCTGCATAGGTCATAAAGTCCACTTTATGTCTGCGCAGGCTTAAAGTGCACCTTTATGTATTTGGTAACTAAGCATTACAAACACAATAATGAATAAATTACGGTGCTGCTAATATATTTCTCACATATATCTCTCCTATAAATGATTTTAACATAAGCCCTTAAAGAGTCTGGCGCATTTGATGGAAATTGTTAATTCTATTTTGGTAACAGTTTCATAAAAGTCAACAAGATATTGTGAAAAAATTATCCAGCCCTCTCTCCAATTTAACCTAAAAATTTTAGTTTACATTCAAAAGTGAACGACTTTTAAGGCACTTTTACCCTTTTTCTTGCGTGCATGTAAACAAGCAGTATCTGCCATAATGTGTATATAACAATATATAACTAAACTAACTCAAATTGGAAATACATAACTAAACTAACATGAACTAACGTAAACTAACATGAACTAAACAGAAATAACAATTATCTCAAAGCAGACCCTTACGGGCCCGCTTTTCACACTGACAGAAACTAATCTTTGTCGCCGCAAATTGGAAAGACACAACTAAACTAACCCAAAACAATCTGAACCATAACCAAACTGACCTGAACTAACCTAAATCCATGCTCTAGTCTAAACTAATCTGAACTAAACAGAGATAACGTGTTCTCACAATTATTAGGAAAAGGACCCGTGTTTTGCTCTAACAAACTAATCCTCGCCGCCCAAAATTGAAAATACATAACTAAACTAACCTGATGTAACCTAAAGTAACCAGAACTAAATTAAATTAACTTGAACCATGGCTAAACTAATCTAAATTAACCAAAACTAACCTGAACTTACCCAACTTAATTTGAACCAAAACTAAACTAACTTTAATTAACCTTTTATTTATAGAGGATTAGGAAATGCGTTTACGCACTCCCGGTCGTTGATTGTGCGATCGTGATCGACCTGGTTGTGTGGGGCTCGGCGGCGCACATACGGCAAATGACCAATTTTAGGGGTCAAAAATTGATTTTTCTACTTTAATTTAAGGTTTACAATTTATTGTTTTCTCCGAGTCAAGAAGTTGGTTCATCGTGCTAGCCATGAATATATTTTGTTTATGTTTATAACAATGGCGGCCGAAGCTCTGACAGTTAAGCGTTGTCAGTGTAAGGCTAATTGCATATGAATTTATTATGGACATAGATGTCACAGGTACCTATGTTTATTAATAACCTAGTTATACAGGGTGATTCTCGTTATTCGACACGGAAGATTATGGCTAAACTTTTAGATTTAAAAAAAATTTGTATATGTAATGGATGAGGGTCTATTCCACTCAGTCTACCTGTGAAAAAAAATGGCCTAGTGTCACAATGAGTTCGTTTGAGTTCCTATAATTCATAATACTAGGAGCCAGCAAATGCACTACTGTTAATAATTAGGACAGAAAGCTGTACTAAGCGGAACTTTTTTTGAAAGTCTCATTAAATTATTTTTTTTTATGAGTAAACGACTGCCAAAATGAGACCAGTTACAGAAAACCAAGAAACTGAATTAGCCGTTATTGGCTCTATAGTTGAAAATCCCCATGTCGGACAAAAAGAAATTGCACAAAACTTAAATATTAGCCAAGCAAGCGTATCAAGGATTCTTCAAAAACATAAATATCACGATTAAAAGTTACAACTACATCAAGAACTCTCCGATAACGATTTTGGCCAAGACGTCATTCTTGAACAAATTTTATAACTGTTTGTTTTTGTTTGTTTTACTCTTATGTTGATTTGTTATTTATTGTATTTCAAACTGCCACTATTATTGCACTTAATCTTTTTGTAATAGAGATGCTAAATTTTATAAGAACTCTTGTAATATAATGTTTTATTGTTTTATTTGATATTTTATACTAAAAAAGACACTTTAACATTCAGATGACTGCTAAATACTCTTCATGATCATAATTTTGTAAATTATAAATTAATATCTGACAAATACGGGGTGTTCATTAGAAAACTTCGTCTAGTTGGTTGTGAAATGTCAAAGGCAAAGAATGGAGAAACAAAAGTCCATTTACTTTCATTATGCCATCCTTTTCTGTCAAAATTTTATAGCCTCCTAAATGAAGTTTTATAGTGAACACCCAGTACTAATGACAATAAATTTTGCTTTCTCAAAATCAGGTATTGTAACAAATAAAGTAGATTACTTAACTCGTTTATGTCATCTCAAATTCAAAAAAAAAAAAACAATTTTCCAAGAAAACGCAAAGACCAAGCTATAGGAATGTTTAATAATTTTGATAGGAAACTAAATTCTGCATCTAATGATACTATAAAATACAGGGTGGCTAATTTAAATTAAACGAGTTATTACTGTTTGAAGTTTGCAAAAATTTGGTGTTCATTTATTGACATTCGGTGCACAGTAGTTAATATTTAATACACACCGCAAAAAATCCAATGTACTATTAGCCCACCAGCCAATTTTGGTGGTTGAAAAGAAACCAAGTGCTGAGATTTTAAACATTTAATTTGATGCTGCATTTTCATAAAATCACGAATATCTGAAGAACGGTAAGGTTTAGATGCCATAAACCTTAATAAAACTACCTTTACTTTTGTCCGTAGGTACCGAAAATACATTAATATACTAGGTGTCTCATTTAAAAAAATACAACTTTAATCAATTTTATACTTTTGGGACCACCTGTATATAATGACAATAATTTTAAAATGTACTTCCAATAGACCCCCCATCCATTCCATATACAAAACTTTTTTAAAATCTAAAAGTTTAGCCATCTAAAAGTCTTCCATGTCGAGTAACATGAATCACCCTGTATACTACCGTGAGATCAAAAATTAAATGGCCAGCCGACTCTGGTTCATTTAATTTTTGATCTCACGGTATATCTAATAACAAATGTCGATTTTATTCCACTCATATTTTTCATAAAAAAAAAATAATTAATGAGACTTTCAAAAAAACTTCCGCTTAGTACAGCTTTCTATCCTCAATATTAACAGTTGTGCATTTGCTGGATCCTAGTATTATGAATTATAGGAACTCAAACGAACTCATTGTGACACTAGGCCATTTTTTTCACAGGTAGACGGAGTGGACCAAATAAATATTAGAAAAATGGATCTGGTTTTAGTGTTAAAAACAGAAAACTTTTATAAACAATCATCGTCTCAGTGTGTAGAATGATTAAAAAGTTACATATTGAACAAGTTTAGTGAATACATACTGTCAAAAGACAGTAGAAATAAAATTAAGTGTGTTCTGAAAGTGTTTGTTTCAAAATTGTTACAAAAGTGGAAAAAACCGAATTGGACTATGGAAAGATTTATAAAATGCAATTCAAAATGGTTAACGAACGATCTGGTCTTGCCAGCATTAGAAACTACAAGCGTAAACAATGATTTGCAAGTGAAAAAAGCCAGAGGCAGACCTGCAAAATCTTTTGACGAGAGCTCTAAACGAAGTATGATACAACCAATTGTTTCTGAGTCAAGCCCAGAGCTATTGTGATTTGCTGCTCAAGCCAGCCTTACTAAGAGCGGAAAAAGGACAGCTGCCCAACTAGTGAAGTTAGCCTTAACCATAAGCCCTAGCAGGTACAAACGCATGAAACAAATTCCTGATACGCCATCATAATCGGCTAAAAAGTGGTACTCTCCTGAAGAAGCTTTAGCGCTTATAATTGACTCAGGCCTGGGAAAAGAAGATTACATTCATTGGCAAAAAGGAGCGAAATCGCGTAGCGCTAATATCTATCCACCTTACAACGTCATAACACAAACGAAAAAACAGTTACCCGAATAATATAAAAATCACGGAGACTGAAGTGCAAATTCCAGTTCAAGATATTTTAGACCATACAATACAAAGACTTGCTCATGTGCAGCAGGATGTACTTCTCTTACACCACGCTCACGAGAGAAACTCAGCGATCGAAGTGATTTACAAGTGAGGCCTTGACGGCAGTGGTGGACATTCCATTTACAAACAATGTTTTGCTAACAATTCATTGTATGGAGACACTAACATTGTTGCGAACTCAGGGTTCAATAATTCCATTGTAACCTTGTAACACGAAAACACTATTTATTTATTCCACAATTACACACAGGTACAATTCAACTACTGCTTAACCGCGCGCGCTATTCGCCTTTTATACAAACTCCTAAAAATACAGAAAAACCTAGAACGTTCTTGAAAAGAATTCTTGAATATTCTCACATAAAAAAAGGTTGAAAACAACTGCCTTCTAGATAAACAGAGCAATAAATCACTGGTGTCACACGGAGCAATAAATCACTCGTGTCACCCATGACGCAGCGCGGATTGGTCGCGAAGGTCCACCAACCACACGCGTTGCCCCGCCACCGGCGCGGCGTTGCTGCGTACCGTAACACTATGTACTATAGTTCCATTGCAAATGGCAGAGGTCACAACGAATGGGATAAGGATTTTCTGACAAAACCCAAGTCCGCGTTCATCGAGATATAACCGCGTTATTCGCCTGCAGATTGAGGAGACAAAGGAATCAGTAAAATTCCACTACGAAGCAATAGAAAGACAAATAGCAAGTTTGCAGCCTACTGAGGTCACTCTTGGGGATAAATCTTACACATTTGAACACCATGCTGTGTGTACAATGATGGACGGAAAGACATGCAACGTACTCACAGACACTTCATCATCACAAGCGTGTAATGTGTGCAAGGCAACACCCAAGGATCTTTAACAACCTTGACTTACTTTTACAGAAACAATAGCCTACGACAAGTTCATTTAAAGTTTGGTATATGCTGCATTCATACCTTAGATGTTACGAGTACTTGGTACATATCTCATATAAACTATAAATACGGCAATGGCAAGCGAGGAGCACAGAAGCCAAAGAAAATATAAAAAAAAAGAAAAGAAGAAATAACCACTAAGTTTTACCAGCAAATGAGCTTAGTGGTAGACCAACCAAAGCACGGTGGGGGTAACTCGAACGATGGGAATACGGAAAGTAAGATTTTTGATGAGCCTACAAAATCTGGGGCTATCACAGGCTTAGAGCCTGAACGTATAGAAAGATTTGCCAACATCCTGACTGTTTTATCATGTAGGTATAGCGTTAACTACGTTAGTTTTAAAAATTACTGCATCGAAACAGCAAAAATGTGCTTAGAACGTTATAACTGGTACAAAATGAGTGCATCTGTGCACAAACTATTAATACACAGTGCAGACATAGCAAAGGAGCTACCTTTGCCTGTAGGAATATTTTCAGAAGATGTGCTGGAAACTAGTCAAAAAGAATATAAAAGTTTACGACTTTTCCATGCTAGAAAAACTTCCAGAATCCACACTAATAGAGACATTGTGCACTGAATGCTAATAGCTTCTGATCCAGTTATTGCATCCAAGAGGAGGAGCCATAATAAAAAAATAAAACCCCTTCCTAAAGAGGTGCAATTGCAGCAAGCAGTTTGCTTCCTTTGTTCTTCGAATTCCCCACAGTAGAAAATCTGGTGTTTAGCGTTCTCATCTCTACCACAATACCAACAATTTGATCTGTTTCTCTTTTTACTTCTGTGTAGGTACAAACAGAACACCCCGTGCTCAGTAATGGCCTTTGTAGGACAGTAATTCAGCTCTCCCCTTATGAGATCCTTCCGGACCTTTACATCTTTGACAAACCTCTTCGACCAACCTCCGTATTCCATCCATCTCGATTGCCACTCCTATTTCCATAAGCTCCCTTTCAGACAACCTTCTTTCTTCTCTAGTTTTCCTGAAAGATTTACTCTCTCCTCTATTCGCAGGTCGACGGGTGGTAGGCCCACGACCGCCTCTAAAACTTTCGTGGACATCGTTCTATATGCGCATGAGGTCATTATGGCGATTCTTCTGTTTACTCCTTCCTGGCGTCAGAGAGATACGTGCATACCGCACTCAATTGCTTTTTTCCGAACAGGACCTTAATTAACCTGAACTAACCTGAACTAAACAGAGTTAACATGTCCAAACAATATCATGAAAGTGGACCCTTCCAGACCCGCCTTTTACAGTAACAGATACTGATCAGAAGTGATAACTGAATTAACCTGAACTATCCAGATATAACTTCTCCTAATAATTAAATGAAAACGAACCGTGAAAGCATCTGTTCTAAATCCTCAAATTGATACTCAAAATATCAAAAGGAGTCGGAGAAAGGTTAGAGGTGGTATTCTGCAATTGGAAAAAAAAATTGGGCACTTTGTTGAATATCTTGCCTGAATTTATTTTTAAAAGAAAACATGAATGAAACAAGAGAATTCATTACTTCTTTAGGCATGTCTCAGAGATATATTTACCATAAAGTTACATGTTAATGACATGTTATTGTAAAAGTATTGATCTGGTTGAATGGAGAATTATAAGACCTTTCAAATGATGTACCGCATCAACCACCATACAGATGACATAAGAAATAAAAAGAAAATCAAACAGAATGCGCAACTGTGTTTTGCGTTTGTGTTGCAACTGTGATTAAAAATCGACGGGTCTCAGGATTTTTCTCTCCAGTCTCTGACTTACAAAATAATAATTTATTCCTTTCATTTCCACCATACTGTATATCATACTGCATACATACTTCCACACATATCTGCAAACCAAACCATACAAAATGGAAGTTGACTAATGTAATGTATGTGGTTACATTAAAACTAACTTCTTAGGAAAGCAAAAGTGGTCCGTTTCAGGCCAATGGGCTCCTCATGAGATTACAAAGTTGCACAACCAAACTGGCCTTAACAGGCTGCTTGTGTTGTGCCTGTCAAGATGCTTTGTTTTTAAGTAACCTAATCAAAGGAATGAAAATAATTGAACTTGAGAGTTGACTAACCTGAACTGACCTTACCAAAGGAAAAATGTAACTAAACTAACCTAACCAAGACTTTTTAGATATATGAAAAGAAAGTTGCAGGGTCGTAGCACTCATAGCAGTCCACCCACCTCCATGCTCCTTTATATTGATCACTATGAAGACAGTTAGGTACATGCCATAACCTCAGATTTGTGTTATTTTGGCTTTCCAGTATGTATAAACCGTTCCATAAAGTTTTTTGAAAGGCTATTATTTGAATGACCCCTATATAATTTTTGAACTGTGTCAATGTTAATGGTTATGTTATAAAAACCATAAAGGAAAGATTCCGCCAAAAACCGACATATTAGTTATCCATAAATTGATTTGCCAAAAATGTGATTGACAAGATTTTACCAGTAACCAAGTAAATTAAAAGCAGGTAAAGGTAAATGCCACTAATAACTTCCCTACAAGTTGTTATGATGGTTAATGTAGTTTAACTTTCATATCTGCCATCAGTTTGACTTTGAGTAAATCAAATTAATTTCCTCGACATTGCTCGCACTATATTAAAAAAAGTTTTTATCAGCTTTAATAAAGAACGGTTTTAATTTCTCTGCTCCTTGCCTCTTGGAGACCACTTGGAGAGAGAGGAGGTGAAGAGAGAGGAGGTGAGAATAAGCCTAGTGTTCTGAGGCAGAGTGTTGTACCGACCATATCTGAAGTGCAGATAAACACCGTTCCTGGTCAAATTTTGAGGGCGATATGAATGCATTTTATGTGCACCTTGTTTGATAGCATTAGTATGTCCCTCCCTTTTTGTAGATTTCTACAGTGAAGAAGTGTTAACGTTTTGTAAAAGAGCTAATCTACAGCGAGTAGATAACTGCAAAGATACTTTTAATAGAAAGATTTTATGGTTCCAGGAATAAGAGCCATTTACGTAAGACCTTTTAGTGGTTCAGTTTTATCAAACCTTCTCTTAATATATGATGACCTTATGAAGTTGATGTCTCAGCACTCCCAGCTCTAGTATAAGAAAATTTGTTGTCCTAAGAATTACTTCTGCCAAGTATTTGACCTGCCTAAAAAACGTAGTAGCAGCTCTATTACATGGATTTATTATTTTAACTTACAACTATTATTTTCAGTAAGTTCTGGCAACAACATTTTTTGTAATGGCAGCATTTTATAACCTTTAAATTATGTCAATATAACCAATAAAACTGACACAGTTCAAATATTACGAATGTTTATCTTCTCTATTCATGATAGTCATAATAGTCACTAATTACTCATAGCAGTCAATACTGATTTTCTATGAAAAACTTACCATTATGCGTAAATTGTTTTCTACAATGCTGGAGTCCACATCTAAAAATATTGGTTTTGGTTTTGGAACAGACATTATGGTAACCCTTGTCTCTGTAAAGTCTTTCAGGCTCGAAGGATGATCGTTCTGATCCTGTACCTTCTAAAAAAAAGCGTCCAGTCATCCTTTTAAATATAAATAACATAACAAATCAACAAATCAACAAACACACAAGTTAAGAAAAAAACCCAGCTTCAGTGTTGTCTCTCGATTGTTCATTTTTGACTAATGTGTAGAAGTGTTAATTACTGTAATAAATTCACCAAACATTTACCTTTTTCCAATTATAAATTACATAAATAAGGATATGAAACTGAATAAGGAAACATCAATAACAATTAACAATAAACAATTAAAATTTAAAAAGTGGACAATTACTTTCCGGACTGCCGTGTTTGACTTTGACATGAGACATGAAACCCGTCAAAAAAATATGGCTGTCCGACAGTCGACAGTTCAACCTAAGAACTATGTACAGTAAAAGATGGCTCAATTCGGTCGATGTATGGGTCTTCACCGTGACGTCATGGTAGTGCAGTACTAAAGCCGAACTCCATAAGATGTAACTTTTTTTTCCTGCAGATTGCAATGGCCTTCGGTCTGTAGAACTATCGTTCAGCCAAGTATATTATTTGTATATATACATGTCGTGTTCTTATTTGTCTCTGAGCAATAATCAACGTTTTTTCTCTGCTAGCTAAGAGCAAAATTTCTTTGAGCCTCTAACAGCACACCGGCGACTATTTTGTGCTGTCAACAAAATGCCCAAGGAAAATATGAGCATTAGATCGATGTACAGTTTGAGATGGTATTCTCGATTATCTACCACTCTTTGATATAATTTTTTGCTATTGATTGTTTTCATGAACATTGTTGATTGTTCGGGAAACCAAACCAATAGGAAAGGTAGAAATAGGCGGCAATTATGAAGACATTTAAATATCTTCGAAAAATTCTGTTTTATTTTGCCTTTTACTATAGGGTCTGACAAAAGTGCATCATTTCAAGAAATCAGGGTCAGTTTTTGGTCTCCCATTCTTTTGTGAACGCGAACGTAGAAAAGAAACGTTGTTGCCTATCGGTCTGTGCAGAAGAAAGATTACCTTATCCGAACTGCTTTAAAGTACATAAAAATAGTGTAGTCAAACATACTGAATTTTCCGTGTTTATACGAAAATGATGAATAATAATTATGACCGTATATAATGTCGTTTGTTCTTTTACGATTATATATTTTCATTCTAACAATATTTTTCTGTTGTTGTGCACATCCTTCAGCTACTTATGGAACTTTTACTCTTTTTCTTGCGTGCATAACAATATATAACTAAACTAACTCAAACTAGAAATATATAACTAAACTAAGCTGAACTAACCCAACCATACCGTGAAC
The DNA here is from genome assembly GCA_951812265.1 of Taphrorychus bicolor. Classification (NCBI taxonomy): domain Eukaryota; kingdom Metazoa; phylum Arthropoda; class Insecta; order Coleoptera; family Curculionidae; genus Taphrorychus; species Taphrorychus bicolor. Next base: position 21,621,203 of record OX638305.1, read on the forward strand.
CAACTACAACTATGTATAGCAACAAGCATAACAAAACTAACATGAACTAATGTAAACTAACCTGAACTAAATAGAAATAACATGTCTAACAATTATCTCAAAGCAGACCCTTACGGGCCCGCTTTGATTATATCAATTATATCAATATTATATCAACATTATCTTTACTCTTACATTATTAGGTAAGTTTCTCATTCGGCCGCCTTGATACTAAGACATCCAAAAACGTTAGCCGTCTTTCCTTTGCTATCTCCATAGTGAATTGAATTTTTAGGTTGAAAGACTTTGAGGTATAAAAGGAAGTTTTGAAGTCCCTCCGCAAGAAGAAAGCACATCTCCTGAGTTCACAGGCATTTCTACTAAGATGCCGTGACACCAAGAATATCTCAAACTTCCTGAGGATAAAAAAGACCTTCAGATCTAGTCAAGCGAACATGATTTACAACAAGAGTGAACAATCTGTCCTTCGTTAGAGGATCTTGTAAAGACCTTGCATATAATGATCAAAACTTTTATTTGTCAATTTGGAACTAGCTTGCATTGCAGCGACTGGGAAAAGGTGGATCGTTTGACACATGAACGGAAGATTGCAGCCTAAGCCGTCGCAACGTAGAGTGCCTGTAATGAGAGTGTGGCCATAAGGTGATATCGTTTTCTATTGGTGCCGCCATGTTTTTTCTAAAGTCAGAAGTCAATGGTCAGATTGACATATATGGTATATGTATTACGCCCTAGGAATATACCCGTCCTTTGTTTCCTCAATATGAATTTAAGCACTAGAATACTGTTACGATCGCAGCAACGCCGCATGGGAGGCGGGGCAACGCATGGGAGCGTGTTGGTTGGTGGAGCTTCACGACCTATCCGCGCTGCGTCATGGCTGACACGAGTGATTTATTGCTCGTCTGGCTTAATCTAGAAGGCAGTTGTTTACAACCGTTTTTTTTATATGAGATTATTCAAGAATTCTTATAAAGAACTTTCTAGGTTTTTCTGTAATTTTAGGATTATATATAAAAGGCGCATAGAGCGCCCGAGTAGGAGTAGTCTTATTTTAATCGAGCTATAAGTAAGCTAAATAAAGTACGAAGCGATATTAGAAGGCTATAAAGTGTTAAGTAGTGAGTTATTTAGTAGTCGAATTGTACCTGTGTATATTTGTGGAATAAATAAATAGTGTTTTCGTGTTAAATCGTTACACTGGAATTATCGAACCCCGAGTTCGCAACAATACTCTAAGAGCAATATGGAAATCCGTCGGCTGTCAGTACTCAGTACGTCAACTCAATGATGGATAAACGTGATCTAAAAGTGGCGGGATATTAAAAAATTACTTGTACTTAAAAGGGTTGTTGTGGGAATTTGTGAATTCTTCAACAATTCTCAATTGCTCATAATGTATCTTGAACTAAAGCGTTTACTTATTAGTAGGAAGGAAGAATTATAGTTCATCGTTTGTCTGAAAAAAAAATCATTTGAAGGCTTTCGCCCATAAGAACAATGTTAATTTTCTCTCTATATCGCAACGAACCGACAAAGGGAGAAATCTGACGCAATAAGTGCCACCAACAGTTCGTAGGACACATTAAATCTCACATCCGAAGAAAGTCAACTCAAGAAGTCAATTTGACCAACAAAGAAACTGTCAAAAGAAGAGCTGAGTGTTGTGAATAAGGGAAGAAATTTTGTCATAACACTATCCAGGATACTTGTGGAAGACATCGTAGCAAATGTGGAGAGTGGAATCCGGCAGCTGCCAATTTAGACGGCTGACCAGATAAGAATGGAGACGCCACTACTTAATCTGACCTTTGCAGAAATGAAAACTGGGAGAGCCTTGAACCAACACAAGACCCCACCACCGACAAGAAGTTAACTCGTGATCCAACCGCCCGGATTTCTGAGGGCCACCAACAATTTATAATAATAATAATAATAATATCTTTATTGCCACCAAAATCGACACAGTCAACAAAGCAACGTCAAAAGCAAACAAGAGAAAAAAGATACACTCTATAAATTGTTTCTGGAATGCAGCCACTCCCAGAATCACACAACACTGTAGTTTTGGTTTGCAAATCCATATATTCAGCTACAAGGCTCATGTAAAGCTAAAGCTATAGTAGCACTTGTCTAGCAGGAAATCAGTGGTGGCTCTCTTAAATGATAAAAGACTGGTCTTGTCTTTGATGGTATTGGGTAATAGATTAAAGGCCATGAGCGCTGATAATATGGACCTTTCTTGAAAAAAGTAGAGTTGTGCAGTGGCACTCTGAGAATGTCTGCACTCCTGGTTGCCATGATCATACCTTGAGCATATACATCCGCGTTGCGTGTAAACAGTTTATAGTGTCTTTTCACAAACATTACCAGCGATAGGAAATATAACGATGGGACAGTGAGTAATTTCATTTGCTTGAAGTAGGGCCTACATGATCCTCTAGGGTGTAGCCCCTGGATACATCTAACAATCCGCTTCTGGGCTACAAATATTTTGTGAGCATTTCTACATGAGCCCCAGAATAGAACACTATAAGATATTATCGATTGAGCTCCGGCCTAATATATTTGTATTAGTGTGGTACGTGAAAAGCAATTTCTGAGTCTGCGAATTAAAGCACAGAAACTGTTTAGTCTGTTTTCCAAAATTTGTATTTGCTTATCATATGCTAGAGTTTAGTCAACCCCCAAAAATTTCACCCCGTCTGATACAGGAAGAGAACCGGCACCAATATTGACATACAAAGACTCAAGAGAGCTACCCAATTTGCTAAAGGTCAACAGACCTGTCTGCCCACAGTTGACCATCAGGCCACTGGCCGCACACCAATCCCGCATTCCCCCCACCGCACCCGAACAAGCCGCCGAGAGACCAGCAAAGCCATCATCCACCAGCACAATAGACGTATCGTCCGCATACTGGCAGATGCGACCACCAGCAATCGCCTCACCCAATCCATTGACGTACAGGAGGAACAACACGGGACCGAGAATGGAGCCCTGCGGAACGCCCCTCCGGATCGCTACCGACTGGGAAAAACCTCGACCCCCTGTGAGTGCACAGATACTACTTGCTGTCTGTTTGTTAGATAAGACTTTATGATTGAGGCGAAATTCCCCCTGACTCCATAGCTAGCTATCCTGTTCATGAGCAGATCATGATCTAATGTGTCGAAGGCCCTTGAGAGATCAAAGAACAACCAGCAACCTTTTTCTCCCTGTCAACATTTTCAATTATGTATGTAATAAAGTCAAATATTGCAAGCTGTGTAGACCTATCGGGCATAAACCCATACTGGTGGCTGACTATCACCTCATGATGTTGTAGAAAGTTCATAAGCCTACTGTATATGGCCCTCTCAAAGATCTTCGACACGGAAGAGAGAAGGGAAATGGGTCTATAATTGTTGATGTCGGTTCTCTTTCCCTTTTTATGAGCGGGAATAACCTTAGCTCTCTTCAAGATGTCTGGAAATAAGTCTGCCACCATGGAAGGATCTCCCACTGACACTCCATCAAAGTCAAGAACTATACTATTTTGACTACTGTTTGAAGTGAGATTTCTATAGATGCCCCAAGCCGTTTTTGTTTTGTTGTTTGAGTTATTAATCTGATTTTCATTAAGCGCTGTTTGATATTGCGAAATAAACTTTCTATAATTTTTTCTTTCATTCTTGTAGATATCGAAGTTAATCCGGCTTCCAGTGATCTTATACCACACATATAAGTCCTTTACATATTGCCCATATTCTTTAATCTCCTTGCTAATCCAAGAAGGTCTTTCGGCCTGTAACCTACCTGAGCTAAGAGAAAATACCAAGTTGAAATAATAATATAGAATGTTATGAAATATATTATAGCTTTCATTGGGATCTTGCACAGCATAGATATCTTCCCAAGTTTCGTTTTCAAGGCAATCTATAAAGGACTGTATGTTGGTGTCAGTAAAAAAGCGTTTTTTAATGCATTTGGCCCTAGTGGCTTGATTTTTTGAGACTAGAATTCTCACTATCTGGCCATAGTGATCAGACACATTAGTTAAGTATATATTTCCATTTATCAATTCGTTGGGAATATTAGTGAAGATATTATCCACTTGTGTCCCATCGCCTCTCCCAGCCCTAGTAACACCATGTATGCTAGAGGAAAGACCAAAACTCACAAGTAATTGATTCACTAGGTCTGAGTCAGCGTTATCTGTATGGAAATTCACATTGAAGTCCCCACAGACTATGAGATACCTATTCCTATTAGGATTATACACTTCATGCAACAGGTCATATAGGTTAGTCACAAAAGTATCTAAACAGCCAGATGGCGAGCGATATAGAGTGACAGTTTGGTAAAAATATCCACTTTTGGTTGTAAGATTAGCAACACAAAATTCAAAATATCTTTCAATGGGTAGTTTTTGCACAGATACCTGTTCCATTGGGATATCCTTTTTGCAAAAAATGCCAGTTCCTCCTCCCCTCAGCTCTGTTCTTGATGAGTAGCTCACCATGCTGTATCCACTCAGTTGTAAGTATTGTAAGTCTGCATTTTGAAGCCAATGCTCTGTTATACAAAAGATGTCAGGCTCAACTTCCGACAGCGCAACGGAGACTTCTTGGGTTTTGTTGTTCAGGCTTTGCACATTCCAATGAAACAGGATGAGCCTCCCTTGCGAGTGTCATCCTTTTCTAGCCAATTTCTATTATTGGTTTTGTTTGGTCTAAAAAATTCCGGTCTAGTCCAAAGTTGAACCGTTGGAAGGTCACACCTTTAGGCCAGAAATCTGGACTGTCTATTAATTCTTTATGTTCAAAAGGAACACCCATCATGTAGAACCGCTTGGTTCCTTTTTGTATTTTCGGTTGTCACTCTTTAACGGAAATGCTTTCTGCTGTGACATCAGCATGCTTTAGAACATAGTTGGTGATATTGTCTTTGGTAACATGTTCACCAAGTTTTTTTAGAAAGACCCAGGCTTTTTTGTCTTTCTTCGTGTCTTTATCAAACTGGAATTCCACATCTTCAGTTCGATTTCCCTGCTGTAGGTTTTTTTTCTTAAGCTCCTGCCATCTTTGTTTATATAATTTCCTGTTTTTTGGTTGTATAAATTCTTCAGATTCTTTGTCATGACTTGGTTCCGTCCCACCAGGCAAAGACATGCTCGATCCGTCCCCGCCAACGCCGGCGCTCTGTGGGTTGCCTAAGGCAGCAGCGTAGGATGCTCGTTCGCTCGATTGTGACGGTTTGGCAACATTGGCGGTGTATTCCTGGTTGTCATCATGCTAGTTGTTTTGTTTTTGTTTACCTTTTTTTGGCGGGCTTTGTTGGTCATGTTTACTTGCATTTTTGTTGTTATTTTCCAAGAGCGAAAGTTTTTCTCTAAGAAGGTGGTTATTTTCTTCTATAATTAGGTTTTTACTCCTTACTTCCAAGAGGAGTTCCTTCAGATATTTTATCTCCAGTTCGCTATCACTGGCGCCTCCAGGAATGGAATTGAGGTTATGTTCATCATCCATACTGTGCTCCTTGCATTTTAACTTCGAATCATCTATAATAGTCACTTTGTCGGCCCAATCTCTTGCTACACAGGATCTGTGAAAGACCCTGCCACAAATATCACAGAACACTTTTCGCCACATGAATTTTTCCGCGTCCTCTCAGTTGACGCCATTTCACAACTATTTAGTCAAGGACTTGGCATCGGATGAAATGACTAAAGTTAAAAAATCAGAAGCCTTGCAACCAAGGCTGTCGGGTTTGCCAAAGATCCATAAACCGAATGTGCCACTGAGACCCGTCGTTAGCACCAGAGGAAGCCCGACCTACGAATTCGCAAAACACCTCACAAAACTGCTGTAACCTAATATAGGAAATACTGACAGCTTTATAAAAGACTCCACTCATTTCGTCGAAAAACTGCATTCTTTGACTCTTTCTCCAGGAGAAATTTCATTAGCTTTGATCTTGTTTCGCTCTTCGCGATGGTACCCATCAAGGAAGCCATGTTGGTCATGGAACATTAACCAGGAGTTTCCACAAGACACTGCCAAGTTGTTCCAACACTATATACCTAACCACTACATATTTTCAATGGAAGGAAGATTTCTACCAACAAATTGATGGGGTTGCTTTGGGCAGCCCCCTTAGTCCAGCATTAGCCAACTATTTTATGGAAATTTTCGAGGCCAAGGCGTTGACAACAGCAAATAAGGAGCCAAAGTGCTGGTTCCGATACGTGGACGACACCTTTCTTATGTGGAGCCATGGTGAGGAACGTCTTAGACCTCGACTCTATCAACCCAAAAATTCAATTCAATATGGAGATAGAAAAGGAAGGACGCCTCCCGTGTCTGGATATTTCGGTATCAAGGAGGCGGAATGGGAAGCTTGCGCACTGCGTTTATAGAAAGCCAACACACACACTGACAGAAACCTCCAGATCTGTCAGTCTCTCAATAACGGATCAAATTACCATCCCCGACAGAAAAGGTAGTCATAAAGACTCTGTTTTTGAGAGCCAAGAGAATTTGTGAGTCGGCTGAATTGGAACGGGAAATGAAGCATCTGGAAAAAGTCTTCGGTTGCAGGTTGGGACAGACACAAAAGTCAGCAGTAGCAGAGCACGATCTCTCCGAAGGTCACGACATTCTTTTCAACGGGGTGGATATCTAATATCAATCCCAGCGTTTCTATTCGAAATCTTCAAACACGACTACAGTTTCACCAGGAAGGAGGAAATTACGTTTCTAAATGCAGACTGGAAGCGAGTTATACAACATATTCTCTGTTCAGCGAGGGTTCAATATGACGTCACATTCTTCATCTCATTTCATTAGAAAAAAATCGCCAAAAAACCAAGCGTATTATTAGTTCTTTTTAATAATAAAACCACCAGGACGCTTATTCGATAGGAAATGGTGAAGGTGAAAGTGAGAATTTTGACAACCTTGATTGGTCAAAAAATTCTGTTGACGAATTCCATTGGCCAGCAACTCTCAATTTCACTTTCACTCTTTCCTATAGAATAAACGTCCTGCTAAAGTCAGTTTGACATTTAATGTCAAAATGTCGTCAAAATTTTGAAATTCTGAATTAATCGTCACCGGCAAAAGAGTGAAAAATTGACTGAAACTACTTTCAGCGAGAAAAAGTGGCACGAAAAGCATTATTACCAGTAGATGCAGTATTCAAGATAAGTTTCTATTTGATGTATTTTCGAAGACTAAATAAAGTCTTAATTTTACAACTTGGGCCTGACGTCAAAAGGTATGAAAATTACGTACGTCGCAGAGTTTACATATATAGTATCATAGAGGATTAATCAAGGTAGAGGTTTTTATTTACATTTTTCAATATTGGCGTGATAAACAAACCCTCCATACAGTGTTGCCAGGATTACTTTGCTAGTGAATTGGCACATCCTTTTTTTGAATAATATCTTGCGAATCTTTACACCACGAGAGTACTATAATATCTATTGCTGTCGAAATAATTTTGGATGGTGATTAATAGAACACATGACGAAAAAAAAATACGTTTAAGATGGCCAACTGGTCACAATCGGCAACATTGCAGAATCCTGTGACACGTGGTTTATGTCAGTTTATGACAAGTATTTCATGGATTTTTTTTCCGGTTTCCTGAATATTTTAAGAGTTTTCCGCCGACTTTTTCGCTTTTAGCAATCGTTTCTGTGCTTTAATTTGTTTGTTAGCCATGGTGAGACAATGTTTTGTGTGTAAAACTTGGGATTATAAAAATAAATCTGGGAAATTACCTTTTCACCGGTAAACTGGTTTCCTTGAAAAATAATACGCCTATGTGTGCTTATGTCATCTGGAGTCATATGTCCTTGGAGATTCAAATTGCGCCATATTGTTTTGAGCAATATTGGCCGTTTTCTGTTTCCCCTCTACCCGAACAACCCGCAAGCCTCCAAGTATGCGGTTTGTATATCAAGCCAAGTAAACAAATGCCAATTTATGATTAACTCGCGGGGTCTATTTATTTACTCCATTGTCAATGCATATTATCATACCATAACCAACATCAGACGAAAGCTGCCAAATATAAGGTCCCAAATACAATCAACTATTAAACTTGCGCCGCGCTTTTGCTTTTTGATTTGCAAAAATAGCGATTTAGATAGTTGTAGGTACGAACTTTAGGATGGGTAAGATTCTATTAGAATTATATATGAATAGTATCTACGTAAGAAAGCAAATTGAAAAAGAAAAAAAAAAGGCTGCAACTTTTTAGCGTCTTTCATGATTTCAGAATTATTGATGATCAAAATTACCTACTCACATAATATAATAATGTAAAAAGCCATCTTTTGCGGTCATGCGGAAAACGAGTTTTGTAATTTCCTTTTGAATCGAGGAAAAATCTTTGCTAATTAATTAAGTAAAAATATACGTACACCTTTACTTAACTTACACTAAAAAATTCGGACTCTATAATAAACTCGGCTGAGGCAAACCTATCGGTTTTACTGTCGGGAATATTATATTAACCTGAACTATGAAGTTAATCTGAATAACTAACTCTCTTTTCATATTTAAATAAAATGATTTATATTGATAGTTAAACTAAAGTTATAGCCATATATTTTTTACAAACTAATTCAGTTAGGTCCTTAGACGTGGGGAAGATTGAAGCAACAAATGGTCCAGTCGGTTGTGACAACGTGTTAAACAAATAGCTCGAACTGCCTTGAAAATTGGGAAAAAGCTACATGCATTGAAACGAATTAAAAAACGTGATATTAAAACGGACAGAATACCTATTTGGATAACAAAGCTATGAAGCAAAAATTAAATAAAACCAAAATGACCGATTTTATGAAGAACAAAATTTGAGACATTATGTAAGTTATGTTTGCAATGAACATAATTTCGTAAGTTTTTGACGAATCAGTTATTAAATTAGAAAGCAAAAGAATTGAGAAGGAAATAATTGAGATTGGGAGTAGATACTAAGGTAGGCAAGTAAAATACTCTCTACTAAATCTCTTCTTCCTCCGATCCACCCTCCGCAGCATCAAACTCGGAATCGGAATCATCGCAATGGTCCCCTGGCGAAATTATAAACTGAGCAACATTCGAGCAGTCAATAGATTTCATTGCCTCCCATCCTTCTTTGATGACTTTGTTCACATGCTCAACATATTTTTTCCAATTGTCCCCTGTGACTTGTCCTACAGCATTGCTCCACGTAACCAGCACTTCCTCTACAGTCCCTCTTGAATGTTCAATTTGTTGATCATAAATCCTTTCACATTGTGACCATACCATTTCTATAGCGTTATACTGACAATGGTAAGGTGTAAACGTAGTATTTTATATCCAAAAGGTTTCACATACTCGTCCAATTCAAATTTCTTTTCAGGTAACGATTCAGCGGCAACAATAGTCCAAATTCCATCTTTCATAGCTTGTTCCGGAAAATCGAAATTTTTGGACTTGAGCCAGTCAATTAACTTATATTTTGGCCACGATTTGTTTGGAATTTCCTCATAAAGGCCGGAGTGGTAAGAAGCTCCAATAATAATTAAAGATCTTGGAGGTAAGTTTGGAACTAACTGGGTATTAAACCATTTTTCGACATTGACTCTGTTCATAGAATCATGGTAATCACCCTTCTTGGAACTACTTTTAAAAATGAAACTGGCGCCTTTAATAAAGTCATGTTCATTGCCGGCGTTCACCACTATATAACGACATCCTAAATATAATTTTTTTTAGATATTAATAAATACAGTATAAGAAACATTAACCACAAACCTTCACAAGACTTTTTGGAGCATGTTGCTAATGTACCATCCTGCCAACTTTTCCGGAAGCTTCCCTTGCTAAAAATCCAAGTTTCATCTACAAACACTGGGGTAAATTTGTCAGAAGCCGAAGATTCTTGATTTTTAATGTATTCTCGCAGAAATTGCATTCTTTTAAATTGAATATCGGGCAATTCCATTAGGTATTTTCAGTTGTTAGATTTTTTCCATTTAAACCCTATACTATGACACCACTGAGTAAGGGCCGAAATTGAACAAGTGAAGAATCCACTTAGTTCTTCAAGGAGTTGTCTTCGAAGGTTTGCAATGGTTACATATTCAATTCTTGCAAACATACGGTAAATAATGTCTCGAATTTTGTTCTTCATAAAATCGGTTATTTTGGTTTTATTTACTTTTTGCTTCATAGACTTGTTAGCCAAATACTCCTTGTCCATCTCCACACCACGTTTTTTAATTCGTTTCAATGTAGTTTTCCCAATTTTCAACGCGTTTGAGGCTCTTTGTAACTCCTTCCCACAATCTATTGGAACACCATTTGTTACTTGAATCTTCTTCATCTCAAAGAAGGCCAAAACATTTAGAATTAATAGCTGTGCTTGCTGATTGTATCGTTTTGGAGCCATATTGACAGTGTGGTTTTCAATGTTTTTGAGTGAAAACTTTTGACAAATATGTTTGACGTATTTTATCTTTTGACAATAATCGATTAGGTAAAAGGTACAGAAATTTATATGAGACCTGCCTTTAATTACTTTATTTTTCTTTCATCCATTTTACATATGATAAACAAAGCAAGGAAAAAAACATGGAGGGTCCAAGTTGTAAAATTATGACTTTACCATATTTTTGACGCGCGACTGTGGGGGAATAAATACCACGGAGCTCATCACAGTCGAATCAGTCAACATCGGAAAGCAGGGGAGATCATTTCGCCCATTGCCTCATTGCCTTTGATAATGTCTGCCGCAGCTGTAGATGAAACGTCAGGAAGAAATTTCATTGGACCACGGCTTCAAAGCCCGAAAAACACTTTGGACTGTATTTTGACCGGCCGTGAGAGCCTTCACATTCTTATTACTACTAATAACTGTTATATTTTAGTAGTTGCTGTATTCGTATACCGAAAAAGTTTACATAACATAGTAATGCACAATTTTATGTAAATTGAAGGTTTCTCTTTTACGTAAAATATACATAAAATTCTTTACGTTAAATCTTGCATTATAGCATTTTAGAGTATTAAAATTATGTAGTATTTACGTAAATCTGACGTAAAACTAACACATTTTTACATCCGATTTACGTGTGTCTTTAAATTTATGTAAATTTTACGTAAATGTAGCAGAAGTGCTTACTGGGAATCTGAATACTTAGGAGCGTAAATTTGTGAAACATGGCAGGCCATAACTTTAATTTCTGCCGTTGGTCTGCTGATGTGCCTGCTCTGAAGCGAAAATATTAATTTATGAACCTCGTTTGCGTTGCAGCTTGATCAGAGCAGAAATACTGTAATAATTTGCAACATAAATTGCTGGCCAATAGTAGAAATATGGTGACGCAGGTGACGTCACGAACTGTAAGCTTCGTGAGTTTTATAAATCCTAATTTAAAAAATAAGAGTATATATGTAAATAGTATGTTTTGTATTTGTATTATTTTACAGCTATACCATATCTTTAATTTTTGAATACCAATCTCCAAATTTATTTGCAATAAAATCCGGCTTTAATTCTTCAGCATACATCCAATTATCGACGTTATCTTTTTTTGTAATCCCTGATAATACTAAGCATGTCTTGTAGCCAGCGATTGCACCCAAACCTATATCCATCTCCACGCTAAAAGCAATTTTAAAAATGATCAATCAACTTAGAAACACCCATTACACAATGTCATACTTGTCTCCCACCATTAGGACTCGGCTGCTGTCGGAAATTTTGTATTTATGATTTATTAAATTTGAAAGAATATTGCTTGGCTTGCCTACTGGGCGCGCTTTCCTCTTGGTCCAACGCTCAATTCCGTCTATGTGATACTGACTACCTAAAACCAACTTCTGCTGTGTGATAATAATAATGTGCCTAAAATACTTACAAATTATTTTTAAATTGTCTCCTACTGGAGCTTCGTCATCGCACATTCCCTTAAGAAGCTCTACTCCATCTATATGGTTGAGTATTACTTCTGCCACCTGAAATGCTCCTTGGCAGGCGTTTAGGTCCGTGTCTAAATAAACCATTCCAACATTTTTGCATATTTCCAATGATTTCAAACAAAGATGCTTTACTGCCGAAATTTGTTCTTCAATCTCTGTCGTCTGAATGTCCTGTAAAACAATATTTTAAAAATGTCTGCATTCCCATGTAACTGATGGGAAGATCAAAGACCTTATAGTGGATGACTTTGTATCCTGCATCTCTTAATAAGTTGACGCACGTTGACCCTGAAATTACATAAATATCTTTCTTGAAGTCTATTTGCTTTAAGTATTGCAAAAGCGAGAGGTTGGGGTTGAGGATCTCGTCTTCGGTGGCTCCAAAAACTTTCAAGTTTCGCTGCAATTGCTGAATAGAGTAGGCGCTGTTGTTGGTAACAAAACCAATTTTTTTGCCCAATTGCCTAAGTTTGGTTACAGCTTCGAGGGATCCAGGAATGATATTTTGAGTGTGTAGCAGAACACCTTAAATTTAAATATGTACTTAAATTATTTTACCTAGGTTAAATGCAAAAACTACCTACTTTTTGCACTGATTTTGGTGTAAAAATTTACCTTTCAGTGCAATAGTTTTATAACAGTTATTTACGTTATAAGTCCGGTCAACATATTTTTATAGTAGAGCCCTAAGAAACCGTCAGCCGATCAGAACTGACGGTCAGATCACGTATGACGTGATTATATGGGCCTAAATTGGTGAGCGTACAGAGGTGCCTAATGCATGACCATTATTAAACGTTATTAATGTGACTGAAATATGACCTTAAAATTATTTATGTCGCGTGAAATTTTGGTGATAAAAATTCACCTTCCTGATAGAACCAAGTCAAAAACGTTTAATAAACGTGCAAAAAACGTTATTAAATGTTTACAAAACTCTGCGTCTTATTATGTAACGCAACATTCAAAACTGAAAATAATTTAGTATTCAAATTTCGATCCAAATGAAGGTCAATTTAAACATCAATTTCATCAAAAACTGGTTTGCTACTTATTGAGCAACTTTGCAGTTCAGTCCTATGTGGAACGCCCTGCATATTACAATATAAAGTGTTTTTAGGGCTTTGAAGCCATGGTCCAATGGAATTTCTTACGGATGCTTCGTCTACAGCTGCGGCAGACATTATCAAAGGCGATGAGGCAATGGGCGAAGTGATCTCCAATGCTTTCCGGCGTTGAATGATTCGGCTCCGTGGTATTTTATTCCCCGCCGTCGCGCTGCAGTGGAGGGAACGGAGTGGGGGAAGGCGGCGCGGGGTTTCGGCGCACATGAAATATTTCGTAGAACTCGCTTCCAGTCTGCATTTAGAAACGTAATTTCCTCCTCCCTTATGAAATTGTTGTCATGTTTAAAGATCTCAATGGTCTCTCTCGTTACTCTCGGATAGAAACGCTGCACCTCTTCTTGTGTTCCGTAATCCTCGTGTTGACACTGCGTTTTGTGGTGCCAATTTGTGCGAGTCACAGCTGCATGGAACTCGGTAAACTCCTGGTGCTGATAGGGGATCTCTGCGGTCTTTGGCTGATCTCAAGCTCTGCTGTATTGATCGAGTGGTTCTAAAGAGAGTTTTAACACTGTGCTTTTCCAGTAGCCTGCCGATCCTGTCCGTTACTTTGTGGATTCCATCTGCGCGTTTCTTTTGAAATTTCCACAGAAAGAAGGAAATTACGTTTCTAAATGCGACTGGAAGCGAGTTCTACGAAATACTTCAAGTGCGCCGAAACCCCGAGTCACGACTACCCTCCACCCCAGTCCCTCCATTGCAACGCGACGGGAATAAATATCACGGCGCTCACCACAGTCGAATCAGTCGTCGTCGGGAAGAATGGGAGATCACTTCGCTCATTGTAAATGAAACGTCAGGAAGATATTCCATTAGATCACGGCTTCAAAGGCCGGAAAACACTTTGGATTGTATTTTGACCGGCCGTGAAAGAAATTGAAAATATGTTTATTTTAATTGTTCCTCTTGAGAAAAACTGATAAAAATGTATTAAAAATATAATTTATTTGCTCTTAAAATGTAATTGCATTAATACAAAATAAAATAAAAAAAATGGAAACGAAAGATCTATGAAGAATATTTGAATTATAAAAAATAAATTATATGTATATATTTTTTTTATTTAAGTTTTTTTAATTTCCATATTTTTTATATTAAATCATATTTTCTTGGATTTGTGGAAGGTTAATTTAGGTCCAATTTACAAAATAAAAAACGTCAGATTTGCGTTTCTTTCAATGTTTGATTGATATCTGTTATATATATTTTTAAAATATAGAGTGTCCCGACTCTACCTAGAGGCTACATATCGCCGGCACTGCATATGCAAGGAAAAAGAGCTTTTATTTTTGAGTTTGCATTTGAGATTGGTTTGGCCTCCGCTATTTCCTGCTTCAGCTATTATAATTCTCCTATACTATAACATCCTTAGGCACAAGTTACTTTCGCGAGGTTACTAGCCACGGGTCGGCAGAGTCGCCATTTAATCAACTTCAAAAGTTGCAGTTGATTGGGGTTGAATTTAATGAAATAACAAAAGACATAGATCTCAGGAAAGTCCCTCTGCAATTAACATAAAAAACGAGCAAATGAACAACAAATCCCAGAATACACTCGTAATTCAACATCGTCAGCAAACCACGCTTCTGCTCAACATAGTGAAGTAACTGAGAGAAATGACGTAAGCTCATCACTTTGTTCGGAACAGATGATACAGAAATTCTTCCTACTAATGGATGATATATCAGCAATATTAGAAAAAGATAGAACCACAGAGGATAAGCTCATAACCTCTAAAGAAGAACAAATTAAACTTAGAAGAGCAAATTCGCAAATTCATCAGCAATTTACTTTCTTAGTATTAAAACTGGGCAAATTGGAGAACGAAAGCATGAAAAGCAAAACGGCTCATCAAGTACAAAAAAAAGTTGAAGCCACTCATTATGGAGATGAGTTAACGCAATACAAGAAAAGTTTTGCAGAGATCGTACGGCAAAAAGATTACAGTGAACCGACAACAGAGAATAATCCATATCAAGAAGAAAAACAACCTTGGACAACACCAACTACAAAGCAGAAGCATGAGACTATTATACGGTATAATAACATAATTGATTCACGAGAAGCTTTTATCAAACTTAAAAATGAAATTGGCGGTCTAGACATTGGAAAAGGGTTTAAAATAATACGACACACAAAAACTGGTGCACTTGTAATCGAAAGTTTTGACAAAGAAGAACAACAAACCAATTTAAAATCAGTGTTAGCGGATAGAAATCATCTAACTGCAACAGAAGCAGACAGACCTCACCCCATGTTCACGCTTACTGGAGTGGAAGATTGCAGTTTTACTGAGGAAGCATTCCTGGAAGAATTGGAGAGGCTCAATTACGACATCGTAGAGGCATTGGGGTACAAGGACATAATCCGTGTGGTAGCCAAAAGAAAATGTCGAAACCCAACGAAAGATAATTGGATACTGCAAGCAGAACCGAAAATTACAAAATGGTTTCTGAAAACAGAAAAAGTGCTATTCAACCTTTTAACAGTACACGTACAAGAACATCTAAACCTAGCCCAGTGTTTTAAATGTTGCGGATTCGGTCATGTCGCTAAATATTGCAATCAAGAAGAGTGTTGCCACAAATGCGGAGGAAAACACAACGGGACTGAATGCATTGCCGATCTAAACTGCCCCAATTGTACTAAAATGAAGCTACATGATCGAAAGCATTCTGCGAGAGATCAGAACAATTGCCCTATTTTCAGAAGAAAGCTTACATCCTACAGGAATAATATAAATTACAAAAGTTTTTTATAAGTCCACCCGAAAGGAAAAACAATAACAGGAGGAATACCGCATGTACCTTAGTAACATCGCCAATGTGTTTAATACACCAAAATGTCCGGTCAATTGGAAATTCTATTGAAAAGTTGGAATTCATGCTACAAGAACACAAAACCTGTCAAATATTGAGCATCACGGAACATTGGAAAACCGTCACCCAGCTACTAAATTACCAAATAGACGGATTCCATTTAGCAGTTAGTTTTTGTAGGCAACAAGAAAATGCGCATGGTGGTTCAGCGATCTTCCTCAGAGATTCTATTTTGTATACTATTAGAGTTGACATAAATAGTTTGAGTATTGAAAGACACGTGGAATGTTGTGCATGTGAAATTAAAATAGGAAACACAAAAATTATTTTGGTATGTATGTATAGACCACCAGATGGGGACCATGGTTTATTTATTCGAAAGCTTGAACATTTGTTAGGTATAAGCATACAAGAGAACAAAATGTGTTTTATTGGGGGCGACTTCAATGTAGACTTTCTTTCCGATAATAACAAAACTTTTGACGTTATGTCTGTAATAAGTGCACACAACTTCAAATTTGCAGTCAACAAAATAACTAGATTAGCTGGCAAATCTAGCAAATGCATAGCCAACACCATTACAAATGTAAAAAGTGAGTTAGAGATAGACATATTAGAATATCATATTTCTGACCACACTGCACAAAAGATAACATCTTCAGTACAAATGAAATCCAATAAATCTCACGTAGAAACTAGATTAATAAACGATAGCAATATAGTTAAATTTAAGCAATTACTGGCGGAGCAAGGCTTTGGGAATGTTCTTGCACTAGAAAGGGATCTAGTGGATGAACAGTGGGATAACTTTTCTGCAATAATATCAAACATCTATAATCTGTGTTTTAATATAAAAAAGGTTCCGATAAGAAATTCTAACAAAGCCAAATATATGTTAAATGACCATGAGGTCGCTAATTGTAAAAAGACATTAGACGATTTGTACATTTTGAGGGACCAGGGCGCCGTATTTAAGATGAGATACAGCGATCAGAAAAAGCGATATGACGCGCTACTGAAAGACCGAAAAACCCGTAGCTTTACTAATAAAATCAAGAAATCTGATAACAAATCAAAAACATCCCAGGCGGGAAGGTGACGTCATTTTGACGTAATTATTTGGTAAGCATCGGTTACCAAAGACGTCATGGGATGACGTCAAAACAACGTCATAATGACGGGCGTAAGTCACAGACCGATGACGTCATTTTGCCACGTGTCATGACGTTACTTTGTGACGTCTAAACCACGTCACTTTGCGCCGTGAGAATGACGTTAGTTTACATTATTTTCTACAAACTGTTTCTCTTCTGAGGTGTATATTTTTGACTACGTCAAAGAGTTAAAAAGCTTCTAGAATCCAAATTTTCTACTACCTTTTTGATTTTGACTTGGTAACAAGAAATTATAAGCTTTAAAAGTAACACAAAATTTAACAAAATTAACTTTAGTAACAGGAAATTTTTGTCCAAAAATATCAGGAAATTTTTTAATTTTACACAAAATGACGTAATAATACATAATTTTAGTCTCAAAGGAAAACAATTTTTTTTTAACTTTGAATGTAGTAACAGAAAATTGCAGCCTAAACGTAACAGAAAAATAAAAAAAAAAATTACTTACTGACAAGAAATTTTGATCCGAAAGCAATATTAAATTTTTTAATTTTAACTTTACTAGTACGGAAATTTAGTCTAAAGCGTAACACGAAATTTTTTATATTTGACTGGGTAACAAAAAAACTTTTGTCTAACAATAACACAAAATTCCCCACAGAAAATTTTAGTTTACACGTAACACAAAATGTTTAAATTTTGATTGCAGTACCACGAAATTTTAGTCTAAGCGAAATTTAAAAATTTCTACTTAGCCATAAGAACTTTTGGTCTGAAAGTAACACAAAATCTCACAATTTTGACTTGCATTGTTAGTCTAAGCGTAGCACAATTTTTTTTTTATTTTCATCTCGTAACAAGATATCTTCGTCTAAAAGTAACAGAAAATTAAAACATTTTGACCTTAGTAACAGGAAATTTTAGTCAAAACGTAACACAAATTTATTGGATTTTGACTGTAGGAACACGAAATTGTAGTCTAAACGGAGCATTCTATTTTTAAGTTTTGACTTTAGTAAGACGAGAATTTATTTTAAAGCGTAACACGAAATTTAAAACTGTTTTCTTAGCAACGAGAAATTTTGGTCTACAAGTAACTAAAATATCAAAATTTTTACTTAAAATGTTAGTCGAAAAATTTACGCGTATAACTATTTTTTTAAGTTTTGACTGGGCAACGAAAAATTTCGTTCTAACAGTTACCCAAAATAAAAAAAAATCGACATTAATAATAGTAAGTTTTAATCTGAACGTAACACAATTTTTTTTTAATTTTGACTTAGTAACATGAACTTTTGGTCTAAGTAAGAGTGAGTTACACAATTTTTTTTAGTTTTGATTGTATCAGCACGAAATTGTAGCCTAAACGTAACACAACCATAAAAAACAGTTAGTAACAAGAAATTTTGTTTCAAAAGTAACACATCAAATCTTTAAATTTCGACTTTGGTAACAGGAAGTTTTAGCTAAATGCAACACGAAATTTTTGTCTGGAAGTAACACAAGATCTTAAAATATTAACTTGAAAGGTTAGTCTAGACGTAACACAAAATTGTTTAATTTTGACTTGGTAAAAAGAAATTGTGGTCTAAAAGTAACACAAAATTTACAAAATATGAGTTTAGTAACAAGAAGTTTTGTTCCGAAAATAACATCAAATTTTTAAATTTTAACAATAGTAATACTGAAATTTAGTCTAAAGCGTAATACGAAATTTTTTATGTTTGACTGGGTAACAAGAAATGTTTGTCTAACAGTAACACAAAATTTCGACATTCGTAACAGGAAATTTTAGTTTAAGCGTAACACAAAATTTTTAAATTTTGATTTCTGTAGCACGAAATTTTAGTCTAAACGAAATTTAAAAATTTCTACTTAACCATGAGAAGTTTTGGTCTAAAAGTAACAGAAAATTAAAAACTTTTGACTTTAAAAACAGGAAATTTTTTGTCTAAACGTAACACAAACTTATTCAATTTTAACTGTAGAAACACGAAATCATACTTAGTAACAAGGAATTTTGATTCGAAAGTAGCAACAGATTTAAAGAAATTTATAACTGTTTGCCTATCAACGAAAAATTTTGTTCTAACAGTTAGTCAAAATAAAAAAAATTCGACGTTAGTAGCAAGAAATTTTAGTCTAAACGTAACACAACGTTTTTTAAATTTTGACTGTATCAACACGAACGAAATTGTAGTCTAAACGTAACACAAATATAAAAAAATTTGTTTAGTAAAAAGTAGCTTTGTTCCAAAAAATAACATCAAATCTTTAAGTTTCGACTTTGGTAACAGGAAATTTTAGCTAAATGTAACACGAAATTTTGGTCTGGAAGTAACACAAAATCTTAAAATTTTAACTTGAAATGTTAATCTAGACGTAACACAAAATTGTTAAATTTTGACTTGGTAACAAGAAATTGTGGTCTAAAAGTAACTCAAAATTTACAAAATTTGACTTTAGTAACAGGAAATTTTAATCTAAACGTTTCACGATAATTTGGTCTGGAAATGAGACAAATTCTCAAAAGCTTGATTTGAAATGTTAGCAACACGAACTTATTTGATTTTGAGTTAGTGACAAGAAGTTGTGGTCTAAAAGTAACACAAAGAAATTTTTACATTACTAACAAGAAATTTTAGCCTAAATGTAACACGAAATTTAAAAATTTTGACTGTAGTAACATAAAATTGTAGTCTGAACGTAACACAAAATTAAAAAAAAATAATTTAAAAACCAGAAATACTTCCATTGCATTGATCTAAAAGTAACACAAAATTTAAAAAACTTGATTTTGGTAACAGAAATTTTTAGTCGAAACGTAACAAAAAATTAAAAACGTTAACGTAGTAACACGAAATTTTGATCCGAAAGTAACGTTATTATGACGTCACTATAAGCAGTCGTCTTTCTCACGTCGAAATATCGACGTCACTTATTTGTCATTTTTTCATCAGGTGACGTCGAATAACGAATGATCACCAAAAGTTGACGTTATAATGACGTCACGTTTCCGCCTGGGATGCTGGAATATTGTAACTGAAATAATAGGCAAAAAACACAAAAGTGATTTGGAGGTAGACAAAGAGAACGAGATTGAAATCCCAAACGCATTTAATAAATTTACGGTAGACGCCCCTATAAAATTGGTGAATAGCCTGGAGAATATCCCTTTCTCAACTATCAGTACTGCCAATCCAGAAACCATTGCCCTGGAGCTAGTCGACGATAAAGAAATATTAACTATTGTCAACGATCCACAAACATACTTAAAAACATAATAACTTCAATTGTCAAACCGATTGTCCATATAATCAATAATTCTCTTAAGTACGCAAAGTTCCCAAAACAACTAAAACAAGCAATTATTATACCCATATATAAAAGTGGAGGCAAACATCTCCTAGAGAACTATCGGCCCATTAGTTTACTCACTAGCTTTTCAAAAATATTTGAAGAGGTAATGTATAATAGGCTTATTATTTTCCTGCAGAAAAACAATCTCTTGAATGAATTTCAGCATGGCTTTATAAGAGGAAGATCAACCCAAACGGCTATTTTCAGTTTCATAGAGTCAATATTATGCTCTCTAGAAAAACGGGAAATACCGATAGGAATATTTCTAGACTTATCTAAAGCATATGACACACTAAATCATAATATCTTGACTATTAAGTTAAACAACTGTGATATAAGAGGGATTGCAAATGATTGGTTAAAGTCTTATCTGACAGGTAGGACTCAGCAGGTGGTTATAGGTAGCGGTGAAAGTAAGGTTTTTTCGGACTTTATAGAAACATCAGTTGGTGTTCCACAAGCGAGTATACTGGGCCCACTGCTATTCTTAATCTACTGAGCTTCTGGGAAGTGACATTAAACTTCAAATTACCAACTACGCAGACGATACCAGAGACACCTAGTTACAAAATTATTAAGAGTATGTTATACATTCCGTATCTTATCAGAGTATTTAAACAAGACAACGAGGAAAATGATATACCACTCCAATTTTGAGTTTCATCTTAGGTACGGCACCATATTTTACGGACAGTGTGCTGATATAACAAGGGTTTTTATTTGTCAAAAAAGAGCATTGAGAACTATACTAGGGCTCAGTTCAAGAGAATCGTGTAGAGGAAAATTCAAAGAAACAGGAATAGTTACGGTTCATGCCATTTATATCCAGGAATGTATATTATTCTTTTTCAAAAACCAAAGCTTATTTCATCGGCATGCCCCGACAAATATACGCTCTTCGAGAACTTTTCATTACATATTACCAAAACATAGATTAGCCCTTTATGAAAACGGTGCATATTACAACTGCATAAAATTGTATAATAATTTGCCAACTAAAATTAAGATCATAGATCAAATGAAGCAGTTCAAGAACCAACTTTATTAATTTCTTTTGAATGTAGAACCTTACACTCTTAACGAATTCCTGGATCGTATTTATATTTATAGTTTATCGTGTATGATCATGTATGTTGACGTTATTTCTTTTTATGTACCTGTACATAATTTCGAAATAAAGATTATTATTATTATTTAAAGACAACTCACTCGTTCATAGTTAAAGTCAATCTAACTTTATTGTGTGTTTCTCGTTAAACTACAGTTGAAATGAATAAGCAATTATAATTAATAGCACAATCAGCAATATAGCTGATTAGTTACAAATAATAATTATTGGACTCGAATTCAATGAATCGAGGTAAAGCTGAGTTGGTCATATTAAGGCATGTTCCATGTCAACTAATACGCTGACAATATAGTTTAATTTATAATAAATACACTGATGTGTAAATTAATGTGAATGACCCAATATTTCGATCACAATACAAAAAGTAGATAGTTAAGAAGCTTTAAAACTTTATTAGTGTTGTGATACACAAATAAGCGCAGAGCTGTGTCACTATTTGATAACGTTTTTTGTACGTATATTAAGCGTCGCGTCGTTGGCTTGGTTGTATCAGAAGGATGAATTTTTATCACCCAAATTTTACGTAAAATAAAAGTGATATCTATAAGGTCATATTTCAGTCACATTAATGACGTTTATTATTAGTCATATATTAGGCACCTGTTTACGGCGCTAGCCAATTTAGGTCCACATATTCAGGTTAAATTCACGTCATAGGTAACCTTCTGGTCGGTTGGGCAGTGCAGTAATGAAAGTTTATTACAATACTCAGTACTGTAATGAGATTTTATTACAGTACTCAGTAATTTCATGATGGTCCCAGAACAGTAAAAACTTTTTACCTGACAAAAATCAAGGAGGTACGTAAAAGTTAAAAGTGTTAGAAATGATACACTATGAAATAAACATTTTATCGCACGCATTTTGTTGAATGCAATAAAATTTAGATACTTATTGCACCCTCGTAGATAAAAGCACATGTAAATCTACTTCATAAGAAGGTTTAAAAGTGTAAGTTCGTACATACAACATTGTAAAAGACACATGTATCTTAAATAGCTATAAATGGCTTAAATTGATGTCCATGTGGTTTACTTATGATTTTTATCAGCGACGTTGCAAATGTATAATTTTGTATGAATAAGTTGAAATCATAAACTGATGTTTAATAAGTATAATAAAATTTAAATTACCTTAATCAGTGTACAGGGTAAACCAGTTTTGCTGACAAATTTTAAAGGAATGCTCTACGTCCAGATTTATGTAGTCATGAAAACAAACGACTACAAGGCGTGGAAAATATTGGATTATCTGGAGGCATACACAACTAATAATAGATCAACTGGGACAAGCAATTTTTTTGATCATTTTTAAAGTCTCGTAATTTCCAAACGGATGAACGGATTTATATGCGACCTGCTCATCTAATTAGGTTTTTGCTGAAATCGAGCTTTAACTTTAGTGTTTTCCAGTGGTGTTATACAGTGAGGGCAAGAAACAAAGTTTCGAAATTCCTGACTTTTCTTAATTTTTTCTTAATTTTTTTGCTGATATGTAGCCTGGGCAAGAAAGTTATAGCAGTTTTCATAATGAGTCTATTCAGTAGACTTATGGCGAACTGCGCATCCAGTAGATACTGCTCGGGCGTTAATCAGATATAGAGAGATAAGAGGTATACAGTCGCTAGCGAAAAGTAGAAAATTGATACGAATTGCTGACCGTGTTAAATCAACAGATAATTAGTGACTTTGACGCCAAGATATACCAGCCTTCCTGATATGGCTCTTCCGATTTTTGATGATATCTTTGCTGGTTGAATAATAAACTGTTCTTCAATTCAACCGGGTACGGGTATATTTTGGGTAATTTTTTAAGTCTCGTAATTTCAAAACGAGTAAACGAGTTTAACTGCGACTTGCACGGTGCAAGCTTTTGATGAAATATTGAGCTCTAGCTTTAGGCGTGTCGTGCTATATAGGATGGGTAAGAAACAAGTGCAAAAAATAAAAATTTCTAGTTTGCGTCAAAACGCAAAAAACCCTTTGTTTGGTTCATTCAAACTTAAAGATGTATAGACGAAGTCAGCATTTCGAGACGTGTTTGAGCGTTTTTTTTTTATTGGTGCTCTGTAGCTGAAGAAAAGTAACCAAAAACTCAGGATTACAAATACAGGCTAGCTACCGTGGCTACATCCATGATGCATATAGAAAAATCGGATTTTGTCGGATAAACGGTCCATTTCTTCAGCTGCAGAGCTCCAATGAAAAACGCCCAAACACGTCTCGAAAAACTGACTTCATCTATACATTTTTAAGTTTAAATTAACTAAAAAAGTGTTGTTTGCGTTTTGGCACATCCTAGAAATTTTGATTTTTTTGCACTTGTTTCTTAACACGACTGGACACCACTAAAGCTAAAGCTCAATATTTCATTAAATGGCTTCAAAACCATGCAAGTCGCAGTTAATTACCCAATATTACCCAGAATATACCCTGACCCGGTTGAATTGACGAACAGTTTATTATTCAACCAGTGAAGATATCATCAAAAATCGGTAAAGGTCCCGAAAAAAGAGTATGGTCTGCGATGTTCGGAAAGCCATAACCGAAAGGCTGGTCTATTTTTGAGTCAAAGTCACTAATTCTCCGTTGATTTAACACGGTAAGCAACTGTTATCAATTTTCTACTTTTCGCTCGCGATTGTATAACTGATTAACCCGACCAGTATCTACTACATGCACAGCTCGCCATAAGTCTACTGCACAGAGTCATCATGAAAATTGTTATGAATTTCTTGCCCAGGCTACATATCAGCGGAAAATTTAGAAAAAAGTCGGGATTTTCCAACATGTTTCGAGATATTAACCTTATCTACACATTGTCATGTTAGAATGAACTTAAAAAAATTTGTTGGCGTATTGGCGCTAACTAAACATTTTAATTTTTTTTGCACTCGTTTCTTTCCCTCATTGTATAACACCACTGGAAAACTCTAAAGTGAAAGCAAGACTTCAGCAAAAACCTAATTAAATAAGCTTCAAAACGGCGCAATTCCAAAATTACGACACTTTAAAAATGCCCCAAAAAATTGTTTGTCCCGGTTGATCTGACGAGCAGTTTAGTATATTACAATACGAGATGGGAAGTGATTCATTATTGCCCAGGGATTGATTAAATTATATACAAGTAGCGTCGAGATAAATAAAATCTTAAAAGGAAAAGTCTAGTTGCGGGACCTGTCTTAGACCAGTAATGGGATTTCTTTCCGTTCTAGATCAGTAATGTAAAACTTCCAAGATTAAAAAAAACAGAAATGTTATTACATATAAGCCATTCAGTTATTATTGTCGTCAAATGGGCGTTGGAAATTTGACTTTGAACTTCTTATCGTAATTTCTCAACATGTGCTAAAAGGGGACGGGTATAAAAAAATGAATGTTTCAAAGGTAACTTGATGATAAAAATAAGTGAATGGTTAATATGTGGTTAAAAATAAATAATATTAAACTATTTCTGCTCAAACACTTTCAAAAAAGGTTTTAAGTCATTTATTATTTATTAAACAGTTGCGTCATACAAAACGTCGAGTACTTGGTACTTACCATCAACATCAAATAAAACCGTGTCAACTGAGTTGGTAATGCTTTGGACGTAAGAGTTTGAAAGACTACTCAAGTTTTGAAGTTTTGCCATCACTGTAGCGCGCTGACACACTTCCTTAACAACTCTCAGAAGAAAACTAAATCAGCAAATATTAAACACATGAAAAAAAAGTCAATAGTCTTGTTATCATATTAGTAAAATATACACGTCATGTAGATAAGAGACAATAACTAAATTTACTCGCTCTCTGTTTATTTTCACTTTTTATTACTATGAATGGGACCAGGGCCGGCACTACCTATATCTACTTGTGCAAAATATGTGTTTGCAGAGATAAGTAGCTTCTAAATAAAGAAGCGGCATAAACTCAAACTCACACACTCACATGTGCGTCTAAAAATAGACATTTTCGAGACTATGCCCTTGAAATATAAAAACTGTTCGACTTTTCAAAGAACTGTAAAACGGAGATTTTTTACCGTAGAAATGAAGACTTGCACATCGTTTTTAAATATTTTTCTGCCGTATACTCACTGGTGGTATTTTTTAACAAGTACTTTTTTTGTGCTTTTAATCCTTTTTTTAGACGGAACTATCGAATGGATTACTAAAAACAAGGATGTGAAAAAGCAAGTCGCTATGCTCAACGGAACATGGTCTTCATTCTACAGTTTTTTGAAAAGTGGAAAATTTCATTATTCAAAGCAAGTTTCTCGAAAATAGTTAATTTTAGGGGCAATGGTCAAAAAAATTACAATAATACAAAAATTGTTTACACAGTAAGGCTGCTTCTAAATATTGCATAAGATATAAGATTTGTTCTTCCTATATTGTTCTAGTTTCGAGTAAAACTAGCAACGGTGCATCAACAAAAATATTTTCAAATTAAAATATTTTTCTTGGTCGCTTCTCAGTTAACCAAATAACGTATATCAAACATATACAAAAAGTCATTAACTGACTATAGGACGTCTTTCAAATGCATAAAAATAACGAAACAAATTACGTGAATAAGTCCCACCATAATGACGTCATGCCCGTGACAAAAAACGTCATTGAGTGACTGGCCAACACGTCTAATAAAATGTCTGATATAAGTACGGACTGTTCATTATAAAACTTCATCTAGTAGGCTATGAAATTTTGACAGAAAAGGATGACATAATCAAAATAAATGGACTTTGGTTCTCCATCCTATTCTTTTGACATTTCACAGCCAACTAGATGAAGTTTTATAATGAACACCCCATACATACCCTTATGGGGATTAAAATAACCAAAATTATACAGAGATACAATCTAAAGTGTTTTCCGGGCTTTGAAGCCGCGATCCAATTCAATTTCTTCCTGACGTTTCGTCTAGAACTGCGGCAGACATTCTCAAAAGCGATGAGGCAATGGGCGAAGTGATCTCCCGTACTTCCCTACGTTGACTGATGCGACAGTGGTGAGCTCCGTGATATTTATTCCCCCGCCGTCGCGCTGCAGTGGAGTTTCGTAGAATTTGCTTCTAGTGTGCATTCTAGTCAAATTGTTGTCATGTTAAATGAATGAATGAATGAATGAATGAATGAATGGCCTTTATTTAGCAAGCTTGCTACATAATATGATTTAAATACATGTCTAATTTCTTAATACATACGTATCCTATGTAAATCTTAATATATATTTTTAACAATTTGGCTTATCTTTCTTTTGAATTCCTCCAAAGATTGTATATTCTTAACATTTATTGGTAACCCATTATATAGATTAAATCCTCTATAGAATAAAGATCCCTGCGTTTGCGACTTGCTTTGATTTTATCACACATATATTTTGGCAGCATGTTATTTAACATTTTATAAATAAATATAATATTATAATATTTCATTTTTTGTTTTATGCTCATAAAACTCAGACAGTCTAACATGATCACAATAGGCGTGTATCCTTTAATATCACTCTCATTGCACGATTTTGCAGCTTTTGCAGCATATCTTTGTCTCCCTCATTTGTATATAAAAGAAGAGTGGGACAATAGTCAAAGTGCGGAGCTATTATTGATTTATATACCAAAACATGTGCATACATAGTAAGGTTAGTGCTTATTATATTGAAATAATTAATCTTCTTGCTTATTTTATCACAAATGTATCTTATATGTAGAGAAAATTTCAGATTATCATCAATAACTAAACCCAGGTACTTATACTCCCTTACAACTTCTATTTTCTCATTTAATAGTTTTACTTCTAAATTCTCATTGTACCTTTGGGCACAAAATAGCATACATTTTGTTTTTTTGACGTTTACGAACAGCTTATTGCATTTTAACCAGACTTCTAGTTTAGCCAGTACATTACCGATTTTTTGCTGCGCTTCAGCCACTGTGCCCCCGGTAATAGATATAACAGTATCATCAGCAAATAGGTTCATAAATACATCCTCATCTTCCATGTTTTCAACAATATCATTGATATATATTATAAAAAGCAAGCACCCCAGGACACTCCCCTGTGGCACTCCATTCTCAACCTGTCTTAATTCTGAATAAGAATTACCTACTCTTACTTTCTGATACCTAGCTCTCAAGTAACTAGCAAATCATCTATTTGAATTTCCTACCACGCCAATTCTGTTTAACTTCATTAGTAATAAGTCACGATCAATAGTCTCAAACGCTATTTTAAAGTCCACAAATACAGCCACTACAACCTTATTTACATCAATTTGTTCCTTCCATTTAGAGATCACAAACTGGATTGCTGTTTCACAGGAGTGGTGTTCACGGAACCCTGATTGGTTGGGTATCAAGATATTGTTCACAGTCAAATGATTGAGTAGCTGGTTTTTAAAGTATATTTCGAACACTTTCTCGCATAATGGTAACATATTTATTGGGCGAAACTCTTCACATTGCTTGGTGTTCATCACTTTTTGCACTGGTACAATTGTAGAGACTTTCCAAAAATCAGGGACTTCACTGGTTTCAATAGAGATATTTATAATATATTTTAATTTCTCTACCACTCCTCACCACCCAATCCTATAACAGCTCTTGAACTTCCATCAGTTGAATACTCTTTATTTAGTGCCTTAATAATGACTTTCACATCTTGGTGTGTACATTTGTGAAACTCCTTCAAACTCTGGTTTTCATTCAATCTATTATCAAAATCTTCTACTTCATCAGATTGCATGGGTACACTGCTGACTATAATTTCTTGTATACTGCTAATAAAGTTGTTGTTGAAGGCATTTGCAATGACATTTGTATCACATAACTTTACACCATTGATGTAAACTTCTTTTATTATACACTTCTTTGTTTTTCCTAGGATTTCCTTGATTCCTTTCCACATCAGCTTACTGTTCCCTTTATTTTGATTAATAACTGCTTCATAGTAAGCTTTCGTTTTCTTTCTTATTTCGCTTACAACATTATTTCTTTTCAGTTTGTATGCAACCCAGTTTTCATTAGTATTCACCAGTCTTGCCTTTTTATACAGTGTATCACGTTCATTCATTAAATGTATAATTTCGGCATCAAACCATCTCTTGCTGCTCTTTACAGTGTTGGACATTGTCTGCTCTGGTGCCATTATATTCAGGCAGTCCATAATATTCTTATTAAACAGTAATAGTGTATCATTTATGTTGCCATTGTCACCCCGCTCTTGGCTTTGCAGCTCAAGTTGGAACCTCTGTGGTTCAATATTTCTTTAAGTCTCGATATGTAAACTGTTTTTCTGCTGGCATCACCTTTGGGACATTCATATTCTGTTTGCTTTTACTTTGTACAATAACTAGATCATGGTCACTTATTTTGGGAGAATCAGCCACATTCACTGAGGCCTCACTGTCATCCGTAAATACCAGGTCAACCATAGTTTTATCATCCCCATCAACTCTAGTGTATTGTGTGACTCTTTGTTCTAGGCTGAAGGTATTCATTGTTCTTAGAAGCCTCCTTCCATAGCTAGAGTTTTCATTGGCCAGATTGATATTAAAATCTCCCACAATAAAGATTCTTTTGTGGTGCAGCAGTATAATATCTTCCAAGATATTTTCCAAATGGTTTAAAGTTTCAGAAGCACTTGAGCTGGGCGAACGATATATGCCAAGGATCAGACATTCATAATCCAAAACACTAACAGCTACAATCCACAATTTTTTAGGGATACTTAGAATCATCAAGATATCATAGGCAATGTTGCTCTCAATATAACACAATACACCACCTGTATGCCTGCTTTCTGAATCACATCTCACTATATTGTACCCATCTATATAAATTTCAGTTTCTTTGATATTACTAGTTTTTCGGGCTTCGGTTGCAAAGAACAATTTAATATCATATTTCTTAATATACTGTTCAATTTCATCGATGTATGGCAACAGGCTTTGCACATTTAAGACTACAAACTTTAATTTTAATTGCTGTACTGCGTTATAATTCAGCTTACCTTTGAATGCCTCTTCTGCCCTTCTTAGACATGGACAAGCTCTATCCCATACCACATGACCCGTGTCCCCATACTTGTTCCCAGTTTTTGGTGTGCACGCACACAATTTATGCATCTGGAGCTCCCTGCTCGGCACTCCATCTCTTTGTGCTCTCCCGCACATTTGGGACAGGCTTGAACCTCTTCCCTACATTCACTTGCAAAGTGGTGGAAGCCATAGCGTTTAAAGCACTTTATCACATTTATGAATTCAAATACTCGACATCTATATAAGCTCACATAAACCGCCTGTCTGGTTGTTAGATCTTCAAATGTTTCCATATCCACCTCCAGCAACACATTGTAGTAACCGTTTATCTCTTTTGTAATATGGAACACATTTAAGACAAAGTTGTCAGTGCGTTTTGAGCGTCAGCTGCATGGAACTCGGTAAACCTCGGATGCCGATAACGAATCTCTGCGCTCTTTGGCCGATCTCAAGCTCTGTTGTATTGTACAAGTGGGTCGAAAGACAGTTTTAACATTGTGCTTGTCCAGTAGCCTGCCGATCCTGTCCGTAACTTTGTGGATGTATCGTAGACTAGTCCATCCGCGCTTTTCTTCATCTTCTCCATTGTTCCATCCTGGCGCTCTACATTCCTTGTTGGACAGCCCTATCGAACTCGTGCTTGCTGCATTCATTCCAATCAAAAGCCCTTTCCAGATGCTTCATTTCCCCGTTCTAACGAGCACTTTGGCCTCTTATATATTTACCGTTGCCAACGACTTGGCCTCGAAAATTTCCATGAAATAGTTGGCTATTACTGGACTAAGGGGGCTGGCCTTAGCTACACCACCAGTTTGTTCGTAGAAATGTTCCTTTCTTTGAAAATATGTATTGGTTAGGCAGTGTTGGAACAACTTAGCAATATCTTGTGGGAATTCCTGGTTACTATGTGCCATGGCTTTCCTTAATGGGTACTATCGTGAAGAGTGAAACAACATCGAGGCTAACGAGAATTTCTCCTGGAGAAAGAGGAAAAAAACGCAATTTTTCGACGATTGAGTCTTTTATAAAGCTGTCAGTATTTCCTTTTTTAGGAAATTTTCCTTTTTTTCCTTATTTAGGTTGCAGCAGTTTTGCCAGGAGTTTCGCGATATGCTGCTCACGGTGAGTATCAGTGGAACATTCGATTTGTGGATCTTTGGCAAACCGCACAGGCAAGGCTTCTGGTTTCTTAAGCTTAGTCATTTCATCTGATGCCACGTCCTTGAATAAATAGTTGGTAGCCCTCAGAATCCGGGCGGTTGGATCACGAGTTAGCTTTTAGTAGATGGTGGGATCTAACATTGTCCTGATTTTTCCTTCGTCCGATGCTGACATTACTACTGTTGCGTTTCCCCTATCTGCTGGTAAAATGAGAATATCCTTGTCTTCGTTCAAGGCTTTCAGAGCTTTCCTTTTTGCAAAGGTGATATTGGTTTTTGAAACTAACTTAATTAGGGAAACTAGAACTGGACTAACCTGAAGTAACCAAACCTAACCTTTTTTTTTTATAGAGGATTGGGGAAATGCGTTTACGCACCCCAAGCCGTTGGTGGTTCGATCTTACGGATTTCGCCAAAACCTTTTATTTAACAACCGACGCGAGTCAGTTTGCCATCGGATCAGTTCTTTCACAAGGTGATCCTCCTAATGACCTCCCAATCTTTTTCGCAAGCCGAACCTTAAATCCCTGCTGAGCTGAGCCCAACTACTCCTCAACAGAGCGAGAGCTCCTTGCTATTGTCTGGAGTGTCAAACATTTTCGACCCTACCTGTATGGACGAAAGTTTATTATACTAACTGACACTAAACCATTAACTTGGTTATTCAATGTCAAAGACCCAAGTACAAGATTACTTAGATGGCGACTATTGTTAGAAGAATACAATTATGAAATTAAATACAAACCTGGAAAAAGTAATTTTGTAGCTGACGCATTAAGCCGAATTCCAACAGTAATACCAGAAATAACCACCACTAATCACGTCACTACCAATCATATAACTACCTTCAGTTCTTTAACTGAAAATCACCCTAAATACACAGAATTTTTAAACAAAATAAAAAACCATATTATTACGTGCAACAATCTAACAGAATCATCTACCGATATATTCTCTACACCAAACGATATAATCTTATTTATTTCCACTGATCTACAACATGGAAATAACAAACTTCTGCAAAAAATCGACGATAAATTCCACCATTTCGTACATTGAAATTAGGAACTTTTGCACCAGGCGATATCAAACTAATTAAAGAAAAAACGCGAAACTTTATCTACGTTTTCTATAAAGTCAATTATTGGGAAACTTGCGAATATGAAACTTTTTACTCATATTTGTTTAAACTAAAAACGTTTCTTTCTGTTAACAACATAACAAATATCAGCATACCTGTAATTAACACATCGTACGATAAATTAAAAGTAAATAAAGTCAGGACAATAATTCGATTTATTTTTAAAAATTCTGATATAATGATTACCTTACATCATAAAGTTTTGATAACACCTGACCCCGCACAAATTAACGAGATTCTGATTGAAAATCATTCTAACCCGAGTTCTGGTCATTCAGGTTTTCAAAGAACCTATAAAACAATTAAGGAAAATTTCAAGTGGAATAGCATGAAATCAGATATTAAAACTTTTATAAAAAATTGTGGATCATGTCAAAAAAACAAACTAGTTCGAAAGAAAAACAAACTACCGATGGAGATAACTACAACAAGTTCATATCCATTTGAAAAAATATTCATCGATATTGTAGGTCCCCTTCCACTAACAGAAAAAGGAAATAGATTCATACTTACAAGATGACATCAAAATTCTCTCGATGTTGGGCCGTTCCTAACCATGAAGCTGAAACAATTGCTAGGCAATTAGTCGAAAACTTCATTTGTACCTTTGGTTTACCTTCCATTATTGTCATCTACAGCTTATCACCCAGAGTCTAACGGTGCCTTAGAACGTAGTCACGCTACTTTAACTGATTATCTTAAACATTACATTAACGAAAACCAATCCAATTGGGACGATTGGTTAGAATTCAGTATGTTCAGTTATAACACTACTGTACATACGTCTACGAAATTCACACCTTTCGAGTTAATCTTCGGCTTCAAGGCTAATTTACCCTCAAGCATCACTAATTCTCCCGAATTTAGGTATTCATATGATGATTATCTAGACGAAATAACCTTAAAATTCCGCAAATCTCGAGAAACAGCTAAAAACAATCTCATCTCTTCAAAGGAACGGAATAAAAGTTATTATGATAAAAAAATAAAAAACGAGGAATTCACAGTAAATGATATGGTATATCTTCTAAATGAACAAACAAAAATAGGCAAATCAAAGAAACTCTCTCCTAATTATAACGGACCTTATAAAATTATAGAACAAAACTCCCCTGTTAATTTTACAATCCTTATAAAAAATAAAAAACAAAAAGTTCACGCCAATCGTCTAAAACGTGCCTTTGTTTCAGAACATTAGTATGGAAACTCATTTCTTCGGGAAAAAGTTCAACATACCAATATGTCAAAATCTCATCCTCAGGAATCTTCTACGAAAGGTTACCGACAACAAAATTTAGTAGTAATAATTGGGAACTGATTACTTACCTCGACTTTAGCACTCTTGAAGAAAAAATTTCAATTCCTGGAAAAAACTTACCATAAAATGAAAACTTTATGCGATAACAAGCAACTAACAATTTTATCTATTTGTAAAACTAACCTTAAAGTCTTAGACCAATTAATTCCGTCTCTCTATAAGGAAGAACAAACTCTCAAAACTTTAATGATATCTCAGCGTAAAAAACGAGCTTTTATCAGTATAGCTGGCACCATTTTCAAGAAATTATTCGGAACCTTAGACGAAAAGGACGGATAATTTTATGATAAAGTCATTAATAAAGTTAGTTCTGATGAAAAACACGTTATGGAACTCCTAAAACAACAATCATCTGTTGTTCGTTCAACAATTTCTAACTTCAATACCACGATTTCTAGTCTAAACAAAAATAAAGAAATATTTAACTCAAACTTAATAAAAATTGAAAATACCCTAAGTCAGATCAAAAACAACAATTTTAATTTGGAATTAAAACAAAATATCCAAGAGCAACTCTTATTAATTCAATTAATGATAAATGAACTGCAAGTCGAATTCTCAACAATAGAAAATTCTCTTTTGTTCGCGAAATCCAATATTCTTCACCCTTACGTTCTAAATCCCCTAGAGTTGGTTTCAGAATTACGTAAAACTTTACCCCATTTGCCAAGCTCAAATTCATATTGTTAGTTGGTGATGTAGTGGAACAAGAAGAAAAGAAAGGATTCAAAGAACTAAACTTAATTTATTTGAATAAAACATTAAAGAACTAGGAGTGAGAACATGTTGCTTGTTTGGCGGTATTATTACCCATGTTGTCTGGTTAGGTTCTATTTCTTGACAAACGACGTCTTTATATGTCACACGTCATAGACGTTTACATGTGACAGAATACTAAAACTAGGGATGATTTCATTGCCTTTTAACACGCCCCCTCAATGAAATCATTTCTCAAACTTAACTCTACAACAAAATTATGAAACTTATTTCTAGCTAATGGTTTTGTAAAGACATCCGCCAACTGGCGTTCAGAGCTTACATGACTTATTTTAATTATGCCTTTATCAATTTGCTCCTTAATAAAACAACACTTAATCTCCAAATGCTTGAGTCTTCGGTTGTTTTCCGGATTTGTAGCTATTTTAATTGCTGATTGATTATCTTCAAAAATATTTGCAGTAACAGCTCCAGAAAACAATTCGAAGTCCAATAAAACCTTACGAATCCAACACGCTTCCGCTACTGCATTTGTCAAAGCTACAAATTCAGCTTCTGTAGATGATATTGATACAGATGACTGCTTTTTACTTGCCCAAGATATAGGACAATCAAAAAATTTGAAAATATAACCAGTTGTTGATTTACGATCACAAACATCGCCCCCCAATCTGCATCAACATATCCACACAATAAACCTGCTTTTTCATTCAATTTAAAAACTAATTTTAAATCTATAGTGCCTCGAACATAACGAAGACCTCTTTTAAGAGATTGCAACAACTGTTCGCTTCCTTTATCTTGAAATCTACTCAAGAAATTAACACTTGCGCACAAATCTGGCCGAGTTCCACTTACTGCATATAACACACTGCCAATAATTTGCCTGCATACCTTAATCAAACTTTCATTGCTCGCATTATTTTTCAACAAATTGAAATCAAAATTCGCATCTATAGGTGTGTGTACAGGATTGCAATCAGACATACCATATCTTTCCAAAATTTGCTTAAGGTATTCACACTGATCCAAGGTAATGACTCCCTTTTCAATGTTATGCTGCACATGCATGCCCAAGTACTCTGATACCAATCCTAAATCCTTCATATTAAAATTCGTATTAAAGGTATTTTTTAACTCTAACACTTCTTCATTGTTTGTACCAACAATCAAAATATCATCGACATACAATAAAACATACAATTTACTAGTTTTTGTATTTCTATGATACAGACACAGATCATTTTCCGATCGAACGAAGCCTCTATTATGCATTAACAGGTCAAATTTCAAATTCCAACATTTAGGTGACTTTCTCAAACCATAAATTGACTTCTTAAGTTTGCATACTTTATTACTTGCATCACCTGGCAATGACATATAGACCTCATCGGATATATCACCATACAAAAACGCACCCTGCACATCCATTTGGTGAATTGGCAATCCCAATTTACAAGCAACAACTAATACGATTCTAAATGTGCACAGTTTTGCAACTGGTGAATATATATCATATGTATCAGTGCAACCTTGCTGAAAACCACGCGCAACAAGTCTGGCTTTAAACTGACCATCACTCTTAACCTTAAATATCCACTTACTCTCTATCACTGTCTTGTTTTTCGGTCTTTCCACTTCAGTCCAAGTTTTATTTTGGAGTAGCACACTCATCTCTTGGTCCATGGCTGCTTTCCACTGTTGTTTGTTCTTTCCATTTAAAGCTTCTTCCAAGGTTATTTGCTCCTCTGTTGCACTAAAGAAGCTGGAGGTGTCAAAATCGGTTAGCCAACCAGGTTTCTTGATTGTTCTACCTCTTGTATTAGTCACTGGCTGTTCCCTACTTCGTTCTTGTTCATCTTTCTCTTGCAAAATAGTCGTCTCTATATTAGTGGAACACTCTGGAAGTAATTCATGTGGAACATTTAGAGTCTCTGTGTCCTCACTTAAGGTTTGGTCACATGGTTTGGGGTCAATGGTGCTGACGTTTGGGCTAGCTGCATCTTCATCTTCAGGGTTGTCATCAGTGCTATCAGGCATTTCCAGATTCAAATCAACAATGGACCTCGCAGAGCACTTTTCTTCTGGCCTTGTCGTTTGTCCTTCAGGTATCACAATTATGTCTTTGTGAATTTCTACTTTATTACGCTCTGGAAAGTAGACTCTGTAACCTTTGGTATTGTCACTATAGCCTACCAGGATGCCCCTTTTTGTCTTTGGATCTAACTTCAATCGTGTTTCTTTTGGTACAAGGGTTGATACCAGAGATCCAAAAACCTTAAAAAAGTGAACATTAAAGGTTTTTCCAAACCACATTTCAAAAGGAGTGCCATGACCATCTCGATTATGGCATATTCGATTTAGGACAAAAGCTGTTGTATTGACCGCCTCATCCCAAAATTTCTTATCAAGGTTTTTGCTGTGCAAAAGTCTTCGAGCGGCCTCTACCAGTGTCCTATTTTCTCTTTCAGCCTTCCCATTTTGAAGGGGTGTGTAGGCACATATTCTCTCATGTTTTATGCCATATTTCTTAAGCATGGCATCAACTTCCCGGTTTACAAACTCCAAACCATTATCACTCCTAAAAGTGACTATCTTCTTTCCTGTTTGGGTATGTGTCCAATGGATAAATTCTTGCAACCTAACTTTAGTTTCAGATTTGTACCTTAAGAAATACACTGTTCGAAAATTTGAAAAGTCATCTTTCAATAAAAGAAAGTACTTAGCACCACCAATAGAAGGTACCTCAAAAGGTCCACAAAGGTCGGCATGAATAAGCTGACCAACTTGTTGAGTTTTGGTCATGCTGTCAAAATAAGAGGACCTATGTTGTTTACCAACCAAACAGTCATTATAAAAAACATCACTTTCTTTGAAAACAACATTGTTTTTCTTTAAGACAGTCTTGAAGATCAAAGTTCACATGAGCAAATTTGCAATGCCAGGAATTTAAACTTTCAACGAGATGGCAATATGATTTGTTCATTGAACCAACAGTTTTAGGACTGGCTCTTAAAACCATTTTGAAAAACTTACCCTCTCGTCTGGCAACTGCTCTAACTTTTCCACTTTGATCCACTATTTCACTTTTCAATTTGTCCGACTTTAATTTAAATCCTTTGTCCAAGGCCTTTTCCATTAAAAATAAATTAATTTTTTCTACAAACTTCAAATAATGACGCATTTTACGCTTTCATTAGACAAACGAAAACCTAACCATTTTTGAGGATCAGAATGTGAGTTTATTTTTCCGCGAGTTGCCCAGGACAGCAAGCGAAAAAGATTTTATCGCTTGCTGTCAACAGCAACTACCACCACTCGACCAATTATTAAAAACGTCATTGTCAGTTTGATTTAAATTTTCAGATTGTGACTTCAGTTATAAACAGTTGTGATTCACATTATTTGAAATTGATCGTTTGAAGAAAAAACGTTGTATGCATTACGAGCACAAAGTAACTTTTTTGCTCTCGAGTGATTGCCGCTCTCCGCTTCGCGTCGAGCGGCAAACTTCACTCTCCGAGCAAAAAAGTTGTACTTTTCGCTCTTAATACATAAATAACTATTAAATTCGGGTATGTACAGTACATCACTTAACACAGTTTCAAGCCATTCATGGCCATTCCAAGCCTGCAGACGTATTTCTCCTACTCCAGACACTTTTACAGATGAACCATCACCCATTTCCACTATTTTGTTGCTGAAACTGTCCAAGGTAAAAAACAGGTCCTTGGTGAAACACATATGGTCAGTGGCACCGCTGTCTAAGCACCACTCACCTGGTCCAAACTTTGCACTTCCCATTAAGGCCACTGCTCCAGAATTTTCTCCAAGTGTCACATTTATAAACGCGTTGGATGGTTTTCGATCGTCTTTGTTTTTCCTGAACCAACACTCACTAATTACATGTCCCTGTCTCTTACAATGTTGACATTTCTTTGGGTTTTTGTTGGCTTCATTTTTAAAGCATTGATTCTTTGAATGCCTTAATTTACCACAAAGGAAACATTTCACTTTCTTTTGCCATTGTGGGTTGCCTTGGGCTTTTCCTGTGGTTTCTGAATTGGAAAAAGTCATTGCTTGGTCACTTTGCTTCAACCGTTCCTCTTCTATTAACAAACGTGCAGTCAATTCTTTAAGGGTTTGGTTTTTTAAAGCTGTCGACTCCCATGCACTAACAAAATGCTTTAAGTTATCTAGCAATGCCATAAGAATCTTGGTCATCAGCATTTTGTCGCTAATTTCTTCTCCTAGTTGCTTCAAATTAGACTTTATTTCCTCTAATTGGGAAATAAACTGAGCAATATTGCCAGTCTTAAATTCTAGTGAGAAGAATTTTTGTTGCAAAAGATGCACACTTACTTGGGATCTTTGTTCAAACACTGACACAAGTTTGTCCCACATTTGGGCGGCTGTACTGCACAATAAAATATGGGTCATTTGCTTTTCTTCCATTCTGACTGCTATTATCTCCTGGGCTTTGGCGTCTCGCCTATCCCATTCCCCATTGTCATTGATGATCCTGGAGCTTAAAAAACGAAACTTTTTGTGACGTATTATCTGAAAGCATAAAATCACGTGGTGTTATTACACGGTTGCTCCAAAAGTCACAGAACAATTCAAGCAATCAAAGCGCACATTTTCTAAAGCGAACGAAGCTTTGCTGTAACCCTTCATTATTTTTTCACCCAAGGGATATAATTTTGTAAGAGAAAAATTTGATAAATGTTTACCCCATCCAAAAACATTGTATAGGTGGTACTCGTCCATTGATGGTAATACAGGCTTTTCCTGTGAAGTTTTTAAAATACTAAAACTTAAAACTGAAAATGAAAAAAGTCCGGTTGTCTGTTCTTTGGTTTTTGACGAAATGGCAATTCGTCAATTAGTAGAGTATGATGGAAAGAATTATTATGGCTATGTCAATGTTGGCAATGAACGTGATCTCATGGATATGGCTAAGGAAGTTTTAGTTTTTATGGTGGTAGCGATCAATGGATCATGGAAGTTATCTGTTGCATATTTTTATTTAAATGGTATCCACAGCGATCAGAAGTCAATATTATTTCCTCAATGCATAAGAAAGTTGAACAGTTGTGGAGTAATAGTTGCTAATATTACATTTGATGGCTGCCCTGCTAATTTTAGAATGTCTAAAATTCTTGGTTGTGCGTTAGACGATAATAACCTTAATTCTACATTTTGGATTGATAATGTATCTCTTTTTGTTTTTCCAGACCCATCGCACATGATCAAATTGGTTCGAAATATGTGGGGCGAAAAAAGTTTTCTTTTGGATTCCGATAACTACATAATTGACTTTAATTTTATCGAAAAGCTTAATTTGTTACAAAAAAGTGAAGGGATTCACCTCGCTAATAAACTACGAAAACAGCATATTCAATTCTTCAAGCAAAAAATGAAGGTAAAATTAGCAACACAACTGTTAAGTCGTTCTGTAGGCGAAGCTTTGTTATTTTGCAAGAACCAATTGCAACTAAAAGATTTTGAAAATTGTGATGCAACCGTTAATTTTATATTTCTTTTGAATGATGCATTTGACATTCTAAACTCTCGAAAACGTTCTCTATATGAATTTAAAAGGGCATGTTGTGAACAAAATTTCCTACATATTGAAAGATTTGCTAAAAAGTTTGGACATTATGTTAACAATTTGAAGACCCACAATGGTATGCCTATTTTACACTCACTAAGAAAAATTAGATTTTTAGGTTTGTTGTTAGATTTTCAATCATTATTAGGTATGTATCAAACTTTTATTGAAACAAGAAAACTTTTAAAATTTCTTCCATTTTACAAGTGCAGTCAAGATCACTTAGAGCTATTTTTTGGATCTGTTAGATCCCATGGGGGTTATAATAATAACCTTACCTGCAGGCAATTTACTTCGGCTTATAAAAAAAATTTAATACACGCAGAAATTCGGAACAACGGTTTAGGCAACTGCATACTGCAGGAAGAGCTATCTATATTAAATGTCAGTTCTACTAAACAACCTGACCAAATAATAAATGAAAATAATTCTATATATACCGCTGACGTAGAAATGAAAGAAGAAAGTAGACTTGCCTCTACATTCGACCGTCGAATATTGCTCCAGAACTTGACACTCGCATCAATACTGGGTCTTACATAAATTATCATAAATTATCGAATATAAAAATTATGTCTCTGCCATAAGACTGAATAAGAAGGAATAACTAGTAACCTCAATAAAGGGCTAAAAGTTTGTAGTTCATACGGGCCTGAAAAAGTCCTCGCATACTCCACTAACTTTACTATTAACTATTTACGATTGACGGATGATGTAGGTATTGTAACTACTACATAAAGGTTAGAACAGGACGAATAAGCCTGTGAAACTTTGTCCTTTACTGTTACTGTAAGTTTAATAATTATAAGTAATTACTTGTTTTTACTAATTATAGATAATTTAGAAACGCATGGATATCTATCTGACTTATGCCCGTTCGCACCAAGGAAAATTTAAGTATACTTAAGGTTAAGTGGCACATAAACAAGCAATACCATTGCACCACATAATAAGCATCATTTTAAGGGTGGCTTGTCTAAGCTTAGAAATTCCGCGGCTTATTCCGCCCTTAACTTTAAGTGAGAATCGTTCGCAGGTGCAAGCTGGAAAGAAAGTCAAACTGTCAAATAAAAATTACAACTGTCACTGTCAAACAAAAAAGTAAAGAATTATTATTGTTTTGCAGTTTTGCACTTCGGCTATCACTTTATTTTTTGTTCGCTCTTCATTCATACTTTTACCATTGTTTTATTTCGGCAAAAAAGTTATATAGTAATGTTTCTGGAAGACGACTTAGAAGTTTTCGACTTAGTAGACTACGGATATCCAAGGAGAAGATATGTAAGGCAAAGCCCTTATGAGCAACTGGATGACAAGACCTTTTCTTAAAGATTCCGTTTGACCAAACCCACTGTTTTGTCTTTGGTAGAGAGATTAGAAGATTCTCTAGAATATCCAGACAATTTGTAAGTATCTATTTGTTTTTTTATCTATACCTACCAATTTTTCAATTACTATTGAGAGTTATTCCTAAAATCAAATTATTTTTGTAGCTATAGTTTGTAAGATTACTTTGATCGAAGATCAATTAAATGCTACAAACCTTATCGCCATCATTAGCATCATGTTTTCTTTAGGAATGATCCAATTTCCCCTATAAACCAAATCTTAACTTGCCTAAGATTTTATGCTAATGGGGCTCATTTGTCTGCCATTGCTGACTTTATGGGTATGCGTGTTTCAACTGCATCTCGAATTATACGTAAAGTATCACAGGAAATAGCATCTCTTAACCAGCATTTTATTAAAATGCCCACTGGGAATAATCTATTGGAGACTTAACAAGATTTTTTCAACATAGCCTCATTTCCAAGGGTTGCCGGATGTATTGACGGAACTCATATAGTTATTCAATCGCCTGGTAAGTGAAGCTCAGAACCTTTTAGGGCCAGTTCAATTTCCTGGTAAATTTTTCCTGAAATTATCTTGCCAATAAAGTTACCAAGAGATTGAACAACCACGCCTTAAAAGAAAAAGTTTACAATGTGCAATTACATAAATCATATTATGTAGAAAGGTTGCTAAATAAAAGTTCACTCATTCATTCATTCATTCACACATTAATTAGTTAATTCATTCATTCATTATTTTTTATTTCTAGTTAGATGGTTATCTTGTACCTAACTAAATACAAGTGGTATTTTGTTACAGGTGGAAATGACTCTGAAATTTATAGAAACCGTAAAAATCGATTTTCTATAAATACCCAAGTAGTTGCTGATGCCCACCATATTGTTGCACGATGGCCTGGCTCCACACATGATGCCACAACTTATGCCAACAATAGGATCAGAGCTAGATTTGAATCTGATGAATTTCCCAATTCTGTTTTGCTAGGTTAGAGACGTGTTATTAAGTTTTGAACAATGGAAATATACATAGGAATATTCTGAATAAAATAGCAATCTGTTTTAAAATTTCAGTATCTATCTCAACTACTTTTAGGTGATAGTGGCTACATGGTAAAATCGAACTTCCTGACACCTCTCAATGATCCCCAAACGAGAGCCCAGCAATTATACAATGAGTCGCATATACGAACGCGCAATTCGATAGAGAGACTGTTTGGCGTCTGGAAACGACGCTTTCCAATTTTGGCTTATGGCATTAGAGTACATGTGGGAACCTCACTGAGGATCATTGTGGCAACAGCTGTCCTCCACAACATAGCAGTTGCAAGGAATGAACCAGAGCCCCCCATTGAAGAGAATATGGATTTGGCACATCTAAATTACTTGATTGAAATGGGAAATGTTCCAGATGTTATAGAATTTAATGAAAATGCAGGGAATGCAACAAGAGAGCAACTAATTAATGATTATTTCTCCAATTTATAGAATTTCTTAGAATCTTGTTAATAAAATATCAGTTTTTGAGTCGTATTTCTAAGTATGCGTATAGTTTACCTTTACCACCACACTTATGATAGATCAGAAAAAACACATGAGTGTGACCTTTATGATTCCCAAATGCATTGCAACTCAAATAAGATTTTGTTAATCTTAATTTTATTATTTATTGCTATTATCATTAAACATATATTATGATTCAAAAATTAAACTACAAATTTATTTTAAATTATTATTTATTAGGATATTGCGAGAAATAATTTCATTCTCAATGAATTAAATACCCTGAACTAAATTTTATAAATATTAAATAACAAAATATCATATGAACAATAATTTAACTAGGTACAACTAACTGTAACAAAATAAAAGGAAACTGTCACAATCATTAACAAACTTAAGTGTGTCCAAGATGGTTAGTATTTCCTGGGTAATATGTCCAAGATGGGTAGTTCGGCAATCCCCATGCACTGCACGGAGATCGCCGAAACTGTAAAGACTGAAAGGCGATGAAATTTAAAATAAAAGTTGCACAATGAGAAGACCTCGTACATGGTGTGTCCAAAAATATCTTGCTTGTTTTAGTATTTTAGATATCTCAAAAAGAGCAGCTTAATGGATTTTGGCTTTTATTTATTTTTTAAGTTCTTTCAAACAATATCGAAAAAACAGAAAACATTTTTTCAATTCACCTTTCTAAGCTCTACAAAATGG
This sequence comes from Taphrorychus bicolor, assembly GCA_951812265.1. NCBI lineage: Eukaryota > Metazoa > Arthropoda > Insecta > Coleoptera > Curculionidae > Taphrorychus > Taphrorychus bicolor. The sequence goes on from OX638305.1 coordinate 21,664,230, forward strand.
TGATTATTGATTGTTGTGCCAACGTATTGTTACCGAGAAACCTAAAAACTCGATAATATCGCTTTTTTAGAAATATATAAAACATTATAACAAGTAATTCGTTTTTGCAAACGCTACGTGTGAGGTCTTTCCATTGCGCATCTTTCTTCTAATATAACCAAATGTATAAGCAGTACATCCTTATCTTGGACACACTGTTTCTGGATCAGACTAGGTGCGGTAAGCAAAGTTTTATCACATAGTTATTAGCAACACCTATGCTACAAAAATATAATATAGGTAGGTATACAGGGTGGGAACATTTTGTACTGATCATCATTAGGATCTCATAAATGGTAAAAGTTACAGTGTTAGTTAAATGAAAAAAAGTTACACCAGTTAGTGTTCTTTCTTTTTTGCCTTTGACATTCTATCATCTAAATATAATGCACTAGATATTTAAACAAAATGCAATTTAAACTTATTTTCAAAAAAATTTGCAAAACTCTGTAGATATTTGGATTAGATTGTACTCCCAAGCATGATTTGAAAGAGCCATTGTGGAGTAACTTTTTCCCTATTTAACCAACACACGTTTTCAACCCGTTCCAAAATCTCCAAAAATTTCCATCCCGCCCTGTATTCTTACCAAACTATTTAGTTACGTTTTTCTTTATTTTCTAATGCCTTTAACTGCTTCTCCTTAATTTGTACATCTAATGCTAAAAGTTTCATATTCTTCTCATTCATTCTAATGTCAATTCTAACTTTTTCTTTTTAAAGTCCTGAGTTACAAGCTTCTTATCGGATAATGTTTCATATTTAACTTGCAACGAAGATGATGACAACGTTTGTATTGTGGAGTGAGGACGACGTCTAGCTGCATTTAGTTCTTGTCGATTCTTCTTTGATGCCTAAAAAGAAATAATGAATTTTCAACACCTTTATGGAGTACAGCATAAACATGTGGGGTGCTCATTAGAAAACGTCATCTAGCAGACCATAAATTTTTGACAAAAAAGGGTAATATAACCAGAGAAAATATACTTTGTTACTTTATCTTTTGCTTTTGACATTTCACAGCGAATTAAATGCCGTTTTTTAAATGATCACCCCCTATTAATATAAATACAAAAAATTGTATGCTAGGTAGCTACAAACCTGCAAATTACTTGCTATAACTCTCTTCAACGTGGTACTTATAGGTTTCTGCAAATCACTAGCCCTATATCGTTCCCATTCAGGTTTTGAAGTAGATTCTTGATCGCCTTTAAATATTGCTCCTTCTTCAATGGATATATTGTCTCTCTGGCTTGACCCTTCTTCATTTCCTTTTATAATATCAGTATGGTTGCTATTATCAAAAATTACTTCTATATTATTCCTATTTTGTAAACTTCCTTGGACCCATCAAATTCTTCTATGAATACCTCTACACTATCAGATAGATTGTACTGAAAATCTTTAAAAGTTTCCTAAAAAATACAAGTACTTATCAAAACATCGTATAATACACTGCAAATAATATCAGTTTGTATGATTACCTTTGATTGATGCCATTCATCAGACTGTCCCACCCTCTTCCATCTTTATTGTATATAGGATACACATTCATGCGAATTACACCAAAGAACAGAACAGCTGACGGCTGTATCGTTGGCCTTATACCATCAACCAAAAGTAATGAAACAAACTATAGGTGTAATATTCATGACATTATTTCATACCTCACTAGTAGTACCTTCGAGAGTACCTTCTTTAACATTATGATCATTGTCATATTGATTTTCTAATCCGTAGATAGTTTTCCCATTAATTATGCTAAGCAATAACTCGGACGTATTGTCTTTAGTAAATGGTTCTGGTGGAGGAGGTCCTCCTCCAGTTTTGTAACATTTTTTTTGGTATTCACTAAATTTCTTCCGTAACTCTTTTTTCTTATTTTCATAAAACCTTTTTAAGGACTCTGCACTTCTAAAGTATAAATTAGGGGCTACTGAGTTAGACTCATATGATATTTTCCTCCAGGTATCGGTTTTTTCGGTTACAGATACAGAATCTGTTTTCTTATTTTCAATGATGCCCTTATATTTTGCAGCCAAGCTCACTAATAATTATTTTTCTTTAGCTGTATAATTAGCTGATCTAGCTTTCTTAGCCTCCATAATGAATGCTGATGCATTAACTTGTCTTTAAAACAACAGTATATAACAAGACCACTTCAGTAATACTACCTCTTGAGCTGGGCAAATTTATTTTATCTATGCAATTTTAATGCTCCGGTTGACAAATGCCAAAATGATTATAATTATAGGTTCTGTTATTAGTGTAAACGAGAAATCCCTAGAATCCGTGGGGGAGATTCAACATTGCCAAATTTATCCGACACTTGCTTAAGCTTTTATTTAAAAGGAATGGTGCAACACAGATGGACACAAGTGTCACTTAACCTATAAGCGGCCCTTAACTATTCGGAACTTAAGGAAATATTGGTGAGAACGGGCATTAATAAACTATTTGTAATACGTAATGTAAATAAAATGAGTTCGTTTTATTCTCGCTACAAACAATTATGTACACACCCATAACATTATGTTTATTTCTAGAGAGAAGAAAATCCCTTATACCTTATCCTAATACATAAGAAAGCCCAAATTATTTATTTCAATGTAAAAAACATAAGATAAAAATAATTATCAAGCAACAACGAAAAATATACAATCAAAACCGTTTATAATTTTTACAAGTACGCCAATGACTATTGGAAATGTTTATCCGCCATCTTGAAAGACCGTTCACAAATACTTTTTACGAGCACGCCAATGACTAGCGGAAATGCAACCATCTTGAAGAATTTAGCTTATAAATTCAACCTAAAAATCAAATTTTGACAGAAAAGCACAATGTTCCTTCCTGACTCTTTTAATTCAATGCATATAACTCAGTACATAACCTCCTAAAGCGGTCTGTACATGAACCTTTCCAAAATGGCTAAGAAAAGCTTGAAAGCTAAGAAAAATCGGCGAAGTGGCTTTAGAGATAGTCAGTTTAAAAGTTCATTAAAAATTTTCACAAGAGTGTGGAAATTGCTTTTCAGCTGCTTCTTAGTTTATGTAAACAGAATTATATCTTACCGCAGATATCAAAAATAGTCAGTGACGTAACCAAAATAAAATTGATATAGGTTCATTGTACATACCTACTTATAACTCATTCACTTCTTTTTGCCATCTCGTTACCTTTGAAATATTTATTTTTTAAATATCCATTTCCTTTCAAAACATGTTGAGAAGATACAAAAAAAAATGTCCAAGTCAGATTTTCAACGCCTACTTGATGTCAATAATAAGTGAATGGTTTTTATCTATAAACCCTTCACTTAATATTAACATCAAGCAGGCGTTGGAAATCTGACTGCTATTTTTATCGTATCTTCTTAACATGTGCTGAAAGAAGAAATACATAAAAAAATTAAAATATGAAAAGAACGAGACGTCAAAAATAAGTGAATGAGCTATATGCATTCTAGCGAAGGCCACCTGTATAACTGTAAGTCTCTCTATAGCGTGAAATAGAAAGTGCGTAGGTAGTTTTCCATAACACAATCAATAATGTTATCTGCTTAGTGGCGTTTAGAACACAGAGCTTGCTGAGCTTTATCCGGCGTGATGTCCAAATTATCATGGATCAACAAACTCTCTCAAGATGAAATACGACACATTATTGAATCTGTAGATACCGTATTACTAGATATTGATGGTGAGTAAATAATTATAGTCTCTTCTGCTTGAGATTTCTTTATTAATACCTAGATAATTTTAGGCGTTTTGATACGAGGCAGAACACCGGTCGCTGGTTCAAAGGAAGCGGTCACGAAACTCAGAAATTTGGGCAAAAAAATTGGCTTTGTAACCAACAATTCCATGCTAACGGCAGAACAATTAGCCGAGGGTTTGGCCCAATTGGGATTCGGTACCACAACTGACGAAATAGTGACACCAAATACGACCCTTCTTCAATACCTTAAAGACACCAATTTCAAAGGACACATTTATGCTGTAGCTGCGGAGTGTCCGAAGAGGACGCTAAGAGAAGCAGGATACACGGTCCTAGAGTACAAGGTAATTCACGTAGTAATCAGGGTATATATCAACTTTTATAAGCGGAATTGGTCCCCAAAGTTATTCAATATACAGTGTGTTTCTTTTATATGTTCCCACCATTGCTATCTCCAAAGCGGTAAGAGTTACAAAATTAGGAAAAAGGTGCTTTTCGTTGAGCTCCTTTAAGATTCCACTTCGAGGTTTCCACATTTTCATTGATTTCCGAGTTGCTTAGAGAAATGTGAACATTTCTCAAATGTCATCTCATGTATTTCTTGAACTATTCGTGATAGAAGAATATGTTTAATTAGAAAGGGTAATAACTTCTAACTGTACAAAACGGCATATCGCATGAAGAGAATGAATGAATTATGAATCTTTCAGTAACTGAATTACCGTTATCAATTCACTTTTTTTAAATACAGACCTGGATTTTTTTTTCATATTTCAAAAGCGCTGGTTATTCCTGAAAGATCAAGGTATTAGGTACTTGAATAGTGTCATGGTCACTTTTAATTAGAAAATCTATCATTATAAGTACTTTCTATTTAATTAGTATACAAAAGGCGCGCCTAACTATGCTAAATGTTGAAAGTGTGGAGGAAATGAGCAGTGGAGAGACTGGGGTGAGGGTAGTGGTGGCGCAGGGTTTCGGCGCATCACACAAGTGCGCAAATTCCAGGTCCGTATTTAAAAAAAAATTGAGTTTGTGCCGATAACTCAGTTATTAAAAGAAACATAATAACAGGCGATATGCCATTTTGTAGAGATTAAAAAGTTATTACACTTTCTATTTAAACATTTTCTTTCATCACGCATTGTTTACGAAATATCAGAGAGTGAAGTTTTGAAAAATTTTCATATTTTCCAAATAACTCGGAAACCACAAAAAATGTGGCAACCTTGAAGTAGACTCTTAAAGGAGCTCAACAAAAGGAAACTTTTCCAAATTTAAACAACCTTATAACTCTTACCGTTTCGGAGATCGCAATGGTGAAAACATAAAAAAAAACACCCTATATAGTAAAATACAATTCTTATATATTCCAATCTGTAAGCTGGCGCTGTTGGGACCGTAAAAAGAAATAGAAAAGCTAAATTGGCAAAAGCCTAAAAAGCTAAAAGCAAAAATACCACAGTTTGACATGGCATTTCTCCTACGACAGATTCGAAAATGAACAAATGCGCACTGCTAACTAACGTTGAAAATCGCATATTCCAAACAGCGTGCGCAAAGTGCACGCTCTCATATAGAAGCGAGTGCAAAGTCCACTTTGCACATGCTTCTGATTGCTTTGCACACGCCTTGCATATGTTTCATAATACGAATGATCATTTATGATGCAATTTTGCAGTCGTAGAAAAGTATAGTGTGCAACACGTACGAAAATCACTCTTCACACTCTGGTGACGTTGTATCACTCACCCACGGCTCGTGTCCGAACCATCACACTCGTGTGAAAAGTTTAATTTTCAACACTAATTGCAACTATAACATACTATTTTAACTAATAAACATACTATTTTAGACACACTTTTTCTCGTCTTCCTCGCATCCAGTCTCTATCAACTCTTATTGGCTGAATTGCTTCAGAAAGTTACCGCACTCCATTTGAATAGTACCTAGATGAAGAAAAAATCACTATTGCGTGTGTAATTGTTATATTTTCCAACTTTAACATAAGTAAGTTGAAAGTATAGCATTTTGCCGCACGGATGTGTTTACAGTTAATTACCTAAAGAAGTTCGAAAAGTGGTTTTTAACCATACGCGGTTCGAATTGATCAAACGACGCATAGAGAAGTTCAGTAAACTTTTGTTTTGTTTTATTGCAATTACAGTGTGCAATGTGCCGCTTTCCATCATTTTTATGTAATAGCTATTTATGTAACCAGTTACGAAAAGTCCGATTTTGTGTAACGAATGAATGTTTGCGGGAATTTGAATGAGATACACAAAAAAGGTTCATACAAGATTTTTTCTAATATTGACTACAAATACCTACTTAGAGAGAGAGTTATTATTATTATTAAACTTCAATATTTACTTTTAAACCACTTTGTATCTACTTAATACCGTAAGACTGTAGCAACGGTGTGCCACAACCACAACCGAAACCTGCAACTGGTGGTGAAATGAACTTTTTCTACGACTACCTCGAAAATGAACAAATCCGCACTACTAACTATCGCTGAAAATTGCAAATTGCAAACAGCCTACCCAAAGTGCACATTGCACACGCTCTCATACAGAGGCGTGTGCAAAGTCCACTTTGCACACGCTTCTGATTGCTTTGCACACGCCTTGCATATATTTTATAATACAAATGGTCATTTATGGCGCAAAATCGCAGTCGTAGAAAAAGTATAGTGTGCAACACGTACGAAAATCACTCTTCACACTCTTGTGACGTTGTATCACTCGCCTACGGTTCGTGTCTAAACCGTCACACTCGTGTGAAAAGGGCAATTTTCGCGCTTTCATACAGAGGCGTTTGCAAAATCCACTTTGCATACGCTTCTGAATGTTTTGCACAAGTCTTGCTTATATTTTAAAATACGGATGAATATTTATGAAGCAATATCGCAGTCGTAGAAAAAGTATAGTGTACAACACGTACGAAAATCACTCGTGTGAAAAGTGCAACTTACGACACTAGTTGCACAATATACTATTTCATCACCAGTTACCTAAGGTTTTTTCCTTTTCGTAACTAGTTACGAAAAGTAGGAGGTTACGTCACTATCATCAGTATTGAAAAGTGCCACTTTATATGTCAAACTTAGAAAAATATTTTTTTCTATTACTGCATCGGGAATGAACAAATGCGCACTACTAACTACCGTTGAAAATCGCATATTGCAAACAGCGTGCGCAAAGAGCACGCTGCGCGCGCTTTCATACAGAGGCGTTTGCAAAATTCACTTTGCATACGCTTCTGAATGTTTTGCACAAGTCTTGCTTATATTTTAAAATACGGATGAATATTTATGAAGCAATATCGCAGTCGTAGAAAAAGTATAGTGTACACCCCTTACAAAAATCACTCTGCACACTCTTTTGACGCTGTTTTACTCGCCTACGGCTCGTGTACAAACTTTCACACTCGTATGAAAAGTGCAATTTTCGACACTAGTTGCACAATAAACTATTCCAGGATGATTTATAACTCAATGGATATAGAACAAGTACGTGAAAAAGACACGAAAACAAGTTGCTGTTTCATGTGAATTTTTTTCCAAGATTAGGGTTGCTGAGATATAGCCCTCAAAAATGTCTTTAAAAAATAAAAAAGCAGCATTTTAGCAATGCCTTAGTACGTACAGATCAACAAAGGCTTGGAAATATTCTTTCGAAAATATTCTAGATTCCCAGTTTAATAGCAACCTCAATTATACATGTTTTGTTTATTTTTCTTGTTTTTTCGAGAAACTGTTTATTTCTGAGAAAATTTCGATTTTGTGATAGGCTAAAAATATTTATTATTAGAAAAAAGTCACATGAAAACCAACTTCTTTTAATGTCCTCTACTCGCACCTGTTTTTAATGTCAGTGAGTTGTGAATCACCCTGTACAGGGTGTTTCTTCTATCTCCGAAACGGTAAGAGTTACAAGGTCGCTTAATTTGGAAAAAGTTGCCTTTTGTTGAGTTACTTTAAGAGTCCACTTCGTGGTTGCCATGTTTTCAGTGGTTTCCAAGATATTTAAAAAATGTAAAAATTTCTCAAAACTTTAATCTCCTATATTTCGTGAACTATTCGTGATACAAAAAAACTTTGAATAATTAGAAAGTGTACTAACTTTTCATTAATTCTCGCTTTTATGTTCTCTTACCATTGATATCTCCGAAAAGGTAAGAGTGACAAGGTCCAATCTAAAGTGTTTTTTGGGCTTTGAAGCCGTGGTCCAAAGGAATTTCTTCCTGGCGTCTCGTCTACAGCTGCGGCAGACATTATCAAATGCTTGACTGATTCGAGTGTGGTGAGCTCCGTGGTATTAATTCCCCCGCCGTCACGCTGCAGTGGAGGGACTGGGGTGGAGGTAGTGGTGACGCGGAGTTTCGGCGCACTTGAAGTATGTCGTAGAACTCGCTTAAAGTCTGCATTTAGAAACGTAATTTCCTCCTTCCTGTTAAAATTATTGTCGTGTTTAAAGATTTCAATGGCCTCTCTCGTTAGTCTCGGATAGAAACGCTGCGATTGATACAAGATAGCCACCTCATTGAAAGATATGTGGTGACCTTCGGAGAGAGCATGCTCTGCTACTGCTGACTTTTGTGTTTGTCCCAGCCTGCGACTCCTCTTGTGTTCCGTAATTCACGTGCTGGCACTGCGTTTTGTGGGGCCAATGTATACCGAGCCACAGCTACATGGGAGTCGGTAAACTCCGGATGGCGATAGGGGATAAAAGCGGTCCTTAGTCGATCTGAAGCGTTGTATTGTGAGAGTGTAGAAAGACAGTTTTAACATTGTGCCTTTCCAGTAGCCTGCCGATCCTGTCCATTACTTTGTGGATGTATGCGACTTTGTGGGCGAAAAGCGCGGATTGACTAGTTTACTCCACACCCACAAAGTAACGGACAGGATCAGCAGGCTACTGGAAAAGCACAGTGTTAAAACTGTCTTTAAATCCACTCGCACAATACAACAGAGCTTGAGATGAGCCAAAGACCGCAGAGATCCCCTATCGGCACCCGGAGTTCACCGACTTCCATGCAGCTGTGGCTCGGTATACATTGGCACCACAAAACGCAGTGTCAGTAAGAGGATTACGGAACACAAGAGGAGTTGTAGGCTGGGACAAATACAATAGTCAGCAGTAGCAAAGCACGCTCTCTCCGAAGGTCACGACATCTTTTTCAACGAGGTGAATATTTTATATCAATCGCAGCGTTTCTAGCCGAGAGGCCTAAGACCTCTTTAAACACGACAACAATTTCAACAGGATAAAGGAAATTACGTTTCTAAAAGCAGACTAGAAGTGGGTTCTACGACACACTTCAAGTGCGCCGAAACCCCGCGCCACCATTACCTCTACCCCTCGCTCGACTGCAGCGCGACGGCGGGGGAATAAATACCACGGAGCTCACCACAGTCGAATCAGTCAACGCCGGGAAGCACGGGAGATCACTTCGAGCATTGCCTCATCGCCTTTGAACGAAACAACGCCTACTACGATTCTCACTTAAAGTTAAGGGCGAAATAAGCCGCGGAATTTCTAGGCTTAGACAAGCCACCCTTAAAATGATGCTTATTATGTGGTGCAATAGTATTGCTTGTTTATGTGCCACTTAACCTTCAAGGTGCATTTCTAATCAATTTGCAATTGAAGTGAAACTTCGGCACGCGTGCTGGATTGGAATTTATGCATTATTGATGTTATGTCAAGCACAAATTGGTTTTTGTCTATCATACACATTAAGATGTTATTCCACAAAACATTATTTAGGTTATTCATTTATATTTGTCACTTAAAACTTAAATATATCTTTCTTAAAATGGAAAATTTGAATGAGAATATTGGGAACCCAATAAACGACGAATTTTTATTACAATGTGTATCAAATTATAAACCGCTATATGACAAAGCAGACAAAGGATACAAGTTTCTTGTTCAAAAAGAAAATTGTTGGGCGTCTGTAGTACAGACTTCAGGTAAATAGCAAAGTTTTAATTGTACGTTTGATTGCATAAGTAATATAATATAAAACTTCAATATATTTTAGTGCCTGTAGTGAAGTCTCGTTTTAAAGCTTTAAGGGAGAAGTACCGAAGGGAGGTTATTATAGAAGAAAAATTAAGCAGATGTGGTTCAGCCGCATATTCAAAATGGTTTTTTCAACTTTAGGTTAAAACACAGTCGGGCACTTCAAATATTGAAACCGAAGTTTTAAATCACGAACTCAACTCAAGCTTTAATTATGTTATCAGAAATACAGAAGGCAGCAGTGTGGAAGCAGCGTCTACTCAACAAGAGGCAGTACAATCTAAAGCCCTCTGGGAGGAGCCGGTTTTAAAAAGAAAGGGAGTGCGAGAAAACTTGACTACAGAGTCCAAAAATATTGATAGCATTTTAAGTGATGTTTCATCTGCAATAAGATCTATAAATCAAGGTGATCAAATTGTTAAGGTCAAACTGTTAAGACCTTCAACTGAAAATTATCCAGTTTAAAAGAGCTCTGCGGGCATAAGGTGTGATTATTTAGGTCATATTTAGGCTATCAGCTTTACTAAATGATAATTTTTATTTTGGGTGGTTTTCAGTTTTATTATTATGTACAGTTTATATATTAAATTAAGTCAATTGGATAAATAGAGAGGTAAAGAGACAAATTATAAATATTGGAAACCGAATATTTTCCAAACAAATAGGAACTACAATAGAGAGGACTACTTTTGTGTCACAAAACCTAAAAATATTAAACTAAGCAAATTATTTTTTTCTGTCAACATATTCCCACTGCCAGGCAGCCAGGCATGCTCCTAGAACACAAACATATTCTTTAAGGTAATTCCTAATTGCTAAGGCCGAAGAAGATGCATTCCGTGCCCCAAGCCGTAGAGGAATACTTTGTAAGGTAAGACTTTCTCTTGGTATATCATTTCTCCATCTTCCCAGAACTAAATTTCCATTTAGCTCTCTCAACATCACCTTTCTGAAGATAAAGGGAATTCTTCTTTTTTCTAATATAATTGTGCAAACAGACAATTGCTTTTGCAATATTATCGACTGTCGATGGATGAGCATTAATGACTCTATGCAAAATTCTAAAACGAGCCACCATTATGCCGAAAGTATTCTCAATCACTCGTCTGGCCCTCGACAATCGATAGTTATATACTTTCTCTTGTCTTGTCTTCGCCCCCATCCTTGAGCGGCTAAATGGTTGCATCGAATTTTCTCTCAGAGGAAAGGCCTTATCACCTACAAAATAATGTGGGATTCTATCTTCCTCCTGACCATAAGGAAGACCTTTTGCTTCTGGCAGATTTAAGTCATTTTTCAGTAGTTTTTTTCCAAAAACCGACTGATGCAATACACCTCCGTCACTTTGTGAGCCGTAGGCCCCAATGTCAACATATGTAAAAAAGTAGTTCCCATCACAAACTGCTAATAGTGCTGTGCTGAAACTCTTCTTGTAATTAAAAAAGGTGGAACCGGTATGTTGCGGTGCTTATATCATAATGTGTTTGCCCACACAATTTGGCAAAGACCACTTTTGACAAAAAACTTCTGACATTTCTTTCAAATCTTCGAAAGATGGTGTAGGTAAAACTCTATCTTTTAATTTGTCCCATATAATAGCGCATGACTCTCTTATAATGTTACACACCGTAGTTACTCCTACTCTAAATCCATAGGCCAAAATGGAATATGAATCTCCGGTTGCTAAAAATCTCAGGGTAATTGCTAATCTAAAATAATAGAAATTATTACAAAGATAATAAGAATGTAGTAGGTAATAAAAGGGTACATATTGACAAACAGGTACATTTATACCAATGAGATGTTGTACAGAGCAGGAGTAGGCGACACCCACCAGCGTATTTTAGATCAATTACTGCATGACAGATGGCTCTCAATTCGAGAAACAGCCCATATTGCTCTGTACCTCGCTGGTTATCGCAACCAGAACGAAGTGAAAAGAGTGTAGGTGGTCACCAATTTGTCGATCAACCCATCTGCATACTAGTTTCGGGGTCTACCCCTCATCAGTACAGCTTTGGCTGGTCGACAAATTGGAGACCGTTCAGAGGCTTGAAGCCGGAAATGTACGGAGTACCGGTGAGATGTTGTACAGAGCAGGAGCAGCCAACATCCACCAGCGTATTTTAGATCCATTACTGCATGGCAGATGGCTCTCAGTTCGAGAAGCAGCCCATATTGCTCTGTACCTCGCTGGTTATCGGAACCAGAACGAAGTGAAACGATCAGTACAGCTGTATGATGAGGGTTAGCCTCGAAACTAGTATGCAGATAGGTTGATCGACAAATGGTTGGCCACCTACACTCGTAAATTTATACCAACCTGCATCCTGGAGATATTGGCTCCCTTAATGAGCTTCTGAGCAATGATGGTCCTAAGATTGATAACAATTTATCGAAACAAATTATCATAATAACGTTTTTCCTTTCGTAGTAATAATATCGGATGTACTCCATACTTTTTGGATTTGCGCGGCTTTTTATTACATGTTATCACGCATTTCTTTTTCTGCAACAAAAGACTTTGCAGAAGCATTATAACTGAACTAATTTTACTTTCTTGTGATTCATCGTTGGTTTATATGTAGTATACTTTCAACCTAAAGTTTTAATAACTATCGACAACTCGTGTCAGCACGGATTTCAAAAGCTTGCAATCAATTTTGATGGCATGGGCACGCGTGCGTGCACGTGCTGAGCATGAATTGAATTGTAAATGGAAACATTTGACAGCCAATGAGCAAACAAGCTGGTCGAAGTTTCACTTCAATTGCAAATTGATTAGAAATGCACCTTAAAGGTGCATTTCTAATCGTCCGTCAAAATTGTTTGCAAGCTTTTGAAATCCGTGCTGACACGAGTTGTCAATAGTTGTTAAAACTATAAGTTGAAAGTGTACTACATTTAAACCAACTATGAATCACAAAAAAGTAAAGTTAATCCAGTTAATGCTTCTAATACATATAGGTATTTTAGTTTTAAGTAACAAATATAAACGAATAGTCTAAATAATGTTTTGTGGAATGACCTCTTAATGTATATGACAGACAAAAACCAATTTGTGTTTGACATGACATTGAAAATGCATAAATTCCAATCCAGCACGCGTGCCGAAGTTTCACTTCAATTGCAAATTGATTAGAAATGCACCTTAAGTATACTTAAATTTTCCTTGGTGCGAACAGGCATTAAAGACACAAAATGACACTCAATATGTCATTTTATGGAGCTTAAGAAGAGCACTCTCCAATTAAAAAATTTCTTCCATCACTAGTAGTTAACGATCCACAGGAAATTGAAGTTTAGAGGAATTTTCATATTTATCCAAATAATTCGACCACCACTGAAAATGCGGCAACCTCGAAATGGAATCTTAAAGAAGCTCAACAGAAGGCAACTTCTTCTTAATTTAAGCGACCGTAATTTTAACTCACCATTTCGGAGATAGCACTAATAGGAATTCTAAAAGAACCCTGTATATACAGATAACAACATATCATTTTAGGACATACAAACCCAGCGTCTCGAAGACAAAGTTGTCGCCGTCAAGGAGGTATCGCTGAAAAGTTTAGAAGTTTGCAGTAAGGTTGAATTGGTATATCTGGATCTAGATTTGAATTTATCATTTGGAGCTTTGCAAGTGGCTCAAATATTACTGAATCATAAGGAAAATGTGAAACTGTTAAGTGGTACTAGCGATGACACAGTGCCGTTTGATGAACAAATGTTTTTTATTGGTAAGTGAAAATACCAGGTGCTCAACAATACGTCATCAAGAATTTCTGACAGAAAAGGATGGAGTGCTAATTTTGTTGCTCCTTCCTTTTTTTGTCCGTTAGCCAATTTGGTATTTTTTTATAACGCACCCCTTATAATAATTATTATATTTCAGCGACAAAGTTTTATATTGAAGCAATGGAAAAGTGGACCAAAAAGAAGCCAATCTCAATGTCGAAGCCCGGTAACTCTCTCAAGAGTGTGGTGACATCAAAGTTTAACATATCTGATCCGGGCAGGGTTTTGATGATTGGAGATAAGTCGGTATTGAGAAAAATGGTGAGAATAAATGTTTTAGAAACTTTGCACTTGCAGCCTCCAGACCGACATAGCATTTGGAGTACAATCTGGCTTCAAAACTTGTGTAGTGCTGACAGGGAATTGCCGATTAAGCGACATCGAGTCATGGGACGACACCAAGGAAGGCAAGCCCGACTATGTTGCCAATAGCTTGGAAGGACTTTGCCAAACAATTTAAGATTAATTAAGTCAATAGTTTAATTCTATTTATGTGTATGACTATATCTCTTTCTCGTCTAATTTAATAGTATTAGTAACTCCTTCTGGGGAGGGTGGAACTTGGATTGGATTGGGCTGAGGCATGACCAAATGCTGATACACTGGAATCTAATTGAACCTTTGGTTAATTTCTTTCTATCGCTTTAAAGACAACAAAATATCTTACGTAAGGAAATGTGGTATCGAACTTAATGTCCTTAGGATGAGTTGTTCTTTCAGGGATATTATAGTGTTCTCCCAATATCGGGTCTCTAAGCCTACTGCCATATATTTTAGCGTGGTCAATATGAATGAGGTCTTTTTGGGCCTGCTTTTGCAACTGTTTGATGGTGAGGCGTTTTGGGAAAGAACCTCCACATAACACCTAAAACGAGGTTTTTTTGAGACATTTGTTTTTCCAAGACCTCGAAGGTCAAACCCTTAAAGTAGTTGAGCTCGCAATTCGCTTCACGTCCGGTGGAATAGAAAAATCAAAATCATCCGGAACGCATTGGCCGTCTGATCCAATTTTCTTCCATGGTTTAAAAGTGCCTATAGTCTGAAGATACCTACCTCCCAGAGTCCACATTCTGGCACTGAAATCTGCACTACAACTGTGGGTTTTTTTAAGTTAACTACTGATCTGGTTTGAATTTATAAGTACTGACCTAATAAGAATTTTACAATCCTCGATGTAAGTGAGGCCAGACACTGGCATAAAGTGGGCCTTATAACTGTTAAGTAAGATGGGTTCAGGTTGACCTGCAATCATTCTTCTTGCCCTGCCTGAATGACAAAATCTAGTTTTGGTATTCTTTGGGATTTCCATAGTAGAAACGTTGGAAACACAAGTTGTTGCATTTTTAACTAGGGTCGTACTCACAAAGCGTAATGGATTATGTATTTGATTTGTGTGAATGATTCCAATGATGAATATTAAGAATCACCATTTGGTTTACAAACTTGCCAAAAAAATCCTTTTAAATAAAACTCTGTCAACATTGATGTTGATACTTCATTTTGAAAAAGCGCCAAAAGGAAATAAATTTTATTTGTTGAAGCCCTATTTGCTGGTGAAAGAATAACGCCAACTTTGGAATGAATCATCCTGTGTGTATGTAGCAAGCAACCGTTGTGAAGAGGATGGCGAAGGATTCTTTACTTTGTATACTCGTGGTGCTATGAACTATATTTAGTTGATTACGACGATGTTTATATTTACCCCATTTTCATTTAGTCAATCTGATATTTTCCAATTTCTCTACAACATGCAGAGAGTTGATTTATATAAGACATGTAATTTATACGTACTTTGACGGGCACTATCAAATTTAAAGAGAACTTAATTCTGTTTTGAATGGTTTAACAACTTTGAACTTATTACCTACAAACCTATCGCCCCACATAAATGGGAACATGAGACGGTACTTTGGCATGCAAATGTGCACTTTATCTTCTGGCAATATGCA
This sequence comes from Taphrorychus bicolor, assembly GCA_951812265.1. Lineage (NCBI taxonomy): Eukaryota > Metazoa > Arthropoda > Insecta > Coleoptera > Curculionidae > Taphrorychus > Taphrorychus bicolor. The sequence continues at coordinate 21,679,762 of OX638305.1, forward strand.
GTAGTTGATCAAAAGCCACGTTTTGATGTATCCAGCAGTAGAACCTGAAAACACGGATTTTATTTATTAGAAATATTGGTTGTGTGTAATGTGTAAAATGGAAAAGAGAGAAAAAAACTATGTATGCAAGGAAAGACAATATTATGGTTCCATCTTTAATATAATAACAAACAGGGCCAAAATTATGAAACAATCGTTTAGTGTGACTGACCACTACATTCACTCTCTACAATGGGTATAGCGGTTGAGGCCCATCTACAGACACACACATACACACCATAGGCCATAGCGATTGCTGGGTCCCATTTTCACACACTCACATACACGGGTCTTAGCGATCGTCAGACCTCCCCCCTCACTTACATAAAATAAACAGGGCTATAGCGATTGATAAGCCTCATTAATACACATACATACACGGCTTAGCGTTTGTTGGGCCCCATTTCCACTTACATATAAACTGCTAACAAAAAAGATCGATACGGCAAAATTTTTCGTCATGTTTAGGGATCGGATCTCGGAAATGCCTTAGCCGAAATTCATAACTTAAAGAGACTTTGGAAGATCGTTTCTTCTAGAATCAGGGAGGGAGGCTAGTTTTAAACCAAATTGATTTTCTAAATGATATACAGGGTAAAGAAAAAAGCACTGCGAAATGGTTGCATTTCAACCCACTGCAATTGGTACAAAAGAAATTACGGGGGTTTTTCAAAAAGTGTGCGTTTTCTAATAAGTTGCCCTGTATCGCGAGAATGCCGCTGCCGATTTTAATGACGTAAATTATCTCCAAAAGACAAACGATTGTAAAATCAGCCGCGTACACTCAAGTTTAACAAAACCTTTCTATTCCACGTTGCATAAAAATGGCAAAAAATTTACTGAAAAACTGATCAATATTTTGTTAATAAGGAGGTCATGGCGGGTGTTCTAACTTTAAGCCTCTTATTGTAATTACATTTAAGAGCCATGGTCGATATCTCGGGACGTTTTTGGCAGTTTTTTGTTTATTGGCCTACAAAAAAAATTAAGGGGTTTTTTCAAAATGTGTGCGTTTTCTTACAAGTTGCCCTGTATCGCGAGAATGCCGCTGCCGATTTTAATGAAATAAATTATCTCTAAAACATAAGTGATTGTAAAATCAGTGACGTCCACTCAAGTTTAATAAACCTTCTCTTCCATGTTTTACAGAATGGCAGAAAATTTACTGAGAAACTAATGAATATTTTGTCAATAAAGCCGCCATGGAGGGTGTCCTAACTTTAAGGCTCTTCTTTTAATTACATTTCTCGAGAAATTTGGCAGTTTTTGATTTTTTGGCCTACAAAAATTATTACGGGGGGTTTTCAAAAAGTTTGCGTTTTCCTATCAGTTGCCCTGTATCGCGATAATGCCGCTGCCGATTTTAATGAGATACATTATTTTTAGAATATAAATGAATTACAAATCTGTGGCATAGACTCATTGTACAAGAATTCCAAAAAATTTAATGAGAAACTGATCAATATTTTGTTAATAACGACGCGATGGCGTGCCCTACTTTAAGGCTGTTATTGTCATTACATTGAAGATCCAAGCTTGATATGTCGGAACGTTTTTGGTGCTTTTTTGTTTTTTGGCCTACGAGAAGAGTTACGGGGCGTTTACAAAAAGTTTGCACATTCTTATAAGTTACAGTGTTTTGCGGGAATAAAATTGCCCTCAAATCTCAGAGGAACGAGTGTTCTGAAATTACCCTAGCTACCAAATGTGTGGGTTGAAATGCAACCATTTTACAGTGTTTTTTTCTTTACCCTGTATATCCTTTAGAAAATCACTTTTTTTTTACCTCGTTTAACTTTTAACGTTTAAAATTGACCTCCCTCCCTGATTCTACAAGAAACGATCTTCCAAAGTCTCTTTGAGTTACGAATTTCGGCTGTGCCATTTATGAGATACAGGTCCCTAAACGTGACAAAAAAATTTTGCCGTATCGATCTTTTTTGTTAGTATTTTATTTCTCAGCTCAGTTGCTGCGACTTCAGAATTTTAAGTGAAGTGACATTTCATAAGTTTGATAAATATCAGGTAGCGGTTTTGGGGATTTTTGTTTTTTTGATTCCGAATAAAATATACGAGTACCATTACCATTACCATACCTACTATTCAAAAATGTTATAAGGTAAACTAAAACCTACAAAATTATGTACTTAATTGTTTTTATTGTGTCAGTAGATTTGCATTTTAAAGATTTTACATTGAGAGCTTTTATTGCCGCCCGTTTAAGAAAGTTTTTCCGTCAGAGTGCATTTTTTTTATTTAAATGGATAAATAAGAATTAGGGATATTAATTAAATAAACAAAGTATGACATGTCAGAGACATAAATTTAAATTATCTGTCACATATTAATTTTTTTGGTTTCTTAATTTAAAAAATGTCGTTACTAAGTGAGAGAGAATTAGAAATTATTGTGAGGTAAGTTTTAGAGGTCTTTTGGCAATGTAGAATAAGAAAAGTAATAATTTTAAACAGGTTGCGCCGGCGAGGTCTGAGTTTAAGCAACATTGCTGACTTACTAGGCACATCTAAGTCGACGATTCAACGGGCACTTCAAAGAAGACAAAATTATGGTGTTCCTGCTTATAAAATGCGTGGGAGTTGCGGTCGCACAAAAGTTACGACCCCTAGAGAAGATCGGCTAATTAATTTGTCTGTCAGGAGGACAAGGACTCTAAATGCCAGCAAAATAAAAGCAAGAGTGCAAGCAACAACGGGGACCAACGTATGCACCTCCACTGTCAGAAATCGTTTGCATGATAGAGGACTACATGCTAGAAGACGTGCCGCATGTCCAATGCTTCCACGTATCCATCGAGTTTCTCGAAGACGTCCTGCAGAAGAACATTTGCACTGGGGAATAGCAGAGTGGAACAATTGCATGTTTTCAGATGAATGTAGATTTTCGTTGAATGCATCAGATGGACGTATTTTAGTGTAAAGAGGGCGGAATGAACGAAACCTGGAAGAAAATATGGAAGCCAGAGTGCCATTTGGGGGTGGAAGTGTGAGTGTGCGGGGAGGAGTAATGGGGAATGGAAAGACTGACTTAGTGGTTTTAATTGGGCAAACTATGAACGCAGTTAGATATCGAGACTTGTGTATGAATGAAATTGTTATTCCCTTCGCTCAGAACTTTGGAGATGATTTTATCTTAGTTGACGATAATGCACGTCCACACCGAGCTCGAATTATTAACGAAGTTCTGAGAGAGAATGGCATCGAGCGCATGAATTGGCCTGCTAGGTCGCCTGATATGAATGTTATAGAGCACGTGTGGAGCAGAATGAAACTAAAGCTGAAAAAGAGAGAGCAAGAATTTCAAAATGTGGATGAATTAGCAGTGGCAGTGAGGGAAGAATGGGAAGCTATTCCCCAGGAGTTTATAAGACATTTGGTGGAGAGTATGCCGAGAAGGGCGGCTGAAGTAATGCGAGTTTTAGGTGGGCCTACACATTATTAGCGTCTCCAGTCTCCATGTTTAACTACGGAAATGAAATGCCTATCAACCTTCATTGAGATATCTCTGGCGGTTTTACAGAATGTCAATAACTTCCTATTTTTAAAATAAAACTAACACCCTATAACTTTTAAACGAAAAATTGTAGACAACTCATATGACAGACTCTCCCCTTAAAATTGACCAGATTGTTTAAGGTGTTCATTTTTTTCCATTTAATTTTTTGTTGTTGTATAAAATTAAACTGAGGCGTTTTACTAACTATCAATCTGCCTCGATTATTTTAAAATTAATGAACTTTTAAAGTTTTTTAGTTTATTGACGTGAGTATTCCCGCAAAACACTGTAACTTAAAAGAAAGTGCAAACGCCCCGTAACTCTTCCCGTAAGAGTCTTAAAGTTAGGACACTACCGTGGAGTCTTTATTAACAAAATATTGATCAATTTCTAATAAAATGTTTTGCCATTCTTGTACAACATGGAATAGAAATGTTTTATTAACCTTGAGGGTACCTCACTGATTCGTGAATAATTAATCTTTTAAAAATAATTTATCTCATTAAAATCGGCCGCGACATTATCGCGATGCAGGACAACTTATAAGAAAACGCAAACTTTTTGTAAAACCCCTGTAATTTTTTTTGTAGGCCAAAAAACAAAAATCACAAATCAAAATGTAATCAGAATAAGATTCCTAAATTTAGGGCATCTGCCAAGGCGTCGTTTTTAACAAAATATTAATCAGTTTCTCATTACATTTTTTGCAATTCTTGTACAACGGAATAGAAATGTTTTACTAACCCACGGTACGCCACAGATTCGCGAATCATTTGTCTTTAAAAGATGATTTATTTCATTAAAATCGGCAGCGGCATTCTCGCGATACAGGGCAACTTATAAGAAAACGCACACTTTTTGAAAAACCCTCGTAATTTTTTTTGTTGGCCAAAAAACAAAAAACTGCCAAAAACGTCCCGAGATATCGACCATGGCTCTTAAATGTAATTACAATAAGAGCCTTAAAGTTAGAACACCCGCCATGACGTCCTCATTAACAAAATATTGATCAGTTTCTCAGTAAATTTTTTGCCATTTTTGTACAACGTGGAATAGAAAGATTTTGTTAAACTTGAGTGTACGTCGCTGATTGTACAATCATTTGTCTTTTGGAGATAATTTACGTCATTAAAATCGGCAGCGGCGTTTTCGCAATACAGGGCAACTTATAAGAAAACGCACACTTTTTGAAAAACCCTCGTAATTTTTTTTGTTGGCCAAAAAACAAAAAACTGCCAAAAACGTCCCGAGATATCGACCATGGCTCTTAAATGTAATTACAATAAGAGCCTTAAAGTTAGAACACCCGCCATGACGTCCTTATTAACAAAATATTGATCAGTTTCTCAGTACATTTTTTGCCATTTTTGTACAACGTGGAATAGAAAGGTTTTGTTAAACTTGAGTGTACGCCGCTGATTTTACAATAATTTGTCTTTTAGAGATAATTTACGTCATTAAAATCGGCAGCGGCATTCTCGCGATACAGGGCAACTTATATGAAAACGCACACATTTTGATAAACCCCCGTAATTTCTCTTGTGGGCCATAAAACTAAAAACCGCCGAACATGTCCCAAGATATTAGTCAAGGTCCTCAAATCTCATAGAAACGAATGTTCTGAAGATACTCTAGCTACCAAATGCAGTGGGTTGAAATGCAATCATTTTGCAGTGCTTTTTTCTTTACCCTGTATATCATTTAGAAAATCACTTTGGTGTAAAACTAGCCTCCCTCCCTGATTCTAGAAGAAACGATCTTCCAAAGTCTCTTTAAGTTATGAATTTCGGGTAAGGCATTTCCGAGATACAGATCCCTAAACATGAAGAAAAATTTTGCCGTATCGATCTTTTTTGTTAGCAGTTTATATACCCGGCTTAGCGTTTGTTGTCCAAAGACAGAACGCCTAGACATTCTCTCCACTGTTTAAAAGCTCCCCGATAGGCATTCCTGTGGACCCTCTACCACGTAAAACCCTTAACCTCCCTGGAAAGGTTGCACCGTCCGCTGTTTCCATCCCTTAGCTTAGTTATTATTCCGTGTCCCTATCGTTTTTTCCTTGTTATTCAAGTGCTTGTCTGTCAATTCACATACCGTTTATTTTCTACTTCTACGGTACTTTATTCCGAAAAAGGGGTCACCATTTCTAGCATTAACTGACATTGATCGAAGAAACCGATATAAATTTGGTAAATCAATTAAACAAAGAGCAATTTATCCGTGAACTACAAAAGTTTAATTTAGAGATAACCTGTTGGAGTTTTAAAAAGGCGATTGCTAATATAGCCACAGTATAATGAATAATACATTATATCAGTATCGTCAGTTCGTGTCGGCACTTTTGATATTTCCAAAACTAAAGCGTGCCGTAAATTTTCTCGAGTAGTTACGAGGGGACAAACACATGCGATGCACTGCCAAAGCCTTGCCAAAGCCTTGCCAAAACCGGTTTGGTGGTGCACCGGCTGGCGGCCGGGCGGACGGGGCAAGGGGAGGGGAGTTTAAATTTTTTGACCGACTGAAGTTACTGATATAATGTATTATTCCTTATACTGTGATGTAGCTAAGAGGTCGTAAAAGACAAACGATTGTTTCACATAATACCGAAGATGAATCAGAATCCGAAACTGAACAAGTAGATTTAACAATCCAAAACATCGAAAGAATTGACCACCACTGTTACCGCACTGCCATCGAATGTGAATACCGAACGAAATTTTCGTCAACGCTTTAACGTTACCGCACCATTACCATATGAAAATGCTGGAAGCGTTGACCGACAGTTTGCTACTTTTACCGAACCGTGCTATTCTGAGATTCCAAATTCATTCCATATACAAAATCAACCGACCGTGACAGCTTCAAATGCTCAACCAATGTTACAACCACTAGTTAACGTGCTTAAATGGAATTTATACTTTGATGGAAGTAACAATACAATAGATTCTTCATAGAGCGATTATACGAGATATGTGTTGCTCGAAACATCGATGTCACTCAGTTTCTGGATCATATGCCAATATTGCTACGGGGGCTTTATCCTCTAAATTTTGCAGAAAACTTAGAAGCCGAAATTAGTCGCGGTTTCAACGACCTAATGAACCGACCTATAGACTCTAATTCGCAGGCATGGTGTAATTAGTGCCCCACAAGAGTTGCAACTTACTGACTGAATTTAGGCAGCAACTTTGGAAACTGATTATTGCGATGTGGTCAGTTTCTCTAAAGCAATTAGGGAGATAGAAGTCTAGTTTTAGAAGCTAAGCGGAACACAACTGATCCAGCGCAGACCTCCATACCAATCCAGACCGCGAAACCCTAGAGCTCCGTTAGTTTGTCCGAACCCCAATGTTAACGAACAATGACAAAGTTATGAAAATAACCATGTTAACCGACCTTCGACATCCTAACAAAACTATACTAGCCTGAGAACCGATAAAAGACTTGTTTGCTGGGATCAGGACATCTACCGTAACCGTCCGAAAATATTTTGGTCAAGATGTGAAACCGAAGTACTTTTAACTGGGAACTGTGTTTGTAATCAGATGGAAAACAGAAACGGGATCGTGATAATGCACTCAAACCCTGAATAACAGGACCTCCACCATTAACCGTAGATTAAGTAATAGGGTACCGATAACCGATAACCGACCGCATATTTCCGTTATTGTGTATGAAAAGCCATACACCGCCCTAGTTGATACTGGCTCTGCTTGTTCCTATTTAGGAAATGCACTCGCTCATGTTTGTTTAGAGTTAGGAAGTTCTAAGGTTGGAGCATCTATAGATACCGCTGTGGTGGCGAACGGAACCATGGTCGAGATTAAAGGAAAATATACACGGTCGCCTTTTCTTGGATGGAAACTTAAAGTTTAACTTGACGGTAAAATGTTTATGTGTGGGGCCCATCAAACGCTTTGATCCATGTGTCCTGTATGAGTGGGGACCAACAAACGCTAAGCCTGTTATATATGTGTAAGTGGAAAAGGGGCCCAACAAACGCTAAGCCGTGTATATGTATGAATGGGGCTCAACAATGGCTTTGGCCTTCATATGTGTGTAAATGAGGCTCAACAACCGCTAGAGCCCTGTTTATTTAATGTGAGTGGGGGGGAATCCGACGATCGCTAAGACCCGTGTATGTGTGTGTTTGATAATGGGGTTTACAAGGATCGGGGCTTCGGTCGGTTTATATACGGTTCTACTTCTAGGATTCGCGATGTTTACTGTTCAACGGCTGGCGATCGAATCCCCGAACGTTTGCTCCTCAGCTCTTTTATGTGGAAACAAAACTGAAAACAAAGTATCTAAGGACTGGTTATATCCAAAGATTGCAAGTCGTTCACCAGAATTTGAAGGAAAGTAGAGAGTTTGTGGGAGACCCTCCTCCTCCCAATCCCACTCCTCCTCCGAAAACCTATGAGAGCTCAAACTCCTCTTCCGAAAACCTATGAGAGAGCAAACTCCTCCTCCGTCCGATACACAACCATTGCCCCACCACCATTACCCCCACCATCATTATTTACTTATATAAATATTGAAATGCAAGTTGTGGTACAAACAACAAGAGATAGTTTATAGTTGAAAAGGGTTTATTTACAAAAATGTCGTTCTCTAAATTTGCTAGTCAAAGTAATGATTACTTGTCGAATAGTAAGAAAAATAGTATGAGTGGAGCAAATAAGAATGTTTTAAATATTGTGAATACAAAGTTTTTTTATCTTAACAGTTCTTTCACAAAATTTGTTTTAATTGGAATTAGTGTAAACGACTTTTCACCCAAAATAGTAATTGGAGGCAGAAATGGATTCTACATGACTTTGAGTGAAGATGAGTGGATCACCTTTTGCAAGTATGAAGGTGTAATTGCAAATTATTTCTACTATCCTGGTGTTGATACATTCAATGTGAAAACATTATTTTAAGTTTTGAGAAAATTAATGTTTTTCCAGTTCTAAAGATTAACAAGGCAGACTCTAATTATATCTATCTTGGCCAGGAATCCATTGATAGTTTGTGGAAACTGAAAGATTTGATAGCATATAGAATTTCTATTATGAAAGAACAAAACTTTGAAAATTACTTTAATGTGTACAAAACATCAACTGCAAATCAAATTGGCGACTTGCTCACCAATGTTACATTAAAATAAAACCTGTTTTTACTTTGCCCACTGCATGGTTAGAGAGTGGCGGTCGATTACTATATATTTCAATGCCTGATGCACCTCTGTACTCAGTATATTTCTAAAACAAGTAGAAAGTTGCTCTTGACTCTTATATTTTAAAAAGTATTCCATTTGATCCGCCAGTTCAACGTTAGTGCTAGTTGCTTTTGACCCGTTTTTAAGTATTCCATTTGCCGGTATTACTTTTGCCAAACGATGCAGAACTACTATTTCCTGGAATTTGAAAGTGAAGTCAGTGGTGAAGTTGTAGACGTGCCCGGTGCTGTACAACGTTTAGAACGGTTTGTTTCTATTGATCATCAGGAATTTGTGGAATACAGGCGAGATAACAACGAATTGGAAAGACGTGAGTTCGCTTTGCAAAATATAGACTTGAACTTAATGGTGGAAACTTCTGAGGAGGAGGAAAGTGAAGATGAAGGAATAGGTATGGACATTCAATCAGAAATTGCAGACGTGGGTGAAGTGAGAGTGAGTGATGTGTCACTTCAGGAAGTGAACCAATTGTGGTATGAAAGAAAAAGCTTTTGCGTATTTCAATCATATGCGCAAATAATCTCAGTGTTTGGGGGGACGTATGCCTTGTGTTTCTTATGCAATGAAAACCACTCTATTGGTCCATATGGTGGGACCTTTCAATTTGTTAATTGTCACTACAAACGAGCCCTAGAATATAATAGTATCGATTTAAAATGTTGTATGTGTTATACGACTCTGTTCTTTGTAACACCGAGTCAGGATTGCTTATTCTGTAATACATTTGAAACTAAGCTCATAAACACTAATGGATCCATTCATCCAGAACTTTAATTTCTGAACATTTATTTATGTTATAATTATTTCTTTTTTTAAATAATTCATCATTTCATCATTTCTTCTAGACGTGTTATGTAGCAATAATTTTTTAATAGTTAATCTGTCCAACAAAAATTTGGATTGTAATTGATGACTATTTTTTTTTAACTTTTGGAGTTAAGAGCAATTTGTGTTTTTAGAAATGCATGGAGTCAAAACAATTGTAATATTTTTATAAAAAATTTGGATTGTAATTGATGACTATTTTTTAAATTTTAGTAGTTAAGAGCAATTTGTGTTTTTAGAAATATACTGAGGCAAAACAAATGTAATATTTTTATTTCCCAATTTCCTTAAACTACACAACTTCTTAAAACTATTAATTTTTTCTCATTGTGAAAATATTATGATGTCTTATTACATCTTTTTAAGTTTCAATCAAATAAGAATAACTTTGACGACAATATGGACATTTTTTTGACTTCAATGATGACAAACAGCATTTATCTGTCCATCTTATAATACATTGCAAACAAAATTTATGATTACAACTATTTGGGTGACAGACCTCATTCACTTCTTCGAAACAAATGATACAAGTAACTATTTCTTCTTCATTTCCTTGTTCCTTAGTTGCACATTCCATTTCAAAATCGATTCTGTCTTCCTCACTTGGATAAGGCGGAGAGGAAAAGATGCTCATATCTGCAGTGATCAAATTGATAAAATGACTAGGTCTTGATAAGTCTACACTTGGATCAATTGTAGACAAAACACTGTCTATGTCTTCATAGCTCAAATCAATTAACTCATTATTTGGTAAGTCAATTAATGGTGTCAATTCCGTTAATTCAGTTGTGGGCTCTATGGGTTCATCTTCTTCAACTATTGGTGTTAACTGAACTAATTCACTCATACTTATTTTACTAATATCTGTCTGCTTATACTTTGTAACCCAAACTAATCTTCGAACTTAAACGCTCGTATAAGTATCATGCAGTGTTAGTGGTGGGGCAATGGTTATGTATCGGACGGAGGAGGAGTTTGCTCTCTCATGGGTTTTCGGAAGAGGAGTTTGCTCTCTCATAGGTTTTCGGAGGAGGAGTGAGATTGGGAGGAGGAGGAGGGTCTCCCACAAACTCTCTACTAAGAAAATAAACACATTTTAAAAGCTGCCAAACATTCTTTAAGTTAACTTACATCTTCGTTACAATATTTTTGATACGTTTTTAATGTTTTAAACGGTGATCAAATTTAGACTAATTCTCAACTAATGAGGTTTCAGAATTCATCGTGAAACATAACTTTTATTTGTGGATGTAAATTGGCGGATTGGGACAAGGCAGCAATAAGTACTACAACCTCTTCGCCGACGTTTTGTTTAATTTTACATTAAACTTCATCAGGGCGGTGAATGACAATAATAAGAACATTAGAGCTAATATTAAATCATTTGAATGACATATAAACCTCGAGATCATCATGTACGTTGCCTGTAGTCTTAAATATAAACATTATTAGAGCATGCGAGGTTTAGGTAAACGTTGTTAACATGGACCAGTGGGATAACAGTTTAATCACCACTATACACAAAACTATCCAACACTTGTTCCGTCACAATTAAAATATAAAATGATTAAAGTTAAAATACATCTACAAATTAAAAGATCGTAAACAGCCAACCACACGAGAACAGACCGAGTGTCACACTGATAAGTCCAGCCTTTCCCATGTTATTATTTACGCCACGATAAAATTCCAACATTCCACGGTGGTAAAGATTGCCCATGAACAAAATAGAAATAAAATTGAAAGTATTCTGCCATTAGTGGGTCTTATGGAACCCTGCAACATTTTTATGTATTAAGCAACTATAAATTACACTTAAACCTTGGGTGTGGTTCTAAAGTTTACAGATTGTTCTCTCTTCTTATTAATGAAAAGCATCTCTGATATGTTACGCTTCTTATAGTTACTTTCTACATCTAGGATGCTGGGTATTGCAAAATTGAAATTATGGCCTGTTTCAAAATGGTGGGTTGCCAAAGCAGTTTTTTCTTTCTTATTAATATGGCGAATGTTGCAATCATATTGGTGTTGTTTGAGTCTTTGTGCTAATTTATTTCTAGTTTGACCAATATATTGTTTGACGCAATTTATGCACTGTACACCTCAAACCTATCCAATAATGGAGTTTTACTCTTAATTCTGGAGTACAAATCAGCAACCTTCTTTTATGGATATAGAACAATTTTAACTTGTTCACTCTCCAAACAGTGACGTAGATTTGTACTGTCCTGACACTAATGGGATTTTTAGATATATTTTGGTGGCTGTAAATTGTTTGTAAGTTCCGAAATTTCTCTAGACTCACTCGAAGGTTGCAATAACCTGTTAATTACTTTAGAGGGAAATCCGTTAAGACTGGATAAGTATTTTAATTTTCTCAAAATTCTTTTCCCACAATGTATGATGACTTAGTTTTATGACCCTATTTTTGAGAGAATTAAGAATTGCAACCTTCTGTGTTGATTTAAAATCTCCCAGAACTAGTTGGATTTTGGTACCAATCTGTGATGATTGAGGAGTTAAGTCTAATCACCATCGTGTCAAGGAATGGAATTTTGTTATTCGTCTCCAATTCTATAGTGAACTGAATAAGTGGAATAAAAGAATTGAAGCACTCAAGAACAAGCTCTCCGGAATTTTCTGGGATGCACGTTAACATGTCGTCAACATAAAGATACAGAAAAGGTAGTTCAAATGGAAGCTTGGGGATAACAGTGCTCAAAACATGATGCATGCACAAAGAATGGTGACAACGGGTTACCCATGGCAGTTCCGAAAACCTGGGAGTAAAAACTGTCCCCACCAATTTGTAGATGTATTTTAACTTTTAATTATTTGAATTTCAATTGTGACGGAACAACTGTTGGATAGTTTTGTGTATAGTGGTGATTAAACTTTTATCCCACTGGTGCATGTTAACAACGTTTAAACCTCGCATGCTCTAATAATGTTTATATTTAAGACTACGGGCAACGAACATGATGATCTCGAGGTTTGTATGCCATTCATATAATTTAATATTAGCTCTAATGTTCTTATTATTGTCATTCACAACCCTGATGAAGTTTAATGTAAAATTAAACGAAACGTCGGAGAAGAGGTTGTAGTACTTATTGCTGCCTTGTCCCAATCCGCCAATTTACATCCACATATTATTTCTCTGGGACGCAATCATATTCACATTATAACTCTTGTTATTGTATGTTATTGTATAAACCGACAAACGAAGACAGCGTATTTCAGAGATGTATTCTTGCCGATTTGAGTTAAGTAAGTTGAATCCAAAAATGCCTTCCAAGGGAGCCAGGGCGCTTTGAAGATGGCCCTTTACGACATTTTTTTTTTATTTCTTTGATTATGTTTTCTAGAAAGAGTAAACCATCTTATCCAAAAACTGTCTTCTACGGAAGCTAGGGCGCTTTGAAGATAGCCTTTTGACATTGTTTTGCTTTAAGTTTCTTAGATTGCTATTTTATCTAAAAAAACCAAACTTAGGTTGTGGGTTAATTCTTACATAAGCGATCTTATGATGTACACGTGAAAGATCACATGATCTTTCACTTGCAATCCTAGGCAACACATTTGGGGAGGGGCAACTGATATTTTTAATAATATTTTTAAGATCCTTGACTTTTCGGTATTTTTTATTTCAAAATTGAAAACATCAGAGTATTTTAGGTGGAAAAGTTGCCCTTGTACCAATTTGCTAAAATTTACCGTAAGCGTTAAAGATCAAATTAATTTTTTTGGTTTTAAGTTTGCATAATTTCAAATATACAGAGTTTTTGCTAAATTCACTAGTAGACTTTAAAAAAACAATTAGTTGAAATTTAATGTTGAATAATGTCTAAATAAAGAAAGCTCATGAAACTCAATTTTTCTGTAACAGACACATTGGATTCAGGAGAAGGCTCCTTTTAGACTTTGGACCTTTTGAGGCACTTGGTAGATTTTTAGAAGACTTCCAATAACCCTTTCTTCAGGCTTCAGAAGACTTCATATTACACAAAGCTTCAAGTCTCTCGAGTTTAAGCTACTCGTTGTAAACTTTTCTGCAGAGAGGACCTTTGGAGAAAGAAAACTAATAAAACTCAATTTTTTGTAGCAAATATCTTGGATTCAAAAAGCTTCTTTCAGACTTTGATGTCGTTTTGAAGTTTTGAAGGAAACTTACTGGACGCAAAAACGCACGAAATGGTCATTTCGGCTGAGCAACCCTTTTTTCAAGCTTTAACTAGAATTTAAGATAAAAACTCAAAAAGCTTGACTTAAAAAGCTTTTAGTTGAAACTTCAGAGGGCTTCTTCCTCTGGAGTTTAAGCTACTCGTTGTAAACTGTTATAAATAGGGAATCTTCGAAGAAAGAAGGCCAACATAACTCAATTTTTTTGTAACAAACATCTTGGATTCAGAACGCTTCTTTCAGACTTTGATGTCGTTTTGAACTACTTATTTTTCGAAAAACAGTACTGAGCGCGAAGATTCATAAAACGTCCATTTTCGCTGAGCAACCCTTTTTTCATGCTTCAGAAGACTTCATCTAGGATTTGAGAGAAAAATGCAAAAAAAATTGTTTAGCAGCCTTTGTTTCTCTGTAGTTTAAGCTATTCGTACATTTTTCTGGAGAGTGAACTTCCGGAAAATAATCTAAAAAAATACTACCAGTGTTTGGCGTCCCAATAAACTAAGTAGTAGGTGGATTAGCGGGATGGGGACGAATAACGACAATTCAGCTTTTATCAATTGCCAACGTTTCGACCATATATTGTGCTTTTTATCAAGGCTCTTGATATGCCGAAGTACTGTACACTCTTTTCAAAAACGTGTCCATTGTCCACGTCATAGGCAGAGGTTCTCATGAAGACAGCAAAACACCAATAAATGGTGTTTTGTAAATGGGTTTATGTTAATTTATTGGTGTTTTGTTGTCATCGTGAGACCCTCTGCCCATGACGTGGACAATGGACACGTTTTTGGAATAGAATGTACAGAACTTCGGCATGTCAAGAGCCTTGATAAAAACCACAATATATGGTCGAAACGTTGGCAATTGATAAAAGCTGAATTGTCGTTATTCGTCCCAATCCCGCTAATCCACCTACTAATCTAAAAAAGAACTTTTTTTGTGACCAACAACTTAGATTCAGGAGGATGCTCCTTTAAGCGTTTGATGTTCTTTTGACCCACTTAGTAGATTTTTAGAAGACTCAATGTGAAGATGCACAAAACGATTATTTTGACCGAGCAACCCTTTTTTCAAGTTTTAGAAAGTTTCAACTAAAATTTGATAGAAAAACTCAAAAAAACTTGGCTTAGGCAGTCTCTTGTTTAGACCCCAGTGGGACTTTTTTCTCCGGAGTTTAAGCTATTCGTTGTAAACTTTTCTGAAAATCTTTCTGGAATCTGGAGGAGAAAGGAGACTCATAAAATTAGTTTTTTTTTGTGAGAAACTGCTTGGAATTGGATTAGGTGACCTGAACGGCAAATAAGAGGGCCGAAGTGCTGGTTTTGATAGGTGGACGACACCTTTGTTATTTGAAGCCATGGCGAGGGCGAACTTCAAAACTTCCTCCTATACCTCAACTCTATCAAACCCAAAAATTCAATTCACTATGGAGATAGAAAATGACGAACGCCTTCCGTTTTTGGATATTGTGGTATCAAGGAGGCTGAGTGGGAAGCTTGCGCACACCGTTTATAGAAAACCAACACACACTGACTGATACCTCAATAACGGATCAAATCATCATCCGAGACAGAAAAGGGGAGTCATAAAGACTCTGTCTGCAAAAGCCAAGAGAATTTGTGAGCCGGTTGAATTGGAACGGGAATTGAAGCATTTGGAAAGAGCCTTTGGTTGGACTGGATACAGCAAGCACGAGTTCGATAGGGCCGTCTGTCCAAGAAATGTAGAGCGCCAGGAAGGAATAATGGGAGAATATGAAGAAAAGCGCGAATGGAGTAGTCTATCATACATCCACAAAGTAACGGATAGGATCGGCAGGCTACTGGAAGAGCACAATGTTAAAACTGTCTGTAAACCAACTCGTATAATACAACAGAGCTTGAGAGCGGCCGAACATCGCAGAAATCCCCTATTGGCACCCGGAGTTTACCGAGTTCCATGCAGCTGTGGCTCGGTATACATTGGCACCACAAAACGCAGTGTCTACTGTCTACACGAGGATTACGGAACACAAGGGGAGTTGCAGGCCGAGACAAACACAAAAGTCAGCAGTAGCAGAGCACGCTCTCTCCGAAGCTCACGACATCACATCCTTTTCAACGAGGTGGATATCTTATAGGTATCAATCCCAGCATTTCTATCCGAGACTAACGAGAAAGGGCAATGAGATCATTAAACACGACAACAATTTCAACAGGAAGGAGGAAATTACGTTTCTAAATGCATACTGGAAGCGAGTTCTACGACATATTTTAAGTGCGCCGAAACCCCGCGCCACTATTACTCCCACCCCAGTCCCTCCACTACAGCGCGACGGCGCCGCTGTGCGAATAAATACCACGGAGCTCACCACAGTCTAATCAGTCAACGTCGGGTAGCACAGGAGATTACGTCGCCCATTTCCTCATCGCCTTTAATAACGTCTGCCGCAGTAGTAGACGAAACGTCAGGAAGCAATTCCATTGGACCACGGCTTTATAACCCGGAAAACACTTTAGATAGGTGTTATATTAAAAAAAAAATAAGTTGATGTAAAAATAATATTTAATTATTAACGTATATTAATTAATAAACGTAAGGAAGATATTCCATTGGATCACGGTTTCAAAGTCCGGAAAACACTTTAGATTGTAAGTAATATTTGTTTGTCCGATATTCTTAAAAACTCTTTTTAAAGCCTACTAGTAAATTTAGCAGACTGTGTTATTTTGAAATTAACCAAAGATGAAACAAAAAAATTTGAATTTGATTTTTCTCTGTTACGGGACGTTTTAGCAACTTGGAACAAGAGCAGCTTTTTAACCAAAAATACTCTGAAGTTTTCGATTTTGATAACACAAAGACTAAAAAGTCAAAACTCTCTAAGGTTCCAACTGGAAGATCATTTTTATATCCTAAGAGTGCTTATTTAAAAATTAACGCACAACCTAAGTTTGGTTTTTCTAGATAAAAAAGCAATCTAAGAAACTTAAAGAAAAACAAATTCAAAGGGCTATCTTCAAAGCGCCCTAGCTTCCTTAGAAGAAATTTTTTGGATAAGACGATTTACCTCAAATCGGCATGAACACATTTCTGGAATAGCTATCTTCGTATTTGTCGGTTTAGTTTCCTGACACCTTGTATACTATGTTATCCCTTACCTATAAATAAGAATTCGTTGTTCTCATCCGTTGTCATCGAAATTACGTAATCACCTGCCTTGTGGACGGCTGAAAACGATGTGATAAATCCTCCTAAAACGTGGTGGTTCCACACTTGCACCACTCCGTTTTCTAGAGCAACTAAAAGAGTGCCCACTTGAGGGTCCGTTTTCCTGGAACACAGAAACAGCATGCAGTGTACGGCCAGTCTTCTGAGATTGAAGCATTCTTCGGGCATTTGTATGGTGGAGAGTCGACCCTTTCTGCCCATTACTTTAGGGCCTGCGGAAGATTTGTTTAGGAAAAAACTGCGATGGCAAAAAAATAGTACCGCTGAGCATTTTTTCCGGTCGGGGTAGTAAAGTACTTCGTTTCGAGGCTGTTTTTTTCTCAAAACCACCCGAAGAGCGGCTGCTGCGCCTTGAGGACGCGAATGACAATCTTTGGGCATATTTACTGAAATATTTCTTAAGCAATTTGCCCAACTGAGTCAAATTGATTGAGTTAACTACCCCATCAATGCCGATGAACTGTCTCTTTTATCCTTGACCTTATCGATGGTGAAGTGAATTTTGATTCTCTCCGTGGGGTTGGACACGACGAATTTCTTGTAGGGTTGTCCTGTTTCAAGACGCCACAAAATCAACTCGCCAACGTACGAACTGAATATTGCATTTAAAGTAGTTGTTTTTAGTTTGGTAGTAGTAGTACCTTGTGGCTAAAGTTTCAGGTACGCGTACAGCTCCTGCGCTAATGTCCTCGGAGTGTCTCAAATCCCAATTTTTGCTGAAAAATATTATAATAGACTCTCTATTGTCAAATATTAATTAAGTCTTAATTCGTGAGTTATTAGCGAGTCATGAGGTGTAAGAGGGGAAAAAGCTGCAAAGATTTACATATTTTTTTTTGGTTTAAACTGATTACAAATGCCACCCTTTTATTATGATTTATTCTGCTGAAATTTAGTACCCGATCTCTAAATTACATGATTGTAATTATTACCTGAAAGCACCCTCAGGTCCCACAGCCTCCCCGGTATCTGCAAATTCCGTAACCCGTTTGTTCCAACCCATGGCCATAATCCGATTTTTTACCCAAATTACGCACTGAACTTCGCACCAGGTTTCGATGTTCATGTTCCTCAAGCAGGTACCCGTGTTAAAATTCCATATTTTTAAAGTACCATCGTGAGCTCCTACAAAAATGTTGTTAGTTCGAGTTACGATATTTATACAAGGGATTCACTGTTTGACTTGATTTCAAGCTACTTGATTTGACTTGATTTCAAGTCAAGCCCAAGTGAAGTTTGAGGAAGTAAATGTCAAGTCACGTCAAGGACTTTTCTTTTCAAGTATTTGAAGAATCAATTAGTTGAACACGGCTTTATTATTTTAATTAGTTGATATTTACTAAACAAGGGTGGAAATATTTTTTTTGGTTAGTATCCGCAAATTGGCTTACGCAAGTTCAGTGGCTTTACCATCTTATGGTACCCACAGGGTGTCCCAACTCTATTTAGGCGCCACATATCACCTCTCTTTTAGATGTTAGGAAAGCAGTTTCAGACAAAATGGTGTTGGTTAAGAAACCTGCTTTTTATAAAAACGCTTATATTATTTTTTTCTTATTTTTGAATTTACCTTTGAACTCTAATAATATTTAATGCCTCGATACCGTATTCGCAATTTTAACTGTAAACGGTTTGAGTTAAAGTGGAACGGTTTTCATATTTTTACCTTAACTTGGCAAAATGGAATATTTTGAAACAGTATCTAAAAATTTATGTAAAAATCGTTTCAATCTAATTCAAACCATTCGTAATAATATAAAAAAAAAATAAACAAATAAAAATTTATGATATTTCAAACATAATAGTTTTGAAAACAGGTCAAACTTAGGGTATGATGAATGAAATATCATTAGAATTCAGAAGAGAGGGAATCCAAAAATGAGAAAGTATACAGGGTGTGAAGGCTTTCACGGCCGGTCATAATACTATCTAAAGTGTTTTCCGGGCTATAAAGCCGTGGTCCAATGGAATTGCTTCCTGAAGGTCACAACATCCTTTTTAATACAAGTGGCGCCATCTGACGACGACAGGTGCTTCCACTAGGGAATGCGAGATGATTGTGAAGCGATCCAAAAACCAGTTTTCTGCAGTATTGTCACTTCCCACAGACAAATGGCCGAAATTTCGTACCTACATTATCTGGGGGCGACATTTAGCAGAGTATCAGACTCATTTCTCTATCAGGCAGAGGAACCATAGACCGGTTTCGCTCTTATTAGAGCTCATCAGTATGGTATACCTCGAACCTGACAAAAAAACAAGTCTGAACGGCAATCTCTGACAGTAACGAGTAACGACAGTCGACATGACATCCAATCAATGACATTTACCATTTGACAATTGACCGCTGACCCTTCCAGCGTATTGACCATTCGAGAATTACGTCATTTGACATGTTTGCCCCCCCAAGGCAGTATGGCGGACCAACTTATTTAGATATGAGAGCGAACTTAAAACTTGATCTTGATTCTCATGTTTGATTTGAGATTTATTTATAGTATGTTCCAAAATTGTCTCTTTTAGGCAAAAGCTCCCAGGGAGGATTTATAGTTTTGTAGCTGTACGAAGTACGAAAGATAATCCTAAAAAGTCAAAACAAATTTGCTTTTCATAATGGTGTTGCCGTTTTTACTATTTTTTCATACTTTAGGTTATTTATGCCTGATTACAAGTTATGCAGGTGAGTCAGGATTAACCCTTTGTTTTCTGGTGTGCCCAAGGTGAGAACACTTAAATATTGTTACGATTCACAGCGACGCCGCATGGGAGGCGGGGCAACGCGTGTGGTTGGTGGAGCTTCGTGACCTATCCGCGCTGCGTCATGGCTGACACGAGTGATTTATTGCTCGGTTTAATCTAGAAGTTTACAACCTTTTTTTATGTGAGATTATTCAAGAATTTTTATCAAGAACTTTCTAGGTTTTTCTGTAATTTTAGGATTGTGTATAAAACGCGCTTAGCGCGCGCGGTTATGGAGTAGTCTTATTTTAAGCGAGCTATAAGTAAGCTAAAGTACGAAGCGATAATAGAAGGCTATAAAGTGTTAAGTAGTGAGCTATTTAGTAGTCGAATTTTAGTCGTGTGTATTTGTGGAATAAAAAATAGTGTTTTCGTGTTAAATCGCGACAATATTAATTATTTGATCGTTTCCTACTGTGGCTGCCGTGAAGCCACGTTTGGAGGCGTGCGCACAACACATTTTCAAGCCAGAAAATATATTGCTTCGATCGCGCGAGTCTCGTATTCGGTCAGTACGTTCTTGTACACACATTTACCATTATCTTGCACATTATTACCACGTTTTGTATTGTGTACAAGTGTTATTTTTGACCATAGCGGCCAAGCTGTTTGTTTATTTGCTTCCTAAAGGATTAGGAATTAGATCTTTAGGGATACCAAATTCTTATTGAATCGTGATACTAGTATTTTGATGGGGGGTTCAGGATGAGCACACTAGGACTTACACATGTGTTTTACTACAGGATGTCGAGTTGACGGATTCAATAAATTTGGAAAATCTAAATCCTGATGAATTATTCGATTGGTTAGAGGAAATTCCACAGAACAATGTCAGTGAACTGGGTGATGTCAGTGTAAGAACTGGGTGATGTCAGTCAAATAATATCTTGTCAAACAGCAATGCTGCTTTTGACATTACAAATTACCTAGTTATTGTGACTATTGGTCCTCTAGGCCTGAGCTAAGGGACCCTTTTAGCTAAGGGACCCTTTTATAAGTTCTGCCGTGGCCAGAAATCGATTTTCAAAAAAATTTTGGACTCTCTCCGGAAATATTGCACGTACGGAACTTCCGATGGTGGGAGGTGAAAGAGGACATCAAGAAGAGGACAACACAGTTGGATTCACTCTAATCGGTCCAGGCGTTCTCAAGTTACAGGCGGTCAAAGTTGAGAATTGGGAAAAAAGTTGTAATACCCCCCCCCATTTGGCGATTTTCAAAAAAATTTCGAAATTTGTTTTTGCTGTTTTTGATCGGAATGGCACGTTTGCAATCCCCTGAGAACATAACAAACTCAATTCGAATGGAAATAACCTCTAAAGAGGTTTTTTAAAAATAGTCCAAAAACCGATTCTAAAAGTGCCTAAAAATCGACCTCCGAAGGGGTCTATCTCCGGAAATATTGCACCTACGGAACTTCCGATGGTGGAAGGTGAAAGAGCACATCATGAAGAGGACAACACAGTTGGATTCACTATAATCGGTCCAGGCGTTCTCAAGTTACAGGCGGTCAAAGTTGAGAATTGAGAAAAAAGTCGTAATACCCCCCCCCCCTTTGGCAATTTTCAAAAAAAATTCGGAATTTTTTTTTGCTGCTTTTGATCGGAATGGCACGTTTACAATCCCCTGAGACCATAACAAACTCAATTCGAATGGAAATAACCTCTGAAGAGGTTTTTTTAAAAATGGTCCAAAAATCGATTCTAAAAGTGCCTAAAAATCGAAGAATCCGGAAATATTGCACCTACGGAACTTCCCATGGTGGGAAGTGAAAGAGGACATGAAGAAAAGGACAACACAGTTGGATTCACTCTGATCGTTTCAGGCGTTTTCAAGTTACAGGCGGTCAAAGTTGAAAATTGAGAAAAACGTCTAATACCCCCCCCCCTTTGGAGATTTTCAAAAAAATTCCGGAATTTTTTTTTTGCTGTTTTTGATCGGAATGGCACGTTTGCAATCCCCTGAGAACATAACAAACTCAATTCGAATGGAAATAACCCTCAACTTTGTTTTTTTGAAGTGCGTTTAGAAACAAAATTTGTTTTTTAACAATCAAAACGCATTTTTTTCGCAATTTTAACGACTAAAATATTAAGTTTTGTTCCAAATTCGAAAGAAAAATTCTTTCATAAAATGTGTAAAAAAAATGTCATGATCAATTTTTTTTTAATATAAAAAAGTAAAAAAAAAGTGTAAAAAAGCATGTGTTTTGTGAAGTGCTTTTTGTGATTAGAACATACTGAGTATTTTTTTATTTTTGAGTTTTGTTGCCTTCATCTTAAGTAAAAAAAAATAATTAAAAACATAAATTCTAAAAAAAAATTCATTGCACAGTAACAAAAAAAATTTACTTTTACGTTCAGGCTCTTTTGTAAAATTAACTTTTTGGAGCCAAGACGATCAAAACCGTCACAAAGCGTTCAATCAAAAGATCCAATTTTTGGTTCATTGCTTTCAGTTCAAAAAAGAAGAAAATCACGAGAAGAAATTTTTTTTGCGATTTTAAAGATTCCTCATTTTTAGAATAAAATCAAAAGTTTTGCTCTTAAATGACTCTAAAAATAAAATGGTTTTTGTAGAAAAATAATCCTTTTGTAGAAAATCGAATTCTATTTTGTTTCAGGCTCGGGGCAAAAATTCTTTTTTAGAGTCATTAAAAAAAATTTAAACAAAAGTTTTACAAAGCACTCAACTAAAAGAATAAAGTTTTAGTCCAAAATCAAAAAAACCTTATTTTCGTTTAGAAATACAAATTGTTTTGTAACGACTAAAACACATTTTCCCCAATTTTATCAAAAGGCAATAATGTGGTCTAAATCATCAAGTTTTGTTCCAAACTTGAAAGGGAAATCAACTTTGTTTTTTTGAAGTGCGTTTAGAAACAAAATTTGTTTTTTAACAATTAAAACGCATTTTTTTGCAATTTTAGCGACTAAAATATCAATTTTTGTTCCAAATTCGAAAGAAAAATCCCTTCATAAAATGTGTAAAAAAATGTCATGATCAATTTTTTTTTAATGTAAAAAAAGTTAAAAAAAATAGTGTAAAAAAGCATGTGTTTGGTGAAGTGCTTTTTGTGATTAGAACATACTGTGTATTTTTTTATTTTTTAGTTATGTTGCCTTCATCTTAAGTAAAAAAAAATAATTAAAAACATAAATTCTAAAAAAAAATTAATTGCACATTAACAAAAAAAAATTACTTTTACGTTCAGGCTCTTTTGCAAAATAAACTTTTTGAGCCAAGACGATCAAAACCGTCACAAAGCGTTCAATCAAAAGATCCAATTTTTGGTTCATTGCTTTCAGTTCAAAAAAGAACAAAATCACGAGAAGAAATTTTTTTTGCGATTTTAAAGATTCCTCATTTTTAGAATAAAATCATAAGTTTTGCTCTTAAATGACTCTAAAAATAAAATGGTTTTTGTAGAAAAATAATCCTTTTGTAGAAAATCGAATTCTATTTTGTTTCAGACTCGGGGCAAAAGTCATTAAACAAAATTTGAACAAAACCCTTACAAAGCACTCAATCAAAAGAATACATCTTCAGTCCAAAATAAAAAAAAAGACTTTTTTTTTAAATAATAATTGTTTTCTAACAATTAAAACGTTTTGTTCCAAACTCGAGAGAAAAATCACTTTACAAAATGTGTAAAAAAATCAAAATTAAAAAAAAACTGCAAAAAAAGTGTAAAAAAAGCATGTGTTTTTTTGAGGTGCGTTTTTTGAATAGAACTTACGGAGTATTTTTTTTAGTTTTTGAGTTTTGCCTTCAGCCTTAAGGTTTTTTTTTAAATGGTCCAAAAATCGATTCTAAAAGTGCCTAAAAATCGACCTCCGAAGGGGTCTACCTCCGGAAATATTGCACCTACAAAACTTCCGATGGTGGGAGGTGAAAGAGGACATCAAGAAGAGGACAACACAGTTGAATTCACTCTAAGTGGTCCAGGCGTTCTTAAGTTACAGGCGGTCAAAGTTGAGAATTGAGAAAAAAGTCGTAATTTTTGCTTGCGCCCTTTGGCGATTTTCAAAAAAATTTCGGAATTTGTTTTTGCTGTTTTTGATCGGAATGGCACGTTTGCAATCCCCTGAGAACATAACAAACTCAATTCGAATGGAAATAACCTCTAAAAAGGTGTTTTTAAAAATGGTCCAAAAATCGATTCTAAAAGTGCCTAAAAATCGACCTCCGAAGGGGTCTATCTCCGGAAATATTGCACCTACGGAACTTCCGATGGTGGGAGGTGAAAGAGGATATCGAGAAGACGACAACACAGCTGGATTCACTCTAATCGGTAGAGGCGTTCTCAAGTTAAAGACGGTCAAAGTTGAGAATTGAGAAAAAAGTCGTAATAAATCCCCACCCCCTTTGGCGATTTTCAAAAAAATTTCGGAAATTTTGTTTTGCTGTTTTTGATCGGAATGGCACGTTTGCAATCCCCTGAAACCATAACAAACTCAATTCGAATGGAAATAACCTCTAAAGAGGTTTTTTTAAAAATGGTCCAAAAATCGATTCTAAAAGTGCCAAAAAATCGACCTCCGAAGGGGTCTACCTCCGGAAATATTGCACCTACGGAAGTTCCGATGGTGGGAGGTAAAAGAGGACGTCAAGAAGAGGACAACACAGTTGGATTCACTCTAATCGGTTCAGGCGTTCTCAAGTTACAGGCGGTCAAAGTTGAGAAATGAGAAAAAAGTCGTAATACTCCCCCCCGCCCCTTTGGAGATTTTCCTGGTTATTGAGTAACATTCATTTACATAACAACGCAATGCAACCAGGGAGAAGAGTCCTAAAATCATCAATCCATAGACAAATCGATGATTAGATTCAAAGTTCGAAGCATGCTCAAGCAGTATATGCCTAACAAAGCGATCAAAAGGGGATATAAGGTTTGGGTTCGGGCAGAAGATTCAGGATATATTTGCCAGTTTCAAATTTATACAGCAAAAGCGGGTCAAATTTCAGAAACAAATCTTAGCAGTAGAGGGGTTCAAGATCTTGCAAGAGACTTAGTTGGAAAGGTATCACATATAATTCGATAATTTTTTCAACTCTGTTGAACGCCAAAAAGTTTTGAAGGCTGACCTGATTTACGATTGTGGGACGGTTAGAAAAAGGACGAAAAAACCTACCAACAAATATGGCTGCGGACAAAGGGTTGAAAGGGGTGAATGCGACTGGCGGGTCATATATATTTAGGATCTCTAATGCCTAGCGCCTTCATGGTGAGCACTCCCTTCAAAAACAAAATCAGAAACAAAAATCAAAAATAAACCTCAACACAACATTTAGTTACCTCTAAACAACTAGGTTTTCCAAAAATATATACTTTTTGTGAAAAGATTTTCTTGTGAAAGATAATTCCGGCCTCAAAGGGTTAAACTGTCGTACGTAAACCACGATAGAGAAATGGATTTAAAGCAGAAATTTTTAGTAAGTTTGTATCGGAAAATGCTTTGCAACCAAGTTACAGGGTAATTGATAAAATTTTAAATTTTTTACAGGTTTTTGGTGCTTGTATTTTATCATGCCCATCATTGGTTTGAATTATTAAAAAAATAATATTTGTAAATGCAAATTATTTGTATTTGTAATTTTTTCATACACTTTGTTGTCACCGTTTTATACAAAACAGTGACATACGAAAAAATATCCATCGATAAAAAGTTTCTAAGTTGAAGAAAGAGTTTGTTTGAAATGCAGTGGCGCACCACAAAACAGTTTGATGAGGTAAAAAGAGGCCTGAACTCTTGAGGAAAATGTAAATTTATAATTTCACAAATTATCTTCTTTCATTTTTCGACACAAAATTCAAGAAAGGATTTTTACACAAAAGCTGAGGTTTCATCGTTTTGTCACTCTTTTATCAAAATTTTACAAAAGAAAAATCTTATAGTAAAAACTGTTACTGCACATTTTGACTTAACTTTTGACTCAAAAATGCCGTTCAAGAAGTAAAATTGAGTATTTGTATGCAGCATTTTTTAATGAGTCAGGAAAGACGTTTCCGTATTGGGTCTGGTCGGTATTAAACATTACGGAATTTCGTTTTTTTTTTAAATTACGACAAAGAGTGCATCAAATTAAGTAGTTTAAAGCAAAAAAAATTGCGAAATTGTATAATGCACAAATAATTATTATTTCAAATATTATATATTAATATTTCAATTTTAAGTACAACTAGACTGACCAAACCAATGGAAAACCTGAACTAACCTAACAAAAGGGAGAAGAGAACTGAACCAACCAAAAGCAAAGAAAAACTAAATTAATCTAACTAACAGAGCCCACACTTACGTGCAGCAATCAACAGGCCTTTAACGGGGAGAGGGCCGCTGAAATAAGGTCCAAAAGCGGCCCTCACGGGCTGCCTTAAAGGAGAAGTAAAACTGTACTAACCAACCCTCTTATTATATTTCAACAAAAAATGAACGCAAAAAGAGTTGAATTAAAAAAAAATAGTTTGATTCACTTAATTAGAAAAAAAATGTAATATTTTTTTGAAAGCGATTCAGGAATTTTTTGATACCTTAGAAAATGTTAAAAAAAATCTTTAAGAATGTTTTCCCTACTTCGGTAAAAATAGTTTTTAATAGTAGATTATGTCACTAAGAGTAAAAGTGGGTCTTTTCGTGCTGAGCCCAGATTAACGGCCGAAGCGAAACTGAGGACTGCATCTGGGCGAAGCACAAAAAGACCCACTTTTAATCCGAGTAACATATACTATTTTTTTTCAAGCGGACTAAAAGTTCGTCATTTGTTTTCTCCATGCGCACACCTTGGTGCTTGATGCAAGTGGGCTTTCTAATCCTCAGACCAAAAAAGTAGCAAAAAGTCCTAGGCAGTAAAAGTAAAGTCAAAAGTCACCGCTACTGTCATGGTGGCGCATACATAAACTATTTTCATTCACTAGATGATACCAGATAGACCGATCTGAGTGTATTGCCATCTTTACATTCTTATTGAAAAAAACAAAGGATAGGATTACTCTCAGAGCGCTCGAGAGCACCACCCGAAACCGTTATTAGTGGAAATCGCCTAGGTTCTCGAATTCTGTTAAATGTCATTGGTTGTTAAATGTCATGCTCGTCATCATTTTTATCTTTCAATGTGACGTATTAATTTAGTATTGATAATAATGCTACAATTTTTTAGTTTACCATAATTTACTTAAACTACCATTGGCTATGATTTAATATACCGTTACAACCATTGAACATTGAAAACCACCGTTGTAACACATTCTATTTATTTTACAAATAATATACACCACTAATTGGGAAGTACCTAGACCCGCTTAAAGAGGATGGGAGAAAATTGCAAAACTTAATTACTCTGAAATAGATTTCTTATTTCCTGCATGCTTGAAAAAACGAGTATTTTTTTATTTTGACGCAAAAATTGAACTTAAATTTTCTCAGAAATGGAGCTTCTTGTCATTCTGCAACAATTTTTTTTTAACTAATTTACATTAACTTGTTTTTTTTTATGATTTATAAGGAAGCCTTTCATTTAATTAAAAAACATTATATTTTTTTTTATTTAATTATTCTTAAACCAATAGTAGATTATGTCACTAGGAGTAAAAGTGGGTCTTTTTGTGCTGAGCCCAGAGATTGACGGCCGAAGCGAAGCTGAGGCCTGCAACTGGGCGAAGCACAAAAAGACCTTTTACTCCGCGTAACATATACTATTTTTTTTTCAAGCATGCAGGAAAGTCTATTTCAGAGTGATTCAGTGTTGCAATTTTCTTTCATCCTCTTTAAGCAGGTCTAGGTACTTACCCAATTAATGGTGTATATAAATAGAATGTGTTAGAACGGTGGTGTTCAATGTTCAATGGTTTTAATGATATTAAATCTTAACCAATGGTTTAGATGGTTGAGGTAAATTATGGTAAACTAAAAATGTATAGCATTATTATTAATACTAAATTAATAAAAATGACATTGACAGATAAATATGATGACAACTAACGACATTTAACAGAATTCGAGAACCTATACGATTTCGACTAAAAACGGTTTCGGGTGGTGCTCTCGAGCGCTCTGAGAGTATTCCTATCCTTTGTTTTTTCAACAAGAATGTAAAGATGGCAATAAGATGGTTTATATATGCGCCACCATGACAATAGCGGTGACATTTGACTTTACTTTTACTGCCTAGGACTTTTTTGCTACTTTTTTTGGTCTCAGCATTAGAAAGCCCACTTTAGGTGTGCGTATGGAGAGAACAAATGACGTACTTTTAGTCCGTTTGATAAAAAAACAATATTTTTAATTAATCCGAAATGTGGTTTTCATACTTTTGTTATCGGTTTGAGTGTGATTACAAAAATGACGGTTATATATTGACTTGACTTTTTTTTAAATAGAATTTTTTTAGTTAGTTAGAAAACATGTTCTTTTTTTCATTCTATTTTGGTTTCAGGGGGACTGAACGGACGTTTGTTTTGGTTTGCTCGTGATATTTTTGTGATTTATGGTAGCTGTACTAAAGTAATAATATACTAATTATAGTCAAATTAATCGTTGGGAAACGAGAAATACGATAGTCGTAATCGTCCAAGGATTCTAATGTGGACAATACTGGTGATACTAATATGGAAAATTGTTATCGGTGCAACATGACGTTTGATGATATTAAATCGATAATAGTTGGCACTTTGTGTAAAAAGTATTACCACGGCAAATGTGAAAATGTGGACCTACGAGGTTTCCACATGAAAAAATCGGTATGGAAGTGCAGGACTTGTTTTGAAAACTCAACTGATGGAAATAAGCCTGAGAGATCACGAAAAAGGAGTCGTGTTGATGAAAGTTGCCTCGAACAAGGAGCTAGTGATGCAATAAGTTCAACTCTGGATTTATTATTAACCAGCCAACGAGATTTGAGTGAAAAAATGGATTTGCTCATTGAGGAAAATAGGCTTTTAAAGCAAGAGATTGCTACCCTTAAAGCACTGCAGCCACGGGCACTGCCAATGAACAATGATATGCAGTTATCGTACTCAGCTGCGGCCAAAAAAGCAAACAAGGTGCTGGTTATAAAGCAGAAGGGACCCCAGAAGGAGATTAAAGAGGTAAAAGAAGATCTCAGAAATCGAGTAAATCCAACAGAGATGGGGTTGGGGGTTACAATGGGGAGAGTGACCAAGAAGGGAGATCTCATCATAAACTGTAATACTGATAAGGAAATAAAAGGTGTACAGACTGAAATGCAGAACAAGCTTGGGGAAAACTACGGAGTGGAGAGACCTAAAACATTGCAGTATCGAGTCAAAATTGTTGGAATGGAGGAGAATGATCATCAAAGTGATGACAATGAAATAATCGCGAAGGTAATTAAACAGAACGATATTTCAATTAATAACAATAGTTTTAAATTTAAAATAATTCGCAGAACCAAAGTTATAGGGAAAAAATTTAGTTTAATGGTAGAATTAGATAATGACACATATAATGCTTTGATAGTGAAAGAAAAAATTAATATTGGATGGAATCGCTGTCCGGTATATAATGAGTATGGCATTGTCAGGTGCTTTAATTGTTGCAAGTATGGTCATTTTAGTAGAGAATGTAAAGATAAAAAGGTTTGTCCAAAGTGTAGCGGTGAACATATAATATGTTCCAGTTTTTTTTGCATCTCGTTAGCCTTGGAAATTTGACATATTTCACCCAGTATATATAACGGACACTGACAGTGATTGATAAATAGGTTTTATTGTTTACTCTTAAGCCTACATAGATGCCAAACTCTTCCAGTTTTTCCAGATTTTAAGGCAACTAAGTTATTCATAGTTATTAACTCTTGCGATAACTAATTTATGTGATTTTAACGGTTAATTTAATTACTGAACTTTGAGGGTTATTAGCAATAAATGAATATAACAGACTTTTCTTAACTTTTCGCTACATTTCATTCAATTCCAAAACTCTACGCTTATTGTCGTTCATCATCATATAATATACATTAAGGTAGTAAAATTCGTGAGCCTATTTCTTTTTACGTATATTGAGCGTTCCAAAAAGTGAGTTTTTACCAGTTTTACAATTTACCATGAGTTATCAACATTATTTACATAATATAGCTATATTATGTTCAACAGTATCATTCTGACAAAAAAATAAAGAAACTACGATAATTTTTTCTGTAATTATTATTGTAAGTAGTAAAACAATGATTAAATCAGCAGTTATTTCCCATAGTGATACATTTTAGTCGTCTTTATTCAGTTCTTCAAGTTTGTTAGATTCTTTTTACGTCTACCTATTACTGGTGTCTCATAGTCTGCTTCATCGTTGTCGAGGGCTTGTTCTTATATAATGTTTTGTACAGTTCCAGTAGGTACTCACCTAAAAATAAATAACATGTAAAAGTATATTGAAAACCCATCTATTTAATAAATTATATTCCATATTTTTTTTTTTATCTTAAAGTGGAAGTGCTACTAAATATTTTTGTCTTTACCAAAGCAACCAGAATATGCACTATCTTTTTTACATTTGGTAGAGTAGTTTTTGGAACTCTATACAATTTGTTATTTGCAAAACTAAGATTCCAGTATTTAATAGCGCAGTGGCACTGAGTGAACGTGATGATGTCTTTTGTAAACCCAAGCGAAATATATACTCGCATAGGTATGAAAAATTAGACTTTTGCAAAATAATTAATGAGTGCCCGGTAATAAGTAATTTGCTACAGGTCGTGTATGAAAGCGCGTTTTGGCACCCCCCTATACGGGGCAATTTAAATTTGAATGGCTTTTTGGTGTTAGTGTTAGTGGCCTTCTATTCCAGGAAATCTTCTGGAAGTGACTCGCTTTGCAGCGAATCATCGCGGGTCAGGAGACTTTCAGCTTTTCTGGATGAGCATCTACTACCACTCAAAATGTCTTCTTCTATAATTTTTCCTTTTCGCCTGGCGCACTTTTTGTAATGTTTGCGTCTCAAGGTTTCAAGCCTGACATTCAGCTCTTCAATAGGTGGCAGCTGGAAGGTGAATTTATGCAAGGGCCGAGGAGCTGAGATAACTGACATGTGAACTGTAGAACTGTCGGGTAGACAGTTCTACAGTTCACTACTGTCAGGTTTTTGTGTGTCGGGGGTGCTGGTATCTACATGGTTATTTTGCTTTGCATATTCTGGTTAATAAAATTATTATTATTGCATTTCTCTATCCTATATTAAGTAAAACTACAAAAAGCAATTAACTATAGTACATAATACTTTTATACTTAAATCATTATTAACAGCTTATGAATGAAACCATTTAGTAGTATTTCCAGTCTTCAAATGACCAGAGATGACGATGAGAAAAGACTTCTCTGCGTACTTACCTCAAAAATATTGCAAGTCTTTTTTTGGAAAACACTTTTTTATAAATAATCGAATTTTCTTGACGATTTTTTCCGGCATTTTGGAATTCTTTTACTCTTTAATCCACTTAAAACGTTGATACACGTATTGAAAATTGACTACGACGCAACTTCAATTTGACAAAATCTTAAAGCTTATTGGAGACAATTGCGGCCAAAAATACCAGTTAGTAATTAGTTTGACTGTATTGGTTAAAAAAAACATGTCAAGCGATCTTATTGGCCAGCTTTCAAATTGCCGATTTTAGTCATCACCATCTAATTCTGTATTTACCGTATCTGTTTTGACTACAAGTAAACGACAATTGCCGTCGATGTTATACAGGGTAAATTCCATGGCAATGTAAGATGCAGAAAATAATGGAATATGGTATAGTTTGGAAGATTGTCATAGTGATGTTAGTAAGTGTTGTAATTGTCTTTTGTCAAACAAAAAGTTTGGAATGTCACTTAATGTGGACCACACAACTTGGGACAGAAGTAAATGCGATACATTAAAGCGAATAGAAAAGATTCAACTGAACAAAATTCATAATTAGGAATTAGAATCGGACGTAACGTTTACTTCTGACCTAGTGTATTTTAATTGCCAAGGATATCTAAATAACAAGGACAACATTCATTTGTATGTAAACCAGTGGCAACTAAAAATTATTTTTCTATCTGAGACACATGTTTGTTCTGAAATAACTTCAAAAGAGTTGCACATAGAGGGATATAAGATTGAATCGTGCATATCTGATAACAGGAGAACTGGTGGTGTCATGGCACTAATGAGAAAGGACGTGAAATATAGTTTGACTTCGGTGGAATGTGTTCAAGACTTTGTGTGGATTTTGTCTGTTGAGTTCTTTGAATCCGGTTTGAAATATCTTTGTGCAGTGTTGTACCATCCACCCCATAAGGAAGATGTTAAATTTGTTGAATATTTTGAGAATTACCTTGACCGGGTGAGTACTTTTGGGGGAGTAAACTTGATTTTTGGGGATTTTAATTTTGATTTGTCAAGACGATCATTTTATGGTGAGAAAATTCTCAACAGTATTTACTCAAATGGTTTTTCTCAGATTGTCAGTTCTCCAACAAGAATTACGGATAGAAGTCAAACGCTAATTGACTACATAGTAACAAATAATGAATATATAAAACATAGAGTGTATCTAACTCCAAGGATTGGCGATCATTGTATGTTGTCTGTACATCTCGAAAACAGGTCTTTGGAGAGTTCCCGAGTGACAACTTATCGTAGGTCTATGAGAATGTAGTTGTTAATTGTTAAATAAAAGTTAGTATTAATCCAACAGTGGTTCTTACTCAACCTTCCAACCTAAACCCTACACAATAATAAACTACCAAGTGTCCTGAGCATTCTTCCTAAATTCCATTACAGGAATTAACATTGGTCCTTCGAGCCGGATAATTCCTGTAATGGAATTTAGGAAGAATGCTCAGGACACTTGGTAGTTTATTATTGTGTAGGGTTTAGGTTGGAAGGTTGAGTAAGAACCACTGTTGGATTAATACTAACTTTTATTTAACAATTAATAACTATTTATATACAAAAATTACAAACGTCATAAACAATATTAAATGAATAAATTGCTGACAATTATTGTTCTGTGCTCCACATTCGAAGGTTGAGTGATTTTCTTGCTGAAGCTGCGTCTGGTACCTGGTTGTCTGATGTTTACTGGTGACCTACTGGCGGTGCGTTGGCGGCAATAACCTAGTTGATTAATTTGTATTGTTTCTGAAATATATAAACTGAAATTATGTTTATGACTAAATGTGAGTTTAGACATTCTGGGCAGTCTATTGCCATGCCATCAGTGTTCAGCGCCGTCATGGGGATATACAGGTTCGAGGACAATCGCGTCTGTGGGCGGCTGGGCAGCTCTGATTGTATTTAATAGGATGTCTGCTGCATCTCTGTCTTTTTTCGTATTGGAGCTGCTACTTTGTCGTCGTTTGTAGAACCCGAATAGCACCATAAGTGCGATAACAACAAGTATAGTTATTGATGTACCACTGAGGCTTGTGACTAGGAGGTGCTTTTTGACTGTCACCCAATGCGTGGTTTCAATTTGTCGTTTGATGTTCATTTCTTCATTCCTGACTTCATTAAACTTGTTGGATGCATTAATTACAGGTTCGTCAACTAGCGTGGTTTCTCTGTCGTGCATAACTGGGAAAAATGATATATTTTGTAGTATAGGTTTGGAGAATGCCTGCAAAACAGTGACAGTGTCTGACCTCTTAGGCGTTAGGACATTCTTCTTTGTTTGGATGAGGCAAGTTGACGTTGTTTCTATAATAGCAGTCTGATTTAGAGACACATCGTCTCGGTTTCCATCGCAAATAATGGCAATTTTAGTTTTTTCAGGCGTAATTGCTAACCATGAGTTTGGAGTGTGTAACCGCTTCCATATTATTGATGATATGGAATGCTGTATGATTTTACATGAGGTATTTTCTTCTCGCTGGTATATTTGGTCTATTACGCAATTTGGACTTGTCTCTATGGCTCTTGTTGTGGTGGGTAAACATACGAAGATACTTTCCGCAATGTTCAGACTGTTGTTCAACTCATATTCGGACATTTGGAAGTACAGCTGTGAATCATAATCGATTGCTAGTACTTCGTTTGGAATATCCAGGATCCAGTATGATTTCTTTTCTGTCTTCAGTGGAATTGGAGTCGATCTGATTAGCATAAATTCGTTGTGTCCTATCATCACAAAATATCCATAGACGTGGATAAATTCTTCACTATGTTCCACTTTGATCTGAAGCACAGGAGAGGATATTATCTCGATGTTGGGAGGAATTTTTCTGGACGCAGCTGCTATTATCTCTTCAACGTGGGTTGGAGATATTAAGTCATATATGTGATCTTTGTGGTAGTGAACATCTAACAATCGTTTATAATAGTCCAAAAGTTCATCTATGTAATTGGA
Source organism: Taphrorychus bicolor (assembly GCA_951812265.1). Lineage (NCBI taxonomy): Eukaryota > Metazoa > Arthropoda > Insecta > Coleoptera > Curculionidae > Taphrorychus > Taphrorychus bicolor. The sequence continues at coordinate 21,713,837 of OX638305.1, forward strand.
GACTACTTGATATGAACTAAGAACGTGGATTGTCAGCTTATTTGTATCCACAGTTCGATACCATGCTTTCATTTCATTTATTGAAGCAATGCCTTCATTGATTTTCTCCCGGAATCTTTTGAGTTGATTGTTGATTCTGGATTCGGTGTCATTAAAAGTAGATAGAGCATGTAGCTTGAATTTGGTTTGGTGGTTGGATGCCTTGATTAGCTCCTTCTGGTTTTTGTCTAGTTCGTCAATATTCGTGTAGATCTCATCATTTACTCCGAATACAGCGGTAAGTAGTTTTCCCAACACTCCTCTTTTTTCACGTTTGGATACCACAGTGTGTAATCCGTTTTGTATCCATTGAAATTGTTTTTCCTTCTCTTTTAAATGATGTATCAGTGATATGCATTGTGTGTCCCTTGCTATTGATTTTGCTCGTTGACAGAGGTTGTCTATCTGATTAATTGCATCTTGAACGTTTATTGAGTCGTTTACCATTTTGTTTTTCTCGTACTTAAGGTCAATTCTGAAGGTGCCCCTGTCTATTCGTGCATGTCCCATGTGCTCAATGTACAGTCCTGGTGGAGGATAATGGATCGAATATTGAGTTGCCTTGGAAGCTTGGATCATCACAACGAAAAGAACGGCGATCAATACCTTTTTCCAGTGTTGTCTTGGGCTTCGTTTGTTTTTGTTGTTTTTCATTCTCGGTGTTTGACAATATTGGAATTAAGTCGTGCGTAGATCTCTTGATCGGGCCTCCTTCTGCTCTCTTTATAGTGACCACTCTAACATTTGTGTCCCTATCTGGGCGCACTTCAGTTATTCGGGCTAATGGCCATTTGCTTGGGTTGATATTCTGATCTTTTACAAGTACTAGGTCTCCAATGTTGACTGAATCTTGATGCTTCTTCCACTTGTAACGCTGCTGCAGTTGATGGAGATAGTCATTAGTCCAGCTCTTCCAGAAATCTTTCTTAATTTTCTGAACAAGTTTCCACCTCCCAACAATGTCCGAGTTTATGTTTGTAGATATTGGATCGGGAAACGATATAATTTCTCTTCCAATTAGAAAATGTCCTGGAGTTAAGGTTGCTAAATCATCTGGATCATTTGATAATGGGCACAGAGGTCGAGAATTAAGGCAAGCTTCTATTTGGTGAGTTAATGTCGTCATTTCTTCATAAGTTAGTGGTGTGTCGCCAATTATTCGCGTTAAATGGAATTTCATAGACTTAACGCCAGCTTCCCATAGTCCTCCAAAATGAGGAGAAGCTGGGGGATTGAAGTGCCACTGGGTTCCACCTGCAACTAAGGTATCTTGGATCTCTGACTTCTGTATTGTATTGTAAATTTCATCATGGAGTATCTTACTGGCTCCTATGAAGTTGGTGCCATTGTCACTATATAGATGCGCACATCGTCCTCTTCTGGAGATAAATCGCCGGAAGGCTGCCAGAAACATGTCTGATTACATATCACTGACAACTTCTATGTGAATTGCCTTTGTAGCAAGACAAAGATCGAGATATATCCTTTATAAGATCTGTATCCTCTGCCCTTTGTAGTTTTGATGTGGATAGGTCCGGCGTAATCGACGCCGGAATGCAGAAATGAGTGCGACGGTGTAATTCTGGGAACTGGCAGATTTCCCATCTGTTGCGCGATTGTTTGAGCTTTGTATCTCAAGCATCTTACACAGTGGCCAATAATCGTCTTTACTCGGCGTTTTCCATTTATTATCCAGAAACGGCTTCTTGTATAGGATAACGTCAGCTTGTTTCCTCCATGTAGTGTATTGGCGTGAACGTTCAGTATTACTAACTTTGTCAGATGACTCGCATATGGTAAGATAATTGGATGTTTGCTATCGTAGCTTAACATTGAGTTTTGCAATCTTCCTCCAACTCGTAAAACTCCATTCTCGTCGAGCCATGGAGTAAGATTGAGTATTTTGCTACTACTGTCTAGTTGAGAGCTCTTTTTTAGCTTTTGTATTTCTAGCTTGAAATGTTGAATCTGATCAATCTTGACCAAGTGTGTTAGGGCGTCTCCCATCCCTCATAAACTGTGAGTAGTGTATGCGAATTCGTTTGTTTCCTGCATTTTTGAATAAATCGTCTGCAGTATGCTATAACTCGAGATGTGGTTTAATGAAGAAAATCGCTCCATGATTTCATTTTTTGTTTCACTGTTTTGAGTTGTAATTGTGATATGGTGACACATTCTGGCCTCCTCTGTGGTGACTTCTATTTGGTTCGTCGGCGTTACGATCGTCGATTTTAACCACGATGGACCAGACCACCACATTGTATGGTTTATTAATAGAGTTGGGCTTATTCCTCTTGATATAATATCAGCTGGATTGTCGTCGGTTCGTCCGTGGTGCCAATATTGTTTTGGAACTAGTTTGGTGATTTCTGCTACTCGGTTGGCTACAAAATTCTTCCACCTGGACGGGTCCCCTTTTATCCATGGCAATGCTATTGTAGAGTATGTCCAGGCATACATGGGGGTATCTTGTAGTGATAAGGTTGTAGCAGTCCTTTTTATTAGATGTGAAAGGAGCACGGCAGCACGTAACTCTAGTCTTGGAAACGTAACTTTAATTATTGCTGGTGCAACTTTGGATTTGGCAATTAGCAGAACTATTTCTGCTTTATCCTGGGAATTCTTCACTTTCATGTAGACTACGGCTCCATACGCCTTTTCTGAGGCATCACAGAAACCATGTAGTTCCACTTGACTGCTTTTGACTTGGTAGGTCCACCTGGATATAGTAATTTTTTCGACATTTTTTAATTCTGTTTGGAAATTTTCCCATTTGCTCTTAATGACGAGTGGCACAGGATCATCCCAATTTAGCTCTTGCAGCCATAATTCTTGGATCAGGCACAGACTTCATTGTTGAAAGGAAATTTAAAACAAAACAGGCTGTGAATTCAATTCTTTACAACGGACTTTTGAAATTAAATATGTTGCCACAAAGTGTAAAGGTCTGTACAGATCTAAAACATTTTAAAGTGATATTGCGAAAACATATTTTAAACATGTAGTGCAATGAGTTTGATAATTTTTTGTTTCAATGTTAAAAATTTTAAATTGGATATTGGGTCTTATTAATATAAGTTCGATATTTTATGATTATTTTAAACTTTAGTTACATGAATAATTACTTTTAATGTGTTGAGTAGGTTTTTATGTTTATAGATTTTGAATTTTTTAATAGTGGTAAATTTTGTTTTTAATTATGACTATTTTTATGTTTTGTCTTCTTTTATAGCATTATGCTAAATACATCAACATTTATTTATTTATTTTACATAATACATATTGGATTTAAAGAATTTAATTTTTTATGAGTTTAGAAAATTTTCTTTAAAACTCGAAATTTAGTAAAAAAAATTAAATTGACTCAAAAATGGCTTTTTATCGTTCTGACACGATTCCTGATTTCACCACAGAATATTTGTATTGCTGTAAATTTGTTTTTTATTATTGTTACCAAATATTTACCTAGTTAATAAAGACACAAAATTGAATGATGATTAGTGTTTTTCTCATAATTTTTAGGACATTTTTTAAGTAAAATCATCAACAAAAAAAAATAATAATAGAAATTAATTTTCGAAAAAATAGAGTCAGGGAAGATGATTTCTCTTTTTATTTTAACAAAAATTGACTAAAAATAAGTTTAATTTTTAACGGGTTTTCAATATATCTTACTTTTGTCAAAAAAAAAAACGTTTTTCTCAAATATATATGAAAAATGACATTTAATGACATTTTTTTTACCTTAAAATGACTTATTTAGATTTCATACTAAATTAGTTTTTTATAGTTTTATATTCTTTTATCAGACTGCTCTAGAGCCATCACCCGAAAACGCTGAAGAAAAATCAATATTAAATCATAGGTGGGACTCCGCTTTTCAATAGAAATCCATTATATAATTCTATTATAGAAAATTATATTAGAATCTGTCAAATGACAACAACAAAAATGTCAAAAGGAGTGCAATTTCCTTGTTTCATATTTCAAAAATTTGCTTGTGTTTAATATGTCATATTTTCTGTTAAAAATATACAGCCTTCTAGATGACTTTTCGAATGAACACCTCGTACCTGTTAACAATCTTTGATATCCTGGATCGAATGTAGCTGCAGTAATCTCCACGGACATAATTTCACCGTGTAGCATCCTAGTGTGGCCTTCTTTGATAACCAAAAGACGGCGACCATCAAAAGGATTCCAAACGATAATATAGCTATCTAAACCGCATGTTACAATGACCTGCATAGAAACCAAGGGATAACTGAGGCTCAGTTGTACGCCCAAAAATAAACTTTTAAACATTCCATAAAGATAGCAAAAGTGACATAAAATTGACAAAAAAAATGTAATTCGGTTGAGGATGTTGATATTTGAAAACGTCATCTAGTTGGCTGTGAAATGTCAAAAGGATGAAACAATAAGAGTCTATTTACTTTGATTATGTCATATTTTCTGTCAAAAATTCATAGCCTCTTAGATGAAGTTTTCTAATGAACACGGGGTATATACTAGTCATGGCTTCACAGAGCCGAACTTAAGTTATAATTGTGCAACTGGGCCTAAACAGCAATACCTCCATTACTTTTATTAGATGAACTGGAGAAGTAATTTAACTTTGAATCTAATTACGGTGTCCCTCACTACACCATTTTTTCATGTAGTTTAGAAAGTATCATTTTATTACTTCTCCAGTATTTGTCTATTGTATTTTAGAACTTTCACTTGAATTTCAGAGTAGTCACTTGTATTTCAGAAAACTACACTTGAATTTCAGAACAATTATTTAGATTTTAGAATATGTCGCTTGTATTTCAGAAGGCGTCACTTGTAGTATAGAAGATATCACTTGAATATCAGAAATGTGTTTTGGAAACAAAGTTTGTTTTTTGCATTTGTGTGGAGTTCTTCAAAAAAGCAAAGTACAGTGCAAAAGTAAGGACTCAAAAACCACTTCAACACAATATATTTTCTAAAAAATTGGACTTTATTCGCACAACTTAGCATTTCTCTTAATACTGCCGTCTTAATAATGGAAGATATACCAGTTGGACTAAATTTTATATTTGCGAAGAGTAAATTGTTGTAATTTTAAAATTTTATGTGTATATCGTGTATAATTTATACAATATAAAAAGAGTAAGATAGTATGTAACTGAAGATAGTATATAATTCATTCATTTTCTGAAATTTAAATGACGAATTCTGAAATACATCTGAACTTTTCTGAAATACAAATGACTAATCTAAATTCCAACTAAATTCCATGATTTCTGAAATAAATGTGACGCTTCTAAATTTCAAATAATACTTTCTAAAATTCAACTGACTATTCTGAAATACAAGTGATGATTTCTGGAATACAAGTGATATATCTGAAATCCAAGTGACGTTCTCTAAAATACAAATGATACTTTCTAAACTACATGTAAAAATGGTGTAGAAAACCTTACCTTAAATAACCTGTTATATAAAACTACCGAAACACCACTTGAGTGGGTATTTCCATCAGTGTGTTCGCTGCTCTGCTTGGGGCTCAAAGGTATTACGGCAATCATGCTACTCCCAATGATCCACTGCCTAGACTCAGGATTGTAAAGGGCAGTTAACTCGCTTCTCTCTCCCAATTCGGGAGGTAAATCCAAATAAGTTTGAAGGCAACTTTGTAGCGAGATATCCCAAACTTTTACACATTTATCTTTGGACAAGCTGTACAACAGCTTGCCATTGTCTTGGAACGTTAGTTGAACCACTCCAGTGTGATGTCCGTAAAAAGTGCAAGTGGGACGATGGGGCACAAAGGGGTTCCACAGACGAATCAGGCAGTCTGGACTTCCTAACAACATATAAGGTAATGTTGGTGTGAAGTTAACCATAAACATCTAGCCATTCGTAGAATCACCCATGGCCTAGAAAAGTTATAGGCTGTACTCCAGCAATGATGAAAATAATTTATACATCAATCATTAGTAACGGTCATCGACCTTCAAACTAGATAGACTCAGTGAGTCCATCATAAATTGTCAGGTTTGTTTACTTCCAACATGCATATGGACCACAGCGGGTGGTTGGACTCTTATTAATTTTTAATTCGCGGGATAGCCAAAGATATGTGACGTCAGTTGTCGCGGCGTAGGAACACTAAATGGGACTGGTGGGTAAATTGTTTTTGGGACCAGAAGGGTGTCATTGTTGGAAAGCCTCTCAGAATCTGTCTTTTTGAACCTGCCGTCGAGCCATAAAATAAAGTTGTTGTAACGCCGTTTTAAAAGCTTTTGATAATAGAAAAATACAGTCCATTTAGTCCAGAACCTTTTATTGTCATCAAGATATAATATCAATTGACGATCTGGTCATTTAACAGTGGGCGCGCGTCGCGAGGGGAATGAAAAAATGGCCGCCGAGTCGGGTAATCGGTGAAAACATGATACATGCACTTACTTGTGATACGAAAAATGTCTGTCCCACTTTTATAACTAGAAGTCTTACATATGCCACAATATCTCACCATAATGATAAAATCTTTATAAAACACCAAAAAATCGCACAAAGCGTTCGCAAGCACTGTCTCAACTTTAAACACAAAGGAAACACGTTTTGACGTTTTGTGGTTGACATCAGCTCAATGCGGTTGACACACACATTAAATTGACCAATTCGTCAATTAAAAATATTTTCTACCTATATTTTGATCGTGCTGTACGGCTACATTTGGCTACACAACATATATATAGGGTTGCGTAGTTGGACCCTGAGAGCGGGCAACATCGCACCGAACCTGTCGAAATGATGCCAGACAAAATTTTGTAAATAAAGGACTCTAGTTAGTTCTTCCTCTGTGGTATTGCTGTTAAATTGGTAATGCTCTATTAAGGTTGTACCAAGAGACGTTATAGTACCGATCCTATAGAAGTAGTGGTTTCACCATTCGAGGGGTTGAAAAAAAATAAAAACCATTTATGATGGCTTATATCTACCTTAAATCAGAGAGTAAAGAGTAGGTTGTCAATACCCCTCATCAGCACAGCTTAATTCAGAGTGTCCAGATAGTGTCCAGACACTTTTATTTTCGGAGTTCCAAAGTCATACATATAGAGATCGAGTAGGAGAAGTTCAATGTATGTCTCATACTCAACACTCATAAAATGGTTCACGGGGTGAGTTTTACGGTTTGAGGGGTTGTAATCCAGAGGGAACAGGACACTTTTAGTGTACGCGTTCCAAAACTAAACGTCTATCGTTCTATTAGGGGTCATTTAATGGATGTTCTAATTTACAATCCTTAGAATGCTTTACCGTCTGAGGGGTTGAAAAAAATTTAAAACTATAAGTACTGTGATAGCTATCGCAATTCAGACGATTTCTTTTAACCCCTCAGACGGTGAAGCATTGAATGGAGTGTATACTAGAACATCCATTAAATGTCCCTTAATAGAACTATAGACGCTTATCTTTGGAACGCTTACACTAAAAGTGTCCAGTACCCTCTGCATTACAACCCCTTAGACGGTAAAACATTCTATCACCTACATTATTCACACGTCCCCTAATAATACTATAGATGTTTAGTTTTGGAACGCGGACACTAAAAGTGTCCAGTACCCTCTGCATTACAACCCCTTAGACGGTAAAACATTCTATCACTTACATCCTTCAAACGTCCCCTAATAATACTATAGATGTTTAGTTTTGGAACGCGGACACTAAAAGTGTCCAGGACCCTCTGCATTGCTATAAGTAGCATCGTATATTTATAGCTTTTAACATTTTTCCACCTATCAGATGGGGAAATAGCGGGTGGAGTGTATACTAGAGTATTCATTAAATGTCCCCTAATAGAACGATAGGCGTTTAGTTTTGGAACGCGTACACTAAAAGTGTCTAGTTCCCTCTGGATCACAACCCCTCAAACCGTAAAACATTCTACGACGTACATCCTATAAACGTCCCCTAATAATATTTTAGATGTTTAGTTTTGGAACGCGGACACTAAAAGTGTCCAGGACCCTTCGCATTGCTATAAGTAGCATCGTGTGTATAGTTTTTGACATATTTTAACCTCTCAGACGAGAAGCATTCTATGGAGTGTATACTAGAACATCCATTAAATGTCCCCTAATAGAACTATGGACGTTTAGTTTTGGAACGCGGACACTAAAAGTCTCCAGTACCCTCTGCATTACAACCCCTCAGACGTTAAAATATTATATGATGTACATCCTTCAAACGTCCCCTGATAATACTATAGATGTTTAGTTTTGGAACGCGGACACTAAAAGTGTCCAGGACCCTCTGCATTGCTATAAGTAGCATCGTATATTTATAGTTTTTAACATTTTTCCACCTCTCAGATGGGGAAATAGCGGATGGAGTGTATACTAGAGTATTCATTAAATGCCCCTAATAGAACGATAGGCGTTTAGTTTTGGAACGCGGACACTAAAAGTCTCCAGTACCCTCTGCATTACAACCCCTCAGACGGTAAAATATTATATGACGTACATCCTTCATACGTCCCCTGATAATACTATAGATGTTTAGTTTTGGAACGCGGACACTAAAAGTGTCCAGGACCCTCTGCATTGCTATAAGTAGCATCGTATATTTATAGTTTTTAACATTTTTCCACCTCTCAGATGGGGAAATAGCGGATGGAGTGTATACTAGAGTATTCATTAAATGTCCCCTAATAGAACGATAGGCGTTTAGTTTTGGAACGCGTGCACTAAAAGTGTCTAGTTCCCTCTAGATTACAACCCCTCAAACCGTAAAACATTCTACGACGTACATCCTATAAACGTCCCCTAATAATATTTTAGATGTTTAGTTTTGGAACGCGGACACTGAAAGTGTCCAGGACCCTTCGCATTGCTATAAGTAGCATCGTGTGTATAGTTTTTGACATGTTTTAACCTCTCAGACGGGAAGCATTCTATGGAGTGTATACTAGAACATCCATTAAATGTCCCCTAATAGAACTATAGACGTTTAGTTTTGGAACTCGGACACTAAAAGTCTCAGTACCCTCTGCATTACAACCCCTCAGACGGTAAAATATTCTATGACGTACATCCTTCAAACGTCCCCTGATAATACTATAGATGTTTAGTTTTGGAACGCGGACACTAAAAGTGTCCAGGACCCTCGGCATTGCTATAAGTAGCTTCATGATTATAGTTTTTAACATTTCAAACATGACCAAAATCAAGTTTTAAGTTTCCTCTGATATTTAAATAGGTCGGTCATATGGCCTTGGAGAGCAAACATGTCAAATGACGTAATTCTGGAGCGGTCAATTCCATCTGACATATCTCCATTCTTTTAGTAGCAGAGACTTTCAATTAATAGATATCAACATGGCTATACAATTTGTTACCAAAACGTAAAACGTAATTTTTTAACCTATCTCTTTCGTTATAAAGAAACTATGTTATTTTTCTCTTGGTACCAAGTTACAGGAGAAAAGGCTGTCATTATAAAGACAATCTTATCACAGTTTGCAATATAGAAAGAGATGTGTAGAAAAAAATTTTAGACATTTTGAACACAAAAACAATTTTGCGCCATGTTTAAGTCTAGTAACATAGGGTGTCCCGTAAGCACATGATCAAAAAGAAACTTTGACATTCTTTAAAACGAAGGATAAAGATTTGGCAGTAGGGATAATATAACATTAGGGTGGAAAATAGAGAGGAACTTGCCACAGAACATTCGTTCCCACTTTTGGCACAACTGTTATTAAGAAAAAGCGTCTGGTTCTGTGGCGACTGATGGCCATAATTTTCAAAATAAAATTCTGTTTTTTGTAAACAAGTAAAAGAAAACAGTAAGAAGGGAAACACCAACTTATTAATTATAAAAATCATATTTGTTTTGATGTTTTGGGATTTACTTCACTAGTTCAGCTATAAAATTATAAATTCTGCCTTGAAGCTTTTTCCTAAAAGACACAATTTAGGAATATATTATATATAAATCTCAAATTAAACATGATCAAAATCAAGTTTTAAGTTTCCTCTGATATGTAAATAGGTTAGATGGAGTGTTTACTAGAACATCCATTAAATGAACCCTAATAGAACTATAGATGTTTAGTTTTGGATCGCGGACACTAAAAATGTCCAAGACCCTCTGAATTGCTATAACTAGCACCGTATTTATAGATTTAAATTTTTTTCAACCCTCACCCGGTAAAGCATTTTATAAGTTGCGTATGAGAACATCTCTTGAACTTCTCCTACTTGATCTGTATATGTATAATTTTGGAAATCCGAGAATAAAAGTGTCTGAGCACTGTGAATTAAGATAGTATAGGACCTTACGGATAGTTTTTATTTTAATTTAATCAGTAATAAAACATCTCTAGGTACTACCTTAATCGAGCATTCATAGCGATACTAATGTTTGATATAAATCACTTTTATCGTAACTACAGCCTATAACTTTACTAGGTCATGGATAATTCTACGATATCGATAACGTTTATGGCTAGATGTTTATGGCTAACTTCACGCAAACGCAAACACAAAAAATAGTAGATAATAACAAACCCGTAGCTACTGTATGACTGACTTCATCTAGAGCAAAACACCATACTCCAGCTGCAATGTTGTAAGTGTAAACGTTCTTGCTATCGGTAACGTCGGTCATCAAGAGACCGTATTTAGGACATTGTGCACACGAGACAATGCTATGAAGGGTGGAGTAAAATGATACCTGACGGACGTAATCAGAGTGAAGATGTGGGTACTGAGCTACCCTGTAATAGCATACCCTACTAAGAAAAGCTACAAAAAGTCGGTGACATCTACCTAAAATTCTCTACGAGTCCCTTGACCACCTTGTTCCACCTCACGTGAAGCAGAGGTATGCCCGGTTGAGACTTAAAGGGTCCCCGGGCGATAGTTTTGATATACAACACGGTAACACCTCCACCAAGATCCCCAAGAATCAGCTTAGATTCCGTTTCCGGATCTGTGTAGAACTTGTAGTACATGGTGCAAACTGCGTAGTCCAAACTGGTTATCATAACTCTAAGCTCAAATTTCCGAGCAGAGGTATCGTAAAACCTACATTACCATAGATTGGTACCAAGATTTAAAAATATGTCTTAGTTTTTTAGTAAAAAACAATTTAAGGATATCTTAAAATGGTTGTTGTTGAATCCCTATCGCTTTGAAGTAAAAACAAACGAGTGCTAACATTAAGAAAACAACTAGTCACAAATAAAATTCCCCAAGGCACACGGTAGTAGTAGTAGTAGTAGTAGAAATTGGGGGGGGGGCGAAAGCCTTGCGACTAGGCCTTAAAGGCCTTTTTTACAGTGCCTTGATCCACCCATCTCTACTCTGCCTGGGCCTCAGCTTCTCCACGAGTCGACCCTAAGTCTAATGCCCCAGTGGAAGAACCCATCCCAGAGCTAGCCTTTTTGATTCTGCCAGTGACCTTAGAGAATCCCTGCAGTCCTATAGGAGCTTTGAACTTGTCCTATTCCTGTAGAAGACTCGCAGGCCCGCCTGGCTGTCGGAGTAGATGAAGATGTTCTGTTCTGCTAATTGTTTAACTTCTGATCGTGTTGCCAATTCGAGTATTGCAAACACCTTCACCTGGAAAACCGTCGTATGGCTTCCCAAGGGAAAGCTCTCGCCCTCTTCATGGCCAGCTGTGTATATTCCGGCTCTTCACGACTGTGAATCAGCCATTCTTGAACCGTCTGTATACCATAGATACCTGATTATTTCTAAGAAGGTTGCTGCAGCAGCTCTTCTTTGAATTCTTCTCTTGTTGTGATGTTTGAACGCGGTAAAATTGTGGTATAGTATAAAGAGGGAAAACAAAGTAATAGAAATTCTTTTTGCAATAATTTTATCATCAACCTATAGCTGAAGGATGAAAACAAAAACTGTCACAAAATTTCCCCGTTCTACGGTATCGATTATCTTAATAATGTCAAAAAGAGCAAGGTACCATGTCACGAACGAGTGTCTTGCATACTAAAATAAGCAAATTATTTAAATACGCAAGTTTGGTATAATTAAAATCATACTGTATTAAATTTACTGAACTTTTGGACAGAGTCAAGAATATGTAGACAGACCAAGGAAATCTACCCCAGCCCGGATACATCCAAGATCTCGTGGCTACATAGGAGATGTCGGCGGTGCTTATAGGCAATCCGGCTTATAGGAATCCTCACTGGCCACTGCAGACTAAACAGACACATGCACCTCCTAGGAATGGTGGACAGTGCACTCTTCACCCACTGTGGAGCAGGGGAAGAGTCGTCATACCACTTTCTGGTAGTGTGTTATAGGTGGGCGCTGCTATAGGACTGCGCAACAGGACACTGGAAGCCGCCTTCCCCCATCGAGAGGAGCTTCCAACTCTGAGATGAGACAGCATATTCTCCTTTATTAGAGGTCGAATAATGGAGGGAATGAGGGCTCGGGTAGAGTAGGGTTGGGTGGACCAGGAGACTGTGAAAAAGGCTTTAAGGCCTAGTCGCAAGGCTTCGGCCCCCTCAATGTCTACTACTACTACTACTCCTACTTACTGAACTTGTACGGTTTGGGTACCAGGACATACGTTACCTCCCCTGAAGGGTCCTATGCTGATCTTTTAAAAGAAAACGGACGTTTCAGGCTAATAGGGCTAGCGTTAGAAGTAACGAGATGAAGATCTACGTAAACTTCTATGTAAAATAATAAATAATAAAGTTTCCTTTTTATTTCTATATTCCATTTTCTTTTATTTTCTATATCCTAAGTAGCCAACTCTAGCAAGTTTGCCACAACGAGAATAACCACAGAAACAAACAACCTTGAAAACCAAACTAAACTTGGTTGTATGTTTCTATTGGTGATCTCGGTTCCTGATCGTTTTTCACCAATCCCTCAAAACCACCCTTCTCGTGAGCACAAAAAATCGCACTCTCGTGAGTTCCGAAAGCAACTCCTTTCGCGTGTCTCCTAAACAACTTCTTTTTTTTACTTTTAAACAATGGGCTGGTACTTGATGGTGGTCGTTTTTCCTTCCGGCATAACGACCTCCAGACCAGCCCAAACGCGACACCCCGCACAACTGCTCGTGAGTCCCCCAAAACCTGACTCTATTTGTGAGCCCCCAGACTAAGACTTTTCCTGTTTTCGACTTTCGACTTGTTGTTAAATAACCAGTGATGTGGAACTGTTGATTTCTTTGATTAATTATATTTATAATTGTGGAGTTAAGTTTTAAAATAGTAACTATGTCGGTAAAAGGAGGGATATCACAAAGGAGCAAAAGACATATAAATTGCAGCATTTTTAGAAATGGTCGGACGATGACCGGTTTACTATCTCGCAAGTTTATTCAACATGGGGTACATCGAACCGTCCATTGACGTCATGGAAAAGAAGAGTGCAATCGATTGGGTAAAAAACATTTGCTGACGATAGAGAAAGTTAGCACGAGAGTTTTTGAGAGAGAACCGTCAGTCTACTTTTGGGGGACTCACGAGGAGTCGATTGGGGCTGGTCATGTTCAGGCTGGTCGTTACGCCGGAAAAACGAACGACCACCATTAGGTATCAGGTCACTGTTTACAAGTAGGAAAAGAATTGTTTAGGAGACTCGAAAAAGAAGTCAGTTTTGGGGAGACTCAATCAATTTTGGGTCGAGAGGAAGTATCGTTACGCCGGAAGGACGAAACGATCACAAGCCAAGATCACTAGTAGCAGCATGCAGCCAGGGGCTCACGGAGAGAGTCCGGTATTGGGGGACTCACGAGGAGTCGTGCGGGGAGCTGCGTTCGGGCTGGTTGGAGGTCGTTATGCCGAAGCGACGAACGGCCACCTTCGGGTACCAGGTTACGATAATTTTAGTATTTTGTGCGTGGTCCTTGCGCTTTATGGTTCAGTTCGTTTTACTCGCTCCATCCTTCAAATAATTTTAATCGATTATTGCCGTCAATTCGAGGTCCCACTCACTGAAGAGCACATCTGCTGTTGCTGTCGATCTGTTGCCGTCGGTGACGTTATGGATTTTCCACCAATGCGTCAACCTGTTTGACATGTGAGTGGGATCGTGTGCGCTGTTACTTCGGACATTTTCCGTTTTCCACTTTTTCTTTTGTTTTCGACCTTTTGCAAAGACAAGAGGAGTCGTTTGGCCTGAAGGGAAGTGGAAATTACGCCAGAAGGACCAGCGACCACCATCAGGTACCAGCCCACTGTTTAAAAATAGCAAAAGGGGTTGTTTGGGAAACTCGCGAAAGGAATCGTTTTTGGGGACTCACGAGGAAAAACCGTAGTCTGGAGGCTTACGAAGAGAATGCGGTTTTGGGGGAGGGCTCACGAGGAATCGTGTGGGAAGCCGCGTTCTGGCTGGTTGGAGGTGGACATTACGCCGGAAGGCCGAACTACCACCATCAGGTACCAGCCCACTGTTTAAAAGTAGAAAAAAGAGATGTTTGGATCGTTTCATTCATGAGAATATGATTTTGAGAGATTCACGAGAAGGGTCGTTCCTGTGGGATTGGTGAAAAAAGGCAGAGAAGGAGTAAGGCCGGAGATCAACAGTTGAGATCATCAAATTTGCTAGAGTAGGTTACTTTTAAGGTCATAGAACCGTAAAAGTTCAGTGAAGTTAATATAGCAAATATTTTTTTTATATTTCCATTTGCTACGTGACAATAAGGATGGCCATGCAAGTACCTATATAAGTACCTTAAATCTCTTTCACTGGAAGATGTGCACAAAACACTGACATCGGGCAACACAGCCAAGTCAGTGACCCAAGTGGTTTGAATCTTCAATTCCGGACATGTTGACTGTACCTGTCTTTCCAGAGTCATATCTAATGTCCAGTAATTGATAACACCGTCGTGACTGCAAGTCATTATGCTGCCGTCGTGCCAGGTACTGCTTCTATCAGGTTTCACTAAAATACGATTTATTGTCTTGTCTTAAACTAAAGATATTTTTTTTTATATATAAAACTACACCTGTTGGATAAAAAGTTATTCTATTTATAGTATGCCTGTGGTTGCTTTTGACCATTGTTGGTCCAGTGGGAATGGGTGCTGCCAACGTCTTGTATTCAGTACTTACTTCCTGTTGCTCGAACCCGAGAATGAGGTAGGAGATAAATTCGTCCCATGTTACAAACCCGTTGCTGGAAACTTGTTTTATATACTATGCCCTAATACTTTTTGCTTTTCTACCAAGAGGCGTTCATTCTTAAGAACTCCTTGTCCAAGACCTCATCAGGGTATTCAACTTTAGCGATCTTGGCCAAGATATCCTTTAATTGTTGCTTGTTCATGCGTCTTCCTTCTTCTTTATTGAAAAGTTCGTTAATTTGCAATAACTCGGTTTCGTCGAGAAGTTCGTGCAACTCCTTGGTGGCATCCTTCCTTTGCTTCTTAAACTCTCGAATAGGTATGCGGAAGCGACGTTGTTTCTGGGCGGGTTTTTCAATTTGTAAATCCGAGGTTTCGGCCATAAAATCGATTAAAAATTATGCATACACGTTATAAAAGTACGTAAAAACTGACCAAAGTCAATGTCACAATGGCTTGACTATGGCAGTATTTGTTTATAGAGGTTTTGTTATTAAAACCTGTTAAGACATTAATGTTGAAATAATTCAATGCCCGCCCATTTGTTGAGATAATTGACAAAAAATGAATTCACTAAATATCAATTACGTCAACGGTACGAGTCTGACCAAACAGAATTCATAGAAGAGTACATCCAAGACTTTTCCTTCATATTGATGTGTTGGTGTGAATACATATACAATATACATAACCGGTGTGGGTGTGAATTTTGAAGAATCCGATTAATTGAATGTTAGACACTTATTCAAGCTCTGTTAGTAGTAATGAGCTTCATTAAAAATTTGCTTTCGTATTCAAAGATGTGCAAGTAGATTACTAGGACATCATCATGTGCGAAATGCTTTAAATTGTAGATTTTGAGGATATTTAGCGTTCCATTTATTAGACTGTGAAGGCTTTTACGATCGGTCAATGTACATTCTAAAGTGTTTCCGGGCCTGAGGTTTCGTTTACAAATGCGGCAGACATTATCAAAGGCGATGAGGCAATGGACGAAGTGGTCTCCCGTGCTTTCCGACGTTGACTGATTCGACTGTGGTGGGTTCTGTGGTATTTATTGCGCTGCAGTGGAGGGAGTGGGGTGAGGGCAGTGGTAGCGCGGGGTTTCGGCGCACTTGAAGTATATTGCAGAACTCGCTTCCAGTCTGCATTTAGAAACCCAATTTCCTCTTTCTTGTTGAAACTGTTGGCGTGTTGAGAGATCTCAATGGCCTCTTTCGTCGCGTCTCGGATAGAACACCGCGATTGATATAAGATATCCACTTCATTGAAAAGGATGTCGTGAAAAGTGTCTGCCTGCAATTCCTCTTGTGTTCCGTAATCCTCATGTTGACACTGCGTTTTGTGGTGCCGATGTAATCGTGTGTGTGTAATCGTGCTACTAAGCGACATAAAAAAAATTAAAGAAGAATGAAAAAAAAAATCTTATAGCGCAGAAGCCCCATCTTTCTGAAAATATTCATGCTGCAATTCGTCATCATGAATGTGTTCCACAAAAGGGGCTAAAATTTCATTTCTATACCATGTTGGAAAGTATTAAACGATAATCTGTATTAAGAGACTCAATTTTTTTTTAAATTTTGAAAGATAATAGACAATTCTGACCATATTTTTTTCTGAAATAATGAACCTTTCAGAAAAAAATATGGTCATAAAGTTTACTGACGATACGTGTTATGCTCCTCTTCTGAGTCAGGTTTAGAATCCTGTGTTGATAATATTTCCGATTAAGCGAAAATCTGTATTAAGAGACCCTACTTCTTTCTGAATTTTACCAGACAACAGACAGTTCTGGTCATATTTTTTTCTGAAAAAAGAACTTTCTGGGCCATTTTTTTCTAATGATTCCTGAGCTGATATAATAAATATAAATAAATTGGCCTAAAATTCTTTAATTCTTGATTTTGGTTGGGAATTGTACTAAAGTTTCCTGACGATACATCTTATGATCCTTTTCCTAGCCAGATTTAGAAACCTGTGTTGATAATATTTCAGATTCAGCAATAATCTGTATTAAGAAATTATATTTATTCTGAATTTTCACAGATATCAGACTGTCCTGGCCATATTATCTTCTGAAAAAAGAACCTTTCTGAGTCATTCTTTTTTATAAACCCTAGGCCGATATAATAAATATAACAATAATTCCAAAAATTATTTCTTGCTTTAAGTGTTGATTTTTGTTTGGAATTGTAGTAAAGTTTGCTGACGATACGTGTTATGATGCTCTTCTGAGCCAGGTTTAGAATCCTGTGTTGATAATATTTCCGATTAAGTGATAATCTGTATTGGGAAACTCTATTTTTTTCTGAATTTTAATATATATTTAATAATGGACAGTTCGAACCATATTTTCTTCTAAAAAAAGAACCTCTCTGAGCCATTTGTTTCTAATAAATCCTGAGCTGATATAATAAATATAAATAAATTAACCTAAAATTATTTTTTGCTTTGAGTGTTGATTTTTATTTGGAATCGTATATCGTTTATAATATTTCTGATTAAGGGATAATTTCTGATTAAGGGATTGTATTGAGAGAGTTTGTTGTCTTCTGAATTCTGATAGCAGATAATTTTGAACATATTTTCTTATAGAAAAAACTTTTCTAATCTTTTTTTTTCTAAAATGAGCGAAGAACATAATTATAGAAAAACTGCCTAAAATAATTTCTTCACGTGCTGCTTTCATGTTGAATGTCATTTTATTTTTTGACACAATGTTTTAAGAACCTTTCTTTCTGCGGCAGGTTGAAATTATTGAATTATTGAAAATATACGAGATAACTGTTCAGTTCAAGCCTAAGTTTGGTGTTTTTGTTTTTGTGGTATTTTAAATTCTTACGCAGTTCTAAGGCAATGCAGAAAAACATAACGTAGAAATTATCCACTATTTAATTAATAATATGTCAAATTTTAAATTGCTACTAGTGTTTGATTTTGCAGTTTCTGTTATATTTTCTATTAAAATATGTGAACACAATTTAAATTTTCCACAAATTCGCATTATTTTCAACATACAAAATATCGAATTGTTGAAAATACGTCATATTACCATTCGTTTTGAGCCTAATTTTGTGGTTTCAGTTTCTATTTAATTTTAAATTATTAAGCAATTCTAGTCAAGGCAGAAAAGTTCAAAGTAAAAAATATCGACTATTTAATTTAAAATATGCCAAACTTGAAATTTCTCGAAGCTTGTGATATGTAACACTTTCCACAAGTTCAATACATATTTGGATAATTCCTGTATTATTTTCAACATCAGAAATAACGAATTATTGAAAACGTGCCAAATAACCGTTCATTTAAAGCCTATTTTGTTACTTAACTTTTTGTCGTAGTTTTTAATATTAACAAATTTTAGCACAATGCAGAAGAGCACATAGAGAAACAACACACGTAGAAAATATCGACAATTTAATTAAAAACATGCCAAATAACAAAACGGAGAGAGACATTGTGCTTTTAGAACAGGGTTGTTTTAAAGTCTGGCATATCTGGCTTTTGTGTGTTGAAAACAAAGTAAAAATCGTCCAAAAATTAAGTATTATATTTGTGGAAATGTCCCATACTTTAATAAGAAATATGGCAGAAACTGCAAAATCAGGCTTCTACGAGGAACTTAAAATTAAACATATTTTTTTAATTAATCGACATTTTGACATTATACCCAAAAATCACGTAATTGCACTAAAAACGTTGTAAATGGTAAACATTTTGAATTGTTTAATTCGAAATATGAAAAAAATACATAAACTGCATAAAAACGTCAAAATGGACATTTCAATTTGCCAAATTGAATTTTTGCCAAAAACTACAAAATCACGCTAAGTATATGAAAAACTTAAAATTTAATATATTTTTATTTAATCGAAATTTCCCATTGTGTAACACAATGAATCGACTTTTCTATGTTGAAAGTAATGCAAGAATCGTCAAAAAATTAAGTGTTAAAATTGTGGAAATGTCACAAACTTTAATAGAAAATATGACAGAAACCTCTAATTTGGTAATTTGGCATATTTTTAATTAAATTATCGATATTTTCTAAGTTGAGCTTTAATGCATTGTGCTAAAATTACGTAATAATTGAAAATAAAACGGAAACTGAAACAACAAAATAAGGCTCTAAAATGAAAGAGTAATAAGGCGTATTTTCAATAATTAGATATTTCTTATGTTGAAAATAATGCAAGACTTATCAATATATTAGGTAGTAAATTTGTAGAAAATATCACATAATTTAAAGAAATCATGACAGAAACCTCTAATTGAAGGTAATTTGGCATATTTTGAATATTTCTATTTTTCTTTTATTAAAAATAATGCAGGAATTATCCAAATATGCATTAAATTTGTGAAAAATTTTACATATTTTAATAGAAAATATGACAAAAACTGCAAAATCAAAAGCTTTGAGCAATTTAAAATTTGGCATATTTTTAATTATATTATCGATATTTTCTAGGTTGAGCTTTAATGCATTGTGCTAAAATTGTGTAATATTTTAAAATAAAACAAAAACTGAAACAACAAAATTAGGCTTTAAAATGAGCGGTAATATGGCGTATTTTCAATATTTCAATATATTTTATGTTGAAAATAATGCAGGAATAATCCAAATATTACGTATTAAATTTGTGGAAAATTTCTCATAATTTAATAGAAAATATGACAGAAAGTGCTAAATCAGACTCTACGAGCAACCTAAAATATGGCATATTTTTAATTAAATTGTCGATATTTTCTACGTTGTGCTTTACAGCGTTGTGCTAAAATTGCATAATAATTGAAAATAAAACGGAAACTGAAACAACAAAATTAGGCTGTAAAATGAAAGGGTAAAGCTTCGAGCAATTTAAAATTTGGCATATTTTTAATTATATTATCGATATTTTCTAGATTGTGCTAAAATTGTGTAATATTTTAAAATAAAACAAAAACTGAAACAACAAAATTAGGCTTTAAAATGAACGGTAATATGGCCTATTTTCAATAGTTCGATATTTTTTATGTTGAAAATAATGCAGGAATAATCCAAACATTGCGTATTAAATTTGTGGAAAAATTTCACATAATTTAAAAGAAAATATAACAGACTCTGCTAAATCAGACTCTACGAGCAACCTAAAATAAGGCATATTTTTAATTAAATTGTCGACATTTTCTACGTTGTGCTTTACTGGATTGTGCTAAAATTGCTTAATATTTAAAAATTCAGAAACTAAAATAACAAAATTAGGCTCTAAATGATGGCAATTTGGCATATTTTCAACAATTCGATATTTGTTATGTAGAAAATAATCAGGACTTATCAAAATATTAGGTAATAAATTTGTGGAAAATATCACATAATTTGATTGAAGATATGATAGAAACGGCAAAATCAGACGCTACGAGCAAATTAATATTTGGTATATTTTTGTTTAAATTGTCGACATTTTCTACGTTGTTTCTCTGGATTATCCTAAAATTGCTTAATAATTTAAAATGAATGGAACGGTGAGAAACTGAACGGTTATGTGATATATTTTCAATCATTCAATAATTTCAACATGGCTCTGAAAATAAAACTCTTAAAATGTTTTTGAAAAACTAAATCGACTTAACTTATATTTTTCTATATTCATGTTACCCGCTCAGAATGGTTTTTTAGGAAAAAAAAACTCAAAAAAGTTTCTCAATATAAATTATTGCTTAATCAGAAATATTATAAACACAAAGTGATTTGTTATATCAGCTCTGGGTTTATTAGAAAAAAATGGCTCAGAAAAGTTCTTTTTTCAGAACAAGATATGGTCAGAATTGTCTGTTGTCTGTCAAAATTCAGAAAGAAATACGTTCTTGTAATACAGATTATCTAATCTGTACACAGTATCGTAAATAGCCATAAGAGAATTTTAACACATTTCGCCAGTAAACTTTACTATAATTCCAAAAAACTTTTATTTGAAAAAGAAATTCTCAATTCTACGCTCTACTACTACGTTACAGCCTTTATATAGCACCTGCTAAGGCCGATCCTGGAATAAATGAACGAGGTAACTAAGGGCAACGCTGAAACCGCATTGTCAACATATCTATGGATTTGTTTTATAAGTTGCCCATCGAGCTAAAAGGTAACAAGTATGGACCCTATGTATTTGGCCCTTAGTCTGTTCCGTCGAAGACACTACGACAAGTGCATCGACGTTTGCTCCAGCATTCTGGACAAGCAGCCACTGGACCAGGCGGCGTGGTGCCTTAAGATGAGAGCTTTAACACAAAGGGTACAACCAAATATATAAACCATTCACTTATTATTGACTATTATCAACTAAGCGTTAGAACATGTGCTGAAAGGAAATCACGAAATGAGAAGGTACAAAAAAATGAAGATATCAAAAGAGATGGCAAAAATAAGTGAATGAGTTATACTTATGTGCAATACTTACTTTATACGTCCTCAATGTGAAATTTCTTAAGGTGTACGTTGACGATTTGGAAAGTGAGGAGGCTGTGGCTCAGGACGACTTTTTGGACAGCAATGCTGTGGCTTCTGCACCACGTCCAGGCACGTCATTGAAAACTGCAACCACTGCCCTGCCTACCAAATTATTAGGGTAAGTGACGGTGATAAACATAAAACTTATTGCATAAGTTTTTAATTTTGTTTACGCTTCTACAAATTACTAGATCTTGTTTTAAAACTAGGAGTGATTCAAATTGCCCACGAGAAAATAAAATCAATTTATTGGTCGAATTAAGGCGCGATTTACGCAAGCGTGAGGCTTTGACGTTTCTCGAATGTTCTCACTATGAACCGAATGTACTCAACTAATGTTTGCGTGTTTGATGGTATATTCCGTTCTATTTGTAGGGCGAATTTCAAAAGTGATCATTAAATTTACCGGTTACACCTACCGGTAGATCGCTGGTAATTCCGGTTACACCGGAACTTAAGCTATTTTTGGGTCAGTTTAAAGTCTTAATTTTACAACTTGGACCCTTTATCTTTTTTTTTCTTTCTTTGTTTATCATATGTAAATTGGAGGAAAGAAAAAATTAGAGAAGTAATTAAAGGCAGGTCTTAAATAAAGTACTGTACCTTTTACCTGATCTCTTATTACCAAAAGATAGAAACATGTTTGTCAAAAGTTTTAACTCAAAAACTTTACAAACCGTAGTATCAAAATGGCTCCATAACGTTAGAATCAGCAAGCACAGCTATTAATTCTAAATGGCGTTATGGCGCTCTTGGAGATGGAGAAGATTCAAGTAACAAATGGTGTTCCAATCGATTGTGGGAACGTGTTACAAATGGCCTCAAATGCGTTGAAGAATCGGAAAACTACGTTGAAATGAATCAAAAATACCTGGTGTTCAGATGGATAAGGATTATTTGGCTAACAAGTCTATGAAGCAAAAAGTAAATAAAACCAAAATAACCGATTTTATGAAGAACAAAATTAGAGACACTATTGACCATATCTTTGCAAGAAATGAATATGTAACCATTGCGAACCTTTGAAGACAACTCCTTGAAGAACTAAGTGGATTCTTCACTTGATCTATTTCGGCCCCTTACTCAGTGGTGTCATAGTGTTTATAAGGTTTAAATGGCAAAATTTTAACAATCTTGTGATGGTTAATGTTTCTTTTACTGTATTTATTAATATCAAAAACATTATATTTAGGATGTCGTTATATAATGGTGAACGCCGGCAATGAGCACAGGTTTCTTAATTGGACCAGTTTATTTTTTTTTAAATGATTTTATGAACAGAGTCAATTTCGAAAAATGGTTTAAACCCCCCCCCAACTTGCCTCCAAAATCTTTAATTAATATGGATAAGGCGTGTTACCACTCCGGCCTTTGTGAGGGAATTCCAAACAAATCCTGACTAAAATATAAATTAATTGACTGGCTATGAAAGACGAAATTTGGGCTATTCGTTACCACAAAACAAATTTGAATTGGACGAGTATGTGATCGCAATGTAAAAGGATTTATGATCGAGAAATTGAACATTCAAGAGGGAGTGTAGAGAAAGTACTGGTTACGTGGAGCAATGTTGTAGGACAAGTCACAGCAGGAAACAATTGAAAAAATATGTTGAGTATGTGAACAAAGTCATCAAGAATGGGAGGCAATGAAAACTATTGACTGCTCAGATGTTGGTCAGCTTATAATTTCGCCAGGAGACCATTCCGACGATTCCGAATTTGATACTGCGGAGGCGATTTAGTAAAGAGTATTTTACTTACCTACCTTTGTAACTACTTGCAATCTCAATTATTTCCTTCTCAATTCTTTTACTTTCTAATTTAATAAGTAATTCGTCAAGAACTTATGAAATTATGTTCATTGCAAACATAACTTACATAATGTCCCAAATTTTGTTCTTTATGTTATAATATATTTTGATTCATAGCTTTGTTATCCAATTAGGTATTCTGTCCGATTTCATATTGTGTTTTTTAATTACTTTTAATGTAGCCTTTTCCCAAGTTTCAAAGCAGTTGGGACTATTTGTATAACACGTTGCCACAACAGACTGGAACCCCATTTGCTGCTTAAATCTTCTCTACCTCTAAGGACCTAATTGAATTAGTTTGTAAAAAATATATGGCTATAAGTTTAGTTTGAATATATAAATATAAATCATTTTATTTAAATATAAATAGAGAGTTAGTTTCTCACATTAACTTCATAATTCAGGGTAGTACTCGTATAATAATCACGTCTATAAATTAACCGCCGATTAAGCCGATATTAAACTACGCTCAGTTTAATAGTTGATTGTGTTTGCGGCCTTATATTTGGCAGCTTTCGCTTAATGTGGTTATGTTATGATAATAGGTATGTTAAACTCTGCGACGTACGTAATTTTCATACCTTTTGACGTTAGGCCCAAGTTGTTTCAAAAAAGACTTTAGAAACGGTTTGATGCACCCATGACATTTTCTGTTATTACTGTTTTTCTCATAGCAAAATCGACATTATTAAGATAATTTTTATTTGTAAGAAGTTGTTTTGTTTATTGCCCTAGTTCTAGGTCCTTAGCTACCTACCCCAGTTCACATAAACAATTATGATTTCTTGTGGAAATCAGGAACATTTTTAACGTGGGACACAGCATACGCATAAGACTGTATGCATTTTATAAAACAGTGTTAAATAAACTTGCTTATGTCTTTCTAGATACCTACTATAAATGTTTTGAAGAACTAGGCTAGAACCAGTCCTTAAAATGGACCCTCTTCTCCAAGAACCGGGTTCCACGATTTCAATGTCGAGTCGTCCATTACAATTTACAATTACTATTAAATTTCACCAACTCCAAAAATAAAGAACACGACTAGGTAGTTATAAAATTTAAATTTTGAAATTTTCATTAAATTTTAGACGGTAAACTGTACAAACATTTTAGCGCTATCCACCGGTCAGTTTTATAATTCGCCCGTACTAAAATGTCGTATTTAGTGCATCTAGTATATACATCGATACGTAGAGGGTACGTATTCTTGACACGTACTACAGACGTAGAGCTGTGTGGATATCGTGCGAATACTGTACGCCCCTTGCACGTTCTGCAACAGGCATTGTGCAATGACATTTTTTTTAATAGATGTCAATCTCAACGGTAATTTTGTTTTGTTTGTTGTTATTACTGTTCTTCTCATAGCGAAATCGACATTATTAAGATAATTTTTATTTGCAAAAAGTGTGATATACTGACATTTTCTCCTTTAATCTACCGAAATTCCAGTTCTCTAGGCCGGTAAATTCGGTGAGCTGCCGGTAGCGAACCGACAATTCCACCGGTTAATTTAGAAATGGTCACTTTCTGGTCTATGGTAAAGATTGGAACGAAATGGTAGCTGACCGGTTTAACCGGTGGATCCACCGGTGAGTTTTATAATTCGCCCGTACTAAAATGTCGTATTTAGTGCATCTAGTATATACATCGATACGTAGAGGGTACGTATTCTTGACACGTACTACAGACGTAGAGCTGTGTGGATATCGTGCGAATACTGTACGCCCCTTGCACGTTCTGCAACAGGCATTGTGCATAAATTGTACGTATGCTACGTACGTAGAGTAGGTAGGCATAAATTTATGTACAATTTATATATGTATACACCGTGTATATGTACACACCGTATTAGGTATGGGCGAAATCCAAAAGTGATCAATAAATTTACCGGTTACATCTACCGATAGATCGCTGGTGATTCCGGTTACACCGGAATTTAAGCCATTTTACGGTCAATTTAGAAACCGTTTGATTCACCAATGACATTTTTTTTAATAGCTGTCAATCTCAACGGTAATTTTGTTTTGTTTGTTGTTATTACTGTTCTTCTCATAGCGAAATCGACATTATTAAGATAATTTTTATTTGCAAGAAGTTGTTTTGTTTGTTGTCCTAGTCCCAAAAATTATGATTTCTTGTGGAAATCAGGGACATTTTTAACGTGGGATACATAACATACGCATAAGACTGTATACATTGTATACACCAGTGTTAAACAAACTTGCTTATGCCCTTCTAGGTACC
Organism: Taphrorychus bicolor; assembly: GCA_951812265.1. Lineage (NCBI taxonomy): Eukaryota > Metazoa > Arthropoda > Insecta > Coleoptera > Curculionidae > Taphrorychus > Taphrorychus bicolor. The sequence continues at coordinate 21,739,522 of OX638305.1, forward strand.
TACTAAAAATGTTTTGAAGAACTAGGCTAGAACCAGTCCTTAAAATGGACCCTCTTCTCCAAGAACCGGGTTCCACGATTTCAATGTCGAGTCGTCCATTACAATTTACAATTATTATTAATTTTCACCAACTCCAAAAATAAATAACACGACTAGGTAGTTATAAAATTTAAATTTAGAAATGTTCATTAAATTTCAAACTGTAAACTGTAAAAACATTTTAGCGCTATGTTTGTTTATAGAAAGGCCACGGGCACGAACTGTCAATACTGACATTTTCTAATTTAATCTACCGAAATTCCACTTCTCTAGACCGGTGCATTCAGTGAGCTACCTGTAACCAACCGACAATTCCACCGGTTAATTTAGAAACGGTCACTTTCTGGTCTATGGTGAAAATTGGAACGAAATGGTAGCTGACCGGTTTAACCGGTGGATCCACCGGTGAGTTTTATAATTCGCCCGTACTAAAATGTCGTATTTAGTGCATCTAGTACATACATCGATACGTAGAGGGTACGTATTCTTGACACGTACTACAGACGTAGAGCTGTGTGGATATCGTGCGAATACTGTACGCCCCTTGCACGTTCTGCAACAGGCATTGTGCATAAATTGTACGTATGCTACGTACGTAGAGTAGGTAGGCATAAATTTATGTACAATTTATATATGTATACACCGTGTATATGTACACACCGTATTAGGTATGGGCGAAATCCAAAAGTGATCAATAAATTTACCGGTTACATCTACCGATAGATCGCTGGTGATTCCGGTTACACCGGAATTTAAGCCATTTTACGGTCAATTTAGAAACGGTTTGATTCACCAATGACATTTTTTTTAATAGCTGTCAATCTCAACGGTAATTTTGTTTTGTTTGTTGTTATTACTGTTCTTCTCATAGCGAAATCGACATTATTAAGATAATTTTTATTTGCAAGAAGTTGTTTTGTTTGTTGTCCTAGTCCCAAAAATTATGATTTCTTGTGGAAATCAGGGACATTTTTAACGTGGGATACATAACATACGCATAAGACTGTATACATTGTATACACCAGTGTTAAACAAACTTGCTTATGCCCTTCTAGGTACCTACTAAAAATGTTTTGAAGAACTAGGCTAGAACCAGTCCTTAAAATGGACCCTCTTCTCCAAGAACCGGGTTCCACGATTTCAATGTCGAGTCGTCCATTACAATTTACAATTATTATTAATTTTCACCAACTCCAAAAATAAATAACACGACTAGGTAGTTATAAAATTTAAATTTAGAAATGTTCATTAAATTTCAAACTGTAAACTGTAAAAACATTTTAGCGCTATGTTTGTTTATAGAAAGGCCACGGGCACGAACTGTCAATACTGACATTTTCTAATTTAATCTACCGAAATTCCACTTCTCTAGACCGGTGCATTCAGTGAGCTACCTGTAACCAACCGACAATTCCACCGGTTAATTTAGAAACGGTCACTTTCTGGTCTATGGTGAAAATTGGAACGAAATGGTAGCTGACCGGTTTAACCGGTGGATCCACCGGTGAGTTTTATAATTCGCCCGTACTAAAATGTCGTATTTAGTGCATCTAGTACATACATCGATACGTAGAGGGTACGTATTCTTGACACGTACTACAGACGTACAGCTGTGTGGATATCGTGCGAATACTGTACGCCCCTTGCACGTTCTGCAACAGGCATTGTACATAAATTGTACGTATGCTACTTACGTAGAGTAGGTAGGCATAAATTTATGTACAATTTATATATGTATACACCGTGTATATGTACACACCGTATTCGGTATGGGCGAATTCCAAAAGTGATCAATAAATTTACCGGTTACATCTACCGATAGATCCCTGGTGATTCCGGTTACACCGGAATTTAAGCCATTTTACGGTCAATTTAGAAACGGTTTGATTCACCAATGACATTTTTTTTAATAGCTGTCAATCTCAACGGTAATCTTGTTTTGTTTGTTGTTATTACTGTTCTTCTCATAGCGAAATCGACATTATTAAGATAATTTTTATTTGCAAGAAGTGTGATATACTGACATTTTCTCCTTTAATCTACCGAAATTCCACTTCTCTAGACCGGTACATTCGGTGAGCTACCGGTAGCCAACCGACAATTCCACCGGTTAATTTAGAAACGGTCACTTTCTGGTCTATGGTGAAAATTGGAACGAAATGGTAGCTGACCGGTTTAACCGGTGAATCCACCGGTGAATTTTCGAATTCGCCCTTTGTACGTACTTGTGCATGGTGAATGGGTAACAACGCAATAACTATATCATATTTTACCGTTGTGTTGCATGGACCCGGCTGTTCCAAGTAGAGACAGGAGATAGGAAGTAGGGAGCAGATTTTCTTCTTCAAAGATTCCTCCTTCAAAGACATAGAATTGGGCCATGTCTTTGGTAGAGAACTAGAGAAGTAGTGCATTATAAAATGTAATATGTAGGTACTTACCATTACTTACGTACTGTACTCTGAGAGTATTCCCATTCTTTTTCTCAATAAGAACATAAGGATGGGAATACTCTCGGAGTGGTCTAGATCAAGAATCCGAAAATGTAATATTTTGAGGAAAATTCTAAACCATAAATATCATCTTATTATAGATTTGTCTCACCGGGATTGGACACTCGTTCAAAGGCAAAAAAAGAGCTAGTTACTAAGAAGAGGAAAGATAGAGACGAGTGATTTCACTAAATAATATTAGCTGCGTCGCACTCACCCGGAATTCATTTCTGTAACAAATGTTTACCTTTGCATTCTTATTGTGGAAACAATAGATGGAAAAACTCTCAAAGCAATGTAGAGGCGCCATCTGAAAACGTAGTCAGATTATTCTTAATGCAAATGTAGTAACTTCTATCTTTTAAACCTCTCTTTGGCTTTTACTCCTTCCTAGTTTAAAACAGAGTATAGGAGTTAAAATATCACAATAACTAACGAATTATACATTCACCATAATATCCAGATACGTAAAAAATATAGTTATATTATAAGAGGCGTTTATTAGAAAAGGTCATCTAGATCTAGAAGGGCATGAATTTTAGACAGAAAAAGATGACTTGATCAATGTAAATCCACTCTTGTTCTTTCATCCTTTTCTTTGGATATTTCACAGTCAAGCAGATGTCGTTTTAAAGTTAACCCTCTTCTTTACGTATTAAGGGCTTAAGCTTCCGATAAAGCTCTTGGTGATATAATGATAAGTACGTACGGGGTGTTAATTATAAAACTTATGTATAATCAATGAGAAATATCCTATAATCATTAAAAATGTGCGTGTAACGTTTCATCACAGTATAATTCCCTATACAGGGTGGCCCATCGAAAACGATTCACCCAGTTTTTCTTCCAACTGACTGTAGATACATAATATACAATGTTTCCCAAATTGGTCTTCCATGTATTAGGATCTCGGAAACTATAGGAGCTACGAAGTTGGTTAAATGGGGAAAGTTTTAGATAATTATGTTAGTAATGTAATAACAAAAACGGGGTGGCTGTAACCAATCGGGTTTTTGAGAAATTTTGGGAAAACCAAAATAGTGCATTTCTAAAAAACTGTTATAAGTCCTTTATTTTAAAAGATAATCGTAATTTGCGAAAACATTTCTGAAGCTACTTTTTGAGTAGAATACACCAGTAAAGGTAAAATTTCGATACAACCATCGGTTTTTCCAAACCATCGGTAACTTCGGTAACATCAGGTAACTTATATGGATACGTCAACGCTAGTCCCGCTTCCATCTAACCAAATTACTTTGAGGGTATCTAAAGACTTCAAATTGGTCTCGAAAACATTTAAACTACTGTGAGAACATCGATTTTGGTAGCCTTCTTCGACTGTCTTTTGAATGATTTTAAAATGCTTTGCAAGCATAATTTTCGAAACGCAATTTATCGTTTGGTGGCTCTAACGGAAATTCTGCAAGACAAATGCAACATTCTGTTTTTCAATTGAGTCATTATCGTGTATTCCTCATTTAGGTGCTTGGTCTTAAAGTAAGAAATTTTTCTTTTTTAATATAATACTTCAAGACTTGAATTGTTTTAAACCATGCTGAACTCGTTCCTCGTTCCGCATATTTTCCTTTGTAGTCAGTTTTAGAAATTTGAGCTTTTCTGTTTCCTTGGAAATAAAATTCGCGCATGTCAAAATTTCCCTCACGTTAAGGAATTTCCAGCTGTTTCAATTTCATTTTTAAGAACTCATCAATACATGGAAGACCCATTTGGAACACACTGTTACCTCAAAAATCGCTCGAATACGTCAACTTTAGTTTTCAGTAAAAATAAATTAATTTTTGAGTTGTTTCAGCCCCCTTACCTGACAAGAGAATGAAAACTAAATCAAATTATTCTGTGAAATTTACAAATTTGCAAAGTTTAACGGGCGCCATTTTGGGTTGGCTTGATCAAATGACATGAAATTTGGCAAATGAACAAACCTTGATGAGACCTTCAAAACGAGGTACCCCTCTTTCAATTTAAAATTTCAAGGTCAATGCTTACCCCCTCTTAAATATTCTGGTTAGAAGGTTGAGTCTGCTCAAAAATGTATTCTTATATACTCAATTGGAAGAGAAAGGGGTGGATCATTTTCGACAGGCCAACTTGTATATGTGTAGGGATGGTCCATTCAAAAACGGCGTATAGTTGGCTGTGAAATGTCAAAAAAAGAATGTCAGAACAAAAGTCTCTTTAATTTGATTATGTAATTCTTTTCTGTCGAAAATTTGTTGCCTTCTAGATGACGTTTTCTAATGAATACCGTATACCTATATATTTTCTATATTGTGATTTAATATGTAGATTGGTAACCAAAAGGACAAACACAATAATGAATTATAAGCCGTTCACTTAATATTGACATCAAGAGGTGTTAAAAATCTGACTTTGACTTTTTATAGTATAATCTCAACATGTGCTGAAAGGAGATAGGTATTAAAAAATGAAGAGTTTAAAGATAACGAGTTGTCCAAAATAAGTGAATGAGTTATATTAGTACAGCATCATAAAAATATTTAAACAGTGCTAGACCTCGAACCGCTACTGGTCGGCCAATTTCTGGAGTAGCGCGGCCAGGTACCCAGTCTGGTAGACCGGGATCGTCTCTGGAACGGCTTCGAACATCTAGAGGAGCTACTGGGCAATCCGCAAGGGCCATTAGGTTGGGCACTGCTGCCATGTTAACGCAGAAAGATGGTAAGTTACGGAAAATTATACTAAGGGTTGTTTACTAGGTAAAAAGAATTTTTTTTAAAGGTCCCTTCATTCAAGTCTCTCGACTAAGTCTCTCAAAATATGCTAAAAACAAAACGTTAAATAAACCTCTGTTTGAGTATCTGTTCTACCACGAAGGGGATGTTCGAAATGCCATGGAATTGGCCGTGTTAGCTACCCAAGCTTGTGAGTTTAAGGTAGATATAATATCTGGGTATTTTTGTAAAACAAAAGTTACTTGGACGATTAATAGGATTGGTGGTGGAAAATTCAATTGGCTAAATGCTACATCGCTCTCAATCTGATCAGAGATGCCGAGCAACAGATTAAAAGCTCATTAAACCAACACCCTCACATTGAGAGCTATATCAGACTTGTAAGGATTTATTTGAAACTGGGTAAGTTTTGCATCTGTTTAAACTAACTTACCCACTTACTATTTCGTCTATATAAATTCTTGCCAACGTCTCTGTATAACTCGTATAGCAAGAAGAAGCAGTCAGAGTAAACAAAACAATAAACAAAAACGTAGTTATATTAACATTTTTCACTCCTAACCCCAGGCAACCAAGTAACGTTTTTTCTACAACCGTCAAAATATGACACGGTTCGCGCATTACTGACAGTATGCAAACTGACACATATTTTCATTGTTATCTTTCTCGTACGTCGCCCATAGCAGCGTAAAAAAAATTAACGGTTGCCATAGGACACGTGCGACAAAGTCTTTCTCGCACGCCGTCAATACAGGGGTAGCAGAAAAGAACTGTGAAGCTTAATCATTTATAAAATCGTTAAAGATGTTCCATATTAGTGGCAGCTGGACTTTTATACCGTTGTAGAAAAAATGTTGTTCCTAATTCTTGCGCAAAGTGTCTTTCGCCCACTTGACTGCCGCCCGAACTCCGCTTCGCGTCGTTCGGGCAACGGCAGTCGCGTGCGCGAAAGTGTTACTTTGCGCACTTGTTAGGAAAATAACTAATATCAAACGTATAAAAATAGTATATTGTGCAACTAGTGTCGAAAATTGCTCTTTGAAGAGTGATTTTCGTACGTGTTGCACACTATACTTTTTCTACGACTGCGATTTTGCCTCATAAATGATCATTTGTATTATAAAATATACGCAAGGCGTGTGAAAACAATTGGGCTTCTGTAGGGAGCTTGCGCGAAGGGCACTTTGTGCACGCTCTTTGCAATATGAGATGTTCAACGGTAGTTAATAGCGCGCATGTCCATTTTCTAGGCAGTCGTAGAAAAACGTTATTGACTGACTATAGTCAATCGCTGACGTACAACTAACGTACTAAATCACGTCCCATTAAATGAGATTATGCGCATGACGTATAAAAAAGGTCATTGAATGACTGGGCAACACATCGAAGTCACATCTTTTTCACGTTAATAAAACTAGTCTTTATGGGGATTAAAATGACCAAAATTATAAACAGGCTTATTCTGAAAAACGCCAATAGCCCCTACAAATATAATCTAAAGTGTTTTCCGGGCTTTGTAGCCGTGGTCCAATGGAATTTCGTCCTGACGTTTCGTCTACAGCTGCGTCAGACATAATCAAAAGCGATGAGGCAATGAACGAAGTGAGCTCCCGTGCTTCTCGACGTTGACGGATTCGACTGCGGTGAGCTCTATGGTATTCATTACGAAACACAAGAGGAGTTGCAGGATGGGACAAACACAAACGCTCTCTCCGAAGGTCACGATGTCTTTTTCAACGAGGTGGAACTTTAACTACGACAACAATTTCAAGAAGAGGAGGAAGCATTTTCAAATACAGACTGAAAGCAAGTTTTACGACATACTTCAACTGCGCCGAAACCCCGCGCCACCACTACCCCCACCCTAGTCCCTCCACTGCAGTGCGACGGAGGGGGAATAAATACCACGGAACTCACCACAGTAGAATCAGTCAACGTCAGGAAGTACAGGAGATCACTTCGCCCATTGCCTCATCACCTTTGATAATGTCTGACGAAACGTCAGGAAGAAAATCCATTGGGCCTTTAGGTTGCATTTTGTCCGGCCGTGAAAACCTTCACAGTCATTTAAATATACCTAACTGTATATTACAACTTGAATATCGCTATTAATACAAAATTCAAAACTGCACCACTAAATAATCTATAAAAAACTCTAAAATATAACGGACCTGTATACGGATAACTAATCAAGCTGGCCGGAAAATAACGATAGATTTTATCTATCTATTACGGTTTTACCAATACCGCATAAATCCATCGAAAAGGCGTCACTCTGTATCAATTTTAAAGCAAATCTAATAAAGTTAATGTATGAGGCTACAAGATTTGCAAAAAGTTTCTAAAGAATAAATTTGACAAAAATTGTTTGAAATAGAGCGATAAAAAAAACAACTTTTTTGAAAGCATATTAATTTTTTTGTGATTAAAACAAGGCGAAATCTAATTTAGTAAAAAAGTGAAGAAGTAAAATTTAAAGGGTATGAAACAAAGTTTAGCACTAGCCTGCTTGTTACAAATGGAAATGACTTTCATTTTTTATTGGATGCAGATCACTTACAATTCGCACAATCAAAATAATTAAAAAACAATCAGGTATCTAAAAAACTCACTCTTCAGGCTAGGTTCTTCAACAAAAGTAAATTTTGAACAATAAATTACCAAGTTGACCCAAAATTTAAAATTTCCTGTTTTCTACCGGGAAAAAAAGGGAGCAGGAACAGAATATATACAGCGCCTTCATCTATAATTTGGATTCATATTGATGAGATGTTTGTTTATCCTAAGTAGATGATGCAACTAGTCCTAAGTGAAAAGTGAAAAAAATAGGTGCAAAAAATTATGTTTTAGGAATCGAATGACTCTACTAAGTGTCATTGTTTTAAAATTTACAAAAACCTTTCCAGATCAGCCTCTCGCTGCGACCGAGATATGCAAACAAGCACTAGAAAAATTTCCAAACGACGTATCGATCATGACCGAACTGGCCCGTTTGACCGAGGCCCTGAACGAGCCCCAGGCCTCGGTGAAATATTACAGGAGTATTGTGATTGAGGATGCCATGAATACCGAAGCCATCGCCTGTATCGGAATGTATCACTTTTATAACAATCAGCCCGAACTGGCTCTTAGATATTACAGGTAAGAAAAAATCGAGAGAAACGTCGTTAAAATTCACGAGTGATGTAGTAACGGCTTGAATCAGAAAAAATAGTTATATACGTTATAAGTCTGGTAAATATAGTTTTATAGTAGGAGTAAAATGTTTCCGGACGAGGCGCTAGCCGAGTCTGGAATTTCGAAACTACTGTAACACTTACCGGACGTATGATGTACAACATTTTTTTTCAGACTTATCAAAAACAGAAAAAAATTAATTTTATGCACGGCGAATATATTTTTGAGAAATCTGTAATACTAGTGAACGAAATTTTGAGCTTTTTCGCAGGAAACTCTAGTTTAAAATATGCAAAAAAGCAATATTTACTAATTGGAAATTGAAAACTTATCTGCTTTCAATATTTCGAAAAATATTGCAGCGTTTAAGAAGGAAACAAACAGAAACAACTACTCCGAGGGCTAATACCCTTACCGGCATTGAATTACACTGTTTGTTTCAAAGCTCATTTTATAAAGCAAAAAAAATATTAAAATGAATTAATAAAGTAATAAAAAATTAATGCTAAAAGGCCAAAAAAATATTAAGCTTTTTGCAAAGAATATAGAACCAGACAATTTGGAAGTTTGAAAACTTGTCTGCTTTCGGCATTTCCAAAACCTTGTAGTTATACATAAAGAAAGAAACAAATAGAAACAACTACTTCGAGGGCTAATACCCCTACCGACATTGAATTATACTATTTGTTTCAAAGCGTAAATATTATAGAAAACATACATAAAAGCAAAGATGAAATACAAGAAAGTGCTCTTGAATAAAACAAAAAAAAATATAACATGAAAGAGAAATTAAAGTTTCTTTTTGAAATGTGGGTCAAAGTTACTAAATGTATATGTTAACCAAAAGTACTTTTTACTTTTACTTTTTCCTGCGAAAAAGCTAAAAATTTCGTTCACTAACATATTTCGCAGAAAATAACTTTCTTTTAACTTTCATTATCTGTAATACTGTTAAAATTCCTTTACGATATCCAATCCTGTAAAAAGCCATTTACCGGATTAAAAACAAGTACGTAAAAGTGTCGTAAATGATACAGTATGAAGTAAAACTACGGGGTATTCATTATAAAACTTCATCTAGCAGGCTATGAGATTTTGACAGAAAATGATGGCATAATCAAAATATATAAACTTTTGTTTCTCCATCCTTTTCTTTTGACATTTCACAGCCAACTAGATGAAGTTTTATAATGAACACCCGTATATTTACCGGACTTGTAACTTAAATAACTATTACTTAGGTAACAAGCATTTTATTATTAAATATGTTGATGGAGTGTTTCACTGGATTTCCATTATTCGTGAACTGCTACCTTAAATGGTTTGAATAACATCTGGGTGAAAATACTTGGAAGTATTCCAGGTTACATGCATACAGTTCTTTTCTTTGCATGTATGGATACTAGTTGCATATATGGATACTACATAGTTTAGCTAAAAATATAATTCCTTCCTTTTTCTTTCCCTACTATTTGCATTAGACAAAATTTTAGCTAGGCTGAGACCTAGCCTATCAGCTTAAATTCTCAGGCAGTATAATATTGTTACGATTCGCAGCGACGCCGCATGGGAGGCGGGGCAACGCGTGTGTGATTGGTGGAGCTTCGCGACCTATCCGCGCTGCGTCATGGCTGACACGAGTGATTTATTACTCTGTTTATCTAGAAGGCAGTTGTTTATAACCTTTTTTTTATGTGAGATTATCAAGAACTTTCTAGGTTTTTCGGTAATTTTAGGATTGTGTATAAATAGCGCGACGGTTATGGAGTAGTCTTATTTTAAGCAAGCTATAAGTAAGCTAAAGTACGAAACGATAATAGAAGGCTATAAAGTGTTAAGTAGTGAGTTATTTAGTATACGAATTGTACCTGTGTATATTTGTGGGACAAATAAATAGTTTTGTGTTAAATCGTTACACTGGAATTATTGAACCCCTAGTTCGCAGCAATTGGTGTCAGAAGTGCGATTCCAGTGGGAATTTGAGGACTAATATTGCTGAACTGTAAGTGAGTGCTTCATTGCCGGACATCACGTGTTTATGCCAGTGAGCAGAAGCCAGCATCAAGCGATGGAAGATCAACTTGCCGCCCTGCTGTCCCTCATGCAACAACAGAGGGAAGAACAGGAAAAACGTGATCAAGTACAGGAGCGACGTTCTCTAGAACAGAAGGAAGAGCTGGAAAAACGTGATCAATTACAGGAGCGACGTTATCTAGAACAGGAGAAACGTTATAACGAACAAAAAGAGGAGCAAGAAAGACGTGATCAAGTTCAGGAGCGACGTTATCAACAACAGAAGGAAGAGCAGGAAAAACGTAATCAAATACAGGAGCGACGTCATCAACAATTCAAAGAAGAATTAATGAACCATCTCGCAGCTAGGGAGTCAACGAAGGACTCGAAGCTGTCAATCAGAGGGTTCTCGAGCTAGAAAAGAAATTCCAGGAACAACTTGAGGACGACAACGTGTCCACAGAGAGTTTAAGCACAGCCAACGCTAAAATTAAGCCTCCCGATTATGACGGTACTACTGGATGGGAAATTTATAAAACTCAGTTTGAGGCAGCTGCAAAAGCTGACGGTTGGTCCGAGCCCCAGAAAGCTACATCATTAGTAGTAGCACTTCGTGAAAAAGCTGCTGAATTACTCCAATCTCTGGCGGCAGCTGATCAAAATAATTATGCAGCTTTAGTACACTCTCTGCAACTACGTGGCTACGGCAACTTGTGATGACGAGGAGGATACGTCAAGGACTGAATCGATGGCAAGCTTACATAAAGCGTTGAAGGATATGGCAGTCAATATCCAAGCCCTGTTGGGAAGAACGCCTCGATCAACAGGCAATCGGGGCATAAAATGTTTTAATTGCGGTAAACTGGGTCACGTCAAGAGTAACTGCCGTAACAGGGCAAGGAGTCCGTCGCCGTTGTTTAGAAGACCGAGCGGCAACCAAGACCGCACTAGAATCCAGGAAAAACCAATTCCTGTTATTGTAACGGGGCAATTGACCGAGCCCGATAAGACCCCCAGGATCAGTCAAGTGAACCAATCAGGTCAAGTCAATAATTTGGGTGGCAAAAGTGTTACAGAGGCAGGACGCATTAAAGAACAGAAGATCCAAACTGAACATCGACTAGGAGGGTGTCACGGAAATGCCGATACATTGTCTAGACGGCCATGTAAAGAAGATAGTCCGCATTGTCGAAGAACTGAGCAACGTGAGGGACATCCTTCTGTAAGGAGAACGTCGGTGGAAGTAAACGATGGCTGGACCACACAGACGCTTCGAGAAGAACAATTGAATAATTCAGATATTGGACCCATACTCTTGGCAAAGACTGAGGACAAGAGACCAGAGTGGCAAGAAATTGCTGATAAAAGTCCAAACCTGAAGTCCAAACCATAGTCAGTCCATACCATAGTCAGTCAGTTGGTTGTTCCTGGTAGCAGAAAATCAGATGTACTACAGGAAATGCACAACGGAACAAGCGGAGGACATTTTGGGGTCAATAAAACATTGGCCAAAATTAAAGAGCGGTATTACTGCGTGAATTATCATGAAGACGTCGAATCTTGGTGCCGCAAGTGTGAAGTTTGTTGTGCCACAAAAAGACCTCCAACAAGATCACGGGGCCGAATGGTGCAGTACACTGTAGGTGCTCCATTCGAGAGGGTAGCAATTCATGTCGCGGGACCATTTCCTCAGACTGAGTCAGGCAATAAATACATCTTGGTCGCCATGGATTACTTCACTAAATGGCCGGAAGCGTACACCCTGCCTAATCAGCAAGCAACGACTGTGGCAAAGGTGCTAGTAAATGAAACGTTCTGCAGATTTGGAGTCCCTCTCGAACTTCATTCTGATCAGGGCCGAAATTTTGAATCGGCTGTTTTCCAGAAGGTCATGGAACTTCTCGGAATTCGCAAGACCAGGACAACTCTTTTGCATCCACAGTCGGATGGGATGGTGGAGAGATTTAATCGGACCATGGAACATTACCTGTCTAAAATGGTGGCAGATCATCAGCGTGATTGGGACCAACATCTACCTCTCATTTTGATGAATATCGAGGCTCTATGCATGAAGCCACTGGTTACACTCCGGCGAAAGTGATGTTCGGAAGGGAAATGAGGCTTCCTGCAGATTTGATGTATGGAACACCAGAAAAAGACTCGCTCAACTCTGAGAACTTTGTGGAAGAGCTCAAGGAGAGGCTGAACAATGTTCATGAACAAGTCAGGAATAAACGGCGGATATCCAGTGATCGAGCCAAAGCAAGATATGACTTACTAGCTAACTCCCGCGGCTTCCAGGATGGTGATTTGGTGTGGCTATACAATCCGCGGCGAAAGGTGGGAAAGTCGCCCAAACTTAGCCAAATTGGGAAGGACCTTATACAATTATAAAAAAGATTAATGATGTGGTGTATAGGATCCAGCGGACCCCTAGGTCAAAGATGAAGGTCGTCCATTTGGACCGATTAGCACGATACCATGGAACTCTATCTGTTCGGGACGAACAGCTTTAGGAGGAGGGCAATGTTACGATTCGCAGCGACGCCGCATGGGGGGCGGGGCAACGCGTGTGTGGTTGGTGGAGCCTCGCGACCTATCCGCGCTGCGTCATGGCTGACACGAGTGATTTATTACTCTGTTTTAGGGATGTGATTTCACCGGGTGCATTTGTTTACACCGACATTTGGAGAATATGCACCCTTATTGCACCCGGTGCATTCAATTCGCAGCGTTGCCTCTTCAACTTAAGTTACCACGTTGCCATATTGTTATATGTCATATGTCATATTATGTATTTTTGCATTTTCTACATTAACTACAATCGACAAGTCACGTGCATGTGTATTTTTAATTTTTATTATATATTTTACCGCTCAGGAACTGAAATAAACTTTCATAAAACTTTTAACCACCTGATTTTATGAAACAAAACTCTCTTTTTGAAAGAATATCATAAGAAAAAAAAAGGATATAATATTGCTTTAATTGCTGAGTTTTTCTTTCTATCTTTAGTATGTTATTAGAGCTAAGAGTTAAACAAAATTTAACGAACATATTCATAACAAAAATTATTTAAACTGTTTGGACTTTGGATCAAATACCTTTATTTGGACGAGAACGGAGAAATACAGTAGTACTTTACAGTTTACACCGAGTAGGAACAACAAATAACGGTTCTGCTTTTGCAGGATGCAGGATACCGTAATAGGGAATAATTTATTAACACACATTTATTTATGTAATTCGTATATTATTTAGTATTTGTTTATAAAAAAAATATTTTGTTTTATGAAATATGAAGTTGACAGATGACATTTGTTGACTGATGACATTTGACAGATCGAGATTCATTTGACGATTCTGACATATTCGGAATGCACCGGGTGCAAACACAATATGCACCGTTCATAAACACTGCACCCGGTACAATCATATGCACCGGGTACAATGAAGATCACAACCCTACTCTGTTTATCTAGAAGGCAGTTGTTTACAAACTTTTTTTGTGTGAGATTATTCAAGAATTTTTTACAAGAACTTTCTAGGTTTTTCGGTAATTTTAGGATTGTGTATAAAAGGCGCATAGCGCGACGGTTATGTAGTAGTCTAATTTTAAGCAAGCTATAAGTAAGCTAAAGTACGAAAAGATAATAGAAGGCTGTAAAGTGTTAAGTAGTGAGTTATTTAGTATACGAATTGTCCCTGTGTATATTTGTGGGACAAATAAATAGTGTTTTCGTGTTAAATCGCTACACTGGAATTATTGAACCCCGAGTTCCCAACAATATCTACTGCAAAATATAAGGTTGTGAAGGCTTTCACACCCTGCGTTTTCCGGGATTTGAAGCCGTTGTCCAATGGAATTTCTTTCTGACGTTTCGTCTACAGCTGCGACAGATACTATCGAAGGCGTTGAGGCAATGGGCGCAGTAATCTCCCCTGCTTTCCGACGTTGACTGTATGTCTGTATTTATTTCCCCGCCGGCACCGTCGCGATGTAGTGGAGGGACTGGAGTTGGGGTAGTGGTGGCGTGGGGGTTTCGGCGCACTTGAAGTATCGTCGTAGAACTCGCTTCCAGTCTGCATTTATCCAACCGCCCAGATTCTGGGGTCACCAACAATTTAATCAAGGACGCGGAAAAATCAGAAGCCTTGCCACCAAGACTGGATATACCAGTGAGACCCATTTTGAGCACCGTAAGAAGCCCGATCTACAAAATCGCAAAACACCTCACAAAACTGCTGCAAACTGAAATATGAAATACTGACTATATGAATCGGCTCGTGCTTGCTGTATCCATTCCAACCAAAGGCAATTTCTAGATGCTTTATTTCCCATTCCAAATCAGCCGGCTCACAAATTCTCTTAGCTCTCACAAACAGAATATTTCTGTCTCTCCGATTTGATCCGATATTGAGCTGTGGGTGGTGTAAACTTCCTATAGTCTTTCAAGCCCTGGTGATTATCGAGCCCCATTTTTATACGAACATTAATCTCACATAACACTTACCGACTGCTAAATATCATCTCATATTTTACTGAACCCCAAATCTGAACCTCTCGATAAACCGTAGATGTGCCCGTAAATTTCGTTTCATGAACCGCCAGTAGTGGATCTATAAATTACTTCGCTGTTTTAAAAGTTTAGTTTCATATTACCGTACTCACTGTATTTGGTGATTTTTATTAAATTGGTAATTATTACGTACCACTAGTTGCATTATTCTTTTGGGCTCTAAACTCAATGGCGGAACCCCGAATTCTGGACATTATTTCTCCACTGTCTAAAAGCATACCCGAAAGGCATTTGTGGCCCCTCTACCACTTAAAACCTATAGGGTGTGGCGCCCGAGATATATTTGGAAATTTCATAGGACGGCAAAATATAACATCTCCAAAGTAACACGGTTACAGTAGGCTTCTTTTTCTATCTCCATAGGGACCTGAATTTTTGGGTTGATAGAGTTGAGGAGTAAGAGGAAGTTTTGAAGTTTGCCCTCGCCATGGCTCCAAATAACAAAGGTGTCGCCCACGTATCGGAACCAGCACTCTAGCCTCACAACGGCCTTATTTGCCGTTGCCAAAGCCTTGGCCCAGAAAATGTCCACAAAATAGTTGGCTGTTACTGGACTAAAGGTGCTCCCCATAGTTACACCATCAGTGTGTTCGTAGAAATCTTCCTTCCATTGAAAATATGTGTGGTTAAGTAGTACGGGAAATAAAGCATCTGGAAAGAGGTTTTGTTTGGAATGGATACAGCAAGCATGAGTTCGATAGGGCCGTCCGTCCAAGGAATGTAGAGCGCCAGGAAGGAACAACGGGAGAAGATGAAGAAAAGCGCGGATGTATACACTCGTACAATACAACAGAGCTTGAGATCGGCCAAAGACCGCAGAGATCGCTTATCGGCACTCGGAGTTTACCGAGTTCCATGAAACTGTGGCTCGGTAACATTGGCACCACGAAACGCAGTGTCAACGCGAGAATTATGGAACACAAGAGGAGTTGCAGGCTGACGGAACAAACACAAAAGTCAGCAGTAGCAGAGCACGCTCTCTCTCTGAACGTCACGACATACTTTTCAACGGGGTAGATATCTTATATCACAATATAGAGGTACATAGAGATTACGAGCAGTGTTGCCAACCCTACGGATTTATCCGTAGATCTACGGATTTGAAAGCGCTTGTACGGCGGCACGGATAAAGAGCCAGTTTCTACGGATTTTTTTGGCCACATCCCCCCCCCCAACACCTTTAACATTTGCACATTTCAACGGAATGGTGCAAATGAACGGAAGTCATGAATTAGTTGAAGCTACGAATGAATGAACGAAAGTCATTGAATTAATTGAAGCTACGAATCGATGTTATGAGTTTTGGGTTTGAGCTCAGCAGCCTGGGGCCTGGAGCAGAAAGAGTAAATAATGCCTGGGCGCACGAACGACTTGAAAGCGCAAGCGCGTTGACTTTTGCCGCGGGTTGACAGTGTGACACTAGAAATGCAGGCAGAATCTCTATCTGAAACCATTTTGGAAATGTTTGTTAAACCTACTTTAATGGCTATATATTAGATAATCCAGATTTGCCAGAATCCGAACTATCAAAATTTCGGATATCTTGTCTTCAGTTTTATCAAGAACTATTGGATCAAATTAAAAGTCGTTTTTCATTTCAACGCGAAGATTTAAAAGATATGAATTTAATTGAACCCTTAAATATTTGAGAGAAAAAAAATCTTTCTATAATTCCATTGGCTTGACTTTTTAAGCACGTTATTGATGAGGAAACTTATAATGAAATAGATTCAGAATGGCGACTTTTGCATAACAGCTTGAACGACTTTTGCGACACGGATTTCGATTCGTTTTGGAAATTTGTTTCTAATATTAAAAATGCTCAAGGGAATAAATTCTTTCCAAATGTTATAAAACCTGAGGATTTTATAAGAATTCTACCCCACAGTAGTGCCTGCGTAGAAAGGGTGTTTTCGTCAATAAACTTAAACAAAACAAAAACTAGAAATCGATTATCAACAAAATCTATTACGGGTATTTTGCACTCAAAAAAATGTTTCGAGGGTGGCAAGACATGTTTCAGTTGGGAGGTTAATAGAAACATGATGTCTTTAATGAAGACACCAAATCTTTATGGACAAGCGAATGACGAGTCAGAGGAAGACGCGTAAAACGTTAATTATCACGCATTTCTGGTTTATTTTTATTTATTTCTTTATTACTTATTTATTTTATTTATTTCTTTATTATATATTTTTATTGAAAATATGTTATAGTTATATAAAGAAATACATATTTTCAATTGTTTTATTTAAGGAAAATATAGTTTCTGTTCCCCTAGCCCTAGATTATTGCATATCATGCACGCATGAAACCGGCATTTCAATTCCAGAAACCTAATTAAATTTTGTGGGACCTGCCTTCTATACGCAGTAAATGGGTATTAAGATGGCTACGGATTTCTACGGATTTGTTTGATACTCGTCTACGGATAAAGCATAAGATTAAGTTGGCAACACGGATTACGAGGTACATAGAGAGTATAGAGAGCATTCACTCTCGGAAAGATTAAAGAAATTTCGAGTTCAAATGCGTTTTGCCGCCGTGTGCAGTGTTCGAGCGTGAACTCGCTAATTGGGCAATGTATTCAGTATAGGCCGGTGGCGTAAAATAGCCAAACTTTTGTTTACTTTAGCCGAAATCTTATGCGAAATAAGAGTGGAAGAATTGTTAGCGAGGAGCTGTTACGTGATAGAGTGACGCTCTATATATATTCTTTATACTGTGCTTTCTATCCAAGATTGAGATTGAGAGGCCATTGAGATCTTTAAACACGATAACAATTTCAACAGGAAGGAGGAAATTACGTTTCTAAATGCAGACTACAAGCGAGTTCTACGACATATCTACCCCCACCCTAGTCTCTCTACTGCAGTGCGACGGCGCGGCGGGGGAATATACCCCGACAGATATAAAAGCCGGATTTAGGTGAACTGATATTATAAGTTGTAACAGAAGTGTTTCCAAAGACGAAGATTTCCTTTCTGATCGACTGGTCCACCTAATAAAAATAATAATGCGTCGCGAAATGAGTTTTTTTCGTCTCAAGATCATCACGAACGACTTCAAATCTTATTTCATCAAATCTATCATCGGTCTTACACAAAAAAAAGTTCGCAGGAAAAACCTTTTCATCAAACACCCGAAAAAAAAAATGTGGGCTGAGCAAGAAATTGAGGTAAATGTAGGACTGAAACAGATACACCCCAGCTATAGATGAAACGTTAGAAACAAATTCCATTATACCACGGCTTCAAAGCAAGAAAAACACTTTAAATTGTATTTTGACCGGCCGTATATTTTTACCGGCCACTTTATATTGTATTTTGAACTCCTCTATGGTGACGATGTATCAAGACTGCTTCGATAACTGGAGATCCTCCGCAAGAATAAAGCACAACTGTTGAGTTCACTGGCATTTCCGCTTCGCTGCGGTGACACCAAGAACATCCCAAACTTCCTGAGGATACAAAGGGCCTTCAGATTTAGTCAAACGAGCAGGATTTACAACAGGACAAAACAATATCCGTGAAAGGATCTATGGGATCCGCAGAGATCTTGTATATAATGATAAAAAACTTTTATTTGCCAATTTAGAACTAGCTAACAGCTTGCATTGGAGCGACTGAGAAAAGGTGCTACAAACAATTCGCCGGATACATTAAACCTCACATCCGAAGAGACTGAACGCAAGGTTGTGGTTAATTTGACCGACAAGGAACTGTCAACAGACGAGCTGAGCCTGTGTCATTAATGACCATAAGAGTCAACCTGACTGGGAGTCTGAACAATCGGCCTGAGTTGTTTTCGAGTCAATATTATACAATTCAGATCCACTTGCTCTACTTGCATCTTGAATTCCAGATCTACTTGAACCTTCTTCATCTTCATAATTACTCAGGTCAGTTGAAAGTTTATCAATGTCAGAAGAACAAGTTTCATCAATGTTTATGATAAATAGAGGGACAGAATCAATGCCATCCACACCGATATAACTTCGCCAGTCCATTTTGATCTCATTCTTGGTGTCCTTGATGAAATTCTTCCACTTTTCCGTGGTACACTGCTGGATTGCTGTCTGCCACATGTTTTTTGACTTTATTAATTGAACTAATATTGCAATCAAGTTAAGAAGAAACAAGTTTGTCCTAAACGTTTTTGCGGTCAGCCCAAGCTAATTCAATAATTGGATTATATTGACAATTATAAGGTGGTAATCTCAGTTCGGCATGTCCTTCAGCCTTTAAAAGCTCATCTACTTCATACATTCAGGGCCTGCATTTTTGGGCAAGTCCAAAAATTGCTTTTTTTGAGTAAGAATTTTCATATGGTATACCTCTGTTTTCTAACCACTGATGCAAAACTTCTTTTTTTAATGTTATATTTGGAAGTTTCTTGATTTTTAACAGCGTGATACGATGCATTGTCATGGTGGCTCATGGTCTCTTGATAATCTCGATCATTATGTTGGTGTCTAGAATTAAGTAGCAGACTGGTAAAAAGCCTTCATCGCATCCAGCATTTACAATGGTGAACCGTTGGTCTTCCTGTTTGAATTTGGAAAGAACCCCTTTAGAACTATTTTCCAAAACTCACTGCCAAATTCGGCTCCCATTTTGGTATATCCATGCTTCATGACAATCCAGACATACTTTGGCATATTCATGGATAACTTGGATGGTTAAAAGTTCATTTTTCTTGATCTGTGAGAATATAAAACCATTCATTGAATGCGTAACTTGAACAGGGTCCGCAAATAATTAATTGTTTGTGTGAAACTGTAACTGAAAATAAAACTCTGTACCGTTATCATCATGCAACTGCTCAATAAATGGTTCCAAAATTTCCTTTCTGCTGTTAACATACCTTAAAAAAAATGAAATGTACCCACAAAGACACTTAAAGTGTCTTTGTGGGCTGTTTCCTTAAAGAAAAGTGGGTCAATCATTCGACGAGCTGTAATTCCTGCCCAAAACTCCAATTTTTGCCGGATGTATTTCTTTGTTGAATAACTTGATGGCGGTTTTCACTACTGCAAGTTCCCATGTTTTGTGAGTTGACATAACCACTTACCTCAAACCACGCCTCATCACTAAATATGGATTTTTGTGAAATGTTCTGGTTATTATCCATAGCAAAGTACCAATTTCAAAATTGCACTTTTTGGTGCAAGTCAGTAATATGCAATTCTTGTACCACTTTGAAGCGAGATGGGTACATTTGTAAATCTTTATGCATAATTGCAAGGGTGGTACCTACAGAAACGCTTATATGTTGGTGTAGCTACCACATAGAAGTCTCAGGTGCATTTTGAATCATCTGTTGTGCCTAAGCAACCACTTCATCTGTACGTTTCTTAAAGCCTGGACGAAGTTTTTTAAACGGCATATGGTCCACAGCACAGTTTGGAAATTTGGCCTGGAAATCCACTATGCCGTTTTGAATGGAATAAACCCATTCGCCGTCCACTTTAATTCCAGTTCGATAGTAGCTTGTCAGCATAAACACTTGATGTTCTAAAGCGAAAGCCATATGGGCCTGAGGCCCGAGAACCCCAGGGGTTAGCAGGATCCGATGGACCCGGTTACCCCCGGGGAAGTCAGGGACATCCTGAGGACCCTTGCGGAACGAAAGGCTCCTGGGCAGGGCGGCATCTCCAACAAGGTACTGAAAAACCTGACTAGGAGGGGTGCAGCTTACCTTTGCGCTGTGGCGAACGCAACCCTGAGACTGCGGCACTTTCCATCGATGTGAGAACAAAACTACCGGCCCATCACATTACTGAGTGGGGCCGGGAAGGTCGTGGAGTGTATTATTCTGAGGAAACTCCAAAACGAGTGTACACGCCTAAACGTCGTGGCCGTCGAACAATATGGTTTTGGTGACTGCATTCGGCAGAATTGCAGGTCCTGAAAACCATGGAGAACGTCGCGGAAGGCAGGAACTCCAGACTGATCTCTGGATTAGTCCTACTGAGTGACTTAGGTTTGTCGGCAAACATTTGCCAACTCATCGGCAGTTATCTCACAGATCGGACAGTCGTCGTAAGGGTCGGATCCTCCCTGTCCGCGCCTAGAGCGCTAGAGGCACGTGTCCCCCAATGGGTCGGTATTATCGCCGCACCTGTACGTGCTCTACACGAGCAATATTCCTAGAACACCAAGGACTACGTTCGCACTCTATGCCGACGACAGGGCTTTCTCATCAAAACACTCGAGAAAAGAGGTTGTGCCGGAGAATCTGCAACAAGACTAATTTTATAGCGATAAAAATTATCGTTTTAAACCTTCTTGGTAAATCGACAGCTTAGAAAGATGTGGGAAACGGGAAAAAGCAAAAAGCTAAAGCAACAACAAGATGACAACTAATTGAGGCAACAACAAGATGACAAGGTTGAGGCAATCAAAGCTGATTGGGCAGAGCACATTGAGGGCGGATCAAGCCTTTGTAGCTCTCTTCTATTCTATCAAATAAATCATAGCCAACTAGATGACGTTTTATAATGAATACGCCGCATATTTTACGTATTTGACTAATGTTTGTACGTTTTAGGAGGGTTCTGGCAATGGGTGCCCACTCAGCAGAGTTGTACAATAACTTGGGGCTATGCTGCTTGTATTCTCAGCAACTAGATCTGACGTTGGCTTGCTTCCAGAGGGCCTTAGACCTAGCGACCGATCCCCTAGTCAAAGCCGATGTTTGGTACAATCTATCATACGTCGCTATCGTAAGTTGCCACTTTCCTACTGGACCGTAACATTTCATTCATTTTGGCTGCACACACAATTAGCTTACGTTTCCCAGTACTCGATGCTGCCATTGTTCGGCGTAGTACCCGAGATTGATTCGAGGCAAATCTAATTTAAAATTTAAATAGCCGATGTTTAATGTAAAGCGGCCTGCATCCCATCCATATATAAACCTCGTCGGGACTGCCTACTTCGCTAGAAAAAGGCTTCACATACCTATGTTAATATTTTCCAGTCGGACTTCATCGAAACAAATTTGCAACATTGTTTAATGCAAACGGGTAGGAAACATGACTTTGACGTGAGGAATTAGCGTTTTTTTTCACTAAATTGCCTCACTACAGCCGGTAAAAAGTATCTGTACAGCCAAAATGGGTCGAGGTTGTAAGGGTCCCGTAGCACCCCGGGGGTATTGCAGTGATTTTTGATATTAATTTCTGATCGAAATAGTTTTTTATTCAGATATTGGATATAATTTTTAATCACATTGGATATACAAAGATGAATAGGTATCTGCATTACACAGGGTTAGCCAAAAATTCCGCAACAACTGATTGCGTGCAATTTGTGCAATTTTGTACACCGGAACTTTTAAGTACGTATACTTGATCCAATAATTATATGCACAAATGCTAAGTTTACAGTATTCCTCGCAAAGGCCCAAACTTTATATTTTAGGCACCACATATTGGCTAAATGGGAAGCTTGCGCACACCGTTTACGGAAAACCAACATACACTGACCGATACCTCAATAAGGGATCAAATCATCATCCCAAAGAGAAAAGGGCATATAAAGACTCTGGGTGTAAGAACTAAGAGAATTGGTGAGCCTGGTGAATTGGAACAGGAACTGAAGCATCTGGAAAGAGCCTTTGTTTGGAATGGATACAGCAAGCTGAGTTGGATAGGGCCGTCCGTCAAAGGAATGTAGAGCGCCAGGAAAGAACAACGGGAGAATATAAAGAAACGCGCGGATGGACTAGTTTACCATACATCAACAAAATAACTGACAGGATCGGCAGGCTACTGAGTAAGGAAAAAGGTTAAAACTGTCTAAACCTACTCGTATGATGCACCAGATCGACCAAAGTGTGACTCGGTGTGACTTGTGACTCGGTATACATTGGCACCACAAGACGCAGTGTGCTCCACAAGAGCAGCTTCAGGCTGGGACGAAGTGATCTCCAGTGTTTCTCGACGTTGACCGGGGAAACAAATACCCCTGAGCTCACCACAGTCGAATCAGTCAACGTCGGGAAGCACGGGAGATTACTTCGCCCATTGTCTCATCGCCTTTGATAATGTCTGCCGCAGCTGCAGACGAAACGTCACAAAGAAACTCCATTGAACCACGAATTCAAGGCCCGGAAAACACTTTAGACGGGCACATTAATAACTTTACAGTAGGCCGAGTTAAAGTTTCAATGACTTTTTAAAAAATCATAACGGGTCTTTTCAAATTAATTTTTGCAATTTCAGAGCTGTGATAATACAATTTGGGTCTATTTTTTTATTGTCAGCTCTGGTAGCACATAATGATGGCTCTTGTTACAGATGTATGCTTCATTCACAATGTTTATAAACATAATGTGTACGTAGGCATACAGTAACCTTAAAGGGATCTTAAAACAATGATCTTAGGTCCTTTTATGTTCACAATAGGGGTTGGTCAAATACATATGCGTATCCTTGGTTAAACAAACACTTTTAACAGTTTCATTGTCAAAATGTCACAAGATTTTTACATATCAATAACATAAAATTCAATTTTAACTTTATGCAAGTGTTACGGTTGGTCGTAATCCGTAACAAAAGGAAGACATAATTGTAATATCATTGAGAACAAAGTGCACTTTTTATTAAAATTTAACTTTTACGTTAACGTTTATGCTTATGTATTTTTTACGTTTATGTTCATTGTGAAAGAAGCATAACTGTCGCTTATGCAATTAATGCATCACGTGTCACGTAGAACAGGGTATAAGATGCGTTCCTAGGCTAGAACCTAAGATAGCGTACCACGTGGGGTAGAACGACTCAACTGCTCTAACATTAATTGTAAGCAATTGAGTAAAACACTTTAACACAAACACACAACCGTAATAAAGAATTTGCTAAAAAGTTTCAACCACCAACACTAGTTAAGAGAAATAGGTCTTAGTGTGCTTGATATCTGATGATTATTATAAACTAAAAAATACACTTTGCTTACTGCAGATCAACTATTATGTACTAAATTTTACATCTTTATATCAGGAACATTGCAAAATTAATTAAAATAATACTTTAAAACAAGTTTATTAGATAGAAAACACTGACCAAAAGAATAATACCTTTTAAATCTAGGTAATAGAAACATACATTTGATAGTCTTTCGAATAGGAACGTAAGTTTGATCTTTAGAATAGTGCAAGGCTAAAATCAAGAGACATAAGATAGTGTATTGTTTAACGAGTGACGAAAATAGCATTTTCTCTCGCAAGAGAACAGTTTACCAATCGAGGCGAAGCAGGGTTTGGTAATGTTCTCGAGCTATAGAAAATGCTTTTTTGACGAGTAAAACACTATACTTTTTCTTCGACCATCCTTCATTAACTTTAAAATCAATCTCTATAGAGTATTTCTTTCAAAAATTAAGGCGCGTCATTGTCAACATGACACCTCGACTGTCAATGAGTTCAGGTTGGTCAAAATCCAACATTTTGATTCACTTTTCTGAGGCCCGGACAGGCAAAATATACACGTTTTTGTATGATATCACCATTTTCCATGGTGTTTTATATGATTAGACCAGTTAAATCGCATTTAATTGGCGATATACAGGCGAAATTAGAACAACTTACTTTCGTCACTAGAGACGAAAGTTAACGTTATGGGATTTTCTCACACTAGAGACGAAAGTTACGTTTTCGGCTAGGGCAAGGTTGACGAAAGTTGTTTATGTTTACACGGTTGTAGAAAAAACAATTTTACTAAATAATAATTATTCATCCTCAATATTAAAATCAAATAAAATATCTTTTATTTGATTACCTATGGGAAGATTAGTATATTCCGTTTGTATTTCTTTATAAATTTGATCACGGACAATTTAGAATTTTCTTTGCTCTTCCTTTTTTTGCTTCTTCCCTCTCATTTATAAAATTAACAAAGGCGATGAGGCAATGGGCGAAGTGATCTCCAGTGTCTCTCGACGTTGACCGGGGAAACAAATACCCCTGAGCTCACCACAGTCGAATTAGTCAACATCGGGAAGCACGAGAGATTACTTCGTCCATTGCCTGATCGTCTTTGATAATGTCTGCTGCAGCTGTAGACGAAACGTCAGGAAGAAATTCCATCACACCACGGCTTTAAAGCCTTGGAAACACATTAGACAGAGTTTTGACAGGTCGTGAAAGCCTTCACAGTCCTATAAAACCCTTCAGAATTATCCGCAAAATTTAGAATTGCAGTTTGACATAAATGACATAGTGTAAATAAATGTATGTATGTATAAATATACATAAATGATAAAGTGTAATTAAACTATCTAATTTGGCTGCTAATTTTCAGGTTGTGAATAAAGCTTAAGGCTTTAGTTTTGAATATCTCAAAATCCATAAACTTTTTCCGAAATGTAACTGATACTTTTTTATTCAAAATTAAACATTGATCCCAATTTAGGAATAAAAACTGTATTAATTCATTTTATTATACGATATATTAGACTGGAACGTTTAAAATGGGAATAATGGCACACCCTGGCTGCTTTTTCGGGGTACCTGGAGACTTCTTTAAATATGTTGGATGCTTTACTATTACCTGCTAAGCGAAGCTTTATTCGAGTTGAGGAGGCCAACATATCGACAGGCTCTCAAAAAAATGTTTTTTCTTCTTTTGACGCAATATGAACTTTTTTGAAAGCTTGCACTAGGACGACTACGTTTACAAGCAATATTTTGGTTAATTTCACGAGGATATATTTTAAATTCCATATAGCTGTCAAGCTACTCTTGATAAATCAAGGTTTTTGAGAAGGAATAGATCCTTCTCCAAAACTTTGATTTTATCCTGCAAGATTTGGACCATTTCTTCCGCAGTTTAAACAAACATGTTCAATTTTGAACTAAAGGATGGTAAAGGCTCTGCTGGATGATTCGTTGAATTGAAAAACAGCAGCCAGTTTTTTCACCATAAAAAAGTTGAATTGTTTGAAATTGATTGAAATCTAAGTCATGTTGATGGCGTTCCTTACGAGCTAGAGCTAAATTAATATAAATGTAAATTTTTTAATATCAAAAACCCCTAAATACCAAATGTTAACAATATGTTCGCAATATTTAAAAAATTAAAAAGAAATAAACAAAAATAAAACTAAAATTTTAACACCCTGTATTTGTAAACTATGCACTTCAGGACCTACGTTTATGGGAACTTTTTGCATAAAATGACCTAAGAAATAACGCCTGTAATTATTGCCGAATCTTTTTCAAACACCCTGAAGCATAGTTGACGGATTTCAGTTTTTCAGTGACAACAATGTAGCAGTTTTTTTATTATGGCCAAAAAGGAGCAAAAAGCAGTTTTTTTCACCATCAAAAAGCTGGATGTTTACTGAGTAATAAGTATATAGAAACGTAGCTGAATTCAGGACAATAGTCACCTGACCCTCTGTGTTAAAATCTTACTTTTTGTTTTTTTGTCATGATTTTTGAACCCTCTTATATTAAATTTGAAAGACTATACATTTTATTTATATATTACTTATAAAGATCGCTTTTTGAAATTTAATATAACATGTTAAAATACTCACCTGCAGGTTGCTCATACTTCTTAAACCGGGGCCCAGTTTGCATGTAAAAATGACGCAATATCGAATCAATGATGAATTTACACAAAAATTTAGAATTTATTTAAGATTTGCGTACAGAGATGTCGTACCTATAACGTAAAAGGACAGCCAAATAATCCAATTTATTTATTAATTATTTGGCTGTGTTATATACGTTAAGTATTTACTTGACAACAGAATAAACAAGAATTGTATTGTTTTATTATATTTATAATTTAATAACCAACACATATTTCATTTTTTTACTTTTGGTCAGTCTTATATTGTTAATATGTGTGTGCGTCACTTCGGTCCCCATTTTGCAAACCCGGAGTTCTATAAAACTTAGAATTTAAAAACTTGAACTTAAAATACAGTGGTATTAAATTACAAGTAAAAAAAGTTACAAAAAGTCTCCATTTTTTTTCCACAACACGATCGTAGATTACGCATTCACTTATTTTTGTCGTCTAGTTACCTTTGAAACCTTCATTTTTTTGATACCCATCTCCTTTTAGCACATGTTGATAAGATACAATAAAAATGTCAAAGTCAATTTTCCAATGCCTACTTGACGACACTAATAAGTGAATGGCTTATAGATACAATTATTGAAACTGAAATATTCGTCTTTCATTTCAGGCAGCTGGAGATATAGCGTTGGCCATACAATGCCTGAATTTGTGTTTGTGTGCGGATTCCTCGCATGCCTCGGCCTTTAACAATTTGGCAGTTTTGCATCACACACACAACAAGAGTGGCAAAACCCACCTGGTTAAGGCTTATTTAGCGTCCGCCAGGGGCCTCCAACCTGCCTTGCCGGAGCCGGTTTACAATTTGGATATATTACAAGACGCGTAAAAGATTTATTATTGTCAATCGATGTAAGAATAAGCTTAAATATGCCGAATTTTTTTTGTTTTGTAGATATTTATTAATGATTAAATGTGTCCACTAGGTCCACCCAACGTGTTTGCTATTAGTGATAGTACAAAAAAAAACGAGGAGGACAGTCCGAATTTGAAGGTCTAACAGTTCCTAATTAACTCTGGAGTTTGATATTCTTTTACAATTAGTGATTGTAAAACCTAAGACAAAATTAATAATTAACACTGTTGAATATGACGATGTTAGTAGTAGCTTAAGTAGCCAAACCAGTCCAAGTTTTTATACAGTGTGTAATTAGAGGTAAACATTTCAGGGGGTAATTGTAGACAAAATAAGTAATGTCGACAAATGAATTTTAAGCGTACCTTTTCAGAAGAAACCACAAAAGTTGTTTTTTTATTGATATTTTCAATACACAATTTAAAGTCTTTCGGGTCTTGAAGCCGTGGTGTAATGGAATTTCTTCCTGACGTTTCGTCTACCGCTGCGGCAGACATTATAAAAGGCGACGAGGCAAGCGGCGAAGTGATCTCTCGTGCTTCCCGACGTTGACTGATTGGACTGTGGTGAGCTCCGTGATATTTATTCCCCCGCCGCGCCGTCGCACTTCAGGAGAGGAACTGGGGTGGGGATAGTGGTAGCGCGGGGTGTTGGCGCACTTGAAATATGTCGTAGAACTCGTTTTCAGTCTGCATTTAGAAACGCAAACGACACCTTTGTTATTTGGAGCCATGGCGAGGGCGAAATTCAATAGTTCCTCTTAGACCTCAACTCTATCATTCCAAAAATTCAATTCACTATGGAGATAGAAAAGGAAGGACGCCTACAGTTTTTTTGGATATTTTAGTACCAAGGTTTTTTTAGTATCAGGATTTTAGTATCACACCGTTTATAGAAAACCAACTCGCACTCACCGATACCTCAATAACGGATCAAATCACCATCCGAAACAGAAAAGGAGATTCATAAAGACTCTGTGTGTGAGAGCCAGCAGAATTTGTGAGCCGACTGATTTGGGACGGGAAACAAAGGATCTGGAAGGAGTCTTTGTTTGAAATGAATGCAGAAAGCACGAGTTCGATAGGGCAGTCCGTCCAAAGAATGTAGAGCGCTAAGAAGGAACAACGGTAGAAGATGAAGAAAAGCGCGAAAAGGCTACTGGAAAGGCACAATGTTAAAACTGTCTATAAAGACAGTCGTACGATACAACAGAGCTTTAGATCAGCCAAAGACCGCAGAGATTCCCTATCGGCACCCGGTTCCATGCAGCTGTGGCTCGGTCAGAGACAACCCATGAGACGAGCAAATGGCATTATAAATTTGTCCGATTCTCCGTCTCATTTGTACCCGCTTTAGATTACAATGATTCGTACTTTGTCGTTGTCTTGTACAGTATAACAGAGCGAGCCACCATCGTGTTTTCCGGCATTGCCATGCTGACCCAGTCTACCCCAATAATAGGAAATAATATACCTTTTATCTCTTCCTGATACTTTGCTTTTTAAGCGCCTATTTTACAACCTGACAACTCCGCACTTTTGTAATAACCCTCTGGCCGACGTCGTGGCGCCGCGACGTTCGGCAAATCTTACAAATGGCGGATTATTATATTGTGAATTGAGAAAGAAGTTTTGTCTTGTGTTCTCTTAATAATTAATTTGCACTTTGATCTATGGCATTTATTCTTTGATGTGGGCAGAGTGTGAGTGCGGTGCGAAGAGACTCGGCAGATACAACGAATAAATAAATAATAAATAGTGCGATTGCCGAGAGCCGAGAATATAATAATTTTTGGAAGATGTCACCAAAAAAGTGTTTTGTATGTGGCCTTTCCTAAGATGAAGTAAAACGTTTACATAATTTTCCTGCCGACATGAAAAAGTATAGATACTATCTAGATAGATACTAGATGTTGTTCATTATGTACCTATACCTATACATGTATACCGATACAAGTAACTATTTATATTATTCTTTTCTTTTAAGTTTAAGTAATATTAGTTCAGATATTCCTACTTAACATAAAAATTGTTTTTTGATGATAATTCAGGGCATTGAAATTTATTTTAGTCAGTTTATAATATGTTTTATTATATATTAGTATGTATTCTATGACTAAATAAATTATATGTATATTAATATTTTGTTTGTTTAGGCATATATACTTTATTGAGTTTCATTTTTTGTTGTTGCAAATATAGATATTTCTCCATGATATTATTGGAATAATAATTGTTTCCTTCATCTTTGAACATTTTAGACCATTTTAATTTATTTAATAATAATTAATTTAATATTAAACCTTAGAAGGTTTTCAAACCTTCTCCATTAAATTCAGCTAACTAGACTTTAAAAATTTTGCATATAGAATACATTGTTGTTAAGCGACCTTTGGCATACCAATTCTTTGACAGCAATGCATTTTATATGAGGAATTTTAAGTCTACCTTAACTGAACTTCACGGCGAAGGTGTGCAAACGGCTTCTCGAGCGCTATCGAATACGTTTAAATTATGGCGGCAATGTGACGTGGCGCCCTCTAGTACGCTGCACTTTTCTTAGACGGAGACTCACAAAAAAGAGAGACAGTGAATTTTTACAATCGGACGAATTATTTACATTCAGTTGCTCGTCTCATGGGTTGTCTCTGGCTCGGTATACATTGGCAACACAAAACGCAGTTGAACACGAGGATTACCGAACACAAGAAGAGTTGCAGGCTGGGGCAAACACAAAAGTCATCAGTAGCACAGCACGCTCTCTCCGAAGGTCACGATATCCTTTTCAACGATGTGGATATCTTATGTCAATCGAAGCGTTTCTATTTGAGACTAACGAAACAGGCCATTGAGATCTTTAAACAAACAAAATTTTCATAAGGAAGGAGGAAATTACGTATCTAAATGCAGACTGGAAGCGACTAGCGAGTTCTACGACACACTTCAAGTGCGCCGAAACTCCGCGCCACCACTACCCCCACCCCAGTCCCTCTACTGCAGCGCGACGGTGCGGCGGGGGAATAAATACCACGGAACTCACCACAGTCGAATCAGTCAACGGGCATGGGAGATCACTTCGCTCATTGCCTCATCGCTTTTAATGTCTGCTGCAGCTGTAGACTAAACGTCAGGAAAAAATTCCATTGGACCACGTTTTCAAAGCCCGGAAAACACATTTGATTGTATTTTGACCGGTCGTGAAAGCGTTCACAGTCTTATAAAACTTAAATCTGCGAAACTACTAAACTAATGGGACTTCCGTTGAAATAAAAAAAAAATCAAGGCTTTTGATAATTTAAAAAAAAAAGTTTGGATATTGTTTGTGCTTTTTTTGATCAAAATGAGGCGTTTTCAATCACCTATGAACGTAAACACTTAAGAGGACGCCAAGAAGAACAAAAAACTGTCGGATTCACTCCAATCAGTCCCCTCATTTTAAAGTTACAGGCGGTCAAAGTTGGAAATTGAGAAAATAGAGTCCCGTAAGTGAGTTTTTTTAAAGTGGATAAAAAGACGATTCTAAAAGTGCCAAATGTTGTAAAATAGTGGTGGAGTGTAGCGAGTTTGTGACAGGGTAGGGTGAAACACCTTTATTTTCTCAAATCGCCGCCGTTTCGATCATATAGTTTGGCGTAAAGTGCTCCCTGTCAAAGACTGGATTGTTATTCTTGTTCATGACACAAATGTAATGTGTAATATACCGGGTGTCCAGCAGAAACCTGGACATAGGAGATTATATAGACGTATAGGGAACTGCGTAACCTCACCACGGCGTAGGTGGAAAGAGAGAAAAAGGCATATCTCGAGTTTAGTTTTTAACCTAACAATCCAAAGAAAAATTGGGCTCTGCTCCGGCAGCTGAGCTTTTGCAGAGGGTCTGGGCGCGGCGAGTTGGACACAAAATGGTCCGCTGATGAGGTGAATGACTATTTCGTTAAGATTGCCCAGATTGTACCTGATCCGGAGACATTGCACTATTACATGAATAACTTAAAACGAAATGTACCCAGGTTTAGCTTCAGATTGGCTGCAGATGAAGAAATTAGGGGTGCTTTATTCGCCATAAATTCAAGAGCAATAGGGGCCGATGGCATAAGTATCAACATGTTGCTGCACTGTTATCCGATCATTCTACCGGTTCTGGTGCATCTTGTTAATTTTTGTATCGCAACCTGCACATTCCCAAATGTATGGAAATGTGCAAATGTTATTCCAATACCCCCCCCCCCCCTAAAGTGTCGCCGCCCAACGAACTAAAAGATCTGCGACCCGTGAGCATTTTGTCTACCATTTCTAAAATTATGGAAAAAATCATGAACAATCAGATGAGGGAGTATGTACTCCGGAATCAGATAGTGCCATTGGTGCAGTCGGGATTTCGTCCTCAGCACAGCTGTGCTACAGCACTGTTAAAGGTGCTTGATGATATATTCTAGGCGACAGACAATGGTCAACTCACAGTTTTGGTTCTTTTGGACTATTCAAAAGCATTCGATAGACTTAATCATGAGCTCATGATTGCTATTCTAAAGCATGTAAGCTTTGATGGCAGCGCTTGTGAGCTTCTCCGGGAGTACTTAAGGGGGCGAACGCAGGTAACGAGGCTGAGCGATTCTACTTCTGAGAGTAGTCAACTAAAGTTTGGAGTTCATCAGGGTTCCATTCTGGGACCCTTACTCTTTTCTATTTACACGTCACAGCTTATTTCAGAGCTTCAGTTTTGCTCCTGTTACTTTTATGCTGACGACACTCAGCTGTATCTTGGGGCTGCTCCTAGAAACATACATCAAGCAATCGAAGACATGAACACTGATCTTGAATCCATTGCCAGAGCATTACGTGAGCACTGCTTAGAAATAAACCCCGCTAAATCGAAGGCTCTGCTTTTTGGTCCTAAACAATTACAGAAAAGATATGAAAATGAAATCCAACTCACTCTAAATAACGAACCTATATCCTTTGTTCAATCAGCCAAAAACCTGGGCTTGGTGCTCGACACTAACTTGAAGTTTGGTGAACATGTTACTCTTTGCATAAAAAGAGCGTTTGCTAATTTAAAAATGATTTATGGTCATCGTAATATTCTTTCACGAAACATAAAGAGGATGTTGTGCGATAGCCTAGTTTTATCTCACTTTAACTTTACTGATGTGGTGTATGGTCCTTGTCTACTTGCTCGGGATAGGGACCGTATTCAGTTAATACAGAATCATTGCGTTCGATTGATCGGAGGTATCAGGGCTGGGGAGAGCGGCGTGACGGCCAAATTGCGTAGTATCAGATGGCTGAGAATGGATGAGAGGCGGCTACTTCACTTCTTTTAATTGATTAATAAAATAATTGCAAGGAGGTGTCCTGGTTATTTGTTTAGCAAAATAAAGTTTCGTTTTGATATGCATAATCTTGACCTTGGCATACAATGACAGTCACTCCACCCTTGCACACAACTGGTCAGTTTGAGAAGTAATTTAGTTTCAACGTGGCAAAGTATTACAACAGGCTACCCGCCGGCGCCAAGTTACTGCAAAATAGCCAATTCAAACATTATATAAAGCGCAATATCGCCCAGCTGATATAGTTCTCAGCGACTCTACAGTTGTAAAAGGGCATCGGCTGCTTTCCTTGAAGTTTCAGATGTCAAATTAGAAATTTAGTGTGTTTTTTTTTAATTTTATATCTATGTATTAATATCTATTTTGCTATATTATATTATCTTCTGGGGTAATTAATGGGTTAAGTGAGGAATCTGTGATTCGACTTCGCCCTTTGCAATTCGCTTTTTGCTGGGTTTATTGTTTTTTTTTACTGTATAATTGAATTGCAATGAAGTCATTATTATTATTATTATTATTATTAACATGGGAAATCGGTTTTTATTTTTTTGCGCCTGTACGGTTGGTTTGATGGAAAAACTTTAAAGAGTAAAGTTGTAGAGCTTATGGTTAGCTATCATCCTATATTTTTTTCAATATCTCAGCTTTGGCTGTTTTTTGGAAAAACGCCTCGAAAAGTGCAAGAATTTGAATGTGGCGCCTCACCCCCGCCATGCATGTGCAGTGTCGCCAACATAACAATTTCTAATGTCAGAGTCAGAGCCGATCTTCCTTTCTTATTTATTTTGAGGGACTATCATATAGTAATTAACGTGATTATGCAGTGAAAATATGCTGGCGACACTGCACATGCACGGCCAAAACTGGGGTATTGAAAAAAATACAGGATTATAGCTGACCATACGCTCTACAACTTTACTCTTAAAAGTTTTTCAATCAACTCAACCGTACAAGCGCAAAAAAATAAAAACCGATTTCCCATGTTAATCTCCTATGTCCAGGGTTCTGCTGGACACCCGGTATAATGTGTGTCATGAACAATGCAATAAAATAAACACATGTAATTTGTGCATGTAATTACATGTGTGTCATGAACAAGAATAACAATCCTTTGACAGGACTTCCTGTCAATTATTCTTATTCATGACACACATGTACCCAAACAGCACATACATGTCCAATGGATATCCAAATTAGGTCCGAATGTCCATGGACACATTTAGGACACATCCTGGACGTCCTTTGTATATATTTTGTTGATAATCCGATGGGCTATAAATTTAGGACATCCATTGGAGACACTCAACTGTACAGATTTATGGTACATGATTTTTTAATATATGGCGGACATACAAAATAACTGTATTATTCGGAATAAAAATTTAGAATAAAAATAAGTAAAATATTTTTGCAATTATAGATTGATCTCTATAGCTGATTTTCAGGCAGTCGAATTGAAAACTAATGACAAGAGATTCAATCAGTTAAAAATCATATGATAGTAGTCAAGCCAATCCGAATTGCTGTTTCCGGAAAGCGCTATATATATAAAGCTCATGTAATTAGGCAGTCCAAGGAACTGTCGAAAGTCATCTGTGGAAATTTTTGTTAGAACAAACAACTCTTGTTTATCATTTCTTTTTATGAGGTTTTGTACGTTTTTTATTAATATGACCACAATCAAGATCTTACACATAGTTGAAAAAAACTGGATTGAACTGGATTGGAAAAAAAACAATGATAAACAAGGGTTATTTGTCCTAACAAAAATTTCCACAGATGGCTTTGACAGGTTGTTGGACTGTCTGATATTTTGACGCGCCACCATGACAGCATCGATGACTTTGGATATTACTTTTACTGCCTAGGGCCTTTTTGTAACTTTTTTTCTCTGAGGATTAGAGGAAGACAAAGGAAATGCGACCGTCGTCATGCATGCCACACAATATGACGAGAAGATTATTTCACTTAATAGTACATCATTGTCTACCATCTTTAAACAAACCTTGTGATTGGCCTTAGGGGCATAGTTGTTTTATGAATTTTAGGTAACCCATAGAGATCTGGTGGTTTACTATGGTGTGGAGTGAGATACCTCCTAGTAACTTTAGGAATGTGACGTTCATATTTTTTTAGGGCTCTGTAGATTTGTCCTTCAACTTTTTTAGCCGGGTTATTAGATATTATTTTATATTTATCAAGTGCGACGTCTCTTCGGTATGGCATCCTTTGATACGGCGCACAAGTTCTGGTCGCTTGACGCGCGACGGTGGCGACGATCCGGCCAATAGTAATGGTGGGCGTGGTTAGCTGTGTTAGTACATAAGCAAGTAGCCTCAAGCTTACTGCTCAGCTGCTCGAAACGTCGTGTAAAAAACTCAATAAAGACAATGGAAACCCAAGATGTTTCGCTTAAAGTACATCATTGTCTACCACCTTTAAACAAAAAAACAGTTACTGCAACATAATTATAAAACATCAAACAGGTATTTAAGGACTTTATAAAAGTTTTATAAATAAAGATATTGTTATGGTAGGCAGCGAGGCCGCGCCGGAGGCGGTGCAACGCGTTTGGTTGGTGGATCTTCGCGACCAATCCGCGCTGCGTCATGGGTGACACGCGTGATTTATTGCTCTATGTGACGGGTGATTTATTGCTCTCTTTATCTAGAGGGCAGTTATTTACAAGCTTTTTTTTATGTGAGAATATTCGAGAATTCTTATCAAGAACGTTCTAGGTTTTTCTGTATTTTTAGGAGTTTGTATAAAAGGCGAATAGCGCTCGCGAGTAGTAGTAGTAGTCATACTTTAATCGAGCTATAAGAAAGCTAAAGTACCAAACGATAATAGAAGGCTATAAAGTGTCAATTAGTGAGTTATTTAGTAGTCGAATTGTACCTGGATATTTTGACGTTATACAAAAATGATCCAGCTGACAGACAAAATGTTAACAGTAGGATGTCTTTTGGATACTAACTGGACATGTCCATCAATTGTAGAAATTTGTGTCCTCTATATAATCCATTGGACAGTCTTTGGATCAATCTGGGCTCTTAAGGGTATATCCATTGGGCATGCGAATTTACAAAAATATTAGTCCATTGGCCGTCCATAGGATTAGGTTGTGCTGTTTGGGTAATTGCATGTGTTTATTTTATTGCATTGTTCATGACACACATTACATATGTGTCATGAACAAGAATGACAATCCAGTCTTTGACAGGAAGCCTTTTAGGTCCAAATAGCCTTGAAAAAGACCGTCGATGATATTGTTGCGAACTCGGGGTTCAATAATTCCAGTGTAACGATTTAACACCAAAACACTATTTATTTATTCCAAAATACACACGACTACAATTCGACTACTAAATAGCTCACTAACTAACACTTATAGCCTTCTATTATCGATCGGAACGTTAGCTTACTTATAGCTCGCTTAAAATAAGACTACTCTACTCCACTCGCTCTTTGCGCCTTTTATATACAATCCTAAAATTACAGAAAAACCTAGAAAGTTCTTGATAAGAATTCTTGAATAATCTCACATAAAAAAAAGGTTGTAAACAACTGCCTTCTAGATTAAGCCAGACGAGCAATAAATCACTCGTGTCAGCCATGACGCAGCGCGGATAGGTCGCGAAGCTCCACCAACCAACGCGTTACCCCGCCTCCGATGCGGCGTCGCTGCGAATCGTAACATTGCCCTCCTCCTAAGGCTGTTCGTCCCGAACAGAGAGAGTTCCATGGTATCGTGCTAATCGATCCAAATGAACAGCCTTCATCTTTGACCTGGGGGTCCGCTGGATCCTATACACCACATGATTAATCTTCTTTATAATTGTATAAGGTCCTTCCCAATTTGGCTAAGTTTGGGCGACTTTCCCACCTTTCGCCGCGGATTGTATAGCCACACCAAATCACCATCCTGGAAGCCGCGGGAGTTAGCTATTGTCAACTTTACTCTAATAAAAATATTTATGATTAAATATGCGACAAACTTTTGAAATGTTCTTACTCTCATCATTGTGAATAGAATGTATCCAAGCAATAGCTTGGGTGTGTTAAAAGAAGATGGGTTTATCACTCTAATGCAACTTGAAGAGAGAAACCACGTTACTTTCCAGTGGCCATCAAAAGTTCAATTTCAAAAATGAATGCAATTGATGTGTCAGAGATTGATGTGTCAGAAGATTGCGTTCTATCCTTCTTTTATGCAAACTTTATAAAAAAGAAAGAATGGTTTCTATAGCTACCGGTGAATTCATCATTGGAAACAATTGCAAATGTCTTTCAAACTGATCAATAAATTCCTGTCAATCCGTCAGTATCAAAATTATGTTACTTCTTTCAAAATCATGGAAAGCAAAACGCGCTTTAACGGGTTTTTACAACCCAAAGCCAAAAAAATTATATTAAATGTAGTAAGTTATTTCAAAATTCATCCAGAAAATGGTAACTTTACCACAAATATCGACGAGAGGTTGTTAGAAGCTTTAGGAGTCAGTGTGAGTTCGGTCCGGAAAGTAATTAGAGAAACAAATTGGAATATACAAGCAAGAAAAATCGAAAAGCGCAGAAGAAAGAAACCTAAAACTAGAGATTTGCCCGAAAGTCAAAGGATGGAGATACGTGAGGTAATTTATGACTTATATGCCCACATTTATATAACTTTGGACACGTTGAAAACTGCTTTAAAAGAACGGGGTATTTTGGATATTAGGTTAAATTAATTCTCGAAAGTTGTGAAAAGTTTGGGGTTTCGATACACAAAAGATTGTAATAGAAGATACCTATGTGAGTTACCTCATGTTGCCAGTGAACTAATACAATTTTTAAAAAAATATATTGGAAACAAACATTTACAATTAAAAGATGTTGTTTTCTTGGACGAAACATGGGTTTTTGCAAAAGGAAGTGGGACAAAATCATGGCAAGACGATTCTCCAAGAAGTGTTAAACGGAAAAAGCATAGAAAAACGCACGGGTCTGGCAATAGAAACATTATTTTACATGCAGGCTCTACTAAAGGCTTCGTACCAGGAGCGAGCTTAATTTTTTCATCAACTTCCAAGAATTTGAATTACCATGAGAGTATGAACTGTGAGTTGTTTGAAAAAATGGATTACAGAACAACTAATACCAAATTTAGAATAACCATCTTTAAACTGATGTGTAAACTAACATCACGATTTTTTGTAATCGTCATGTTAGTAATATTGTAGTTATCAATCTAGATGAAAGTGATGATGATTTATCTGATGAAGATAAAATAATGATCAAGAATAACTTAGGCAGAGCCAAAAGTGATCGCTCATTAAAGGCTTTTTTTGACCACATCAGAGCTGCATTCACTGCAGATGTAGGCTTGTTATAAATATTACAAATCACAACGCGTATTTGTTGAGTGTCTATCAGTTATTATGAAAAACTTTTCTAATATTTTCTCAAGCGAGTGACCGGGTTCATTATAAAACTTCATCTAGTTGGCTGTGAAATGTCAAAAGAAAATGATGAAAAAAGTCCATTTATTTTGATTATGTCATCTTTTTCTGTCAAAATTTCATAGCCTGCTAGATGAAGTTTTATAATGAACACTCCGTATTTAAGTTGTTTGCATATTACCTACGTTAACAGTTTGTCTTCCAGTTAATTTTGTTAAAACTATTTTCATATTCAAAAAGAAAATAAATATTTGTTACCTTTTAATTTACGTCTGTTAATCCGCTTATCATAAAGGAGGTTTGATGTGGAAAAGAAAATCCATTTCACAAAAAAAAAACGATTCTTGATTGGTCCCTTCTTTTTTGGAACCGAGGAACATGCTCTTAATTTCGAAACACATATCAATTACAACTTAACCTTGGAGGGGAAATTAGCACCTACACATCTATGAATCAGCTGTATGTTGGCCGCCATATTGAACTTGCTCAAAACATTTTGGACATCACTGCTTTCGCTGATTAGTTCATAAGACATGACTATTTTTATTAGAGTAAAGTCGACTATAGTAAGTCATATCTTGCTTTGGCTCGATCACTGGATATCCGCAGTTTATTCCTGACTTGTTCATGAACATTGTCCAGCCTCTCCTTGAGCTCCTCCACAAACTTCTCAGAGTTGAGCGAGTCCTTTTCTGGTGTTCCATACATCAAATCTGCAGGAAGCCTCATTTCCCTTCCGAACATCACTTTCGCCGGAGTATCTCGGTATGCCATCAACATGAGAGGTAGATGTTGGTCCCAATCACGCTGATGATCTGCCACCATTTTAGACAGGTAAAGTTCCATGGTCCGATTAAATCTCTCTACCATCCCATCCGACTGTGGATGCAAAGGAGTTGTCCTGGTCTTGCGAATTCCGAGAAGTTCCATGACCTTCTGGAAAACAGCCGATTCAAAATTTCGGCCCTGATCAGAATGAAGTTCGAGAGGGACTCCAAATCTGCAGAACATTTCATTTACTAGCACCGTTGCCACAGTCGTTGCTTCTTGATTAGGCAGGACGTATGCTTCAGGCCATTTAGTGAAGTAACCCATGGCGACCAAGATGTATTTATTGCCTGACTTATCAATTGCTAACCTGACTCATCAATTGCTACTCTCTCGAATGGAGCACCTACAGTGTACTGCACCATTCGGCCGCGTGATCTTGTTCGAGGTCCTTTTGTGGCACAACAAACCTCGCACTTGCGGCACCAAAATTCGACGTCTTCATGATAATTCACCCAGTAGAACCGCTCTTTAATTTTGGCCAAGGTTTTATTGACCCCAAAATGACCTCCACTGGTTCCGTCGTGCATTTCCTGTAGTACGTCCGATTTTCTGCTACCAGGAACAACCAACTGACTGACTACAGTCTTGCCACCCGGACTCTCCCACGCTCTCTTCAGTAATCCATTTTCTATTTTAAGAGAGTGCCACTGGGCCCATAGCGCCTTCAGGTTTGGACTTTTACCAGCAACTTCTTGCCATTCTGGTCTCTTGTCGTCACTCTTTGCAGAGAGGATGGGTCCAATATCTGGATCATTCATTTGTTCTTCTCGAAGGGTCTGTGTGGTCCAGCCATCGTTTATTTCCACCGACGTTCTCCGTACAGAAGGAAGTCCCTCACGCTGCTCAGTTCTTTGACAATGCCGACAATCTTCTTTACATGGCCGTCTAGACAATGCATCGGCATTTCCGTGAGACCTTCCTGGTCGATGTTCAATTTGGAAATCGTACTGCTGCAGGCGCTCTATCCATCTGGCTATTTGACCTTCAGAGTTTTTCATCTGTAATAACCATTTCAAGGCCCCATGGTCAGTTCTAATCAGGAATCTTTTTCCATATAAGTAGCGATGATAATGTTCGACTGCTTTAACGATGGCCAACAGCTCCTTTTTAGTGACGCAATAGTTTCTTTCTGGCTTACTTAAAGTCTTACTGTAGTACTCAATGACCTTCTCTTGCCCGTTTTGTCTTTGAGAGAGTACTGCACCTAGACCACAGTTACTTGCATCCGTGTCCAGAATAAACAGTCCGTCCTTTATAGGTTAAGCCAAGATTGGACTAGAACAGAGGGCAGCTTTAAGCCTTGTAAACGCCTGACTGCAATCATGGTTCCACAAGAACGGTGTTTTCTTTTCTGTTAATTTGTGCAGCGGTTTTGCGATGTCGGCGAATCCCTCTACAAATCTCCTGTAGTAAGTAGATAGTCCCAAAAAGCTCCTTACTTCGTGTTTGTCTCGGGGAACCGGCCAATCTTTAATGGCAGATATTTTACTTTGGCTAATTTAATGCCTTGTTCTGAGATAGTATGCCCCAAGTACTCGACTTGCTTTTGGAATAGGCTGCATTTCTTGTAGTTTAAGTTCAGGTGATTATTCGGTAACTTGCTGAAGATTTCTCTTAAATTCTTCAAATGCTCGTCAAAATTACGTCCCATGACAATTATGTCATCCAAGTATACCAGGCAAGTTTTCCAAGTCAGCCCCGTCAAAACAAGTTCCATTATTCGCTAGAGAGTTGATGGAGCATTGCACAATCCAAAAGGTATAACAGTGAACTGGTATAGCCCAGAACCAGTAGAAAATGCAGTCTTCTCTTTGTCTTCGGGACCAATCTTTACTTGCCAATACCCACTTTTTAAATCTAGAGTGGAAAACCACTTTGATCCCGATAAAGTCGCTAAGGTGTCGTCTATACGTGGCAATGGGTAGCTGTCCTTCTTGGTCACTTCATTAAGTTTCCTGTAGTCAACACAGAACCGCGTAGAACTATCTTTCTTCTTAACAGGAACCACAGGCGACGACCATGGACTAGATGATTCTTCTATGACGCCCTCCTTTAACATTTCATTCAGCAAACTGTTAACTTCTTGTTGTTTAGCCAGAGGGACCCTTCGTGGGTGTTGTCGTATTGGCTGGGCATCTCCTGTGTTGATCTTATGGACAACTAAATCAGTTTGACTGTCGTTGCTCTTGAAGTTGAACATATCAGATTCATCCATAGCAAATTTTAAGGCAGATTGAAGTTGTTCCCTTGACAGATGACTCCAATGTCGTTTGAAAGCATCAATAACCTCTGGGGAAGCTTGGTTAGAAGATTTAACTTTGGATGTCTCTGCTTCGACACAATTGCATACCCATTGCACAGGCTCATAATTGGCAAGAATTGTTCCTTCTTTGAGCTTGATGGTCGTTTCTCCAATATTTGCAACTCGTAGTGACATAGTCTTCTTCGTGTCGGTCAAAGTTCGTGCTACCATGATTTCAGTCGTCAAATCCAGGTTAGGTTCTATAAGTCCTATGGACCACCCAGGATCATTTTCAGAAGTCACTGTGATAATTTGTTCTGAATTTGGAGGAATTTTCACATCTTCCACCACCAGTAGACGGACACTAGTTTCCACATTTCCATTGGTTAATGCAAACTCCTCATCTCCAAATGTGAGAATATTCCGTTTGTGATCATAGGAGAATCCATGTTTCCTGATGAGATCCATTACCAAAATATACTCGTCTTTGATCCTGGCAACCAACACTTTATGCCGAACTTCGAGTCTTTCTCCAATAATGATGGTGACATCGGCTTCTCCGTCTATAGTGCAAGACTCTCCAATGACTGATTTTAACATAATAGGATTGGGCAATGGTTGTATGGTATATCCGACAAGTTTATCTGGCCTTACAATGGTCACATCTGCTCCTGTATCGATGGTAATCTGGATTTTCTGTCCCTTAATGCGTCCGGCCACTGTAAGACTTTTGCCACCCAAATTATTGACTTTAAAAATCCTGGGGGTCTTAACGGGCCCGGTCAATTGCCCCCTTGCATTGACCGCAATTAGTTTTCCTGGGACCTAGGGCGTTCTTGGTCGCCGCTCGGTCTTCTAAACGACGGCGACGGACTTCTTGCCCTATTACGGCAGTTACTCTTGATGTGACCCAGTCTGCCGCAGTAAAAATATTTTTTGCCCCGATTGTCTGTTGATCGAGGATTTCTTCCCAACAGGGCTTGTATATTGACTGCCATATCCTTAATCGTTTTATGTAAACTTGCCATGGATTCAGTCCTTGACGTATCCTCCTCGTCATCGCAAGTTGCCATTCGTACACGTGGAGAAGAACCAGATGACACTCGTGACGCCTCGAATTCCAGGGCCCGAACTAGTGCCTCGCTGATATCCTTGGGCCTTACTAGACGTAAGTGGTATCTCATGTCACTATCGCGAACTCGCTCAATGAACCTTTCGGCGGCAAATTGCATTTGAAAAGATTCAGGGGCCGATGGATATGCCAGGTGAATGAATCTGTCTAGGTCCGCCTCAAATTCTTGTAAGGATTCACCTGACTTCTGGTGTCTCATCCTCAGTTGGGCCTGGAACACGGTTTCTTTGTGCTCATTTCCAAATCGAAGTTGCAGAGAGTGTACTAAAACTGCATAATTACTTTGATCAGCTGCCGACAGAGATTGGAGTAATTCAGCAGCTTTCCCACGAAGTGCTACCACTAATGATGTAGCTTTCAGGGACTCGGACCAACCATTAGCTTTTGCAGCTGCCTCAAATTGGGTTTTGTAAATTTCCCATGCCGTAGTACCGTCATAATCGGGAGGCTTAATTTTAGCTGTGCTAAAAGTCTCTGTAGACACGTTGTCGTCCTCAAGTTGTTCCCGGAATTTCTTTTCTAGCTCGAAATCCCTCTGGTTGACAGCTTCGAGTCCTTCGTTAACGCCGTTAACGGATTGCATTATTCTTTCTTCCAATTGTTGCTCCCTAGCTGCGAGATGGGTCACTAATTCTTCTCTGAACCGTTCCTGTTCTTCCTTCTGTTGTTGATGACGTCGCTCCTGTGCTTGATCACGTTTTTCCTGCTCTTCCTTCTGTTCTAGATGACGTCTTTCCTGTATTTGATCACGTTTTTCCAGCTCTTTATTCTGTTCTAGATAACGTCGCTCCTGAACTTGATCACGTTTTTCCTGCTCTTCTTTTTGTTCTACATAACGTCTTTCTTGCTCTTCCTTCTGTTGTTGCATAAAGGACAGTAGGGCGGCAAGTTGATCCTCCATCGCTTGATGCTGGCTTCTGGTCACTGGCATAAATACGTAATGTCCGGCAATGAACCACTCACTTACAGTTCAGTAATATTAGTCCTCAAATTCCCACTGGAATCCCACTTCTGACACCAATTGTTGCGTACTCGGGGTTCAATAATTCCAGTGTAACGATTTAACACGAAAACACTATTTATTTATTCCACAAATACACACGACTACAATTCGACTACTAAATAGCTCACTACTTAACACTTATAGCCTTCTATTATCGTTCGGAACTTTAGCTTACTTATAGCTCGCTTAAAATAAGACTACTCTACTCCACTCGCTCTTTGCGCCTTTTATATACAATCCTAAAATTACAGAAAAACCTAGAAAGTTCTTGATAAGAATTCTTGAATAATCTCACATAAAAAAAAGGTTGTAAACCTTCTAGATTAAACCGAGCAATAAATCAGTCGTGTCAGCCATGATGCAGCGCGGATAGGTCGCGAAGCTCCACCAACCAACGCGTTGCCCCGCCTCCGATGCGGCGTCGCTGCGAATCGTAACAATATGGTCGAAACGTCGGCGATTTCTTTCATTGACATCAAGACTGCGTCATCATGATATCAGCTGGATCTGCCTAAGTTTCTACTGGGTAAAGACGCTCAGAAAATCAGAAAATGGTATACAAATATTAAGATTACCTGGAATGTTCTTATGTTCTAGATTTTTTAACAATAGAAGGTTGCAGAGAATCAACCTTA
The DNA here is from genome assembly GCA_951812265.1 of Taphrorychus bicolor. Classification (NCBI taxonomy): domain Eukaryota; kingdom Metazoa; phylum Arthropoda; class Insecta; order Coleoptera; family Curculionidae; genus Taphrorychus; species Taphrorychus bicolor. Next base: position 21,783,605 of record OX638305.1, read on the forward strand.
TCAGCATAGAGAGAAAGCATGAGAAAACAGAGAAAGAGAGCACGAATTTTTTTGATCAAATTTTATTAGTGCCTTATCAAGGTCTTCATGGCCAGGGCCTTATAGGGGGTTTGACTTCAAATAACGCGTCTCTTCAGAACAGCTCCTTCTAAAAGCTATGGACCCTAGACATCTGCTTAATGAGTTGCGATCCGGATTTGTCATATCTTTGTGGACCATCAAAGTAGAGCCTATGCAGCAGTTGCCACGTAATTTACAGAATTGTTCGACAACAAACGGATTTTTTGCAAATGCTTCGTCAGAAGGTAAAGCTCCCCCGAAAATTGCCTTAAAACGCATTTTTTTTATAATCCAAAGAGAACATGGGTTCAAAAACCACAGATCCGAAAAAAAAATAGAGCTCACACGATTTACTGCCATCATACCTCTTTCAATTTGTTCTAGATTTGCAGTTCCCCATATAATCATCATCTTTAAAACACAGTGGTGCTATTACGTTACATTGGAAGCTGTGATCGAACCAGCTTTGGCGCGCAGTGATTTTATTGGCCCCGACTTTTTACTGCGGAATGCGGTTCGTCACTTTTTGTATTTCCATTTATATACTGAATCGTCCATGAAACGGTACGACGTTTTCTGGCAGCTCCTACGCGGTCCTCTCCCCGGAGTACCACTACACGACACCGCACGTCATTCTAATTTACGACTTTGATGAGTAGAGCATTCACATGGCTGCAAAATGAAAAATTAAAGACGGTGCAATGATAATTTGAAGTACGCAAGGGGTACCCCCTGCAAGAGACTAAGTTGATTTTCTCTTATAGGAATGCCGCATTTCTTGAGGAATGTAGCCTCGGCCCAGGTGCCAAACACACCTGAGTTTGGTACAGTCAGTTAAAGAACGACGATATCGAACGTAAAAACACGTTATGTAGTAGTACCATTACGGGTCCGCTTGTTGCGCGGCCTGTACCAGCGGGTCGCCCAGCTAAATGGTACTGGTACCGCCTCATCGAGGTACGTCTCACACCACAGTTGAACCGAACCACTGCATTCCGATGATGTTTTGCCTCAGAATGTACCTGACCGCTTCAAAGTTAACATAGGGAATTTAGTCGAAGAACACCTAAGCCGGTTGACGGAAGGAAATTTTGATGTTTTCCAGTACACGTGGATCATCCGGAACTTTGATCGTACTATTTGTATACAGTGTGGTGTGTTGGTGACTTAGTTATGTTCAAGTGAGACGCCCCTAATTGGATTTTTTACTAGTATGGGCGCAACTGTGGGCGACTCTTGGATTTCAAATTAAACACATGGTAGGTAAGATCATACGTATTCTCGGTTTGAAGTTCTATGGTAGTTATCATATGGTATTGGTATGTAATTGATTTTTAAATGCCTCGTTAGCGATAAGATACTGTAATGTGAGGAAAATTTTATTAATTTGATTTGGTAGGTGTAATTAAAGATTTTGTGTTCTTAGCGGATTTTTTTTGGGTCGCTGTAGGCATTATACAATTTTATTATTGGTTTAGGTTAGTTGAGGTTGGTAACACTACATCTCTTCGGCAAGCAAAATATGTAAATTCCTGTTTACACAAATATTGCCCATATCACCTGAAAAGCGTTTCAAAACGTTGTTCCTTATACTTCTTCTATTGCCTTTAAAAGATTTTCTTTTATGCCAAGGTGTTTATTGATGTTGGCTTTGTTGGTGACAAAAGTCAATTAGTACTGGGCTTGGATAGGCCCCACCACCAAATTCCAAAGCCGATTACGATAATTAGCTGGTTTAAAGCGTTAAAAGGAGATTTTTCACACCTTCATTTATGGCCTTCTGATGTCATAGACTCTCAAATTAATAAAAAACACAAGTACTGAAGTGTTACATATTTGATATAGAGTATTGACCATGTGATCGGACTCCTGTAGGTACCCTCATGTTTTGTTTACTTGTAAAGATTAAATATTATGTACTTGCATCGATTTGCAATTACTTAGTTCAAGTAATATATTTTTGCAATCGCTTAATATGTTTCAAAACAATCTATATGAGTGTGAGAAGAACAGCATGATATTGAGTGACGTAAACAAACACTAAGGCAGTATGAGATGGTTAAAAAATTTATACCTACCTACCTAGCTGTAACATGGCCACCCGTAAGGTCAACGATCGTTTTAAAACCATTGCTTATCCACAATACACGGTGTTCATTAAAAAAAAAACGAAATCATTACATTTTGCAGCCAATTAGATGACGTTTTTAAATGAGCACGCCTTACTTTTGTCCTAGCGCTCTCACTTAACCTCTTACCTCTCAATTTTGTTTCATTACTTATCTGTGATAAGTGCTAAAAATTTTGTGTTGAATCATTTTGTTGTCCATGTATGTGGCTTCCTAAGTAACCAAATAACGTGTATCAAACGTTTAAAAAACGTAACTGAATTACTGGCCATCACGTCAAAGTCACGTCTTTTTCACGTTAATAAAACGTCTGATTTAAGGACATATCTTTGTGGTGTTTAAAGTGATCAAAAAACGCCAATAGCCGCTAGAGATTCACACTAATCTATCGTCTGCCATCCGTCCTTGCATTTATGTGCTGTCTATCAGTTTTATCACGTACTTTTCATCATCATAATAACATAATAACTTTACATAACAATCATAATAATCAATATTTAGGTTCTGTTTTTATATGAGTGAAAACTGTTTAAAATCTGAATGAATAAAATGCAAAAAGACGCATAAAATATTATTAAAATTCAAAAACGAATCCAAAAATAAGAAAATATAAAATGTGTACTAATGAAAAAAAAATAAGTTTATGCCAAAAAGTTCACTTTTGCTTAATGCTGTATACCATATATATCAAATAAATTCTCATTGCATTCTCAAAGCAGCTTCTTAATGGAGATATGTAGCGTCTAAATACAGTTGGGACACCCGTCGGGACATCCTGTATTTAAAAAAATATATACCATATTGACGCTCCCCAGAAATCCCAGAAAATATATTTAAATGTAAAAATATGGGAAATGAAAAAAAAAATAATTTTTGAAAAAAAAAAATTATGTCAAATTTATTTTTTATAATCATTTTTTCACAGATTTTTTGTTTCCACTTTTTTTTGTATTAAAGCAATTACATTTTAAAAGTAAGTACATATAAGTATTCCATTTTTAATAACTATTTATCAGCCCTCCCCAAATAATGGAGCAATGAAAATGTTTTGAAATTATTTTTTTTATTTACATTTTTAAAACCTACAAATGTGTCAAAAATATATACAGGTTGCAATCTAAAGTGTTTTCCGGGCTTTGAAGCCGTGTCCAGTGGAATTTCTTCCTGCCGTTTCGTCTACAATCCCGGCAGACATGTCTATACGAGTGTCTATATAATATAAATTAGACTCATAAGTGAGATTTTTTCAAAATAGCCAAAAAGTTATTTCTGTAGGTCCATTCGTTCGTGCGAAGTGCAGTTTTCTTTCCACACTGATAACTTATTACTTGTTTTACTCGTGTGAAAAGTGCTATTTACGGCACTAGTGCTATAACATAAATATTTTTTTGGTTTCTTTCTCATATACCAGCCTGAAATAAGGTTAACGAGTTCCGTTTTCCAAATCGCGTAAATCGAAAAACTGTTAATTTCGCCCGTAAAAATGACTCCTGGGTCATCGACATTTTAAGTGCAATCTCATTACCTACGAAATATTTTTTAATGGGTTTTAAAGTGCGGAGCACCTTTGCCTTTAATTGAAACTGGTACAAACCTTTAAGTGTATAATTTAGTGGGTCTTTAAAAATCATCAGTAAGAATAACGCTTCGACTTGGAGACGAAATTAAGTTCCTAATGAAATTCGTATTACACGCGTATGTTGGATTTCTTACACATCTTAGGTACTTTGAGACTCATATTCATAATGTTTGTGCTCTAGTGAAATATTTCAAGGGCAGAGAGAACTGAGAATTTCACTTAAGAACACCGACTTTCATGCTCAACACTAATCGTCATTTAACAATGATCCGATCGAAGCCTGGCTATAATTGTTGAGACATTGGAAAGCCTACAACTGATTGTTGGCCTTTAGAGAATTCCTGTTGGTTACAAAAGACGGTCTCCCTGGTAACTGTGCTGTCAAGCCGTGTCAAGGTTTATTAAACTGCCGTCCTTATAGGTTTGCTCTATAAAATACATGCCTACCTTAGGCTAACGACAAAAATCTATTAATATGCTCCAAATGTTGTTGATAAAATTCTGTTGCTCCTCTGACGTCCAGTGGTAAGAAAAAACATTCCAAAAGCCATACTAATGGCCGAGAAATATCAATAAAGGATAGAAATATTACAACCTAAGGAACACATATACTTAAGGCCCAATAGATTAATCTGGCAATCTACCAAAAGGATAATTTTCATCGAAACCTTTACTTTTTCTATTTTTTCCCCTTTTTTCCATAAGTTTTGATCTAAATTTTCAAGGTTTTTAATTCTCAGTTTGAAGATGTTCCAATATAACAAATGGTGTAAACATGCATGCAGACCATTGGCCACTTTTTGCGTCTCCAACAAAAAATTATATTTCTGTTAACCAGGATAATGAACTAGTGGGTCTAAGAACGTTAAATAAATGTAAACCTGCAACTTATTATTATTCTCTGAGGCAAGAAGTGCATGTCTATTGGCTACGCATTCTGTAACCTTGACAACCAAACTGTCAAGGTTTATTAAACCGCCATGTTTGTAGGGTTGTACTATAGAATTATTTAGCCAACAAAGAAAATGTTTTAGTATGTTTCAAATCTTGTTGAGAAAGTTCCGTGGTTACCCTGACGTAGACTTACAAGACAGAGAGAAATAATTAACTTGAAATATAAATTTTGATACTTAGTTACTTCCACAATTTAATTAGGGTATTAGATTTTTGTATCTAGTGACTACTGATCATGAGACTATATCGATGGATTTACGTTGTATTGGCAAAACCGTAGTATATATATATATATATATATATATATATATAGAGGAAATCTGATTGCACATTTTCGACTCCGAATTTTCAAGATGAACTTTGATTGATTGATTGACTGATTCCAAATGAGTGGTCCCACGAGGGGGGCCTGTGCACCGCGACCTACAAGATCTACTCTGCCTCAATATCAGTTAAAGTTCAATCAGAAGATCCAGTCCTCTTAGAATCTTCGTGAGTGAGATTTTGTGGAAGTCCGGTGGTCGGATGTGTATTCTTCGGAAGTTCTGAAATCTAAGTCTTTCAGCTGCAGGACATTCACTCAGGATGTGTTCTACAGTCTCATCATCCTCCATGCACACTCTGCATTCGGCATTGTCTGCCAGGCCTATCCTATGCATGTGGTGTTAATCGACAGTGCCCAGTGTCTCAGCCGATAGCGGCTTTGTGCTGTGGTCTGTCGAGGTAAATCTTTCTCACAGGGTCCTTGTATGAAAGCCTTTGAGTGGATAAGGCCCGGGCTGTCTATCCAAAAACGTTCGGTCTGTATTTCGCCATCTGGATTATAGCTCTCTTCGATACCTCTCTTGCAATACTCAAGACCGGTTCAGACCCTATGAAGATTGGTAGCACTTGCCGTTTTCCTTGCAAGAGAATCGGCGATTTGATTGCCCTCAAGGCCTTTGTGACCGGGAATCCAGACTTAGGTTAGCTTATTATGCTCCACAATGTGGTTCAGTATGTTTCGAACTCCCCAAACAGTTCTCGAAGAGATCCTGCTGGAGTTAAGTGCTTTGAGTGCCGCTTGACTGTCCGAATATATTTTTATATTTTTGTTAGTTCCGGGGTTTTGATTGCTTATCGACCTGGCAGATATTTCAATGGCAGGGAGCTCCGCTTGAAATATTGTTGCGTGCTTTCCTTGATTCTCTTGCAGTATCTGCCCCAGCTCCCACTCCCTCGGGAGTTTGCGAACCATCCGCGTACCATCAGTGGTGCCCGCTCAGTTTTCAAGTTTATTCTGGTCTCATTCCTCCTTTGTAGGGAGGTTTACTTTGTAGGCTGAATTAGTATAGGTGACAGAGGGCATCATGTTCGAAGGCATACCCACGAGCATACCCAGCAAAGAATGAACCGGTTAATTAATCCTGCAGTGGGTTTGGTTCTAGTGTAACCTCCCCCATCCCAGGGTTCAACCACATCGTGCAGGTTATTCACCAGTTCGGACTACAGAAGAGGTGATAGAACTCTTCCTTGCGGACACCCCCTGGCGGCTCTGAAGCAAACTGTTGTGTCCTGAAGGGCTGTGGTGATTGCTCTGTTGTTCAGCATACTGCGCGTCCAGTCCTGAATAGTCTGCTCTACCCTTCTAGCACCAAGCGCTTTACATAGAAAGTCAGGGAGGACATTGTTGAAAGCTCTTTCAATGTCCTGTAATATCCCTACCGCTATTCTCCCCTCCTTGAGGTCATGCGAGATCTTCCCGACGAGGTTCAATCCGCACATGTGATGGACAGCCATTCATATTTGTTTTCCACCTGGTGGATTGCTCTCCACGGCATCCAATATGGCTGCCGGAATTCGCCCAAGTTGTTCCCCTTTAAACGCAATCGCTGGGCATTCAGAGTAAAGGGTGTCCACTCTGACACCCTCCAGGTTTGCCCTATCCGAGGCACCCTCTGTGTTGGAATTCGCTTTTTTGGCGGTTTGTTCAGAGGGTCTACCCTCTGATCTCCCACGCTGTGTTCCCTTTTGGGCTTAGGCCGATTTTCCAGCCTTCTTTTTTCCATCCATTCTATCAGTTTTTTTCTCATCCCCTGCTGCTTTCCTGGTGGAATGCCCTTTTCCAGCAGTTTTTGAGTGCTTTCTTGCCCGTGCCAGAGAGCATCTTTTTCCGGAGGGCAAGGTCCCCCAGAGCATTGTGAGCGCCGAAACCCCGCCCACCATTACTCCACCCCAGTCCCTCCACTGCAGCGCGTCGGCGTCGGCGGGGGGAATAAATACCACGGAGCTCACCACAGTCGAATCAGTCAACGTCGGAAAACACGGAAGATCACTTTGCCCATTGCCTCATCGCCTTTAATAATATCTGCCGGAACTGTAGACGAAACGTCAGGAAGAAATTCCATTGGACCACTGCTTCAAAGCCAAGAAATGACTTTAGATTGTACTTTGACCGGCCGTGAGAGCCTTCACAGTCTCACATGTATGTTGATCAAAGTAACATAACAAACAAGCGGCCCTCGAGGGCGGTAAAAAACCTAACCTGAGCTAATCTAACTTGAACTAACCTAAAGTAACCTGAATTGATTTGATTTAACCTAAACTAACCGGAACTAACTTGATCTAACCTATACCGACCTTACGGACATCTCCCTAAACAACATACAACCCAGGTAGCACGATAACGTGAAAATGACGGCAGTGTTACGGCAGATGTAACGTCGAAATCACCTAAAACATCACGTCGTAGTGACATCAAAATGACGGGCCTAAGTCCCAGCCCACTGATGACGTCACCTTACTGACGTGAAACTGTCGTCAGCTCCGTGACGTGATAGTTTCCTTTAGTTTACTGACAGAGAAACTGACGTCAGCTTGGCTAGACAAAGTCACGTAACTCTGACGTCAGTGTTGCGCCAGGGATTTTTTTCGCTATAAAAAATCATAGTTGCATTCTAGAATTTTAACTTTATAATTTTGATTTATACAGCAAAAATGTATGAACGAGTAAATTGACAAAATGGACGTGTGTCAACACATAACGAAGAAATGAATGCGACCCCATAGAGGGTGCCACAAAAGGGGGCAAATCGGCAAATCTCCATCGCTTTGCCTTCCTCTCTAATATAAAATTATGAGAGAACCCCCTTGCTTTATAAATGTTTTGTTAATAGTAGATCATTAATAATGACGTCTTATTCACGTCAGTTCTATGACGTGAGTTGATGACGTCTTTAATTCGTCATATTGACGTTATTATGTAGGCTCCAGTCTCAACTGACCAACGCGCCCATAAACTGACGTCATTTTGACATCAGGGTGCTACTGGGGAAGCGGTTCTCGATCTCGAAGGTTAGTTTAGGTCAGTTCAGGTTAGCTCAGGTTTTTTTATGTACTATTTGTACCCATGTAGTAATGAGAAACACACAGTCAGTATCCCGTTCTTAAGTTTGTGTGACCGTGTTGTTTACAAGACCCAAAATTTTTTCTTCGTTTCTTACTTTTTTTTATTTTTAAGCATGTTTTTTTTTATTCTTTTTATTTTTATTTTTGCTGTATTGGATAATAAGTTAAAAAAAAACTAAAAAATGGAATAAAAAAAGACAAAAGTGAAAAAAGAAGCAGAAAAAAATTTGTATGAAGCCAAGCTTAGATGACTAAAAATCACAATTTCCTAAATTTAAGGGGAAGGTGTCGCAAATTTTTACATTCTGCAAGAGCCCATTAAAATAATATCGTTGTGTGCGCCGGAAAATAATCTTGTAACCCGAGACTTTCTCAATAATGCAATAAGCGCAAACTGGGTACTCCACCCATGTGTGTAAAATGTTACTTTTCAATTAGCAACAAACAATTAAATTAATTCATAAACCATGTTCTTTAAACGACTCCCAATTCGATTTATACAGTCTGTTTATTTTGCAATGGGCTTCGCCATTGTACGCACAAATATTTCAAGGTAAATTGTTGTGGGTTTTACACTTATTAAACCGATAGGAATTTTGTTTTTATCCGTAATCATTGTGGATCAACAATTAGATAGGGTCGGTGTAGTAATCGTCTGCAGCTTAACATTGAGGTGGCGTGGAGCTTTGACTTTGAAGAAGTAGAGACGTGAGACGGTGTCTTGACCTTCTAGACAGTTAGTTCAGGGGTTAGAGAGTCATTTAATTTTCTAATCCGCTTCATCCCTCAACTAAATCAACAGAAATCCCATTTGCTTCCAAGAGTGGTATCTACTTAAGATTCTGTTTCTCCAAATACGGAAACTGGTAATTAAGTTCTCAGAAATTTTGAATGGGTTTACCACCACGTTCATTATGTAACACGTGATGGTAGTGAATAAATTAAGTATTGAAGTTTCTTATAAGCTATACAAAGGAATTTGATACTTTAGTAGATCGAAGCTATCGAGGAATTTTTTATGAAGGCTTGGAGAGTCATTAAACTTGTCTTCAACGTTGCCTGAGGACGAGCCAATAACGCAAGATCTTTATTCGGGGAATGTTAATCAATGTTATTTAGGTTATGTTCTAATGCCTCTAAATTACCATTTAAACGGCGATAAATTTATTATATTATGGCAATTCAGTACTTTACTATCAGGCAGTAACGATAATAATCCAGGACATACCCACATATTTTTACGTAATAAGCATAAAAGAATGTCTATAGGTAATGTCAGTCAGTTGAGTGGGCTTTCAAGTTTTCAGTTACTGTGTTGGTAACCCTAATTCTATTTTACCTTATAGTCTAACGATATTTTCTCCATTGAATAACGTTTTCGTGTATCGGTTCTCTGAGTGTATTCCCATCTTTCGTTTTTTCAATAAGAATTTAAGGATAGCAATACTCTCAGAGCGTAGACTCAAAAACTGTAAGTGAAACTTTTTTTTTACTAAGAAACGAAAATTGAATAATATAAAAAATGAAGACATTGCGCATGCGAAGCGACATCTGGTACCTGCGGCGGTACTAAAAATATGCTATCTTTAAATGTGAAGAGTTAGCGAAGAAATCTGTAGCCATATCGATTTTTAAGCCGTTGATTAAAGCATCCTAAAAGTCACTTTAGCCCCAGTTAGAAACAGGGTTGGCAGCTTAATTTTTATTCTTTCAGTATACAGGCATTCAAGAGTTCAGTAGAAATCAGAACGTTAAGGTTACAAAGCCTATAGTTTAAGGAGACCCTGTTAATAACACCGGATAGAAAACAATAAAAAAAAATATTAACACTTTTCTATCCAGTTTCTGAATCCGGAATGTCTAATGTTAATAAAGTGTCTATAATTGTTTTAAAAAGTAAAAAAGGATTAATTTCATATTTAAACCTATTGTGGTTTAACGGTTCTTCTTAGGACTGAGCAAAATAGGACACAATCTAAAGTGTTTTCCGGGCTTTAAAGCCGTGGTCTAATGGATTTTCTTCCTGACCTTTCATCTACAGCTGCGGCAGACATTACCAAAGGCGATGAGGCAATTGGCGAAGTGATCTCCCGTGCTTCCCGACGTTGACTCATTCGACTATATTTATTCTTCGTGGTATTTATTGCGCCGTCGCGCTGCAGGGTAGGGACTGGGGTGGGGGTAGTGGTGGCGCGGGGTATAAGCATGTCGTAGAACTCGCTTCCAGTCTGCATTTAGAACCCTAATTTCCTCCTTCTTGTTGAAATTGTGGTCGTATTGAAAGATATCAGAGGCCTCTCTCGTTAGTCTCGGATAGAAACCCTGCAACTCCTCTTGTGTTCCGTAATCCTTGTGTTGACCCTGCGTTTTGTGGTGCCAATATATACCGAACCCGAGCTGCATGGAACTCGGTAAACTCCGGGTGCCGATAGGGGGTCTCTGCGGTCTTTGGCCAATTCAAGTTTTGTTGCATTGTGCGAGTGGGTTTAAATACAGTTTTAACATTGTACTTTTCCAGCAGGCTGCCGATCCTATCCGTTACTTTGTAGATGTATGAAGGACTACTCCATCCGAACTTTTCTTCATCTTCTACCGTTGTTCCTTCCTTGTGCTCTACATTCCTTGGACGGATGGCCCTATCGAACTCTTGCTTGCTGCATCCATTCCAACCAAAGGCTCTTTCAAGATGCGTCAATTCCCGTTCCAATTCGGCCGGCTCGCAAATTTTCTTGGTTCTCAAAGACAGAGTCTATATGACTGTCCTTTTTTGTTTGTGATGATGATTTGATCCGTTATTGAGGTATCGGTCAGTGTGTGTTGGTTTTCTATAAACGGTGTACGCAAGCTTCCCATTCTGCCTCCTTGATACCAAAACTTCCAAAAACGGTAGGCGTCCTTCCTTTTGTTGGGCGTAAGAGGAAGTTTTAAAGTTCGCCCTTGCCATGGCTCCAAATAACAATTAGTTGTCGTTGCCAATGCTTTAGCCTCGAAAGTGTCCATAAAATAGTTGGCTATCACTTGACTAAATAGGCTACCTATAGCTACACCATCAGTTTGTTCTTTCTTTGTAGAAATCTTTCTTCCATTGAAAATATATAGTGTTCAGGCAGCGTTGGAACTACTAATGGATTATTTCCAAATGGCATTCCTGGTTAATAAGTTCCATGGCTTCCTTAATGGGTACCATTGTGCATAAAGTAACAACATCGAAGATAACGAGAATTTCTCCTGGGGAACGAGTCAAAGAATGCAGTTTTTCGACGAAATGAGTGGAGTATTTTATAAAGTTGTCAGTATTTCCTATTTTAGGTTGCAGCAGTTTTGTGAGGTGTTTCGCGATTTCGTAGGTAGGGCTTCCTATGGTGCTCACGATGAGTCTCAGTGGCACATCCGGTTTGTGGATCTTTGGCAAACCGTACAGCCTTGGTGGCAAGGCTTCTGATTTTTTTTAGCTCAGTCATTTCATCCGATGCCACGTCCTTGATTAAACTCTTGGTGGCCCTCAGAAACCGAGCTGTTGGATCACGAGTTAGCTTCTTGAAGGTGGTGTGATCTAACAGTGACCTGATTTTTCGTGTCCTTTATAATCCGATGTTGACACTATTACTATTGCGTTCCCTTTATCTGCTGGTAAAATGAGAATATCCTTGTCTTCGTTCTTGACATCTCCATCCTTATCTGTTCAGCAACCTGAATTGGCAGCTGCCAGATTCCGCTTTCCACATTTGCTATGATCTCTTCCAAAGGTATGCTAGATGGTATTATGGCAAAATTTGCTCTCTTGTTCAGAACGCTCAGCTCGTCTGTTGACAGTTCTCTGTCGGTCAAATTGACTACAATCTTGCGTTGACTCTCTTCGTTGCGTTCGTGTTCGATGTGAGGTTTAATGTGCCCGGCGAATTGTTGGTGGCACTTAGTGCGTAAAATTTCTTCATTTTGGGTTCGTTGCGACGGCTTGGACTGCAATCTTCCGTTCATGTGTTAAACGATCCGCCTTTTGCGAATCGCTCCAGTGCAAGCTGTTACCCAGGCGGAAACGTGACGTCATTATAACGTCAACTTTTGGTGATCATTCGTTATTCGACGTCACCTGATGAAAAAATGACAAATAAGTGACGTCGATATTTCGACGTGCGAAAGACGACTGCTTATAGTGACGTCATAATAACGTTACATAGGATCAAAATTTCGTATTACTACGTTAACATTTTTTATTTTTTGTTACGTTTCGACTAAAAATTTCTGTTACCAAAATCAAGTTTTTTACATTTTGTGCTACTTTTAGATCAATGGAATGGAAGTATTTCTGGTTTTTAAATTAATTTTTTTTTAATTTTGTGTTACGTTCAGACTACAATTTTATGTTACTACAGTCAAATTTTTAAATTTCGTGTTACATTTAGGCTAAAATTTCTTGTTAGTAATGTAAAAATTTCTTTGTGTTACTTTTAGACCACAATTTCTTGTCACTAACTCAAAATCAAATAAGTTCGTGTTGCTAACATTTCAAATCAAACTTTTGAGAATTTGTCTCATTTCCAGGCCAAATTATCGTGAAACGTTTAGATTAAAATTTCCTGTTACTAAAGTCAAATTTTGTAAATTTTGAGTTACTTTTAGACCACAATTTCTTGTTACCAAGTCAAAATTGAACAATTTTGTGTTACGTCTAGATTAACATTTCAAGTTAAAATTTTAAGATTTTGTGTTACTTCCAGACCAAAATTTCGTGTTACATTTCGCTAAAATTTACCAAAGTCGAAACTTAAAGATTTGATGTTATTTTTTGGAACAAAGCTACTTTTTACTAAAAAAATTTTTTTATATTTGTGTTACGTTTAGACTACAATTTCGTTCGTGTTGATACAGTCAAAATTTAAAGAACGTTGTGTTACGTTTAGACTAAAATTTCTTGCTACTAACGTCGAAATTTTTTTATTTTGACTAACTGTTAGAACAAAATTTTTCGTTGATAGGCAAACAGTTATAAATTTCTTTAAATCTGTTGCTACTTTCGAATCAAAATTTCTTGTTACTAAGTATGATTTCGTGTTTCTACAGTTAAAATTCAATAAGTTTGTGTTACGTTTAGACAAAAAATGTCCTGTTTTTAAAGTCAAAAGTTTTTAATTTTCTGTTACTTTTAGACCAAAATTTCTCATGGCTAAGTAGAAATTTTTAAATTTCGTTTATACTAAAATTTCGTGCCACTACAATCAAAATTTAAAAATTTTGTGTTACGTTTAAACTAAAATTTCCTGTTACGAATGTCGAAATTTTGTGTTACTGTTAGCCAAAAATTTTTTGTTACCCAGTCAAACATAAAAAATTTCGTGTTACGCTTTAGACTAAATTTCAGTATTACTATTGTTAAAATTTCAAAATTTGATGTTATTTTCGGAACAAAATTTCTTGCTACTAAAGTCATATTTTGTAAATTTTGTGTTACTTTTAGACCACAATTTCTTGTTACCAACTCAAAATTAAACAATAGACTAACCTTTCAAGTTAATATTTTAAGATCTTGTGTTACTTCCAGACAAAAATTTCGTGTTGCATTTAGCTAAAATTTCCTGTTACCAAAGTCGAAATTTAAAGATTTGATGTGTTACTTTCGAAACAAAATTTCTTGTTACTAACTGTTTTTTATGGTTGTGTTACGTTTAGGCTACAATTTCGAGCTGATACAGTAAAAACTAAAAAATTTTGTGTAACTCACCCTTACTTAGACCAAAAGTTCATGTTACTAAGTCAAAATTAAAAAAAAATTGTGTTACGTTCAGACTAAAACTTACTATTACTAATGTCGATTTTTTTTTTTATTTTGGGTAACTGTTAGAACGGAATTTTTCGTTGCCCAGTCAAAACTTAAAAAAATAGTTATACGTGTAAATTTTTCGACTAACATTTTAAGTAAAAATTTTGATATTTTAGTTACTTGTAGACCAAAATTTCTCGTTGCTAAGCAAACAGTTTTAAATTTCGTGTTACTCTTTAAAATAAATTCTCGTCTTACTAAAGTCAAAACTTAAAAATTGAACGCTCCGTTCAGACTACAATTTCGTGTTCCTACAGTCAAAATCCAATAAATTTGTGTTACGTTTTGACTAAAATTTCCTGTTACTAAGGTCAAAATGTTTTAATTTTCTGTTGCTTTTAGACGAAGATGTATTGTTACGAGATGAAAATTAAAAAAAAATTCGTGCTACGCTTAGACTAACAATGCAAGTCAAAATTGTGAGATTTTGTGTTACTTTCAGACCAAAAGTTCTTATGGCTAAGTAGAAATTTTTAAATTTCGTTTAGACTAAAATTTCGTGTTACTGCAATCAAAATTTAAACATTTTGTGTTACGTGTAAACTAAAATTTTCTGTGGGGAATTTTGTGTTATTGTTAGACAAAAGTTTTTTTGTTACCCAGTCAAATATAAAAAATTTCGTGTTACGCTTTAGACTAAATTTCCGTACTAGTAAAGTTAAAATTAAAAAATTTAATATTGCTTTCGGATCAAAATTTCTTGTCAGTAAGTAATTTTTTTTTTATTTTTCTGTTACGATTAGGCTGCAATTTTCTGTTACTACATTCAAAGTTAAAAAAAAAATTGTTTTCCTTTGAGACTAAAATTGTGTATTATTACGTCATTTTGTGTAAAATTAAAGAATTTCCTGATATTTTTAGACTAAAATTTCCTGTTACTAAAGTTAATTTTGTTAAATTTTGTGTTACTTTTAAAGCTTATAATTTCTTGTTACCAAGTCAAAATCAAAAAGGTAGTAGAAAATTTGAATTCTAGAAGCTTTTTAACTCTTTGACGTAGTCAAAAATATACACCTCAGAAGAGAAACAGTTTGTAGAAAATAATGTAAACTAACGTCATTCTCATGGCGCAAAGTGACGTGATTTTGAAAATGACGTCATCGGTCTGTGACTTAGCCCGTCATTACGACGTTGTTTTGACGTCATCCCATGACGTCTTTGGTAACCGATGCTTACCAAATAAAAAATGGTTAAATTAGGAAAAAGTTTGCCATTTATGTAACTTTTACAAACTTGCCACACGTTGAGTTATTTCTGAGATATTTGAAAAATATTAGATATGTATGTCAAAAACTTTAAATCTAATTAAAAAGGTATTTTTTGTTATCAAAAAATTAAATAAAGTTAAACAAATTTTTCGTTTTACTGGGAAATGAATGATTGGTATCAACTTACTTTTTGTTCAAATACGGACCTGGAATTAATAATTAAAATTAACTAAAAAAAAAAGCGTGTGAAAAAATCTAAAATATTTCTATTTGACTTTTTGTTCTATTTACTATAATAACCGAGATATAGCGCCATATCAAAATTGCACTGTTTCCAAAAACCTGTACAACGAAAACGATTTAAGCTGACCGGAAAAGAATCAGATAACTAAATTTGTCGTACAAATCGGAGTCGATTTGGTCTATCTATTACGGTTTTGCCAATACCCAATAAATTCATGGAAAATACGCCACCCTGTCTGTATAAAACTACGTTAACAAAAAGTCAAAATACGATCCTGTACAACTAATTCACATACTAATTCTGCAAATTATGTTACTTTATCTTATCACATAACAGCAGTCAGGTAGAGGGTGATGGAATAAAATTTCTTGATTTTTGAAATGTTTGAAATACACTGCTCAATTTAAAGTTCGGCACAACAATTTTTCGTGTCATTTTCAATCAGCTGTAACTTTTTAAATAATGAATTGTTATAAATACAATTCACATAGTCTGAAACCTCATTTCCTCTAGATTAAAGAGGTGGATAATTTTGAAAAAAAAACCGACATTATCTTTATTATATAGGTGTGAAACAAAGTGGTGCAAAAATTGCAAAATTTTGATGCTCTGCCATTTCGCAAGAATTTTTCTCTATCGTTTTCAGGTAAGGAGTAAGCCAACATCCATATCTCGGGACCTTTTCGCCAGATTTTTGATTAAAGCACTCTGAATTTTTATACAGAGCGAAACGTAAAATGTGTGAAATTCTTGTTGCTGATATTTTTAAATCGTCGTAGTTCGAAAAAGCGGTAAAGAATCTTACTGTGTTTTCCCTCATTTATTGACATACTGTCTGCCCATTGTTACCCATTCAAAAAATTAAAAAATAAGTGACGTTTTTCTAGTATACTAGCATTCAAAAAATACGATACCATTACTGTTAATGCTCGTGACTTATAATAGCAATATTAATTAAAATAACCTTTCTGGAGCTACAGGGAAATTGCGGAAAACCGTCGCAGCTAGTCAACATCAATATCTCTAGACGTTTTTGTTTTTTTTTTGTTTTTAAAGCATTAGCACTAATACAGAAGGAAACAAAATATTCTTGAAAATTTCGTTAGCAGTTTTTTCAAATCGTTTTAATTCGCGGACAACTTGACGGAATATTATTTTTATTCCTTGGATCGACAGCATTATCTACAAATTGTTTTTTATCAAGGAAGTTTTCCAGAAGTGATTACTGAATTACAGGTACGGACTTGGCAAAAAAAGTATACGGGGTGATTCATAATGGGTGATCGAAAATGAAATCTCATATTCTTTGGTCGATTTTAAGGGGGGGTCTGTCATACAATTGTGTTACCTATCGAGCTTCAACTCTCTACCTATCAATCAAAAATCTGGCGACAAGATCCCGAGATATGGATGTTGGCCTACTTCTTACCTGAAAACGATAGAGAAATTTTTTTTTATTGCGCAACGGCAGAGCATCATGCAATTTTTGCACCACTTTGTTTCACACCCTATACGATAAAGATAATGTCGTTTTTTTTTCAAAACTATCCGCTTCTTTAATCTAGAGGAAATGAGGTTTCAGACTATGCAAACTGTATTTATAACAATTCATTGCTTAAAAAGTTACAGCTGGTTGAAAATGACACGAAAAATTGCTTTTGCCGAACTTTAAGTTGAGCAGTTTATTTTGAAATTTGATCTTCGAGCGACATCTATTATAGTTATAGCTAAATAGAAACCTTGGAGAAGTTAAGCCATTTGAAATGTCTAACTATGGATATATGTATAAATAATGGTAATATACGTCTCCAAAAAGTTATAACTACCAACAATATAAGAGAGATGGTCTAATCTCGACACTGAATCGTGCCGCTTACGAAAAAAAAACACTGCTCAAACCACGTTCAGAATTTAAATTAGTGAACCTTCTCCTAATAAAGCCCTGCTTACATGATACCACATACCCATCTATAGTGGTTCACGTTCTAACGCGAGCTTTTGCAATAAAGGACTAGATATTCATGGAATACTAACTAGGAGACTCAGATATAAATGGAAGATACTATTTGTTACAAAAAGGTACAAGTAAATATTCTTTATACATATATATATATCCACTAATAGCGCTTTCGGTCGGTAACTCTGAGAGTATTTGCATCCTTTCTTTTTTCAATAAAAAGTTAAGGATAGAAATACTCATAGAGCGCCACCCGAAGTCGCTATGGTTTTCATGCGAAATTACTGAACAATTACTACACACAATGCACACATTACCTACGTCACTTCGTGGCCATCACCGTCATAGGTACAAATGCAAAACTAATACGTACAATCACAATAGCAGCACAGGGTAGATAAGGTAAATAATTATTTGAGACCGCATTCCGTGGTCATTAGACTGTAACAAATCGAATCTGTGGAACTGAGAATGCGCCTCGTTTCGAGCGCAGACGAAAAATACATTACTGTTTCGTGATGGATGAAAGCTCTTTAAATTTCGAAGTGAATTGATACCTTCGGATTAAATGTCTGATCAGTTTTTAATACATTTCGGTAATCCTTCCAGGAATGTTGACGAGACGTGTTGGCTGACCGTGGTCCGTTGTTGTCGATGTCGGTCTGACGGGTCAGTAACATTTCGTCTAGTCAAACATGGAATTGGCTTGGTTCTGGTGTCTCACTGATCTCCAAGTTTTTGTTACTTACTTTTTAGAGACAATTTAGTTGTGTTATAAACAACTTTATTTAATGATAAAGAAATACATGCAGAGCGTTCGGAAATGGTGCGCAAAAAAAATCGATTACGCTGAAAAATAGGCAAGAAACTTCACATAAAGGAAGCAACAATTGAAGCGATACTCTCCAAATTTTTAATCAACTTTTGAACTGCAATGTAAAGTGTGCCAGGCTTTGAATGGTCCAATGGAATTTCTTAATGACGTTTGCAGCTGCGGCAGACACTACCAAAAGCGATGAGGCAATGGGCGAAGTAAAACGCGTTTTTCTAGTGTTAAAATGTTACATTTTAGAAAAAAACAACTTTTTTCAAAACTTATGAAAATATACAGGATGTCGCATGACGTGATTGCCACAGCTTGGGAGTGTGTTGCTGGGGTGATTTCAAGTCAAAAATTTCTAATGAACATACTGTCAAAATGCTATCGTAACCGAGCTACAAGCATTTTAAATTTTAAATAAGTAGCAGTGAGAATTACCTACTGGTTTAAAGACCATTTGAGAAGAAACAGCTTTATTGATTTAGTTGATCCACCCAGTTTTGAAGTGGTAGCGTGGCTAATAGTCTCAGGATTAGCACAAATAGTTTCTGCAACATCCATAATTCTAGCTACTAGTTGTTCTCTGTTTTCAATATTTTCTACACAAACTAAACATCTCAGTTTTTTCCTAAAAAGTAGTTTAAGGGTGACTTTTACAACTATCAGTAAAACTTCAGTTTGAAGATAAAACACCAGATATGACGTACACTGTTAAAAAGATTTAGTGATTTTACACAAAATAACGTTTTAATTTTTTTACAAACATTCTTATATGTAATTTTACAGCTTATGAACCCTGCCCGAGAAATTAGGTGACAATGCTGTAAATTTACTAATAAATATTACGTCTTATTTCACGTAAAGTAGTAAGTAGCACTTTATGTAAAATCACATGGTGTAGGGTAGGTAATGTATAATTACATAATTTAAATCGTAAAAAGCAAGTGATACTAGAATATTTACACTGTCTTTTACATGTGTTTTTTAATTTTGTTACTTTAATTTTTCTACATTCTTATAGCATTACGGTATTTTTACCGAAAACTTGTAGTATTTTTCAATAACCAATTGTGTGAGTTTACATAGATGTACCTATACCTATATGCCGGGTGGTGCACCGCCAGACTAGCCATAGGAAATCCTATGCAAATATGTTTGATACCCTCAAATATTCGCTCTCCTATTAATTTTACACCAAAATAGTATTGAACTTTCTTAGAGGACTTTGCTTGATGGACTTGCACACCAAATGTTATAATTTTGTGATATAAACCAACTAAAAGTGATTTAGGAACAGCTATTCGTAAAATCGTTAAAAATTAAATATAGTCCTGGTACAGACCGAAATTAAACCACCAGTAATTATGAAAATGTAAAAAACTAATAGAAAATTAAACGCCTTTGAAAATGTGACATGACAATATCATAATTACTGGTGCTTTCATTCAATTTTATATCAGGACTATGTTTAATTTTTAACGATTTGACGAATAGTTTTTCCTAAATGACTTTTAATTGGATTATTAGAAAATAATAAAAGTCCATCATGGAAAGACCTTTAAAGAAGTTTTCTCCTGTAAAGCTAATAGCCAATATTTGAGGGTACCAAAATTTACATAGCATTTCCTATGGCTAGTCTGGCGGTGCACCACCCGGTATATACACTTTTCTAATCGCCTTTTCAGGGTGAGTTTTTTAAAGTGTTATAGGCAAGATTTCGAGAACTAGTAGAGATAACTTTATTAAAAATACAGTGATTGTTAAATATATTTTTATTTAAATAAAATAATTAGACTTTCTTTGTTATTTTTAAAGTTTATTTTTTTAGACTTAAAACATATAAACATGTGCTTGTGATAATATTTCAGGTACAAATGTATATGTATAGTATTCCTTTTGGAAACCAGAACTAATTACTAATTTGGCCATGAAAATAATACAAAAATCATGCTATACATTAATATAAAAAAAAAACATTCGAAAATTCAAGAAATTCCTTTTGGACGTAGGAGGTTGGGGATGATCTCAGCCGCGCGTATCACCGACACTGTATTTTTCATCAACGTTTAAGGAAATTTCAATTTCATGTGGTTATTTTCCGGTTCATTCGTAAATTTACATTTATCGCTTGAAAATTCAATGTTCATGGGAAATTTTACGTCTAATTCAACTTACAATTTATGTTTAATTGTAAAACTTCGTTAGATATGTAATATTATATAAATATTAGAGCAGATATTTTCATACCTAAAAGACTGTGTAAAAATACATGAGATTTACCTAATAAATAGTGTAATTTTAATGCAAGTTCTAATTAGCAGTGTAGATTGTATTGTTTTTAACAATGCAATCTACATCTTTACTGGTGTTTTAACTTCAAACTGAAGTTTTACTGATAGTTGTAAAAGTCACCCTAAGGAATAAATTCTGGTGATCTTGATGGTGAAGGGATTGCTGAACCTCTTCCAGTCCACCGGTTTGTATAATTGTCAATAAGGAATTCTGCCACTTGTCGATCAAAGTGTGAACGTGCGTTATCGTGCTTAAGACCGTGAGACGTTCCTCTATTAGGCAGTAACTCGTGATCCAACCGCCCGGATTCTGAGGGTCACTAACAATTTAATCAAACACGTGGGCTAAGCTTTAAAAATCGGAAGCCTTGCCCCCAAGGCTGTACAGTTTGCCAAAGATCCACAAATCAGATGTGCCACTGAGATCCATCGTGAGCACCATAGGAATTCCGTCCAACGAAATCGCGAAACACCTCACAAAACTGCTGCAACCAAAAGTAGGAAATACTGAACTGCTTTATAAAAGACTCCACTCATTTCGTCGAAAAACTGCATTCTTTGACTCTTTCTACAGGAGAAAATCTCGTTAGCTTCGATATTGTTTCGCTTTTTACGATGGTACCAATTAAGGAAGCCATAGAACATGTTAACCAGAAGTTTCCACCAGAAATTGCCAAGTTGTTCCAACGCTGCCTAAGCACTACACGTTTGCAATGGAAGGAAGACTTCTACGAACAAACTGATGTCTAGCAATAGCCAACTATTTTATGAAAATTTTCGAGGCCAAGGCGTTCGCAACGGTAAATAAGTAGCCAAAGTGCTGGTTCCGATACGTGGATTGTTATTTAGAGCCATGGCGAGGGCCAACTTCAAAACTTCACTCTATCAACCCAAAAATTCAATTCACAATGGAGATAGAAAAGGAAGAACGTCTACTGTTCTTGGATGTCTTAGTATCAAGGAGGCCAAATGGGAAAATTGCGCACACTGTTTATAGAAAACCAACACACACTGACCGACACCTCAATAACCAAACAAATCATCATCCCAGACAGAAAAGGGGAGTCGTAAAGACTCTGTCTGTAAGAGCCAAGAGAATTGGAACCGGCGTCTGGAAAGAACCATTTGTTGGAATGGATACAGCAAACACGACTTCGATAAAGCCGTCCGTTCAAGAAATGTAGAGCGCCAGAAAGGAACAACGGGAGAAGAAGAAGTAAAGCGCGGATGGACTAGTCTACCATACTTCCACAAAGTAACGGACAGGATCGGCATGCTACTGGAAAAGCACAATTTTAAAACTTCAAAGAAGACTAAAAGTCTCCAAACCCATTTGTACAATACAACAAAGCTTGAGGTCGGCCAAAGACCGCAGAGATCCTCTATCGGCACCCAGAGGTTATCGAGTTCCATGCAGCTGGGGCTCGGTATACATTGGCACCACAAAACGCCATGTCAACACGAGGATTACGCAACTCACGAGGAGTTGCAGGCTGGGTCAAACACAAAAGTCAGCAGTAGCAGAGCACGCTCTCTGTGAAGGTCATGACATACTTTTCAACGAGGTGGATTCTTATATCAATCGCAGCGTTCCTATCCCAGACTAACGAGAGAGGCCATTGAGATCTTTAAACACTACAACAATTTCAACAGGAAGGAGGAAATTACGTTTCTAAATGCAGACTGGAGGCGAATTCTACGACATATATTAATTGCGACGAAACCTCGCGTGCCGCCACTACTCCCACCCCAGCCCCACGACTCCAGCACGACGGCGGGGAATAAATACCACGGAGCTCACTACAGTTGAATCAGTGAACGTCAGGATGCACGGGAGATCACTTCGCCCACTGTCGCATCGCCTAATAATGTCTGCCGCAGCTGTAGACGAAACGTCAGGAAGAAATTCCATTGGACCACGGCTTCAATGCTCGGAAAACACTTTAGATTGTAGAATCAGAATAATACCACACCCGTCACAAATAACACTACACCCGATTATACTGAATTATTTTAAGACTTTAGTGTTGTATTACATAAAAAGGCGCACAATTTTGTGGATATATGATTTGCAACGTTTTCTGTACGCTGATTAAACGTCATTGGCTTGGTTGTATCAGGAAGATTAATTTTTATCACCAAAAATTTACGTGAACTAAACGTGATATTTTTTAAGGTCATAATTCAGTCACATTAATGACGTTTAATATTGATCGTATATTAGGCACCTGTTTACGTTCACCAATATACTGGTCCCTATAATCACATTATATTTACTTTACAGGTAACTTCCTGGTCGGCTGGGCTACTAACCTGAACTAACCTGCATGTTAGGCGTTTTCAGAAGTTAATGTGCGTTGGTATTATACAGTATTGTATTATACAGTACAGCACCCAAAAAAATGGAGGCGGAATCGTCAGTAAATGACGTGAAATTAAAACCGCAGCGCCAAGGGAGTTTAGAAACTAATAACAGTTAGGCTTTCAAGATTGCGATTGGTTAAACAAAAAAGGGTGCAAAGGCGTTTACTTAGCGCATGCAATCAAATTAATGATAGTGGTGTAAAGTTTAGTTTCAAATTTCCTCACCAGATAACGAGCGCTTATCTTGAAACACCAATTGATATGCTCTGACTCATCGAACACAAATACGGAAAAAAATATACGTGTCTACCTTAAATTTGATTTAATCTTGTTCTTGTCTTTTCAAATTCATTTTAAGTTCCTTAATTTTTTTTGTTTTATTTTTATTTCTTGTCTGACTTTTTCCTCTTGCTCAGTCTTAGGATTCAGTGATTGGCATTTTCTTCTGATGCAGCTGCAAATTTCTGTTTTTTGGCCACCAAACGTGCAATGCTCTTCTTTTCATTCAAAACGACATGACACAGAACTCCGCCAACTTTTCTTCTACAATCATTAAGTTAAGGAGTATAGGGGGTTTTCTATAAAGCTTTTCATTATATTTTTCGGAAAAGTAGGCAATGGAAATTTGATAGATTGCCCCCCGTATAATGTGTGAACTGTGTCACTTTTATTGGTTATATTGACATAATTTAAAGGTTATAAAATGCTGCCATTACAAAAAAATGTTGTTGCCAGAACTTAACCAAAAATAATAGTTGCAAGGGTAATAATAAATCCATGTACTAGATCTGATACTACGTTTGTCTGGTCAAATACTTGGCAGAAGTAATTCTTAGGACAACAATTTTTCTTGTACTAGAGCTTTGACATCGAGTTTTGCTCAACCTGTGCAACATACCGATGGCCTAGAATTAAAACCTCGTAAGTACATTTTTATGTGATATTGAGATTTTTGCGTCATCACCTTATTATTACCCTTTTCCCGCCTTTGACAATAGCTCGCGAGTGCTAGACCGATAGAAAAAAGAAGCATTTCTACCGATAGAATTCATCAATACCGAAACTATCGATAATATATATTAAGAGCAGGTTTGTTTTAGGAGTTTCTAGGAGAGAGAATTTGGAGAGAAGGACGTTTTTAGGAGAAAATTTGTCCAAAAACTTGTTAAAATAAGCGCTATAAGTTCACATTTTATGTTTCCGTGCGTCAACAGATCATTCTGCTAGTGGTACGTTCACCGATGTCTTAACGGTGTTTGTAGTTTAGTTTTTCCTATACTACTCAAAGGCGTCTGTCTATAGTTGTCTCTTAAAATAACTTGTGTCCTTTTGAAAAAACGAAAAAGAACTATTAATTGATAGTGCTCTGCCTAATAGGGTCAATAGTAGAAAATTTTGCTAGTTCTTGATTTTATTTCGTTACCTACCAAAAAAATTTAACTTAAAAGTAGTGCAGGTTTCAGGTGGAAAAGCCATTTAATAGGAAAACGTACGTTGATGGAAACTATGTCTTTCGGATTGCAACATATGCTGAAAGCGAAGAAACCACTAAAAGGTCTTCCGTAAATGGTTCTTATTCCTGGAACCATAAAATCTTCTCCACTGCATATGAGCTCTTTTACAAAACGCTAACATTTCTTCACTCTAGAAATCTACAAAAAGGGAGGGTCATACTCATG
Organism: Taphrorychus bicolor; assembly: GCA_951812265.1. Lineage (NCBI taxonomy): Eukaryota > Metazoa > Arthropoda > Insecta > Coleoptera > Curculionidae > Taphrorychus > Taphrorychus bicolor. The sequence goes on from OX638305.1 coordinate 21,808,095, forward strand.
CTATGAAAAATCAGAGACACATTCTTTTGCAAAAAAAAGATGTTTCCACTTTTCTATTAACAAATTACATCATGTAAAATATTTACTAATATCGTTTTTTAAAAACCCTGATAAGATGTTTTTTTCAAGTTTGATTCTAAACTAATATTATATATGCTACTCATCCAGACCTGATTTACCCTAAATATTGTAGATAATTTATTAAGGATCACCGATTCCAAAAAGTCTGGTCTGTCTTTTGTGCAATGAATTTAGTACTTTATAATTTGGTTTTAGTTTTGTCCGAAACTTTTTTAGGCGTTCGAATGAAAATAATATATAAGCTGATAAAAACTTTTTTAAATTTAATGCAAGCAAAGTCGAGGAAATTAATTTGATTTACTCAAAGTCAAACTGATGACAGATATTAAAGTAAAACTACACTAAACCATCATAACAACTTGTAGGGAAGTTGTTATTGGCATTCACCTTCACCTGCTTTTAATTTACTGGTTAAAATCTTGTCAATCACATTTTTGGCAAATCAGTTTATGGATAACTAGTATGTCGCGTTTTTTGGCGGAATCTTTGGGGTCATTCAAATAATAGCCTTTGGAAAAACTTTATGGAACGTTTTATACTAGTTTCTATCTAGTAGCAGTAAAACAGGTTGATCATGATAATTACGTACTTGTTATAATAACTCTATAGTATTTAATGACAAACACCTATAGCGTCGATATGACGTGCCATACGTGGGAAATATATTCCCAGAAAACATTTTTGTTATTCAGAGAAACACCACTGGGACAATCTGAGATCGTTGAAGCCTATGTATGTGGTGTTGTAGTAAGGTGGTCTCTCCCCTGCCTTATACTGCCGAGGTGAGAGTCCGTAGTTGGAACTTGTATTTGAAGACAAATTCGGCGCACGAAAGACGGTGTGATGTTATGAAGGATTTCGACGAATGCTGCCACCTCTGAGTCTGTGGATGAAGTTTCGCCACAATACTCTCCACCCAGTGAAAACGAGAACGGAGGTTGTATGATGGGAGAGAAGCGAGGCTCATTTTCCGAACTGAGGGGACGAAGTTGTGTTGCTGTTGCTTGAGCAAGGTGAGTGACGGAGGGTGTGCCAGTGTTGTCGAGAATGGTACTAGGGAGTGATGTGTGTGAGATAAAGCCACGGTGCAGTGAGTGAAGAGGGAGTTTGCTGAATGCTGCGTGCGGTGGGTGTGAAAGAGATGCTGCTATAGTAGTCTCGTGGCGTTGAAACGATCCTTGTTGCGCCCTTTTGCTTCAAAGATTGCTTGTTTCTTTTGTCGAGGGTCATCAATTATGGTGTTGTAAATGATGAGCCATGGATTGGAAATGTATTCCCAGAAAAGATTTTTGTTATTCAGGGAAACACCACTGGGACGATCTGAGATCTTTGTAGCCTATGTATGTGGTGTGGACGTTTCGTCCCGGGGTCTACCTTGGACTCATCAGTAATGCGTGGTAGACCCCTGTCTTATATCCCGGGGTGAGAGTTCATAGTTTGAACTTGTATTTGAAGACAAATTTGGCGCAGGAAAGGCGGTGTGGTGTTATGAAGAATTTCGACTAATGCTGCCACCTCTGAGTCTGTGGGTGAAGTTTCGGCGCTGCCATCTGTGAGTCGGTGCATGAAGTTTCTCCACACACCTATAATTTCTAAACCAAAAATGTGAAACATGTAAACCGTTCAAACAGAATTGCTGGTCTATATCTATATACTCAATGAGTTAGATAATAAAGTGCTAACCAAAGCCAAGCCTTTGACACCGGTACAAAGAACAATTTTTCGACTTTAATTATTTCAACCCACACAGGCAAAGTTCACCTATCAGTACAACAAAAAGCGTATAATCTAGAAACATATTACCTATATAGCATGGGCGTACTACCTTGTACGTTTCAGTAATTAACTATGTCTCATTCCAAGTTTTTTGTCGCAATCTTATAAAAAACTACTACAGGTTTGGACAAAGAAACGTGCCATCCTTGTGACATCATTCTTGAAAACTGTTAGTACCCGCCACTGATTTAATCGGGTACTATCCTTGATTGGCATAATTCCCTATGTAAGTACCTACTCCAAACGACCCACGCTGATTCGGTCTAAAAGTGAAATTGTGAGCATTTTTCGAAACAAAATTACCGGACGCTTAGACTTGGTATAGTAAATTGTATGGTAAATACCACGTGGCACCATATAAGGAAAGGTATACCTCTTTTGTAATTTATTAGCTGCAACTACGTCTATTTATGCATAATGTTCTCCGACTCTAGTTAGAGAAAAGTGCGTCATTCCAGATTCATAAAGCGTTTTGTTCTAAGGCTGATGAGATACGACCTCAAAAAAAACAGACTAAATGCCTGGCTGCCATACTTGTTTCGTAAAAGTACGTGGGAATGCAATTTATTTAGCCCAACCAGTACGAATAGTGTAAGTTGTAAGTAGATGTGAATGGCAAACAACCATAAAATTTGCAAATGGAAACTGTTTAAACGTGCAGCGTTTTGAAATGCGGCAACATTCAGTTCGTAATTTGATAGTAATGGTTAATGAGTTGATACTGGCAACGTTTAAACCACAGATATTGAGTGAACTCATGGCTAAATTAAACATCTGTTTTCCGAATATAACTGCAAAAAAAAATGCCAGCCTATTTTAATGATATCACCTTTTGCTTCTAGTGTGGACTATAAAGGAGAATCAATATTAGTCTTGACAGTTTTGACCCAAGACTGTGGTGTTGCAAAGCCAGCTGTAAAATCATATTAATTAAATTTATTAACTGATCAAAGTGTTTGTATTAAACTTGTAAAAAATAATTAAGGAAGTGCTTGAGAACATACTGTGGCTGCACCATTCCTTTCAGAGAATTTCAAGCTCTATAAAACATTGTCCGTTTCGTAATAAGGGCCTTGAAAAGAGGATAGGTATTACCGAAAAAAATACACATTTTGACGACCAGTTCCTCAGAAGCAGCATCTAATGTGAAATTATTCAACATTCCATTCATGGTTGGCTGGTCGAGTGGAGACGAGAAAACAGCCATGCCTGCCAGCATCAAAACGTTCGTTCGTGTACAACTCCCTGATGGTTCGGATTTTGAATTGGAAATTAGACAATCCTGCTTGGGTTCATGTTTTTTAAAAAGTTTTCAGAAATAATGGCCCGCGTTTTATGCTGGGGCAGTGATGGTTAACGACCGGGCGTATGAGGCCCATTGATGATGGTCTTTGGGGTTACGGATGTTCCCTTCTACTACTAAAAATTATATCAATTTTTCTTGAATATGACTCACATAATATAATCTAAAAAAATAAGCTGTTTGCTAAAACACCAATTTAATATTATTTCTTTTTTGCTGAAAATCAACAAACATTTTTGTATAAAAACTCCATAGCATCCTCATTAAGAAAAACAATTTATCGAATTAGCTTGTTTAGTGCGATGCTCAGACTGGCAGAAATATTACAGCTGTACAATCTAAAGTGTTTTCCGGTCTTTGAAGTCGTGGTCCAATGGGATTTCCTCCTGACGTTTCGTCTACAACTGCGGCAGACATTCTCAAAGGCGATGAGGCAATGGGCGATGTGATTTCCCATGCTTCCCGACGTTTACTAATTCGACTATGGTGAGCTCCGTGGTATTGATTTCCCCGCTGTTGCCCTACCGTGGAGGGACGGGTGGGGGTAGTGGTGGTGCTTGAATTATGTCGTAGAACTCACTTCCAGTCTGCATTTAGAAACGTAACTTCCTCCTTATTGTTGAAATTGTTGTCAGGTTTAAAGATCTCAATGGCCTCTCTCGTTAGACCCGGATAGAAACGCTGCGATTGATATAAGATATCCGTCTCGTTGAAAAAGATGTTGTGACCTTCGGAGTGCTGCTACCTGCTACTGCTGAATTTTGAGCTCGTCCCAGCCTGCAACTCCTCTTGTGTTCCGTAATCCTCGTGTTGATATTGCGTTTTGTGGTGCCAATGTATACCTAGCCACAGCTGCATGGAACTCGGTAAACTCTGGATGCCGTTAAAGGATCTCTGCGGTCTCTGTCACGATCATTTCCGTTACATTGTGGATGTATGGTAGACTAGTCCATCCGCGCTTTTCTTCATCTTTTCCCGTTGTTCCTTTGTAACGGTTAAAAACTGTCGCTAGAATAAGTCTTGCCAATGCGGATATTTGTCGTTTATTTGGGGCTGAAACGTTTGTTGTTCTGCTCAAGTGTAAAGATTTGAGGTTGTTTATTTACCTTTTTTTGCTAACCTGTGGAAGGTGGATAGGGTTCGCGTTTTGTCTTGTCAGGGGTCTCAGGACTGTGCTGGCAGTGAGTTGCGCCCATTTTCCTTGCCTTTGTTTCAATAAGGGAGGCCACAGATTTTATTAAGTTTGGGAAATTATAACCCCAAAGCTTGGAAAACAAATAAACAACTGACTTATTTCAAATGTCGGATTGATTGACTGGCATATTGACGGATTTGTTTTGGCAATGGGTGAATTATGTAGATATGGAGGTGACTGCCTATCAGCCTAAGAGCTTCGGTTTCTTGGCCGGAAGTCCGCCATGTTTGAGAGGACTTTGCAAATTCTTTGCTTGCACCTAATTGCCCATTGTTAGCTGTTCGTAAGTCAAACGTTATTTTATGATAATATCACTAGATGAAATGGAAAACATATGGGACAAACTTAAAGTGGTACATTTTGCCTATTTTCTGAGGAGTGAAAAGGGTAGCGAGAGCAAGTATTTTGGGTGTCGTCCTAAAACGCCTTTCGATAACAATGAGAGTTGTCATTCGTCAATTGTTCGTTGCGCGCTGGCGCTCTCGACCAATATCTTTTCCCCACCTCCACCTTTTATCTATTGAAAATCGGAATATTGGTGAAGATCTTTCTTTCTGGATCAAGACACGTGGAAGACACCACTCGTCTCTTCGCTGCTACTCATTTCGACGTAAAAGTGTAAACCACTACGTGGGATTTACTCGATTTGTGGTAGTATTTCAACTTCCCTTAGTTGGTGATAGTTTTGGGGTCACTCGACCAGTTTTTGGGACATTTTTGGATGAAGGAAGTTGAACCGAATTTCGGGATTGTGCAGCAAGAGGTAAGTTCACGTCGGCCATCTTCTTGGTTGAGGGGTTTTCTTTTCCTTCCACTGAGCCTTTTGTATTTTCTTTCTATCAGAGTTTGGGCCTACAAGCAAAGCATTTGCAACCTATACTACGATCCAGGGCCACATAAGCCACTGTACCACGTGTCAGCAAGGTTAATGTGAGGGGCACAGATTAGATACTTGAAAGATAGGCGACTCTAACCCAACTGACAGAACACGATCATATTAGCGCCTCCTGGTGACGCGAGTATGTCCCAATATGCAAATTGGCGGTAAATTTAATATGGTTCGTTTCTTAATTGGTGCATTTTGTCGCCTTATAAGATAACAAAATTACATGTTGATATTATTTTTTAACTAGGTAATGGGTTAAAAAGATATCACATATCAATTTGTTACTTGTTTAGGCGCCAAAAATATACTTTTCTCTATGCGCTTGTAATAACAATATATAAATAAAGTAAAAAATAAATATTATTGAACAGTCTCAATTATAAAGTTAAAATACTAAATATACTATCAGATAATAAATTACCTATACTTACTTTAATTTTTTTAGACATAAAATGTGTACTTATTACACATGTCTTGAGATAATTTGATTTGTTTCAGCTGAAAAGTTTAACAACAGTAAAAAAGAAATTACAAATACTTGAGTAAAAATATATATTACAAATAAATGAAAATAATTAAATAATCGCGGTAAGAGCGACAACTTAATAATTAGGTATATAAAGCCCAGTGCAGACGATGCAACTTATCGCGGGGGCAAAGTTGCAGCAATTTTAATCTCCGCGTTTTCTTGCATTTGCGTTCAGACAGTACAATTTTTTTTTTTGCAATTTTTTAGAAACTTTACTAAACTGCTACCAACTTATCAAAAAAAAATCCATTCTGTCTTATTATTTTTGTTAACTATCTCTATGCCTAAAAGTTGATGGGTGAGGCCCCGGGTGTTAAAAAGAGATTTTGGGGGGGCCTTTCGATTAATTAATGAGGAGTTTGAAAAAGCTGATGATTCAGAGTGTTCACCTAACCACACTTTTTTGTTCAACCTAAAATTTTAAGTTTTCGCTGAAAAGGCACTAGAAACGTAACCAAATCCCCGCGACAAATCGCATGGAAAATAGAACAACTTCTATTGCTACGCAATTAATTGCAGCAACTAAAATGCACCGTCTGAACGAAAAAATCCCTGCAACTTTTGTCGCAGGGATAAAATCCCCGCGATAAATTGCATCGTCTGCACTGGGCTTTAGGTTTCTTTTTTTTTTTGTTCATGAGGTCTGGGGTTCATGAGGGAAGTCTTCTGAAGACACCCATTCTGGATCATCTAGCGACCGGGTTGTGTGGAATTCGTCATGAGCACTTTAGCACTTATTGGGAGCACATAATAATTTAGAGTCTTCTGAGAAATGATCGTCACACAACCTAAATCTGTCTCTTTCCCTTTTATCGCAGACACTCAACAAGTCAGTTCTGTTGAGGGCTAGGCACCACTTTTGTTCTTATCTGGAAATTTAGTAGCGGATTATAGTAAAACATGGAACATAGTTTCGAATTATGCGATTGGTATATGAATTATTCTAACAGTATTAGAATCTAATCAACCATCAGGATAAAATCATTTAAGTACTTACAACAGGATCTTTGAGTAACGAATGAAGTTTCGTGGTTCTTCCGGTATTTTTGCAATCCAGAGCAGGAAACACACAAATACCATCTTAACATATAAAAGCAATGTAACCACGATTCACAAAAATAATACGTACTCAGGCTTAGAAACAAGTTAATTAAGAGTCAGTGAAAACATTTTGTATACACTCTGCAATTTGCAATAACACAAAAACTGAATAACACAACTAATCAGTACCGAATGAACAATTGAAAAGTTCGTTGGAAATATTCAGATCATACGCTGTCTTACGAGTCAAACATGTTATAGAAGCGGTAAAGTGAAAGAACGGACGCCCTCTTTTGACGCGAGTATGAACTAGATAAAGAACTTTTAAACTATAGGGAGTGCGCTCCCCATGGTGAGGGCTGAAAGCAGCCACACCACGTGTTTATTTTGTTCTGTTTTTGGAAACCCTCGTGGACGAGGTAATTATTCATTAATTTATCTATGTTTAGAGTTTTATGATTTTTCTTTATTTGTTGGATTTTTCCAATCCAATCTGGGGTCATTACGGGGTTAAATTGTCTGGGTGGATTTGTTTCAATTATTGAATAACTTTTGTTTATTTTATTTATTGATTTTAAGTTTACAAAATCCATTTGATGTAAAGAAGTTCATGAGAAAAATTTTCCTGTCACTTTCTTGGTTAACTTGTGTATGTAATCGCTTCATGAAAATACATATAAATGAAAAATAAATTAGGTCAAGGGGAATTTTAGTAAATAACGTCCTTCCTAGGGTGTTTCCAAGGGGGCCTACCGCCACCATTAGTGTTTCCAAGGGGGCCTACCGCCATCATTAGTGTTTCCGAGGGGGCCTACCGCCACCTTTAGTCTTTCCAAGGAGGCCAACAGCCACTTTAGTGTTTCCAAGGGGCTATTATTGTTTCTGAAGGTTAATCACCACATTATTGTTACCGAGGGGTGCAAAACACCACCTTATTGTTCGAAAACCACCACTATTGTTGTAAGAGGCAGACAGCTACCACCATAATTTTTGGAGGGCCAATAGGCACTACCTTTTGCGTTGTTTTGGACCTAAGGCGCCTAGCCTTTGTGACCATCTGTAATAGCGTCGTGTCAAGCTAAGTAGTAATATTTAAGGTAACCTGTTTTTTTTTTATTGTTACGCTTGGTGATCACCACTAGGGAGATATTTTCCAGACAATTGTGATAAGTAGAATTAAGGAAAACCTTTCACTCATTGACTCGAAGTCATCATATCATCATATTGTACAACATTGATTTGGTTCTTTGATATTATAGGACATAAATTAAACTTGTTAGTTTTATTTTGTTTGCAAGTACTATGGGTATTTTGGAAGAGGCTAAAGGGAACTGATCAGCTACCTAACAGCGTAGGATTTTTCCAATTTAATTGATTAAAATTGGTGGTGTTCCGAACTCACTTTACCGGCCGGTTTTGTAGCACTTTTTGTTCCTAACCTGATACTTTTCCCTGAGCACTTTTTGAATATTTTAAGACACCTTTACTGAAATTAAAGTGTTACACCTTCTTGGGGCTCTACATTCCTTGGACGGACGACCCTATCAAATTCGTGCTTGCTGTATCCAATTCAACCGAATCATCCTTTCCAGATGCTTCATTTCCCTTTCCAATTCAGCCGGCTCACAAATTCCCGTGGATCCCAATGACAGGGGAGCCTTTATGACTCCCCTTTTCTGTCTGATATGATGATTTGATCCGTTAATGAAGTATCTGTCAGTCTGGTTGGTTTTCTATAAACGCAAGCTTCCCCTTCAGCCTCCTTGATACCAAAACATCCAAAAACGGTAGGCGTCCTTCCTTTTCTATCTTTATACTGAGTTTTTGGGTTGATAGGGTTGAAGTGTAAGAGGAAGTTTTGAAGTTCGCCCTCGCCATGGCTCCAAATAACAAAGGTGTCGTCCACGTATCGGAACCAGCACTTTGGCCTCTTATTTGCCGTTGCCAACGCCTTGGCCTCGAAAACTTCCTTACAATAGTTGGCCATTACTGGACAAAGGCGGCGGCCCGTAGCTACACCAACAGTTTGTTCGTAGAAATCTTCCTTCCATTGACAATATGTGGTGGTTAGGTGGTGTTACAACAACTTGGCAATATCTTGTGGAAATTCCTGGTTAATATGTTCCATGGCTTCCTTAATGGGTACCATCGTGAAGAGCGAAACAACGTCGAAGCTAACCAGAATTTTTCCTGGATAAAGAGAAAAAGAATGCAGTTTTTTCGACAAAATGAGTGGAGCCTTTTATAAAGATGTCATTATTTCCTATTTTAGTGGCAGCAGTTTTGTGAGGTGTCACGATTTCGTAGGTCAAGTAAGTAAGTAGTAAAATGAGAATATTCTTGTCTTCGTTCAAGGCTTTCAGAGCTTTCCTTTCTGCAAAGGTGATATTGCTTTTTGGTGGTTTTACGCGTTGTAGAATTCGTAGTAACGGCTACAGGCTACTGGAAATTCACAATATTGAAACTCTTCCTTTAAAACCTGTCTTTAAACCAACTCGTACAATACAATAGAGCTTGAGATCGGCCAAAGACCGCAGAGTTCCCCTATCGGCACCCGGAGTTTACATTGACACCACAAAACACAGTGTCAACACGAGAATAAGAAACACAAGAGGTGTGGCAGGCTGGGACAAACACAAAAGTCAGCAGTAGCAGAACACGCTCTCTCCGCAGGCCACGACATCCATTTCAAAGAGATCTTATATCAATCGCAGCGTTTCTATTCGAGACTAACGAGAGAGGCCATTGAGACCTTTAAACGCGTCAACAATTTCAACAGGAAGGAGGAAATTACGTTTCCAAATGCAGACTGGAAGAGAGTTCTACGACATACCTCAAGGGCGGTTTAAACACCACGGAGCTCACCACGGTCGAATCAGTTACCATCGGGAAGCACGGGAGATCATTTCGCCTATTGCCTCATCGTCTTTGATAATGTCTGCCGCAGTCGTAGACGAAACATCAGGAAGAAATTCCATTGGACCATAGCTTTAAAGCCCAGAAAACACTTTAGATTGTATTTTGACCGGCCGTGAAAGCCTTCACACTGTAGCTGTAGTTAATAAATGGTATAATCTCCTTTATGTATCTTGAATTCCACAGTGCAGAGAGAACTACATGCAAATTTATTCAAGAAACAGACCACATATGGCCGCCTACGTAACTACCTAATTTAGATTAGTGTAAGCATATAGGTGAGAATTTTTCAAAGGCATAAATTACCTATGCTCACAAAATGCTGAGTCCATATAGTATTATTTACGGTTATAGTTTCCTGTTTCTCCTTAAATTAGAAATTACTTTTGTTGATCCTAAATGCGAAACTGAAAATAGATTTTTGATCATTTGGTCTGGTAAATTATAAGCTGAGCAGACAGTTGAGACACTCTGATAATTTTATTTCTTATTCATGTTGTCTCGTGGTTTTGCTATGAGCGACTTCGACATTGGGGTCGCAAAGGTAATTTTTTTTTTCTAGTAACAGAAATGAAAAAATAATTATGAACTTATATATCATCTATTACCATTATATTCCATTAAAACTACCGCATTTTACGAATTTCAAGTTGATAGCACTGAGCAAAAAAATTTGATGTTTTTGTTTGTCATTTTCTAAATTTACCTTTTAAAATGTTTTTATTAAAAACATTAAGCGCTAGATCTCACTAAGGTGTGCCATTATCGTGATTAAAAGCAAAGACTTAAGAAGAATAATTTCATTCAAGTTCAATTTTTCGTCCACATTTTACTTTTTTTTTACTGGCTGCACTAGTTCACTGCTATTCCTTCAGTTTCGCTTCAGGTCACTTCTGTTATTTCAATTTGGTTTAGGTATCAAAGGAAAGTTCGACACGCGTGAAAAACGCTATCGGTGCCAACAGATGTCACCCTCCTTGCTATCTTTACGCAAATAAAAGTTTAGTCAAAGGAACTGCATTGCACACTTACTTATTAAAATTTTTTTAAAGATTCCTTGTTTCTATTCTTTTGGCTTGGAAAATGAAAAGTATCATCTATGCTTATTGTTCAGATAAATCTTGGGATTTTTTTATAGTGGGAGGTAAGGGAAGAAGAATTCGTTTATCTCAATTCATTTGTCAAAAATCGATGATCTAGCGGTGATCATCGATTTTTGACAACCGAAACCCTTAAGAATAATATTAATAACATATTTTTTCTATAGTGTTCTTTTGTGAGCTAAAGTCTTTAACTAGAGCTCTAAGATTTTGAGCTTCGAAACTTTACTATAAAAGCTCTCCACTAAGAACCAATTAACCCAACTAAAAACTTTCTTAGAAAATATTTGTTTTTTACATCTGCTGGTACTGAAAATTGAAAATTACATGACAATATTATTAAAGAAATTGGAAGATAGCATTTTCATACTAAATATATTAATTAATCATTACGATAACGAGGAAGACTTCCTCGAACCCAAATTCAAAAAAATCTAATCAAAGATAACTTAACAAAAAAAATAACCTCATAATATTTCCTCCCATAAAAATTATTACACAAAATATACTTATGAACAAAATTCTAGCATATCCAGCTAAAAAAATTATAGCGAATCCTCCTCTTCTATACTCAACATTAAACCCAGAAACTAGCTCAGACTCAGCAAAATCAAAAGGCGCCAAAAGATTAATTTCAGCCAATAAAGAAACCAATAGCATAATTCTTAAAGAAAAAAAAGAAAATAAAAATCATAGATTTTCTTGATAGAATATTAAATCCTTTAATTTAAAACTAAAAATAAAAAACAAAAAAGATAATAAAATAAAAATTAGTCTTACTTCATAAGAAATTATCTGTGCAATAGCGCGAAGAGCCCCTAATAAAGAATAATTAGAATTAGATGATCAACCTGATAATATAATTGTGTAAACCCCCAGTCTAGAAACACTCAAAATAAATAAAAAAGATAAATTATATCCTAAATGAAAAGTAAAAAATGGTATCCTAATTCATAACAAAACTGCTAAAAATAAATATACAATAGGGAAAAAATAAAAAATTGTTAAATTTGAATAAATTGGTAAAGGCTGCAATAAACCTATTAAGCCTAATTTATTAGGTCCTTTTCGTAAATGAATATATCCTAAAATCTTTCGTTCTAATAAGGTTAAAAAAGCAACTCTAAATAAAACACAAACCACTTGAATTAAACTTGCTAAAAAAATTAATAATAAATCCAACCCCATCAATATTATTTGGAAGAACACCTTTACATATATAGATCCTAAATCTATTGCACTAATCTGCCAAAACAATATATTAATAATTTTCTTATTTAAATTAATTTAATAAATTTTTGGTCCTTTCGTACTAAAAAATTTTCTTATTATAAAGATAGAAACCAACCTGGCCCACGCCGGTTTAAACTCAGATCATGTAAAGTTGTAAAGGTCGAACAGACCTAAACTATTTAGCTTCTACACCAAATTTAAACTTTAATCCAACATCGAGGTCGCAAACTCTTTTTTCGATTTGAACTCTTAAAAAAAATAACGCTGTTATACCTAAGGTAATTTAATCTTTTAATCTTTACAAAAGGAACACATATACATTTATCAATGATTCTAACATAAAAAAGTTTAACAAATTTTTAAATCACCCCAACCAAATAATTTTTATCTATAAATATATATATATATATATTCTAATTATTGTCTAAATAAAAATTATGAAACTCTATAGGGTCTTCTCGTTTTTTATATTCATTTCAGCCTTTTTACTAAATAATAAAATTTAAAAAAAAATTAATAGAGACAGTTTTTTCCTCATCCAACCTTTCATACAAGCTTTCAATTAAAAAACTAATGATTATGCTACCTTTGCACGGTCAAAATACCGCGGCTATTTAAATTTTCATTGGGCAGGTTAGACCTTTAATTATTATCTAAAAGACATGTTTTTAATAAACAGGTGAGAGATTTATTTGCCGAATTCCTTTATTAAACCTTTAATTCACTTAAATAAACATCCCTAAATTTATACTAATTCTATCATTATTACTAAATCTTTCTCAATTTAACTTATATTTTAATAAAAAACGTAAATTTCATATAAATATTATTAATTTATTAAACAGAAATAATTCACTAAAAGATAAAAACTTCTAATCCTACAAATAAAAATTCTCTTAATAATTTTACATATCTAATTTCAAGCTCATCCCCAAAATTATCTTCTTCTATAAATAACCAATTAATTATTAATATAATTACTTTATAGTAAATAAATTAAATTTATTTCTTAAAAAACCAGATATATTTAAAATCGAATAGCGTTTCACTACTATTTAAATATTTAAAATTTTTATTCAACAAAAAAATCCTGTTTAAATAGCTCTTCTAAATTCGGGACTACTAAAAACTTAATAAATAATTAATAAACCCTGATACACAAGGTAAAAAACTGAATTTTTCTTTTTTCCAACAACAAATATTCTTTTACAATACTAATAATCTTTCCCTAAATATATTTTTTCTTTATTTATTACTACAATAAATATTTTTATATAAAATTTTTAAACTCTTAAAATCAAAAGGAAGTTTATTATCTTCAAACTATATTAATTAAAATAATCATTTTAGTGTAAATAAAAAGCTGTAGTCTGATTTCTAGATACACTTTCCAGTACATCTACTATGTTACGACTTATTTCATCTTAAAATGAAAGCGACGGGCAATAATATGTACACATTTTAGAGCTAAAATCATTATTTAAATTTTATTAGATAATTACTTTCAAATCCACTTTCCTACTAATATTACACTTAGTATCCAAAAATAAATTTATTGTAATCCACCTCTTTTTAAGTATAAGCTACATCTTGACCTGATATATTTTCTCTCTAAATCTTCAACATTTTTATTCAATAGAAATATTCAACCTACAGCGATATATAAACCCTAAGTCCCTAAACTCGTGGATTATCAATTACAGGGCAGCTTCCTCTGAATAGACTAAAATACCGCCATCTTTCTTAATTTTCAAGAACCTAGCTACTAATAATTCAAGAAATGTAATTTACATTTTTATAATAGGGTATCTAATCCTAGTCTATTATAAAATTTCTAAGCCTTATCTCTAATAATAAAAATCTTAAACCTTAAAATTTCACCTAATAAAATTATTCTTATTTTCCTTTTTAATTTAACTTCTCTCAACAAATTTTTATTGCACAATTTGTATAACCGCAACTGCTGGCAGAAAATTAGTTTGTACTACCCTAAATATTTCTATTTCTTAATTTACTAAATAAATAAAATTTATTACTGCTAAAATATTATTATAATTAATTTTATTTAAAAACTTTTAATCGTACTAAAATTTACATTTAATTAAAACCAATACAAAAACCAAAAGCAAAAAAACTTTTTTTCTACCTTAAAATCGAAATAACATGTTTTAACAAAGCGCACCCCCTTATATATTAGTTTTATAATAGTATTGTCTATTTATACATAATTAAATAAATATTTATATAATAAATATATTTAATTACATAAATGATTATTATTTAATAAATAAAGGTAGTTTTTTTTATATAATATTTATTTAATTATAATTAAGCTATTTTATCATATTAAATGAAAAATTATTATTTTTTATTTTGATTTAAATACAAAATTTATATTTTATGATTATTTATTAATTATATTTATATAATATTTAATATAATATTATATAATTTATAAATAATATTATATATTAAAATTTAATATATATATATAGATATATAATATTATTTTTAATTAAATCAATAATCTTATTTACTAATAATTCAATAATAAATTTTTTTTTACCCTATTAATCTGCATGATCTACTGTTCTCATTCAAGTCCGCCAATTCAACATGCCATTTTTTAATAAAGAAAAAAATTGAAATTTTTTCTTTCAAAAATTACTGGTAAAATTTCAGCCACTTTTTTTGACATTTTTTTTTTCAAAAAATCGCAAAATTTTGATAAAAAAAATCACGAATTTTCACGATTTTTGATGATTTTTTACGATTCTCCATGTCATGCTGAGCCAAAACTACAAAAATCTAAAAAATAGAGTGCCTGAAAAAGAAAAAAAAGGTTATTTTGATAGAATAAATCATGTGAATTTCACCTCTGTTAAGCTTTAACACTTTTACTTTTCCTTTTAAATAAAATATTTTAGTACCTATATCTGATAGATTCAAACTATCACCAAAAGTATCAAAAACTTTTATACATCCTATACTAAAATATATGACTAGGTAATTTTATTCATATGAAAAAATCAAAAGTACCTCATTACGTGAAAAAAGATAAGCTAAAATCAAGCTAATGGGCTCATACCTCATTTATAAAGGCAAAATCCTTTTCTTTTTAATCACTAATTTTTTTAAACTTATGTTTTTATCAACCCTAACTCTAGGAACTATAGTTTCAATTTCATCCCTATCCTGAATCCCATGCTGAATAGGTCTAGAAATTAATTTATTAAGATTTATCGTTACTATAAAAACCCCAAAAAATAAATTTTCTTCACAAAGAATCTCCAAATACTTTATAATCCAAGCTATAGCTTCATTTTTACTATTATTCTCAATTATCCTTTTTTCCGTTTTCAAATCTTTCAATTATGAGCTTAACAACATTTCTTTCGCCCTGATAAGAATTTCCTTTTTAATAAAAATAGGGGCGGCCCCCTTTCATTTCTGGTTTCCTGAAGTAGCAAGAGGAATCTCTTGAAACTCCAATATATTATTATTCACTTGACAAAAAATTGCAGCTATCAAGTGCACCAAGACTTCATGTGATTGCTAACGGGTAACTACTGAAGTTTTCTGGGCTGCTAGTAGTAGTTGTAGTAAACAATGGGGGCGCTGAAGCCTTGCGACTAGGCCTTAGAGGCCCTTTTCACACTCCTCCGGTCCACCTATCCCTACTCCACCAGGGCCCTCATTTCCTCCACGAGTCGACCCGTCCCTCTAATGAAGGAAAATATCCCGTCCAATTGCAGAGTCGGAAGCTCCTCTCGATGAAGAAAAGCGGCTCCAAGTGTTCTTTGGCGCAGTCCCGCCCACCTACGGGTGACTGCTAAAAAGTGGAATGACGACTCTTCCCCTGCCCCACAGTGGGTGCAGAGTGGAATGTCAGCCATTCCTAGGAGGTGCATATGCCAATTTTTTTTTAGACCTAATGCTAAAAAGGAGTCTTAAAACCGTAAAACACGAGGATCTCTCCAGATCTAATATACTAGCGCCAATTCATGTGCCCTAACTATGAAATTACGTCATAGGTACCTGAAAAATGGCTTACTTCCGGCCAAAAAACGGGACTATTTTTAGGGAAATATCGCCATTTGTTGGTTCTGTCCATATCTCTTAGGTCACTGCTTCCAAACATCGAGTATATTAAATCTTCTGTTTTACAGTTTTGGCCCCCTTTTATTGCAGTAGGGACCTTAAAAATGGCAGCGATATCCGCCGGAAGTGACGACATCTGACGTCTTTCGTCAAATAATGCGAAATTGGGATTCGCCAATTGATGTACTGTGACTATGAAACTACGAAATTATGTCATGACTTTTGGCCAAAAAAAGGGACCATTTTTAAGAAAATATCGACGATACGGCATTTGTTTGCTCTGTCCATATCTCCTAGGTCATTGCTTACAAAATAACAACATTGCTATAGTTTATATTTGGTGATAGTATTTCCATCATTTGCTCTCATTAAGGGATGGCATTGGTACCTGAAAAATAGCGGACTTCCGGCCAAAAAACGGGACCATTTTTAGGGAAATATCGGCATTGGTTGGTTTTGTCCATATCTCCTAGGTCATTGGTTCCATTCAACCAATCACAGTCTGTTAGTACTAGAGCGAATTAAAAAACTCAACAGATCATCTACCGGGCAGATCAGTCACCTGTTGAATCCATTAAATTGCTAGAAAGCCATCACATGACCAGCTTAACCGGTAGATGACCCGGTGAATTTTCGAATTCGCCCATTACTTATTAGATTACACACGAGGATCTCTCCAGATGTAATATACTAGCGCCAATTCATGTGCTCTAACTATGAAATTACCTCATAGGTACCTGAAAAATGGCTTACTTCCGGCCAAAATACGGGACTATTTTTAGGGAAATATCGCCATTTGTTGGCTCTGTCCATATCTCTTAGGTCACTGCTTCCAAACATCGAGTATATTACATCTGGAGAGACCCTTCTGTTTTACAGTTTTGGCCCCATTTTATAGCAGTAGGGACCTTAAAAATGGCGGCGATATCCGCCGGAAGTGACGACATCTGAGGTCTTTCGTCAAATAATGCGAAATTGGGATTCGCCAATTGATGTGCTGTGACTATGAAACTGCGAAATTATGTCATGACTTTTGGCCAAAAAAAGGGACCATTTTTAAGAAAATATCGGCGTTACGGCATTTGTTTGCTCTGTCCATATCTCCTAGGTCATTGCTTACACCATAACAACATTGCAATAGTTTTTTTTGGTGCTAGTATTTCCATCATTTGCTCTCATTAAGGGATGGCATTGGTACCTGAAAAATAGCGGACTTCCGGCCAAAAAACGGGACCATTTTTAGGGAAATATCGGCATTGGTTGGTTTTGTCCATATCTCCTAGGTCATTGGTTCCATTCAACCAATCACAGTCTGTTAGAACTAGAGCGAATTAAAAAACTCACCAGATCATCTACCGGGTAGATCAGTCACCTGTTTAATCCATTAAATTGCTAGAAAACCATCACATGACGAGCTTAACCGGTAGATGACCCGGTGAATTTTCGAATTCGCCCATTACTTATTGGATTACACACGAGGATCTCTCCAGATGTAATATACTAGCGCCAATTCATGTGCTCTAACTATGAAATTACCTCATAGGTACCTGAAAAATGGCTTACTTCCGGCCAAAAAACGGGACTATTTTTAGGGAAATATCGCCATTTGTTGGCTCTGTCCATATCTCTTAGGTCACTGCTTCCAAACATCGAGTATATTACATCTGGAGAGACCCTTCTGTTTTACAGTTTTGGCCCCCTTTTATAGCAGTAGAGACCTTAAAAATGGAGGCGATATCCGCCGGAAGTGACGACATCTGACGTCTTTCGTCAAATAATGCGAAATTGGGATTCGCTAATTGATGTGTTGTGACTATGAAACTACGAAATTATGTCATGACTTTTGGTCAAAAAAAGGGACCATTTTTAAGAAAATATCGGCGTTACGGCATTTGTTTGCTCTGTCCATATCTCCTAGGTCATTGCTTACACCATAACAACATTGCAATAGTTTTTTTTGGTGATAGTATTTCCATCATTTGCTCTCATTAAGGGATGGCATTGGTACCTGAAAAATAGCGGACTTCCGGCCAAAAAACGGGACCATTTTTAGGGAAATATCGGCATTGGTTGGTTTTGTCCATATCTCCTAGGTCATTGGTTCCATTCAACCAATCACAGTCTATTGGTACTAGAGCGAATTAAAAAACTCACCAGATCATCTACCGGGTAGATCAGTCACCTGTTTAATCCATTAAATTGCTAGAAAGCCATCACATGACCAGCTTAACCGGTAGATGACCCGGTGAATTTTCGAATTCGCCCATTACTTATTGGATTACACACGAGGATCTCTCCAGATGTAATATACTAGCGCCAATTCATGTGCTCTAACTATGAAACTACGTCATAGGTACCTGAAAAATGGCTTACTTCCGGCCAAAAAACGGGACTATTTTTAGGGAATTATCGCCATTGGTTCGCTCTGTCCATATCTCTTAGGTCACTGCTTCCAAACATCGAGTATATTACATCTGGAGAGACCCTTCTGTTTTACAGTTTTGGCCCCCTTTTATTGCAGTAGGGACCTTAAAAATGGCGGCGATATCCGCCGGAAGTGACGACATCTGACGTCTTTCGTCAAATAATGCGAAATTGGGATTCGCCAATTGATCTGCTGTGACTATGAAACTACGAAATTATGTCATGACTTTTGGCCAAAAAAAGGAACCATTTTTAAGAAAATATCGGCGTTACGGCATTTGTTTGCTCTGTCCATATCTCCTAGGTCATTGCTTACACAATAACAACATTGCAATAGTTTTTTTTTGGTGATAGTATTTCCATCATTTGCTCTCATTAAGGGATGGCATTGGTACCTGAAAAATAGCGGACTTAAGAGCGAATTAAAAAACTCACCAGATCATCTACCGGGTAGATCAGTCACCTGTTTAATCCATTAAATTGCTAGAAAGCCATCACATGACCAGCTTAACCGGTAGATGACCCGGTGAATTTTCGAATTCGCCCATTACTTATCTAAGCCTCATTCAGAAATGGGAGTGTATGACAACCTCAAAACTACTCTTATAGCAAAAGCATCTGAGTACTTACTCTAAATGCTTCAATGTCTACTCCTAGAAAAATGCCTAAGAATGTTAATAAAAGCAAGAATAGCTAGAGCATCAGTCTCCTCAATAAGACAAGACCGGCGACAACATTCCAGTCGGCCATTACGCGAACACAGCGGCCATACATTCCCAAAATTGTTGTTATTATGGATCAACGAGGTAGTATATTACATCTGGAGTCCCCCTACAGTTTTGGCCGCCCTTTTTAGCAGTAGGGACCGTAAAAATATTGATGATCCGCCGGAAGTGACACTTCGGTGACGTCATGACGGCTTAGGTCAAGTTATTGCAAAACAATTGTCACTGTAATTATTTTTATTAGGGTACCTACCCCTGCGCTGACCTAGCTCCAAGGATTTCTAAAACTTAACTTTCAACCTAGCAAAACCAAAAATAATCGACACAATCAATTTCCAGTCCGGCTTTAAGTTGCTATGACACTTGTATGACGTGCGATGTCGACAACATTACGTCATAAGAGATAATGAGAGTGTTGTTAAGAGTGGCGGGCTTATGGCCAAACAACGGAACCATTTTTTGGATGTTATTTGTTGAGCCTGTCCATATATTGTAGGTCATTGTTATGGATATATGGAATAGAGAAATCTATCCAGGCAGCGACTACGTGATAAAATCAAATCACACAAGCTTCTAATCCTTATAAATTAATATAATAATAATGTTATAGCAATGTGGGTTAAACGTTATAATAATTATCAGAATGGTTTTGGTTGATTGTATTTGGGATTAATTAGTTCCTCTGTTCTGATGATACCGAGGAAAAAATGTGTTTTTATCTCTAATTAAAATCATCATTCATTATAACATGTTTTTTTTTCTACTCCAATTTTGAATTCCAGTTCCATTTAAATCTGAGCATCAAACGTTTCTTAATGTTATGATTAGGCCGATTCCTCGACCTCGATGGCCGTAGATGCAGCAACAAGAATAAAATTATCGTGTATTTTTGGACGGAAAATTATAGAATGTTAAGTGCTTAATTCGAAATATCAGGTTCCGAATTAGCATTCAGACTTTTTATTATAAAACCAGATTTTATTCAAATTCAAGGTTATAACAAAAATAGCTGCAAGATGACAAGGAAAAAAGTCCAAATTATTACCTACAAGTTGACGCAGTTAGACGTAAAAAGTGATGTCGCGATTAGCCAATTGCGCTCTGATATTGACATTACGTCATAGGTCACACAAACATGGCGGACTTCACAGCATAAAAAAGGGGACAAATCTGCATTTATTTGGCATCTCCAGTTCCTGCCCCGACTAAGTTTAGTTCTATCCTTTGTCAACAAAAGCAAGATGTAAGGGTAGAGGTAGAAACAAACTCGTCCAGCTGGTGAAAGATTGAATTTTTTTTTGTTTAACCAATCACAGTCCTGAAAGCTTGACTATTATTAGTTTATAAAGTCATCACTTGGCGCTGCGGTCTTAATCTCGGACACCATGCGCAAGTGGTCCAAAAAATTCAACCGTTTTCAACAACTTGTTTGTTTCCTTTTTCTGTTTTGGTTGAGAGATTGTTGTGAAAATGAAGGTAGGGAACACCTTGCATATTCTGATGACAATATAAACTAGCAGTTTAAGCTTGCATGAATGCAAAGGGTATGCAGAAGAATAGACCAATAGTGTACCGAGGCGGGACTGTCAGCCACTCCTGGCAAGACAGAGCTTGTCCTCTACACCAAAAGGAGGAAAACTACAGGATTCCGGTCACCCACGCTGTACGCGGAACCTCTGCTGCTAAAGCTTGAGGCTAAGTACATGGGGGTGATGATCGATAGCGAGCTGACCTGGAAAAGTTACATAGAGAAGGCATGGAATAAGGCAACAGCACTGGTATGGCAATTGCGCAGGGTAGTGGTCAGGAGCTGGGGTCTAAAGCCACACGTCACTGCCTCTACACTGCAGTAATCAGATCGAGGGTATCCTATGTGGCCGTGGTCTGGTGGCCAGCGGTGTACAGGGCCTGCTATGCGTTGAGATTGGGCAGAGTTCAGAGAACAGTCTGCCTAGCCATAACGGGTGTGTTCAGAACAACACTGGAAACAGCTCTCAATCCTTACTGGGTCTGCCAGAGCTTCCAATCAGGATGAAAAGAGAGGCGATGGCTTCCTGACGGAGGATGAACTGCGGCGACCAGTGGAAGGAAACAGTCATGGGAAGCGGTCACGCGCAGATCTCCAGCATCATCAAGCGGCACATCCCAATTGTCCTGGCGCAGGAGGGGCGCCCATGCGATCGACTGAGATTAACACAGCCATTTGGGATAAACATCCCAACAAGAGAAGAATTCAAAGAAGAGCCACCTTCTAAAAATAATCAGGAAACATGAGGATTCATGAACAAGGAGCAGAACAGAACATCTTCATGTACTCCGACAGTCAGACGGTCCTGCGAGCCATCTGCAGGAACAGGACGAGCTTGTTCAGGACTGCAGGGATGCTCTAGAGTCACTGGCAGAAAGAAAAAGAGTAATTCTGAGGTGGTTTCCTGGACATAGAGGCATTGCGGGAAACCATCGCGTCGATGAATATCGGACAAGCGTGCTTCCCAGATGCAAGGACAGTAAACAGAACAGGACGGTCCACTGCCATTTAAACAACATGGGCCCAAAATCGTGACGTCAGCATAGTGCGGACTTGGGAGCGATAATGATGTCATTATTTCCCGAGCCCTGTGGCCATTATCGGCGCAGCAACTATGGCTGTCAATAATCTCATTGCTGACGCTGCGACTCCAAACTTGCAATTTTAGACGCTTTGAGTTATTTTTAAACGGTATTGACTCTAATCCTAATCTGAGTTTTTTCTAAAAACTCAAATTTGTATATTTACACGTTTAGAGTTGTTTTTCAAGACTTTTTGTCCTAATTATAACCTAAATTTCTCAAAAAACAACACACTATTATTTATAATTTTTATTTGTTTTTGATCAAATTTCACTTTTTCTTGGTAAAAGATAAATTTTACCAAAAATAACAAATTATAATATCAGTTATGCCTGATTTTGTCCTAAATTTGAATTTCTACAAAAACATCAAGATTTTGATTTTTAGAAAATGTAAGTAATTTCTAACGAATTTTAGTCTTGATTCATCCAAAAACTCCAAATTTGCATATTTAAATGCTTGGAGTCATTTTCTGTTGATTTTTTCCAAAAACTCAAAATTTACATTTTTCGAAGGTTTGAGTCAATTTTAGCCGTTTTTAGCTCTTATCTTAATCTGAATTTTTCCAAATTTGTATTTCTAGAAGCTTTAAGTTATGTTTAATCGGTATTGGTCCTAATCCTAAGTTTATCCAAACACATCAAATTTGTATTTTTAGACTTTTTGAATCGTTTTTCAAGAGATTTTGGTCCTGACCTGAATTTCTCAAAAAATGGTACACTTTAGTCGTTTTTAGACAAATTTTACTTATTTTGTAAATCATAACATTTGAATTGGTTTTGCCTGTTTTTGTCTTTTTTTCCAAAAATATCAAAGTTTGAGTTTTTAGAGATTGTAAGTAATTTTTTACCGATTTTAGCTTTAATTGTAACCCGATTTTTTTCACAAACTCCAAATTTTAATTTTTAAACGTTTTTAGCTTTCATCGTAATCTAAATTTTCACAAATATCCCTTTTTAAAAGTTTTAAGTTATTTTTAACTGATTTTTGACTCTAATCCGAACCTAAGTGTTTCCAAAAAAATCGAAATTTGTATTTTTTTGAGCTTTGAGTAATTTTTCAAGATTTTTGGTGCTAATCCTAACTTTATTTTCTCGAGAAACACTATATTTTCATTTTGAAAATTTTAAGTCACACTTTACTTATTTTAGCCTTAAAATTGTATTTTTCCAAAACAATGAGAAATTGCATTTTTAAACCGTATGAAAGTCATTTTTAACCGATTTTAGTCCCAATTCCTGAACTTTTGCACGGTTTTTTCAACCCAAGTTTTGAGTCATTTTTTGACTTTTTGACTCTAATTTTTACATTATATTTTCCAAAAACTCTCTTGTGACCGTCAGACATCGTTTTAATTATTTTTTACCGATTTTAACTCTTATCTTAATCTGAATTTCTCAAAAGTTTTATTTTCAGAAGGCTTAAGTTATATTTAACCAATTTTGGTCCTAATTCTAACCTGAGTTTTTCCAGTAATTCCAAATTTGTATTTTTGCACGCTTTAAGTAATTTTAGGTCCTAATCCTAACCTGATTTTTTTTTTCAGAAAACCCTGAATTATTATTTTTAGAGGTTTTAAGTAACATTTCACTTACTTTAGCTCTAAAATTGAATTTTTACAAAAATGATTAAAAATTGCATTTTTGGACAATATGTAAGTAATTTTTAACCGATTTTAGCCTTAATTCCTGATTTTTTTAAAGGCATTTTTGTAAAGTATTTTCGGCCCCAATTTTTGTATGAATTTCTCCAAACCTCCAAATTTACATTTTTGAATGGTTTGAGTTGTCTAAATTTCTCCAAATTTGTCTTTTAGAAGGTTTAGTTAATTTTAACCAGTTTTGGCCCTAATCCTAACCGAAGTTTTTCCGAAAACTCCAAATTTGTATTTTTAGAATCTTTGATTCGAATTTTCACACAAACTGAAGTTTTTTTACACGCTGAATTTTGAGAGGTTTTTAAGTCAAATTACAATTCTTTTAGTTCTAAAATTGAATTTCCAAAAGACCATCAAAAAATGCATTTTTAGACAATACTTATGTAAGTTATTTTTAACCGATTTCAGCCCTGATTTCTAAATTTTTGCAAACGTGTTTTAGGCCCTAATTATTACATGAATTTCTCCAAAACCAAATTTACATTTTTGGTTTTTACAACGGTTGGATTAATATTTTACCAATTTTAGCTCGTATCTTAATCTGAATTTCTCCAAATTTCCCATTTGAGTAATTTTTTGAAAGATTTTGTCTTAATTCTCATCCAATTTTGTCGAAAAAACACTAAGTTTACATAAAATTGAATTTCTCCAAAACCAAAAAAAAAAATGCATTTTTAAACAACATGTAAGTCATTTTTAAAAGATTTCAGCATTAACCGCTAAATTTTTAAAACGGATTTCAGCCTTAATACATAAATTTCTCAAAAACTTCCAATTGCCTTGATGGTTTGAGTCAGTTTCTACCGTTTTTAACTTTTATCTTAATCGGAATTTCGCCAAACTAGTATTTTTAGAAGTTTTAAGTTACGTTTGACCGGTTTTTGGCCCTAATTCTAACTTGAATTTTACCAAAAATTTCAAATTTGTATTTTAACACGCTTATTCGAATAATTTTTCAAGGTTGTTAGTCCTAAGCCTAACATAATTTGCTCAAAAAAACATACAACATTGTTATTTTAAGAAATTTTATGTAAAAATTCACTTATTCTATCATAAAATTGAATTTCTCCAAAACCATAAAAAAATGCATTGTCAGACAATACGTTCTTCTAACATTTTTAACCGATTTTAGCCCTACCTCGTAAATTTTTGCACAGCCATCTTTGCAAGTCATCTTGGCCCTAATTTTTACATGCATTTTTCAAAAACCTAAATATACATTTTTTCATGGCTGAAATCGCCTTTTAGCGATTTTGGCACTTATCTTAATCTGAATTTCTCCAAATTTTCTTTTTAGAATGTATTTTTACACGCTTTGAGTAATTTTCAAGCTTTTTGGTCCTAATCCTAACTTTTAACTTAAAACGTGTCAAAATGAGACGTTTTAAGTTAAATTTTACCTATTTAGCCCTAAAATTGAACTCCAAAAACATTAAAAATTGTATTTTTTTGACAAGACGTAAAAGTCATTTTAGTCCTAATTCCTGAATTTTTGCAAAGGCTCCAAATTTGCAGTTTTGGATAATTGGTTTAAATGCTTAATGATATTTCTCAACAGAGCACTAGTGTGACGTCACGCCGCGGGTACAGAAAAAGAGGGAACTGGGCCGTCCTGTCAGTCTAGCGTGCTTGTCCCAGATGTGCTTTACTGGACCGGAGCCAAGTCTATGAGTAAGCAATAGGTACGTCTCTCACACTCTAAATGAGTGTGCATGGGAGAGTACAAAGACAAACTGGACAAAGTCAGGAATATGTAGACAGACCCAGGAAGTCTACCCTAACCCGGATGGATCTAAAGCGTCGTGGCTTCTTGGGAAAAGCCGGCAGTGCCTGGGAGACCTTATAGGACTCCTTACTTAGCACACTGTAGACTAAACAGGTACATGCCCCTCCTAAGAATGGCCGACAGCCCACTCTGCACCCACTGTGGGGCAGGGGAAGGGTGGTCATACCACTTTCCGGCAGTGTGCTATAGGTGGGCTCGACTGAGCCACAGGATACTGGGAGCCACCTTCCTCCATCGAGAGGAGTTTCCGACTCTGAGACGGGACGGGATACTCTACTTCATTAGAGGAATGGGTCGACTTGTGGAGGGAATGAGGGCCCAGGCGGAGTAGGGATGGGTATATCGGGGGCCTGTGAAAAGGGCCTTTATACTACTACTACTACTATCTAAGCAGTTAGACGCAATAAGTGACGTCACTTGACGTTTCACGTCGAATGATTCTAAATTGCAATCCGCCAATTGTCGTGCTCTGACAATGACGTTACGTCATAGGTCACACAAACATGACAGGCTTCACACCAAAAGACAGAGACACCCTGCCTGCTCTGATGACAATATAAACTAGCAGTTTGAGCTTCTGTGTAACACCTGACGTTCTGCTAGGAATAATAATAATTATTATTATTATCATTAGGAAGAAATTTAACGAGATGTGAAGAAATGGATCTTCCTGGCATAGTGGAAGAACAGTGAGAAGAAATTATATTTATGGCATTGTCTGGGTCTAAAAAAGATTTGAAAAAAGCTGACCGTTATGAAAAATATTTAACATTCTTTTCGAAAACAGGCGACTTTCAAATGTCCGAAGTGGCTTCATCATTAAACCAAAACCGTTATCCGGTCGGTAAAAAAGCCAACCGAAACCCGCTGTATATGGCAACCCGAGCTAAAAATGGAAAGTGTTTATATTGCAAACAATGGCCGCTGAATTAAAAGTATCGACGCATCGGGATCGCATTCACATGTGCATTTCACCGCATTCATTGATCAACTTTATACGATCATTGTCTCAAAAATCGCTTAAGAACTAGTTTTTCGAAACCAGCTACTTTTGTATGAATCTTCTGTATAAAACATGTAGCGTGTTCGGTCGTTATGAGTCCCGCAACGGGCTACTGCGGCTTTCACGCCTTCGGAATCTATGAGAAAAAGTCTTACAAATTATGGGAGTTGCATGCAGAATGCAATATATGCGTATATTAACAATTACAATATATGTATACCTATTTTGAAAAGGTGATATGTTGGTTGTTATGTATGGCTTAGGCGTGGTTACAGGATTAATGTTACCACACGATTAGAAGCCTAACACGAATTTGGGTAACGCTAGGCTTAATTGAAATTAGCCTTTCTGGATTTGGTGAAGGAATGTGAAGGTGGGGAGTAAACGTTAAAGTTAGTGTAGATTTCAAACGTAAAATTTTAAATCATAGAACACAAAATGGTACAGGACAAAAGATGTAAACAAATAAGAAAAAGCTCGGAAGAGTAATCACAGCACGATGATCGATTAGCGCTTCAACTCGGAGAGGGCGACGTGAGCATTTGTCTTATCACAATCTGATAACGCTTCATAGGATTGCTTTGGTTTAGTTTTACTCTGTCGATCATCTTGAACTTGAACGAACTATAGCCTACCTAATATAACACTGAATACTCTACTAATATTACAATATTTTTTAAGGAATAATTTTTTAAAACATTGTGGCAATATTTTTAGATTACCTACTGGTAATTTTCTCTAGAAAATAAAATTATTCCAAAAATATTTACTTTGAATATTCATATAGTAAATTTTGGTTTGGGAGATAGACCCTCTCGATGGTCGATTTTTAGATGTTTTAGAATGTGCTTTGGAGGCATTAAAAAAAATCCACTTATGGGACTACTTTCACTCTTTCACTGTGTTTGTTACGTTCATAGGGGATTAAAATTGCCTCATTCCGATTAAAAACTGCAAAACACAATATTATCATAACTTTTTTGAAATTGACCAAAAAAAAGGGGGGAGGGATTTCCTTTTTTTTCTCTATTTCCAACATTGACCGCCTGTAACTTTAAAACTAGCGGACCCATCGAGCACAAAGGTTTTTTGTTGTTTTTGATGTCCTCTTTCACATACGGCCAAAGAAAGTCTCGTATGTTTAATAGTTTGAAGATAGACCTCTTCGACAGTCGATTTCTAGAATGTGCTTTGGAGGAATTTAGAAAAAATCCACTTATGGGACTACTTTCACTCCTACTATGTTTGTTACTGACATAGGGGATTAACATCGCCTCATTCCGATTAAAGGGGGGAAGAAGGTATTTCTTCTATTTTCTCTTTTACCAAATTTGACCGCCTGTAACTTTAGCACCAGTGGACCGATTGGAGTGACTGCAAAAGTTGTTTGTTGTTTTTAATGTCCCCTTTCTTCTAGGGTAGGGGGGAAGGTAGACCTCTTCGGTAGTCGACATCTAGAATGTGCTTTGGAGGCATTTAGAAAAAATCCACTTTTGAGACTTCTTTCACTCTTACTGTGTTTGTTACTTTCCTAGGGGATTGATTTCGCCTCATTTCGATTAAAAACTGCAAAACAAAATATTATTATAATTTTTTCGAAATTGGGCTAGGGGGGAGGGGGGGGCGAGGAGGTATTTCCTACATTTTCCCTATTTCCAGATTTGACCGCCTGTAGCTTTAGCACCAGTGGACTAATTGGAGCGAGTGTAAAGGTTTTTTGTTGTTTTTAATGTCCTCTTTCACATCCCTCAAAAGAAAGGCCTGTATGTTCAACAGTTTGGGAGATAGACCTCTTCGGTAGTCGATTTCTAGAATGTGCTTTGGAGGCATTTAGAAAAAATCCACTCATGGGACTACTTTCACTCTTACTGTGTTTGTTACTGACATAGGAGATTGATATCGCCTCATTTCGATTGAAAACCGCAAAACAAAATACTATCATATTTTTTTTGAAATTGACCAAAGAGGGGGAAGAAGGTATTTCCTCTTTTTTCTCTATTTCCAACTTTAACCGCCGTTTTAAAACTTTAAACTTTTAATTAGCACGAGTGGACCGATTGGAGTGAGTGCAAATGTTTTTTTGTTGTTTCTGATGTCCTCTTTCACATCTCCCCAAAGAAAGCCACGTACGATAGTTCGAACGTTCAATAGTTTGTGAGGTAGACCTTTTCGGTAGTCGATTCCTAGAATGCGCTTTGGAGGCATTTAGGAAAAAAACCACTTATGGCACTGCTTTCACTCTTACTGTGCTTGTTACTTTAATAGGGGATTGACATCGCCTCATTCCGATTAAAAACCGCAAAAAAAACTATCATATTTTTTTCGAAATTGGGCTAAGAGGGGGGAAGGAGGTATTTCAAATATTTTCTCTATTTCCAACTTTGACCGCCTGTAACTTTAGCACGGTGAGTGCAAAGGTTTTTTTGTTGTTTTTGATGTCCTCTTTCACATCCTCCTCCAAAGAAAGTCCTGTATGTTCAATAGTTTGGGAGATAGATCTATTGGGTAGTCGATTTCTAGAATGCGCTTTGAAGGCATTTAGGAAAAAATCCACTTATGGGACTACTTTCACTCTTACTGTGTTCCTTAACTTCATATAGGACTGAAAGAACCTCATTCCGATTAAAAACAGCAAAACAAAATATGATATTTTATTCGAAATTTAGCAGAGGGGGGGGGGGGGGGGAGAAATTTCCTTTTTTTTTCTCTATTTCCACCTTTGACCGCCTGTAACTTTAGAACGAGTGGATCGATTGGAGTGAGTGCAAAGGTTTTTTGTTGTTTTTGATGTTCCCTTTCACATTCCACCAAAGGGATATGATAGGAAAAAAATTATCTATAGTGTCCCAAGGAAGCAAAAATACATAAAAGTGCAGCATTCTTAGAAATGGTCGGCAGATGACCGGTTTAGTAATCAAGCACTAGTTGACCCAAATTTAAAAATAAAACCTTACAAATTTGTTCAACATGTGGGTTGACTCTCATGGATTTCATGGAAAAGAAGGTTGCAATCGTTTGGGAAAAAATGCTGACAATAAAGAAAGTTAGCACGAGCGTTTTTGAGAGAGAAACGGCAGTGTTAGTCTGGGTGCTCACGAAGAGAGTCCGGTTTTGGGGGGACTCACGTCGGTGCGGGAAGCCGCGTTGGGGCTGGTCGGAGGTCGACATTACGCCGGAAGGTAGAACGACATCTCGTGACAATAGGACTAATTTCCTTTTTAATTCTTCCATCTAACCTGCTCTCTCTAAGACTTTGCTCCTAAATATAGCATCGATAGCTGTATTGTTATACTTGTGTTGTCATAAACTTTCTTAAAATAATATTTATTTCCAACTCTGATTTATGTTCTCCAAAGCTCTTGCATCTCCTTAAATATAGGTATAGGCAAAAAGGCAAAATAATACTAATTTCCAAAATTATAGTCAAATAATTGACACAGTTTGACTCTTGACAGTCAGACAGTATAATAGTAGCGATTGATTTCGGATCAAATACTGAATTATGCAAAATAATTCCCAGAATATGAATGGCTTATTCTTAAACGACGACTAGAATTTTTAAGTTTACTCCAGGATATTTATTTAACATGGTAAAAGTTTAAAATATATATTCCTGGAATATTCAATACAAATAATTCTAGATTCTACTAGACTCTTTTAGACTATTCCAGGAATATATTTTGCCATCTGGAATAGTCTGTAAGTTATATAGTCATCAGAATTTCTGCATTTACATTTACTACAGAAAGTCATAAAAAAAGTGAAAATCATGATAGTTTGTTAGAAAAATACATTATCAGAGAAACCCTCTTAACAATTACGTGACTCGTTTTCAACAGCCTTGAGCTCAGCAATTCAACTGGAAAATCACACATTAGAAAATTCAATAGAAAAATATTATAAAAAAACGTGGAAAACGGTCGAAAATGGTAATAGTTTGCTAGAAAAATACACAATCAGAGAGAACCTCTCAGCAACAAATTACGAAACTGCTTTTCAACAGCATTGAACTCAGCAATTCAACTGCGAAATCAGAATTTGTGTATTTACATTACTCACTTATTATAAAAAACATGAAAACCGGTCAAAAATGATAATAGCTTGGTAGAAAACTAGACAATCAGAGAGAAACTCTGAGCATCAAATTATATAACTCGTTCTAAACTGCCTTGAACTCAGCAATTCAACTGTGAAATCAGAATTTGTGCATTTATGTTCACTAGAGAAATATCATAAAAGATGCTGAAAAAAAAAGAAGTTGAAAATGATGATCATCATTGTCAATTTGTCTTTTTTTCAACTCTGTTTTTCTAACAAATTCTCGACAGTTATACAATTTGATAATTAAGTATGGTACATCTGGCAGCGCGTGTACTCGTAGTACTCAGACCTCGGAGATCCATCATCAGAACTTTACGACAGAATACAAAATTGATTTCAACAAAGGCCAGATTAAACGTAAATAAAATCAAGCAATAGACACGTGATTGTTAGAAAATGTAACAAAAAACAGGGCCGCACCTAGATCCACGTTAAATTCATGAATCAAAAAAAAAAAAAAAAAAAAAAAAAAAAAAAATTGGCCAGAACCATTATGGCCGTCTATTTATTCTTTTTTCTACCCATCTCTTTCCCTCAGATTATTCGCGCCATTGTCAGTAATGATGTCCTACATTATATGCTTGTTGAGAAGAAAACATGGCGGATAAATCGTTATTACTTCACTTCACTGTCATTTTAAGCACTGTATATTTGAATATAGTAATTTTGTTATTTCTTCTTTTTATAGGTGAACCCCTACGGTTGGCCTGTCGGCGCAGGCCCGGGCTGGCTTTAGGATGAGCGGGCGATGCGCGCCGGCCTGTGCACGGTGAGCGCCCCCTTGGCCGCGTGCAAACCCCCCGTCGCTGCTGCGTTGCCCCCATCGGCACGATTCCTGGCTCTCCATTTGCTCCATCAGCAGACCCTCTATTTCGTCGCCACAGCCAAGTCACGAGTACGCGAACTCTATTTGCAGACATGTCGACATTTGGCCCAACAGGGCATGCTGGATACGGACCTGTTCGGATTGGCCCTTATTTGTGGTAAATAATCTTTAGATATCTTATTGGTTTTGTCCTTTAGCATCATTTTTAAAAATTCTAAATTGGTATATTATAGAGGTTGATATATGCTATTTACTTATTATTGACGTCAAGTGGTGTTGGAAGTCTCAGTTTGGCAATTTTATCGTATCTGCTGAGCGTGAACTGAAAGAAAATAGGTATAAAAAAAATGAATATTTCAAAGGTGTTGAGATTGCAAAAATAAGTGAATGACTTATATATGACTGCAAAAAATCAAAATAGCATAATGACGGTTTGTGGCAAAAAAGTATTGGAATAATGCCTCCGGAATGTGGCGAGTTCATACTATGCACATAACTAATGTTTCTACATTCCAAGCCCAATGTCGTAGCCAAAGTCGGGGTCAAGGATTTCAATTACATTCCTCATTTTTATTGCGGTGGCTCTCGCCAGTTATTTCCTTTGTAATGAGAGTCGAGATAAGCCGATCGGTATGCCTATTATCCAGTAGACATTCCCATCATTCATTCATTAAAACTGTTTTCATTACGGGTAATGTTAATTTTCTATATAACAAAATTAGCGCCTAATTATAGGTCTTTTAGTAGTAGCTATACGAGTAGGTATATACCAACGTTTAATAGTGTTCTGCACTAAAGTTGTTTACGATATATTCTTGAAGGAGCATTATTTGCGTTAAAGTCTCTTTACCGCACTTTGATTGCTTCACATCCATCGTTCACCAAATTTGCGTGAGGTAAAGAACGTTTTGAAGTAGGTATTTAAAAAAAATCGTGTCCAAAACACGCCATATTTCAAACTGTGGTCTGCAAAACATTGCCTAATTTAACGTAAAAAAGGAAAAATCTGACACGCAACTAAATGCTACCAATACCCAAGGAGACTAAGCTTATGGGCCGCTCAATCTCCTCTATTTATATTATATCCTCGGAGTGCGTCACAACAGTGCCCTTATTAGACAATATCTGACCAGATAGCATTTCTTTTTGAGTTTTTCTTTTAAGTCTTTGAATTGTATTCTCTGTAATATGTTTCGGGAATCATTCTGAAGGTCAAAAACCACCGGGGATAAAACCCTAATAACAGCATAAGGACCAGAATATTTTTATGTCAACTTGGTCGCAAATCCTTTTTCTTCTGAGAAAAGTATATTTTCTCTTCTGAAAGGTCTATGGAGATAGAAATGAAAGGGCGCCTACCGTTTTTTGATGTTATGGTATCAAGGAGGAGGAATGGGACGGCGCACACCGTTTATAGAAAACCAACACACACAGACCGGTACCTCAATAACGGATCAAATCATCATCCCAGAGAGAAAAGGGGAGTCGTAGACTCTGCCTGTGAGAGCCAAAAGAATTTGTGAGACGGCTGATTTGGAATGGAAAATAAAGCTTCTGGAAAGAGCCTTTGGTTGGAATAGCTACAGCAAACAGGAGTTGGATAGGGCCGTCTTTCTAAGGAATGTAGAGCGCCAGGAAGGAACAACGGGAGAAGGTGAAGAAAAGCGCGGATGGACTAGTCTACCATACATCCACAAAGTAACAGGAAGGTTCGGCAGGCTACTGGATGGAAATCATAATGTTAGAACTGTCTTTAAATCTACCCGTGCAATACAACAGGGCTTGATAACAGCCAAAGTTTACCGAGTTTAGAGCTTCACGAGAGCGGGACCGAGATCGAGACTGACATACTCCTCGAAAATGACGGTCTCGGTCTCGAATTTATAATTGAGTCTCGGTTTCGGTCTCGGTCTTGTGCATCGAGACCGAGACCGAGACTCGCGTAATCTCGGTCTTGGTCTCGTAGTAGCAACTAGAGTCTCGGTCTCGGTCTCGAAAAAAAGGTAATATCTCAAAAAATCTTATTATGTTTGAATTGCATATTCAATTTTCTTCTGAATTATTGAGTTATAACGCACAGTTGACTTCTGTTGGTGGGAGGTGAAAGAGGGCATCAAGAAGAACAAAAACCAGGTGGATTCACTCGCATCGGTGCACTTGTTCTAAAGTTACAGGCGGTCAAAATTGAAAATTGAGAAAAAAGTCGTTATAGCCCCCCCCCCCTACGGTCAAGTTCAAACAAATTTCAGAAATTTTTTTGCTGTATTTCATGGGAATGGCACGTCTGCCATTCACTAAAAAAATAACAAACTCATTTCTAATGTAATTAACAATTAAAGTAATTTTTTCAAAAATTGAACAAAAACTCGATTTTAAAAGTGCCTAAAAATCGACCTCCGAAAGGGTCTAACTCCGAAAATATTGCACCTATGGGACTTTTGTTAGCGGGAGGTGATCAGTGACATCAAGAAAAACAGGTGGATTCACTACAAACGGTCCAGTCGTTCCAAAGTTACAGGGAGTCAATGTTGAAAATTGAAAAAAAAGTCGTAAAAACTCTTTCGCCAATTTAAAAAAGAATTAGACTTTTTTTTACTGTTTTTGATCGGAATGGCACGTCTGTAAATCCCTAAGGACGTAATTCAATTCAAATAAAATTTTACCCTAGTAGTAGTTTTTTTTTAAATTGGCCTAAAAATCGATTTTAAAAGTAAATGAAAATCGCCCAACGAAAGGTGGTCTCTCCGAAAATGTTGCCTATACGGGACATTTATTGGCGGGAGGTGAAAGAGGACATTAAGAAGAGCAAAAAACAGTTGGATTCACTCTAATCGGTGCACTCGTTTTAAAGTTACAGGCGGTCAAACTTGAAAATTGAGAAAAAAGTCGTACTACCCCCCCCCCCTCCCCCTTAGACAAGTTCAAGAAAATTTAGGAAATTCCTGAATTTTTTTTGCTGTATTTGATGGGAATGGCACGTCTGCAATTCACTAGAAAGGTAACAAACTCAATTCTAAGGTAATTAACAATTAAAGTAATTTTTTAAAAAATTGGCCAAAAACTCGATTTTAAAAGTGCCTAAAAATCGACCCCCGAAAGGCTCTAACTCCGAAAATGTTGCACCTATGGGACTTTTGTTAGCGGGAGGTGATCAGGGACATCAAGTAGAGCAAAAAACAGGTGGATTCACTACAAACGGTCCAGTCGTTCTAAAGTTACAGGGAGTCAAATGTGAAAATTCAAAAAAAAGTCGTAACATCTCTTCGGTCAATTTAAAAAAAATTAGACATTTTTTTTTGGCGGGAGGAGAAAGGGGACATTAAGAAGAGCAAAACACAGTTGGATTCACTCTAATCGGTGCACTCGTTTTAAAGTTAGGTACAGGCGGTCAAACTTGAAAATTGAAAAAAAGTCGTACTACCCCCACCCTTTAGACAAGTTCAAGAAAATTTAGGAAATATTTCTTTGCTATTTTTGATTGGAAGGCACGTCTGAAATTCCCTAAGAATGTAACAAACTCAATTCGAATGAAATTAACGCTTAAAGTTTTTTTTTCTAAATTATCGATAAACTCGATTTAAAAGTGCCTAAAAATTGGCCACCGAAGAGAAATTGCAAATAAGAGCAAAAAAAAACAGGTAGATACACTCCAAACGGTCCACTCGTCCTAAAGGTACAGGAAGTCCAAGTTGAAAATTGAGAAAAAAGTCGTAACATCCCCCCATGCTTTGGTCAATTTAAAAAAAAATTGGGACTTTTTGTGGTACTTTTCATCGGAATGGCACGTCTGCAATTCCCGAAGAATGTAAAACTCAATTCGAATGAAAATTAAGCTTAAAGTAGTTTTTTTTTTAAATTAACCAAAAGTTCGATTTTAAAAGTGCCTAAAAATCGCCCACCGAAGGGTCGTCTCTCCGAAAATGATTCATCTACGGGACTTGTATTCGCGGGAGGTAAAAAAGGACATCAAGAAGAGCAAAAAGCAGGTGACTTCACTCCCATCGGTGGACTCGTTCTAAAGTTACAAGCGGTCAAACTTGAAAATTGAGAAAAAAAGTCGTTATAGCCCCCTCCCCTTAGGTCAAGTTCAAAAAAAATTCAGAATTTTTTTTGTGTTGTTGATAAGAATGACACGTCTGCAATTCACTAAGAACGTAACATATTCAATCCTAATTATATTAACACTGAAAGTAATTTTTTTTTAAAAATTGGCCAAAAACTCGATTTTAAAAGATGACATCAAGAAGAACAAAAAACAATTAGATTCACTCCCATCGGTCCACTCGTTTTAATGTTACAGTCGGTCAAACTTGAAAAGTCATTCTAGCCCCCCCCCCCCCCCCTATTTGGTCAAGTTCAAATAAATTTCAGAATTTTTTTTTGCTATTTTTGATGGGAATGGCGCGTCTACAATTCACTAAGAACGTAACAAACTCACTTTTAACGAAATTAACCCGTAAAGTAATTTTTCAAAAAATTGACCAAAAACTCGATGTTATAAGTGCCTAAAAATCGTCCACCGAAGGGGTCTGATTTTTAAGATTTAAAATCGAACCATCTATTAAGAACCTTTTGACGAATTGCAACTTTTTTAATTTTGCCCCATTTTTCGTTTTTATTTAGTTTTAAATCCCTTTTTGCCTCACACTCCTTTTTAGCCTTCTTCTGCAATTTTTAACGCATTTACCTTTTCTCTATATTGTTCTTTTCCAAGATCTTATTATTTTTCCTTTCTTGGTTTTTCATACATCTTTTCACCGTTTACATATCTGTTATTTTATATTTATTCATCAAGCTCCACTTCTTTTAATTTTCGCACTGCTTTTGACCTGCATTGTTCTTTGTATGATTAATTTGTATTGTTTTACTCCGTGATATTTTCCATATTTATAAGACATTTGCTTCATTTACTATTTTTTTAAATAGTCATTTTACGTTTTCTATAATTTGAAGAAATTTTATTGAATCATTTTTCAACCACTTTCCTTTTGATATTTTTCTATTATTTCTACTCACTTTCTTTTCCCAATTACATTCTGTAATATTTTCTGTTTTTTTTTTAATAATTGTGGCTCAATTGCTCCCCTTTTTAATTCCCAAATCTTTGATCATTTTGTCTCATAATAATTTTCTGCCAATAAAGTTCCATTCTTCGTTTTTGTTTTTTTTTATTAAATTTCTTTGCGCTACACGGTTTACGTCTATTCTTCCATTCGCAAAATTTTTACTTCTTTCTATTTTAGATCATTTACTATTTTTTCTATTACTTCTTATTTGTTTTCTTTGAATAAATTTCTGCTATTCTTTAAATTTTTAAATTTTAGCTCATCTGGTTTTTCTCTCAATTGCCGTTTTTTTATGTTCTTAAATTTAATTGGCTCTCTTTCGGTTTTTCAAGCACCTATTCAGCATTTGTAATATCCATAATTTTTTCTTTACTTTTATATTCTCCACTTTTTTTCATACTCCCTTTGACCTACTTTTTCTCCTTTTCCTAAATTTAATATTTTTTCTTAATTTCCCTTTCTGTTTTCAGTGTAAATTGGTGTGCTACCTGTCCTACTTGACAATATTTACCAGATATTCTTCTAATTTATTTCATATTAATTGTGAAATTTCTAGACTGCTTTATTTAACAATTTTTCCATATATAACAGTTTATGTTCTATTTTTTTTTTGTCATTTTGTAAAGTTTTATTTTGTTGTTTATTCAAATGTTCTGGTTAGTATTCTTTGTATATTTATTTTTTATTTTTCTATTTTGTTATTTTGCAAGTTTTTATATTATTTCCTGATTTTTAGTATCGGATTATTTCTTATAGAGCTTTACGAGACCGAGACGGAGACCGAGACTTACATACTCTCTGTGTCGGTCTCAAATTTATAATTGAGTCTCGGTCTCGGTCTTGGTCTTGTAGTAGCAACTCGAGTCTCGGTCTCGAAAAAAAGGTAGTATCTCAAAAAATCTTATTATGTTTGAATTGCACATTCAATTTTCTTCTGAACTATTGAGTTATAACGCACAGTTTTGTGCAGAGAAATGTCCTTTTTTGTGTATAAATGTTTACTTAAAATCCAAATTTTTAATTATTGAGGGTTCCAATTTCCAATGCAGAATCAGGTTAGTTCAGAATAGTTTAATGTAAAACTGCATTAGACCTGCCCGTAGGTTGCCACTGACGCTACAAAACATATTTTTTATAAAAAATATTCCTCCTCTCTTTGCTATCGACACATCTACCAAATTTAATTGAAAATATGGAAACATTTCAAACCAGGTTTTAAATTATGAATTCGAATATGCATGTCGAAAAAGTGCACACAAAAATCCTATTTTTTTAGCTTTATTTTGTGGTAGAATGAAGTAAGTTAAATCAACTTAAAAATTACCCTGTATAGAAATAATACAATACTTTTGCAAACACAAAAATTTTATCATATTATTGTTAATTGGCAGACTAGTCACACTCAGGAATCCATAGAACTTATTTATGATAGTTTATAGTTATTTATAAATATAAAGGGCGGAAGGTAACACTTTACATTTGTATTTGTCGTTGGTTCTTGCTCGCTTTGAGCCGACTTCATTCGTGATGAAACTACTTTGTAAGCAAACAAAATCTCGTTTTTCTATAAAATGAGGAAAATACAAAACTCAGGTAAGTATGTACTAGAGTACTTCTCTAGTACGTACTTAAAGTGTCTTTTCGTACTAAGAATAACTATATGCAACGCACTATTATAATACCTTGCAAACGAATGATATTTTTCGAGGCCGAGACTCTCGAGAGTCTCGATTGGCAGTATCCGTCTCGGTCTCGGTTTCGCAGACCGAGACCGAGATCGAGACCTAGACAGCCTCGGTCTCGGTCTCGAAGTCGATATTAAAGTCTCGGTCTCGGTCTCGTACGAGACTTATCTCGTGGTCTCGTGAAGCTCTAACCAAGTTCCATTCAGCTGTGGCTCGGTATACATTGCCACCACAAAACGCAGTGTCAACAAGAGGATTACGGAACACAAGAGGACTTGTAGGCTGGAACAAACCAAAAGTCAGCAGTAGTAGAGCACGCTCTCTCCGAAGGTCACGACATCCTTTTCAACGAGGTGGATATCTTATATCAATCGCAGCGTTTCTATCTGAGACTAACGAGAGAGGCCATTGGAATTCAACAGGAAGGTGGAAATTACGTTTCTAAATGGAGACTGGAAGAGAGTTCTACCACAGTATAAAGAATAATACATTATATCAGTAACGTCAGTCGGTCGAAAAATTGAAACTCCCCTCCCCTTGCCCCGTCCGCCCGGCCGCCGGCGGTGCACCACCAAACCGGTTTTGGCTGGTTTTGGCAGTGCATCGTTTATACTTGAGCCGTATACAAGTCCCCTGTAACTACTCGGGAAAATTGCCGAGTGCAGGTGCGCGCGGCACGCTTTAGTTTTGGGAATATCAAAAGTGCCGACACGAACTGACGATACTGGTATAATGTATTATTCTTTATACTGTGGTTCTACGATATACTTCAAGAGCGCCGAAAGCCCGCGCCACCACAACCCCCACTTCAGTCCCTCCACTGCAGCGCGCCGGCGGGGGAATAAATACCACGGAGCTCACCACAATCGAATCAGTGAACGTCGGGAAGCACGGGAATCACTTCGCCCATTGCCTCATGGCCTTTGATAATGTCTGCCACAGCTGTAGACAAAACGTCAGGAAGAAATTCCATTGGACCGCGGTTCAAAACCCGGAAAACACTCTAGATTGTATGATTGCTTTACCTGTTTTTTCAACTGGATAAGTTTGCGGTCTATATGGAGGGGTTAATCTATGAATCATATTCATTTCCTTCAAAAAGTCTTCCTTTTTGTTATGAAGTCCTGATTGTCGTGAAGATTTGTAGAGTCGACAAACTCCTTATGTATTGGGCAATATCTCTAAATATTCATGGCCAGTAATAACTCATGGCTATTCTAGCAATAGTTTTAGAGATACCGAAATATCCAGCATTTTCCAGATCACGATTTTCTTCTAAAACACGTTTACGTGCAGATTTCGGAACACACAATTTCCATTGACCAGTCATTTCGTTTTCTTCCATTTCTATTAAATCCCAAAAATAACAATTAAACTGATACAACTTTTAACAATAATCAAGAAAGTTCCGAGGATTTGCTTTTACAGCTGTATACCACAACTTTATATCAAACACATGGTGTAATTTTCTCCAAATAACCCATTTCTTCTCCAAACTTTTTAGTACTTTTACCTATTATGTGCAAGTTGGATGCTGTACTTTGTCCATGGCTTTATTTACAGTTTATGCATAATAATCAATTAGATAATTCGATCATAACACGCGTTGTGTTTTGATCGTAAGTCGAAGTGACGTTAAAACAAAAAGTAGTTGAAATCTTCATGTTTCGTTTGCAGTTTCTAACATGGCGGTGTCTGCATGCATTTCTTATGGAGTGTATAATGAAAAAACAAAATAACGCAGCGTGAATAATGAATATTATTCAGGCTATTTCAGTGTAAAGGTTATAATACATCCTGTTGTGTGCTAACCTGACAAATGATGACAGTCTTATTGTACAGGGTGTTTCAAATTCGAGCCACATCATTGGAATTTCAGCAATGGTAAGAGATACAGGGTCGGTTAGATTGGGACAAAGTTGCGCAATTTGGAGTTCCATAATATGCCGTTTTAACATTTGAAAAATTCCAATTACTTCCGGAGATATTCGAAAAAACACTAAATTTTGAAAAATCGTTTTTATTTTGTTTTGAGCTTATTCGAAGAGATAATTCAAAATGATTGACATTTCGTCATTGCAACTTTTTTTGCCCTGTAAGATGGCATATTTAGTTACTTCCTGCGACGTTTCGTTTTTTGGGAACCATCATCAACTTTACTTTTTTAAATACGGACCCGGATTTTTTATTCACTATTTTGATCGCTCTTTTTAATCCATACAACAGGATATGCAACATGACATATTTTGCAATTACAGTTTAGCTAAAAATAGTTTTTTCTTTACATATACCTATTATCTCCTTTACTACATATTGTTACTAGGATGTCTAACTATCAAACAAAGCACTAACCAAAAAATCTCCTAAACAATTTCCTGGTTATTGAGAATTTCTTATTTGAGATTGTTATCAAGAATTTCTGAATTCTTGATAAAAAAAAATAAAAAAATATTGATATATAAATACATAACTTGCAACAAAAAAAATTCTCTAATAGATACTTTACAAAAAAAAAATACAATTAACCATGTAAGATAATAATATAGGTTTTTAAATTCTAATAATGATTCAATTAATGATTCAATCCTGTTTGGCTTTTCCTAGAACTCTAATGCATTAATTTATTTTTGAAAAGGGGCCGTGGTTTTGAGTACCATGGACACAGGTTAGGCGCACCGCCGCATAATGGAAGAGTTGTTACAAATTTGTTAAACGAATTCCTTCCCAACCAGTGGATTGGAAACCAAGTGGTTGTACTGTGGCCACAAAGAAATCCCGATCTTTCTCCTCCGGATTACTTTCTTTAAGGTTATTTGAAAAACTGCATATTCAAACACCCAACCAATGATTTCAATATTCTAAGGGAAAATTTAATAACGGAAGCAAAGGGTATACGAGCTAGAACAATTGAACGGTCAATTACCAGCAACTTGCTTAGAAGAACTCAAAAATGTAATGAGATGCAGGGAGAGTTATTCGAGTATTTACTTTAATTTTTTTATTTTTTTTGTTTAGTTTGGTTAGTTAGACATCCTAATAACAATAGGTAGTAAAGAAGATAATAGGCATATATATATAGAAAAAACGATTTTTAGCTAAACTGTAATTGCAAAATATGTAATTTTGCATATCATGTTGTTTTGATTAAAGAGAGCAATCAAGATAATGAATTAAAAGTCCAGGTTCGTATTTAAAAAAAATAAACTTGATGATGGTTACCAAAAACGCAACGTCGCAGGAAGAAACTAAATATGTCATCTTACAGGGCATCTTAACTGTCAATCATTTTGAATTATCTCTTCGAATAAGCTCAAAGCAAAATAAAAACTATATTTCAAAATTTTTGTATTTTTTCGGATATCTCCGGAAGTAATTGGAATTTTTCAAATGTTAAAACGGCATATTATTGATCGCCAAACTGCGCAACTTTGGCCCGATTGAACCGACGCTGTATCTCTTACCGTTGCTGAGATCCCAATGATGTAGCTCGAATTTGAAACACCCTGTACAGCGGTGGATAGTTCAGTAGATTCCGTTTTGTAACAATTTGTCAAAAAAATTGGAAAGCCGAAAGGATTCATTATTAATTATTAATTATAATTTGTAATATTATACTAATGAGATTATGATTTAT
Organism: Taphrorychus bicolor; assembly: GCA_951812265.1. Classification (NCBI taxonomy): domain Eukaryota; kingdom Metazoa; phylum Arthropoda; class Insecta; order Coleoptera; family Curculionidae; genus Taphrorychus; species Taphrorychus bicolor. The sequence goes on from OX638305.1 coordinate 21,849,773, forward strand.
TTTTATTTATTTTTTTGATAATAGCACAAAAAAAACGCTCAATCCACATCTCCGCGTTTCCGTCTACATGTGATATCCGACTTAGCATCATGACGACATGGTCACAGAAACATGGAGGCGACCAAAAAACGAGACAATTTTAGAGAAATTTCAGCAATTATTTACTACCCCCAATACTATTTATACACTAATAATGGTGAAAAGCTGCGCTGACACTTTTCTAAAATTGCAACCAAAAATACGGAATGATCATGGCTGAACTTAGCAATTGAGATGAGCCCTGAGCTCAGCGATTTTGCGAAAAAGAAAGAATAAATAGCGTTACAGAGCTTTAAGCGCAGTAGCTCTACAATCAAAGTTTTATGAATATGGAATGAAAGCCGGGTTCACCTAAACATGACTGGTATTTGAACTGGCCCACAAGAGAACCATGCAGTGACCAAGCATTAAGGTGCTCCTAAAATATATACAATCTCGAAGCTGGCTGTGATTTGCTAAAAGAAAGTGACTAAAAGTGTCATCTACCCCAACCTTTTCTGTCAGAAATTCTTAACCAACTTAGTGACTTTCTGTGGACAATTTCTGGTATTTCTGATAGAGAAGTTATTGTTATCATCTAGTAGTCGAAATTCGCTCAGAGTGAGGCTATAAAACATTCGCTTCAGTTCTTTCTTTTTAAGATCGCCGCCATCCCCCTCCGTCCCTGGTCGCACGCGCGCCTCTGTCCAGCTCCAACATTCCACAATGCCCGGTCCTCGCCTTCTGACGCGGATTGTACCGGCCCGGACCGCATTCCGCGCTTATACAAATGATCCTGATCGTACCCTGCGCCCTCTCCCCCCTGCCCTCTCGCGACCGGGCCCGCGCGGCTACCTGTCTTAACCGCGGCAACGATGCTGCATTGTTTTTTTGGCCGTCGCTAAGTTTTTGGCCTGCGGCGGCTTCCTTCATTTTTTTCTTCTTTCTTCATGGCTTGCTTGTTGTTGTTGTCTTGTTTAGTCCGGTAAAAATGGAATGAGACGCTGCTGTCCGCTGTGTACTACTACTGTACCTTTTCGCGATTTTAAATACCCGTTCGCCATCTGCTGAGGAAATTCTAAATTAATCTCAGCCAGACTATCATCAATTTGATTGGCTGCATCAATGAACCAATCAAAATTTGGAAAGTTTGACCATTATTAGTTTATAAACTGATCACTTGGCGCTGCGCTTTTAATTTGAATCGCCAATAGTCAATGGACTTCCTACGTGTACTTCTATTAGCGTTTTCTGGTGGCCGCCCTAGAGCAATCTGAGAGTATTCTCATCTTTATTTTCCCATTAAGAATAGCATTGAAATACTCTCAGGGCAGGCTAGAGTGGTCACCCGAAAACGCTGTTTGTGATCTCTTCTACCGTCGAAAATGTGTCCGATTTTTTTTTGGCGGGGAGCCACCCCCGTGGTGGAAAATCTTCTCAGCAAGACGCGGGGCAACCCCGCATTGCTGTTCGGAGTGTGGGATTCTTACCTACTAAATTACACCGTTTCTTGCTTGGGAATTCCGGGCCCGGGGTCTGCTGCCTGCAGTCTTCTCTGGACCACGCTCTTTTCTGTTTTCAACATATCTCATAGCTTCGCCTGCTCGGCTGGTTTGGCACGACATATCTTGCGGGACTCTGCATCTTGATATCATAGCTGATGCCGCTTCCAGGCTTGCCCTAATGCGGGATTAGGCCCGTACTGAACCAAAGCCCGCAGCAGGCCGCCCGGATGTGCTTCCTCGCGTCGTAATGTCTTCTCAGCTTTGACTCTCATGTCGCGCACTGTTTGTCATCGTAGATTAGCACGAATTTCTTTGTTATCTTCGTAAATGTTTTCAACAGCTTCTACCTTTGAGAGGTGAGCCTCCGCCGCGCACCCCCATTAAACCGATCCATGTGTTAGGATCGGACGCATGATGGTTTTCAGCAGCATGAGCTTCCCTCTCAGGGCTAGATGGCTTCTTCGATTGAGCAGGGGGTATAGTGAGGCCATAGACCCCTAGCTTTGGCAGCGGCGATCCTGACATGGGGAGCCCAAGTCAGCTCTTTATCCAAGTTTACCCCCAGATAAATGGCCGAGTCTTGCCACGGCACTTTAATGCCATCGATCGCAAGTTGATCCAGGATGGCATCGAGACGTATACCTGTCAGCATTGCCTGGCACTAGGTTGAATTAATCTTAATCCTCCAACGTACTAGCCATACCTGGAGGTCGTTTAAAGCTAGTTGCAACATCTTTTCTCCGATGCTTGGATAAAAGAGCCCTGTCATCAGCATAGAGTGCGAGCTTAGTCCTTGGTGTTCTAGGCGATAATACCGACCCTTGGGGGACACCTGCCTCTAACGCTCTGGGCGGCGACAGTGAGGATCCGACCTTTACAACTGTCTGATCTTTGAGGTAACTGTGGATGAGTTGGCAAATGTTGCCGACAAACCTAAGTCACTCAGCTTGTAGATCAGGCCTTCGTGCCAGACCCTATCGAACGCACGCTCTACGTCCAGCAGAACTAATCCAGAGGTGAATCTGGAGTTCCTGCCTTCCACAACGTTCTCCGTGGTTTTCAGGACCTGCAATTCTGCCGAATGCAGCCACCGAAAATAATATTGTTCGCACTCGTCAAAATCCCACTCGTCTTGGAGTCTCCTCAGAATAATACGCTCCACGACCTTCCCAGTCCCACACAGTAATGTGATGAGCCGGTAGTTTTGTCGAAATGCCTTATTCTTGCCCCGCTTGTTCAGCATTATCACCACTCCCTGTTTCCACCTCGATGAAAAGTTCCGGTGCCTCAGGGTTGGGTTCAGCACAGAGCTGAGGTAAGCTGCACCCTTCCTAGTTACGTCTTTTAGCACCTTGTTGGAAATACCGTCTCGCCCAGGATTCTTTCGTTCAACAAGGGCCCTCAGGATATCCCTGACTTCCCGGGAGTATCCGGATCCATCGTGCCCTGCCCATCCCTGGGGTTCTCTCTCCTCAGGTGCCGGACAGCTCTCTCAACTGCCAGGATGTGACGATCATCATCGTCAGGGTGATCATTTAGCCTACACTCTCTTTCGAGTGTTTGGCCAAATGCTTCCGCCTTATACACCATACCGTTTATGCTGTGCCGCAGTTGTACAATCAATCAATCAATCAATATGCTTTATTGTCGAAAACCGTAGTTTTGTTGACAAAGCTGTGAAAAAATAAAGTAAAAACTTAAAATATTAAAAGAATAAAAACATGGCTCAAAAAACATAATATTAAAACTGGAATAACAAAAGAAAGGACAAGTGAGTACTATAAATCTAAAATTGATCTTCATAAAATTCGTCCACGGTATAATAAGCTTTGCCCCTCAGCAGTCCAGACACCGCTGACTTAAAACCAGGCAGACCTCTGAACTCTTTAAGATTTTGAGGCAGATGATTAAACATCTTTAAGCCTTCAAAAATCAGGGAGTTTCTGGTCAATTCACTCCGGACAATCGGAAGCGGCAAGTCACGAGCGCGACGGTTGTTATGCTGTCCCCTTTGCACGGGGAAACAGGCTTGACATTTTTTAAATATCAAGCAAACCGTCTCTAAAATAAATAAACAGGGCAGCGTCAGTATCTTGTGTTTAACAAATAACGGCTTGCAGTGTTCACGTGATCCAGCCCCCGAAAGATATCTCAATGCTCTCTTCTGGAGAATAAATACCGATTGAAAGTGGCATTTGCTACAGAATCCCCAAAGGGCCAGGCCATATCTCAAATGGCTCTCCACCATTGCGAAATATACCGCTCTAGAGGCTTCCAGTCCAAGTTCGACAGACACAACCCTTACCGCATAGCATCCTCTTGAAACCCTTTCTTTCACCCCCCGAATATGGTCTTCGGTCGTCAATCAAAAGACCCAAAAATTTTACCGTTTCTTTGCTTTCAATACTGCAGCCATCTAGAGAAATACTCGAAATGTTGCACTTAAAGCTCAACACGTTGGTTTTAGTAATATTGAGACAGAGGCGATTCGACGAAGACCACTGCTTCAGTTTCACAATGTCATTTGACAGAATATCCTCAAGTATATCAGGTTGACTATGGGACCATAAGATGGTAGTATCGTCAGCAAAGACTGTAAAATGCCCCCGAATATCCAATAAAGTCAAATCGTTTATATATAAGAGAAACAGTAAAGGTCCCAAAACGGACCCTTGAGGAACACCATACAGCACTGGGAGTGCCCTCGAAACTCCAACCTCTGTCCTAACCATTTGACTCCTACCCGAGAGAAACGACTCAAACCATCCAAGAGTCACCCCCCGAAAACCATATGCCTTAAGCTTCTGCAGCAGTATTTGGTGTCTGACACAATCAAAAGCCTTTGAAAAGTAATTTCGTATATCGATTTTCTTTGGTTGCAATGTCTTTCCTTAGAACTTAGATCTCATCGTTCAGCTTAGTAATGGTCACATTTTTCTCGTCATTCAAATTCTCATACTTCTGTTGTGCTAAAAGAATCTGACCCCTAAGACTATGATTCAGTTGATTAACATTATCCAGATCCTTAAAAACCCGGCGTAGATCAGCATGTTCATCCAGCGACAGATTGGATATATAGTTCCTACATGCATCAGAGCAAACAATCTTATGATTCCCTAATTTTGAATGAGATCTGAAATTCCTTTCAAGGCAGCTGGGATGAAAAATGTCCAGGCAAACAATGCAACAGAAGTTAGCAAATAACTTATTTCCACAGCATTTAAATCTTTTAGAATCCATGGTGTCTCACATGAAATGCAAAAAGCCAATGTGTACAGTGTTTCTCTCGCACCTGAGGCTTTTTGCAGCCGCCAGAGGCCAAACGAGCCCAACTGTAGCTCGTTTAGCTTATCATCCCAGCATCGACTTCGGTGTTCACGCAGGGCTGTTTTCAATCGCTTACTACTTTCATTAAGCAGTCTGCGATTGTCCTCTGAGGGGCCTCTGCCGTACAATCTACGACGTCGTCTCTGTTTCTGAACGAGCTCTCGTATATGTTCGGGAGTCTCTCCAGACTGACCGCGTGGTTTTTGCACTTCGCCCCCAATTGTGGATAGATTTAGAGCCTCGAACGCTTGCACGGCACCCTCCAGCTAACCGTTTCCAGTTAGTATGCCTAGAGCGAGTAATTTTGATTTCGGCATTCGCTCCAAGGGTCAGTCTAATCGGACTGTGATCCGAGGTACTTTCATTCACCGTCACCAACTCTGGCCAGAGTCGGACGTTCTTCAACACCGCGATTTCAAGTACGTCCGGTCTTCGGCCCCCTTTGGTAGGCATGTCGGTTCGACGGGCCCCATTACACTGCGCCAGCAGCAATCGTCAAATGTGTCCGAATTCACAATAAATAATCTTTATATGATTGTCCTCCAGTTGACCAGACAGCCCAAATAACTTCTAATTCTAATTCGCATTAACTTCTAATAGTTACACTTTTGCCGACGTTGCTTTAGTCGTATTTTTGAAGGCTTTCTGACCTAGTAATATTTTAGGTGCAAATATTTTCACTTTTAACTACAATAATATTTACGAATTTTCGGCAGCAACGCCACCTTGCAGTTTTCTCTGTGATAAGTTTGTTCTTCGTTCAAAGTGGTATATTATTATAGGCCTCGAGTCCCACGTAACCAAATAACGTATGTCAGACGTATAAAAACGTCATTGACTGCATATAGAACGTCTTTCGATGACGTATAAATAATGTACCAAAACACCTAAATAGGTCCCACCATAATGACCGAGTACCACTTATTTGTGCCGACTTACCTGCGATGGTAATTCTCTCCCCTCTGGGCACTTTTTCCATAAAAAGTACTAGTGTACTTGAAAGAAACTTGCTTTTTTAGCTTTTCTAGGAATAGGCCGCTAGGTTAGAGTAATTAATAATTATTTTATGGTTGACAGACTACGTCGGAACTACGTCAAAACTTCTAAAGAAACGTACAAATGTATTTGGTTGCAAAATTTCAACCAGACGCGACGTTGCTTCTAGTCGTATAAGACAACTGCATATAAGTATAATTCTTCAACGTAAAAGCTTCAACGGACCGACTTCAACCCCGACTAATTCGCTACCATTAACGACCGACGTTGGATTAACGTTGTCTGAACCTCTAGCCACGACATTGTTTAAAAAGTCATTGAGCAACCATTTGGTCAGAAAACGGAAAAATGTTATTCGGGACACATGTTATTTAACACAAGTTAGTATGTTGGTAGCTTTTGAATTGGTAAGCCAGAAAAAACTTCTATTTTATTAGGACAAGCCCATATAGGTAGGTACTTATATAACTACAACTAACTACTACCAACTTCAGTACCTACCTGAAATGACTTATAACACCATTAAAAAGTTGTTTAAAGAATATAGCCGGTTCTGTGTAAATTTTGACGCACCAAATCATCCGCACCCTTCTTATTCAAGTCTAATGAACCTTTTCAAAAACTCAGACACGTTTTAAATTTGAAAACCAACCTATAAATTGTTTGTTGTTGGGCTGGCCCTCGGCGTTAAGTAATTAATGTTCCAGCTCTTCTTAGAATTACGAGGGATTTACAAATTACAAATTATCCCGATCGTCCGTTCTTCTCGGCCCGTGGCTACCTGTCTTAACCGTGGCGATGCTATAAGTTGTTTTTTGGTTGTCATTAAGTTTTTAGCCTCGGGTGATTGCCTTCATTTTTCTTGACCTGGCTCGGTGTAGTCCGGTAGGTAGGTGATATCGAACGAAATTATTTTATATATCTTTGTCCCCAGCTCTACAATAATATGGTCATCATAATATATCAGGTTGTCAATACATAATAAGGACTGAAATACCCTTTAAATTAAAACAGGTGCACATGTCTGCAAACACATTTCTGCAAATTTTCTTCTTTTTCCCCAATGTGGGGAAAGAAAGCAAAGTAATTTAGAAGTATAAAATAGGTTATTAAGATATAATTATTTTTAAGACTTATAGCCCAATAAAAAAAATATGGACTTATTTAAGGTAAAAATTGGTGGTGTAGAGGTCGATTTTCCTTCATCATGCCTTTTATTCGACCTAAAAGTAACATCTATTTAATGTGAAACAAAGAAAAAAGATGCGATTTGCTTTGTTGAAACGTAAAAGAAAAAGGAAAATGAATAACCTGTACTCTTGGAATGTTTCATCAGACCAATCAATGACCGGAATAATATATAGAACAGCATAACATCGGTGGTACATCCATGTTATTGCATATTTAATCTAGTCGTATGAGGCTTATCAGATCTCAATTTCGCCGGCCAAAAAAAAATCTGTAAAATGTAACTGTAGTAGGTACCTTCAGTAAAGTCAAGCGCTTTAAAATTAATATATTTTAACAAAATTTTGAGTGAATTTTGTGTCAGCCAAAGCTAACTTTTTGTTACTGTTTTTGTTATAAAAGGACATATTTTACCTGAAATAGTCATCGAATCTTGCAATAAAAAAATAAAAAGATTACATCTCTTAAAACAAAATAATCAATTAACAAAATGGCTCTTTAAATTCTTCAAACTTCAAAGTTAAGATGTCTGTTACTGCGGACCTAAAGGCCTTTTAGTAATTCTTATCATTATGGTCGCATACAATCACAGATTTTAACCACCGGGATAACCCACACGGGATTTCTATAAATTTTAAATTTCCCTGTTAGTCAAGGTTAAATTTAGGTCAAAAACTTTAAAATTTGAAACCGAATCTAAATAAATGGCTGTGTTTATAGAGAGCCGAGATATTTATACCGAGAACTATAGCCATTTTGATTTGCATTTTGTCTAGAATAGAAGAATAGAATTTAATTCATTATGATGCAACATATATTTACTATTACTAGTTATTTCTCGCAGTAAAACAGACTCTTCAATAAAAATCAACTAGCTTTACTTAAAAATAAAGACACGACAATCTTAAAAAAAACGTGTTTTGCAAAAAAATCAGACATTTTGGGGCGTCATAAGAGGGAAATTTGGAGGGAGCAAAGGGGGTTCATAAGAGAGAGATTGAGAGAGAAAAGGGGAGTCATACGAGAAATTTGCTCTTCTGTTTTATATTGGGCAGAAATATCACCTCAAGTTATACATCAAATACTCAAATACTCTCTTGAACCTCAGTCTGATTGCATTTTTAATTTTTTTTCTTCAGAAATTTGACGCTGCTTTATGTTTTTTACCACTCTGCAGTATTGCGTAATATGGCGAAATGTTTATGGTTTTCGAAAACCTTTTGGAACCCTTCGGTCGGAATTAGCACTTTGTTGTTTCGCCCTTCACGATGGTACGCATTAAGGAAGCCATGGACTAGGAATGTTCACAAGATGTTGCCAAGTTGTTCCAACACTGCCTAACCGCTACATATTTTCAATGGAAGGAAGATAGCTATGGGAAACCCCTTAGTTCAGTAATAACCAACTATTTTATGGAAATTTTCGAGGCCAAGGCGTTGGCAACGGCAAATAAGAGCTTAAAGTGCTGGTTCCAATACGTGGACGATACCTTTGTTATTTGGAGCCATGGCGAGGTTGAACTTCAAAACTTCCTCTTACACCTCAACCCTCTCAACCCAAAAATTCAATTCTCTATGGAGATAGGAAAGGAAGGACGTCTTTTTTGATGTGTTAGTATCAAGGAGGCCGAATGAGAATCTTGCGCACACCGTTTATAGAAAACCAACACACACTGACCTATACCTCAATAACGGATTAAATCATCATCCCAGACAGGAAAGAGGGAGTCATAAAGACTCTGTCTGTGAGAGAGTCCTGCGAGATGGACCAGTCTACCGCAAAGTAGCAGACGGCAGGCTACTGGAAAAGCACAGTGTTAAAACAGTCTTTAAACCCATTCGTAGAGACCGCAGAGATCCCCTATCGGCACCCGGAGTTTACCAAGTTCCATGCAGCTGTGGCTCGATATACATTGGCACCACAAAACGCAGTGTCAACACGAAGATTACGGAACACGAGAGGAGTTGCAGGCTGGGACAAACACAAAAGTCAGCAGTAGCAGAGCACTCTCTCTCTCCGAAAGTCACGACATCCTTTTCAACGAGGTGCATATCTTATATCAATCGCAGAATTTCTATCCGAGACTAACGAAAGAGGCCATTGAGATCTTTAAACACGACAACAATTTCAAGCGGAAGGAGGAAATTACGTATCTAACTCTACGACATACTTTAAGTGCGCCGAAACTCCGCGCCACAACTACCCCCACCCTAGTCCCTCCACTGCAGCGCGACGGCGCGCGGCGTGGGAATATATACCACGGAGCTCACCACAGTTGAATCAGTCAACGTCGGGAAGCAGGGGAGATCACTTAACGTCAGGAAGAAATTCCATATTGGACCACGGCTTCAAAGCCCGGAAAACATTTGAGACACAGCATTTTAGGCACAACATGGCCTACTAAGTTTGTATTAGAAATAACAATTCCTTTAAATGAATTATTTCAGATTCTTAAAGTTTTACAAATATTTGTTCTAGACTTCTTGTCAATCAACTTATTAAGAGGTCTTTTCATTATGATATTAAAACAAATAGAAACATTTACTTCAAATTTGAGTCCTGTGTTTCAGATTTGAGTAAAGGGATATGGAATTAAATATTCCGAAATTTATCCAGTTTTTTCTCCCATTTCAGCCTCTGGTTACTAAGGCTAAACCATTCCCCTATATTTTTCTCCACGTCATGTAATGTGGATTGGGTTTGTAATATTACTATTCCTGGCATGTTTTACCTACGACTTACATTATAGCATTTAAAAGTTTCAATATTATGTAATAGTTACGTAAATCGGATGTAAAATTAACAAAGTAAAATGTGACTTTAAATTTATGTAAATTTTACGTAAATGTCGCAGGAGTGTTTACCAGGTAAAGCTTAGGATTACCTACGTAAAATCTATGTTAAAATAGGGATAACACTTGTTGAAATAAGTGGCTTTAAAACTCTCTACGTAAATTCAGCCGCATTTAGGCATTTAGGCATTATTATGGGGATGAAAATAGCTCCAGTTCAGGAAGTGGAATATAAGACTGTTCAGTAGAAAAAGTCATCCAATTGGCTAAAGTAAAATGTTAAGTTAAAGGTCAGTTTGGAGCTTTCAAAACTTTGTGATTCTAGTCGTAATAGAATTAGTTTTTGGCCAGTTTAAATACTATTCCTTAAGCTTGTCCTCTCTGATACAGATAGATACCATAAACGCGACGTTAGCACCTACTTAACTGGTTATCTTAACAGCATAATAATATTAATTGTCCAGTTGTGGGAAGAAAATCTAATTGTGTAACCCTGCATTAATTATTCCATTCAAGACCGAAACAACAAACAAAATGCAAATGTTTTATTCCTTCTGAGGGATTGGCTTTGGATTAGATTGGTGTTGCAATATTACATGTTAATCAAGAAGTCAGCCGTGTCAAGCGGTTATAATTAATGCTAAATTACTGTCCATTAATCTGATCTGATCATTTTAGTGAATTGGGTAATATTATAACTAACTTACCATTACCCAAAAAAAGACTACCTACCTATATACTCTTTATTTCTTTGAAACAATCAAAAGATGTCTCGAGGGAAAGCATATTAATAATCGAGATAGTGAATCTCAGTGACCATCACAACAAAAACATTCCATAATTCGAAGGGTGAACTTCTACCTGCGCCATAAAAAATAGACCAAAGTAAATGACGAATTGGCCTGTTCTCCCGGTGTTACACTCATTGTGCTCCGGGGGCAGACCATCTGTTAGTCTGAGAGGTTTTATGACTAAGGCCGTCTAGAGGTTGCCCTGTCGGGATACTGAAACGTTTAAAATGAATAACAAATCGTAACCATTACCGGAGTTTACGACCTAAAGCTAAAGTTGCGCAAATGTAAGTTTTTGCCTACCTTGCAAGGTACCAGCTGGACTTGAAGGCCAGACCGTGGACATAATAAAGGAGTCCATCAAAAGGGGCTTTAAATCATTCATCCTTTTTCTTAGCCTATTCAAGAGAATTAGTGTTACACATGCAGACTTCTAGGGGACTTCGTATTGTCTTTAGCGTGTCAAGAATTGTCAATTGTTGCACTTTTTTGCAAGGGGATGATTTGCAAAGGGTTGACATACAAAGGAGGATTTTTTCTCAGGAAAGTTATAATTAGGAATTTTCATTAGGAAGTTCAACGACCTGTCAAAATCCCGTTTTTTACCAACGTTGTTTACCATTCCTTCTTATGAAGTTTTGTACGATGTCAATCGAGTTTTTTCAACTGTGTATACGTTTTTAGATTAGATCCAATAAAAGATCGAAACGTTGGTAATTTCGAAAGTGTGAAGTGCATTTTTCAAGTCCTACACCCGCAATACTTTCTACCCCCATATTTAATATTATTTGTATCACCAATTAATAATTTTACTGCACGAATAATATTGAACATTTTTCAAACCACGTAAATTGCCATCATTTTGTGGCAGGTTCATTGTGGTAGTCAGGGGAAACAGGAACAAAGTAGGCCCTTTTCCATTGCCTGTTATTCTAGTAGTAGTAGTGGTAGTAAACATTGGGGGGGGGGGGGCGAAGCGTTGCGACTAGACCTTAAGAGCCCTCTTCACTGTCCCCCGCTCTACCCATCCGTAGGCCGCCATGGCCCTCATTCCCTCCACGAGTCGACCCGTCCCGATCTAATGAAGGAGAGTATCCCGTCCTCTTCTCGGAGTCAGAAGCTCCTCTCGATGGAGGAAGGCGGCTTCTAGTGTCCTGTCGCGCCCACCTATAGCACACTCTCCGAAAGTGGAACAGGGGGGGGTGGACGATTACCCCCCCCCCCCCTGTTCCACAGTGGGCGCAGAGTGGACTGTCCACCATTCCTAGGAGGTAGATGTGTCTGTTTAGTGTGCAGTAGCGAGTGAGGATTCCTATAAGGTCTCTAGCGGCACTGTCGACTCCTCTCACGTAGCCACGAGGACTTGGATCTATCCGGGTAAGGGTAGATTTCCTTTGTCTGTCTACATATTCCTGACTGTGTCCAGTTTGTCCTTGTACTCTCCCAGGTCTACTCATTTAGAGTGTGAGAGACATACCTATTGCTTACTCCTAGACATGGTTCCGGTCAAGTAAAGCACGTCTCGGAACCACGCTTGGCGGATTCATTGGCGCGCTTGTTATTTCAATGCCCCTATATCCAGGAACCCATCCCAGAGTTACGCTTTTTGTTTCTGCCAGTGATTGTAAAACATCCTTACAGTCACGAGCTTTGAACTTGCCCTGTTCCTGCAGACAGCTCGCAGGGCCGCCTATTGGAGTAGATAAAGATGTGCTGTTCTGCTTCTTGTTTGACTTCTGGTCGCGTGGCCACTTCAAGTATTGCAAACACCTCCGCCTGGAAAATCATTGTGTAGCTTCCCAACGGAGAGCTCTCGCTCTCTTCATGGCCTGCTTTGTACATTCCGGCTCCTGTCGTCTTTAAGTCCGCCGTTCTTGATCCGTTTGTACGCCGTATCCGATTATTCTCAGAAGGTTGCTGAAACAGCTCTTTTTTTAATTCTGTTGTTGGGATCTTCATCCCAAATGCCTGTTTTAGCCAGTCGCAATGGCGCCCCTCCTGTGACAAGACAGTTGGGATGTCCCTCTGGATAAGGCTAGCGATCTGCGTGTGACCGCTTCCCATGACTGTTTCCTTTCACCGGTCTCAGCAATCCATCCTCCTGCAGAAAGCCATCGCCTGCCTCTTCATCTAGATTGAAAGCTCTGGCAGACCCAGTAAGGCATTGAGAGCTGCTCTCAGACTTTTTTCTGCATTCTAGCCAACAGTTTTCTACATTCTAGCCAACATCAACGCATAGCAGGTTCTGTCCACCGCTGGCCACCATACCACGGACTCATAGGATATACTCAGTCTGATTTCTGCAGTGTATTGCCAATGCAGGACGTGTAGCTTTAGACCCCACCTCCTACCCACTGCCTTGCGCATACTATACCAGTGTTGTTGCCTTATTGCATGCCTTATCTACGTAACTTTTCCAGGTCACCCCGCTGTCGATGATTACCCCCAGGTACTAAACCTCATGCTTTAGCAGCGGAGGTTCCGCCTACAGCGTGGGTGACTGAAATCTTGTAGTTTTCCTCCTTTTGGTGTAGAGCACACGCTTTGTCTTACCAGAATTGACTGACAGTCCCGTCTCGGCACACCATTGTTTTATTATTCTGCATATCCTTTGCGTTCGATCACAAACGCTGCATCTGCATACGCCTGCGCACTGAACCCGTCGACCTGTAGTCTCTCCAAAAGACCGTCCTTTAAGAGACACCATAGTCGAGGTGATAAGCAGCTGCCTTGTGAGCAGCCACCCTCGACCTCGATTGACCTCCGGTAATCTCCCAGAAGCTGTCATCCTACACTTGCGGGCCCTAAGGACCTCGCAGATGTTGTTTGTTCTGGCTTTGTCCAATGCTCCCTCAATAGCGAAAAAGAGTGCCAGCAGAGTATGCCTTCTCTATTTTATGCACTACAGAGTGGAGGGCCGTGTCGGTTGACTTCCCTTTACTCTAGGCATGTTAATCTTTGTTTTTTTATGTAGTCTTCCCAGAATTACCTGTGTAATGTACCTATGGACTACTTGTTTTATCGTTTTTATTAGAAATTATGTCAAACTAATGGGTCGCAACAGTTTAGTGACATTGTAGTCACTTTTCCCAGCTTTTGGAATAAAGACGGTGTTCGCGGAAATCCACACCTTAAGATCCTATTTCCGAGTCACGCTCGCCCCGAATACTCTATTCAGCGACAGGAATACCTTGTCCAGTTCTTCCTGCAGCATTGTTGGAAATAAAATAAATGGACTGAATTCGCCCACCGCCCATCTAATGCCTTCGTCGGTAACTACTTTCCTTATATCCAGCCCTCGCGGTAGTGTTGAGTATCCTTGTAACCAGCCCTGGAGGACATTTTTGCCAGGGAAGAGGATCTGCAGGAGAATCTTTAGTCCTCCCGTCCATGTTCCGCCCTGTTTTTTCATTGAACCTATTTGGCTTCCTCTTTCTGAGCTCAGCAATTTGGCGAGCTTGCCGATTCCGTAAAGGAGTCCATCTCTCCGCAGAATTTCCGCCATCTCGCTTTTTTGCTTCACCTTAACTCTTCTTTGAATTCTCCGCGGGTTTCGTTGAATCCATCCCACTCCTGCGCACCCTTTTTAGCAGCTCGCTGGAAGGCCCTTCTGGGGTCTAACTTAAGATCCTCCAGCCTGCCATTCCACCACGGAACTCTACTGCGAGCACCCTGCTTCCTAAGTGGGCACGACTCTTCAAAGGATTGATCAGTGGACTCGTTGAACCTTTCTACGTCGTTATCTATTTCCTCTGTCAAGAGCAACCCCCGCGCCGGTCGTTGCAACCCATGGCCTGACCCAAAAGCTCATAGAACTTTATCCAGTCTTTGGTTATCGGGTTCCTTTTCGGCGCTGTATCTGTCCAGTCTCCAGACTCGATTTTAAATCTTATTATCCTCCAGTTTATTATTTTCTCGGCCATCGTTTTGTGGCAGGTTTATTGTGGTAGTCAGGGTAAACAGGGATAAAGTAGGCTATTATTCTAACTCCTAATCATAAAAAACAGTTAATCGATCTGTCCAAGCACAGAAGGGAATGATGAATTAAAATAATAGCTCTATCAGCTTTAAGATGGGAGGACTTACCTAAATCTTAATTGTAACCTAAAACTTGAAAGTGTGCTCCAAATATTTTTTAAAAAATGTAGGTGATTTTAGAAACTGCGATATTCATTTTCTTCTTTGCTGTAGAAATAGCAGCAAAATTAACTAATAATTTAAACCCTGGTTAATTGCGAATGGCACATGACAGGCCCGTTAAATTAATGTCAAAATTTTTAGGCAGAAAAAAAAGTTAAGAGTGGTTGATGAAAAAATGGATAAAAAGGAAGAAGTAAAGAAAAAAGTATATATACTCAGTATGAATTAACAAGAGTTTAAAGAAAATTGTTTATTTTCCAATATTCCAAGTACGGTCTTTACTAATGTATGCAACAAGAGAATGGGGAAACTAAAGTATGCGTGAATTCAGAAACAGACAAAAAGACGACGGCGATGTTGTGTTGTGTAGATAGGGGGGGGGGGGGGTGTTCATGTTGAAAAGGTGAAATGTCAGAAGAAAACAAATAAATAAGAATCAGAATTGTAAATACATAATATGCACATTAAATGACATAAAATATTTAGAAGATAAATTAAATATGTCATTCACATGCTGAGCATATTTGGAGAAATGTAAAAATATGAAAAGTTGTTCATATGAAAGAAGCATCAGCGCTATATTCCGAAAGTCATATACTTTTTAAGTTATAGTATACAGGGTGATTCACGGTAATGGTACCTTAGACGTATCTAGAGAACGGCTTCACACATTTATTTCAAGTTTTGTGTGTGGCCACAAATGCGTCCAAACTCTATTTCTAAAATATTTTCACCTTTGCGCTGTTGCCGGTTCAGCTGAAAAAGAGTACCACCTTTAGTTTTTTAATTGGATTACCATGTACTAAAGGTTATTTTCGGATTCTCCATAGATTTCTTTATGATACCACTTTAACATTCCTATTCCTATCTCACACCGTTTCGCAGATATTTAATAATTTCATGTTTTCATACTCAAAAATAGGACTCACAATAATAATGAAAATCTCACGACCCGAAAGATTTAACGATATGAGTGCGGGGACTTCGTTAGCCAGAACTATGTGTATGACTAGCATATGGGCAGTTAGTGACGAAAACCTACAGGGCGGGCCACAAGTAACTTTCATTCGTCGGAAAAGAAAAATTGTCAAAAGTTTGTTTTTTCAAAACAACCACCTATGGATTGTTCTTCGCATAGAAAGATCATTCAATTTGTGAAGTAGTTTTTGTCTTATAAATATTTATTTCTTCAAATGCGCATTTCCGTATTCCATTTTAATTCAACATTAGTGGCGCGGGTATCTAATTGAAGTTACTGGTTGTAAAATTCTAATAGAACAGATATTTTAACATCTGTCACAGCGTTGTCATATATTCAGTGTTTTTGAATTTGGTTTTCTTTGTGCACTGATTAACCTGTTGTTTCTGCACACGGAGAGAGATAATGATTATTCCGTTATTATGAATTTATTAATAATCCATGGACAATGTAACAAGATTATCAACCGAACATGCAGGAAATTCAACTAAACTTATCTAGAGCTACTACCTATCAATAAAAGGAAATTTAAATTTAACAGCACTTATTAAAATAAAATCTAAAATAATTCAAACGGTACAATCAAATAATATATAATATCTATAATAAATGTTCAAATTGATCTCCATTGACTTCCAACCATCTAAGTAATCGAGTATTAACACCATCTGTTACAGCTCGCCTAATTTCCATAGGATCTAAATCTCGAAAAGCTTGTTCCACTCGATTTTGTAGTTCTTCTCTAGTGTTTACTGGAGTTTTGTAAAGAATGTATTTGAAAAAACGAACTTTTGACAATTTTTTCTTCTCACGAATGAAAGTTAATTGTGGCCCGCCCTGTATGTTTTCGTCACTAACTGCCCATATGCTAGTCATGCACATAGTTCTGGCTAACAAAGTCTCCGCACTCACATCGTTAAATCTTTCCGGTCGTCAGATTTTCATTATTATTGTGAGTTCTATTTTTAAATATGAAAGCATGAAATTATTAAATATCTGCGAAATGGTGTGAGATAGGTATAGGAATGTTAAAGTGATATCATAAAGAAATCTATCAGGAATCCTAAAATTACTTTTAATGCATGGTAATCCAAATAAAAAACGAAAGTTGGTAGTCTTTTTCAGCTGAACCGGCAACAGCGCAAAAGTGTAAATATTTAAAAAATAGAGTTTGGAAGTATTTATGGCCACACACAAAACTTGAAATAAACAGGTGACGCCGTTCTCCAGATACGTCTAAGGTACCATCACCGCGAATCACCCTGTATATATAAAATACCTTTACTTGCTATGTGGGTATGATTGTAAAGACTTTCTGTACGCTGCAACTCTGAAACTTTCCAGATGGCGAATACTTGTTTGTCGAACCAGACAGCAAGCTCTCTAAATACGCCCCGAAAAGTTGGAGGTCGTCCCATAGCCATGGACTCGACGCGAACGGACGTCCTGCCTTGGCTTTTTACTTCAGGGTCCAGTTTTACGTGGACAGTCCCCTGCTCCTCCGAGACGAGACGACCAGACACCATTACTATCTGCAGCTGCGGCTCAACGCGGCCTCCGGGGCTTCCGGAGAACATGCAGCCCGGTTGGCGGGGTTGGCCCTTCAGGCCGATTTGGGCGATTTTAATGAGAATTCTAGGTATAATGAAAACTGTGGGTAGTTAGCTGCTTAAATATTTAACACATTTAACGCAGTTATAGACCAGAAGATTACGTTCCACCGAACATGCGAGGACCAGCTGCGCTACGGACTATCGAGACAGCCCATAGATCGCACCAATTGTTATCCCAGTCCGAAGCAAGGTCAAAGTACATTGCTGAGGTTTGCCAGCTACAGGAGCCGGTTAATGCACATGTATTTAGGTACGGAATGATTCCTTTAACGTATGGACAATTCTATTTTAACATATCGTCTATAACTCAGGTTAAAAGCATCAAAATCCGAACCTCTTCCGGGTTCCCTTCTTTTGGCGGTGTGCGCCAAAGGGTTGAGGGTTTGCCCCGAAAATAACCCCCCCTCCATTTTCTTATGGAGTAGTATAAGTAAGCTCAGCTTCGAAAGGAAGAAATTCGAAATCAGAACCGGTCATGAAAAACTCACCTTGTACACATCCAGTGACGAGAAGAGCAGATTGCTGTTGGCGCTCTGCAAGGCAACCCATCAGTTCAGTATGGCGATGGCGCCCAGATTGAACGAAGCCAGAAAGGAGGAGGAGGAGAGACAGAGATGGGGTTGCGATCAGCGTGTGTCTGTTATCAGTTCGACTTCGTCGAATACTACGTCTGGAATAGTCAGTGATCGGGTAAGTGTGTCTCAGACTTTGTATTTCTAGATGCCAATATGCCAAGCTGACGGTCTCTGTGCTCAGCACAAATAGACGAATTTTTATTCCTAGTGACATAATCTACTATTATGTATCTCTCAAATTAGAAGTAAAAAACATTGTATTTCGTTTAAGGTACATTCAGAAGATGAATTGGAAATCATGATTACCAGTCCCCCAGCGCCGAGCACCGAGAGCCTGGCTCTAGCTCACCTGCTGGACAGTGCCCCAGCTAGCAGCCGGACTTCGGCGGCCTCGGCCGCGGCAGCACTCACCTCCCTCTCCATTATGGAGGACGAGGAGGACACGCCCATACAGACTACAAGCGAGAGCTCCGGAAAAACCGCTAGCAGCGTCAAATGCGCCGGATCGCAGTGTAGCTCCTCTTGTAGTACCGTGGTCGTTACGCCTGCCAGCCAAACAAGTAAGTGTTACCTACATTGTTATTCTATGGGGTGTTCAGGATAAAACGTCATCTAGTTGGCTATGATTTTTTGATATAAAAAAAAGAGAGATATAGGGGCACTTGGTAACGTAATCCGCCATCAACTATTGGTCATTGGCTCTGCCCAATCAGCCTTGAGTGCTTTAACCTTACATATTACTTGTCATCTTGTTCTTGCTTTTTAGATTTTCGCTTTCTCTTTTTTTTCCACATTTTTCTAAACTGTAGTTTTGCCAAGAAAGTTTTTGCTAAAAGCAAAAATATAATTTTAATCGTTTTTTTTTTCAAAAACCATTAATTTACATTTTCTTAATAATTTTTATACAATTTTAGCCCTGACCTTCACCGTACGTTTTTCCACAACTGCAAATTTGTATTTTTGAACGCTTTACATCATTTATAAGCGATTTTTGCTTGATCCAAAATGTTCTGCCTGTAATTTTATAGTTTTGCAAAATAAATTGGTAAAGTCGCCATTTAATGCAAAACTTGACTGATACCCATATAGGATTTGATGAGGAATTTAAATGTGTAAAAATATACAGGGCGCTCCACTCAAAATAACAAAAAATGGTTCTTCCCCGACCTGATCATCGTGAACAACTTTCATAAAAGAAGTTTTTTTTTTCAAAACATGGCAGCAAGATTACAACAATATGGGGCTTTGTCACACTATTGCGCCACCCTCTATGTAGGAGACACAGTGACCTACCACAAAGACCAACCACATAAGTGATTAGAATTTTATTTTTCGTATAACTAATACCTATAATAAAAAAAACAGAAATACTGAAGTACGGTAACTTGGGGTTACTTCGAACAAGTTCCAATGCGTTTTTGGGGTTTTTCAATTTTACATTACCGTTGGTAAATAATTTAAAAAAAATAATAAATAATCTTCAAACCTTAATCTAATGATATGTAAAATAAAACTAGAAAAAAAAACAATAATTCATATATATTTTTTTGGTCAAATGTTGTTCGAATTAACCCCTATGTGTGGGGTGACTTTGAACAATGCTTTAAACACTTAACTTTTCACATTTTATCTACTGTAAGGGTGAATTCGAACTTTACAACGCAAAAAAATATTGTTTTATTACGAAAATCAGGTAAAATAAATGAAGAATGATAAATAAAAAAAATAATAAAAAAATTTCCATTTATTGGAAAAAACAAACGTAAAAAAGTGCAACTCTCATAGATAAACATAAAAATCACTAAAATAAATACAAAATAAAAAAAAATATTCTAATTCTAACACAACATAAAATATACCGAAACAAATTCAATGAAACCAGTAAAAAATATTTAAACCTTATTACTATTCTATAGAATATGAGGGCAACTTTTTAAATGCCCAACGATTCCTTCTGAAATCTTTTGGGGGCTTTAGCTTCGTGATGACGTCGACGGTTTGAATGAGGCGGTTTTAATTTCATCTTTGACGTTTTTATAGTGAAAAAGAGCTTCTATTTTATCAGTTTTCGTTCGCCGTAAGAAATTTACTAAAAGTAAATCGGGTTGATCTTTAAATGTTTCAATTATTTTCCCGATAAAATATCGAAACTTATTGTTGCCACATTCAAATTTCACTAACACGTAATTACCAGCTTGCAAATTGATAACATCAATGTCCATATTTTGAATTTCAATATCATCATCTTCTGCAAAATTTTCTTTTTCGTGTTCAGAGTCAGAGTTGGAAATTTCTGATTCCTCCGAGGATTCCGAAGAAAGTTTGGATGTTGTTGCCTCGTTTCTTTCACTTTCATTTTGTCGAAAATTAGTAGATCTTAATCCTTTCCCTGGAGCAATGTCAAGTTTTTTCCATCTTTTTACATTCTGTCTTATTTCTAAAGTTTCAGATTCTTTCAAAAAATTAGAAAATGTGGCGGTCCAGCTTCTATTAATTTGATCCTGCCTATCATGATCCATCTGCTGTTCATCAACTAACGAGGATAATTTCTTCAAAACAGTTTCCATGTTACAAGGCACTATCCCACAGGCTTTGAAGCCGGAAGATATACCGGGTGTCCAGCACAACCCTGGACATAGGAGATTAACATGGGAAATCGGTTTTTATTTTTTTGCGCCTGTACGTTTGATTTGATTGAAAAACTTTTAATAGTAAAGTTGTAGAGCGTATGGTTAGCTGTCATCCTATATTTTTTTCAATACCTCAGTTTTGGCCGTTTTTTGGAAAAACGCCTCGAAAAGTGCAAAAATTTGAGTTTGGCGCGTCACCCCCGCCATGCATGTGCAGTGTCGCCAACATATTTTCACTGCATAATCACGTTAATTACTACAAGATAGTCCCTGAAAATAAATAAGAAAGGAAATTCGGTTCTGACTCTGACATAAGAAATTATTATGTTGGCGACACTGCACATGCATGTCGCGCCAATTTCAAATTCTTGCACTTTTCAAGGCGTTGTTCCAAAAAACAGCCAAAACTGAGGTATTTAAAACATTTATTATTACAATTATATTACAGGATGATAGCTGACCATAAGCTCTACAACTTTACTCTTAAAAGTGTTTCAGTCAAATCAACCGTACAGGCGCATAAAAAAATAAGAACCGATTTCCCATGTTAATCTGAAACTCAGTTTCAACTCAAAGTTTCGGACAACCTACTATCGAGGCGGTACAATGTTTGTTTGGCCGAATAAGGCATCTGTCCTGGGTCTGGGTGGATCGTTCATATAAATAATTATTGACTATCTCCGTTCATAGAAGATAGCCTTGAAGAAGACTAAATTTTGGTCGAAACGTCGGCATTCTTCAATAGAAGATAGAGAGTTTTTTTTTGTCCTCTACCTGCTATACCATCCAGTTAATTTGCATAAGGACGCTATTAAACTGATCATGACTTAAATTATCTTTTGAACATGGTGTTAGGACATATCAGTGAATCGACTTACCAGTTCTTGTTCTATAGGAACCTTTAATTCCAGCCCTGCAAAATTTTCTTTACGAAACAATTGGGATTTGGTGAAAATCTCGTCTTAGCATTAGAATGTAAAATAATTGTTGTTAGCGTCTAAGGGACGACTTCATCCGTCACAGTCGCTGGGCGTACTATTGGCTAATGGAATTTGCACTTAGAATGAACAGAAATTTACAGATGGAGCTAGTATAAAGCAAAAAAATGGCGGCGGGCAGCTTGTTCGAGGCCACCCCACTTGTTCCAAGTTACCTCAAGTTACGGTAATAACTAAATTATCACAGAACTTGAGCATGAGCATTTTCTCTAGATTTTAATTTGCACATTTATAAATTGTTAACTGGAAACATAATAAATGGCAAATTTCTAATCTACAGATCTGATATTATCCAGGTTCACAGTATTAATCTATAGTTCTAAACTTAATTTCTGTCTATATTAAATTATAAATAAGTTTACAAAATATTAAAAAAAGGAATATAAAAACTTCAAAATAACAAATAAATTTCAGATCTGGCTAGATGACGGATTATAATTAATACGTCGTTTTTCAAACTTATTTTTTCTTATTTTAGAGTCCAAAAGAAGGCGCCCTTCAACAAGTAGCAGTTTAGAGCTGGGTTACTCTCACACAGCCCAGAATTCTGCAGTTAGTGATGCCACTTGCATAGAAATCGATACAAGGGAGCCCGTATATTCAATGGGTCCGGCTCCGAGCAGTCATACCAGTGGTGTTTATACTTTGACGTCTAGTGAGCACTGTACTCTAAGCTCGGCAGAAAACTATACCAATGCGTCAAGTGAATATGCAACTACCACGGAGTCCTCACTGTTTATGAACAGCGACCAAATTGATGGGCCGTTTAGAGATCGGACTGACTCAAATGTGAGCAACTTGTCCTTCCACGGAGATGGCAGCGACCCAACCAACAACACGCAATCGCTTCTATCTGCTGAAGAACTGTCTGATTTGATAGTGGGCCGGTACCCTTCGCGTAAGAGTGTCAGCAACACGTTAGATTCGGACTCTGATTACGTCACTTTGCCTTCGGGATACCAAAGCTACGCTCCAATTCCTCCCAAGCGAATTGATAGTGTAGGACCGAGGTTTCGGCCTCCGCCTCCTCCATATCCGCACTCCTTGAAGATGGAATCTTGTGAAACCGAGCAGCTGGACTGTGATCTTTCCGAGCTGCCTATGAAAGACCCTCCTCCATATCCTAGTAACCCAGTTGCGGTAGCTTCGCCAGTGTATCCGTTTGAAGAAGCAGCCGCTCGTTTCATCACCACGCGATCCCCGAGCATATTGACGGCTCATGCAAGTGCGGTTAGCGTGAGTTCAACCCCGAGTTACTCCGCCTCGAACACCGGTTCGTTACCACCAATACCTCCGAAAGTTCCTCGCCCTTTGCCGAGCAAAGGAATGCTTAGTTCAGGAAGTTATATAGATGTGGGAACTCCAAAAGCCAGTGTTTTAGTGCCCTGTACGTTTTTGCCACCTCCACCGCAGCCAGCACCTCGTCAACCTCCCCCACCACCTCCGCCAGGCTTGGCTACAGTGTACACGAGCCAACTGTCTCGCTCTCAAATTGAGCAGTATCAGCAGCAAATGTATAGTGACGTAGATTTCGTGGTATTTCCACTAAAAGAGCCGGCTATAAGCAAACAAGAATACTTAGAGGCAAAGCAAGGTTCGATTTTGGCCGCGCTAGCCCATCAACCAGTATTTTACCGAAGCACCCCTTACTTGGGTAGATACGCATCCAGTCAAAATTTGTCTGATACGTATGTGCAGCTGCCGGTGTATGGCGCCCCCAGTATATCATCTACGGGGAGTCTCGACCCTCCGCCGCCACCACTACCGCCCAACAGGCCATCTAGATTCCTCAGAACTCAATCCGATGACAACATCTTGAACTCGTTGGAATCGGAACCTCGACCTCCGAGGTTAAGGCGCCTTCCACCGCCACCGCCTCCTTTACCAGAAAAGAACATCGAGCTGCTGAAGAAGCACAATCTTCTGAACCCGAAGAGTGTTAATTCGAGTAAGGTGACTGACAACACGTTAGAGAATAGTGCAGGTTCGGAAAAGAGCTCCGCTTTAGATATCCGTACGCTTCGCGAGAAAAGCAAGAAGTTGGACTTGCCTTTAATTTCGGCTTTGTGCAATGATCGGTCCCTTATAAAGCAAACGAAAGCGTTCGTCATGCCCAAACACCCCGGAGAAATATCTCTGTCGAGACAGATGAGAAGTTCGGCCCATGGTAAGTATCCAGTTTCCGGACTGAGCAGCACGAAGATACAGAAAAGCGGGCGGAAACCGGTTTCGGTTAGCCACCGACACCCCGGGGATAAGTTGCCGGAAATACCTCGCGCGTTGCCTAACAATTACGTCACGACTGAGACCAGAGCCAAGCATAAAAGCGTGCACTCTGCTGCACAATAATAATGCATTCCAGTACTAGGTTTAAAAATTATCATTTTCTTTACACTCAGGGTGCCATCATTGCAATATTAAATTTCTGTTGGAGCGTACCTACAGGGTGTTTCTTTTACGTGTTCCCACCATTGCTATCTCTGAAACCCTAAAAGTTGTTTAAATTTGGAAAAGTTGCCTCTTGTTGAGCTCCTTTAAGATTCCACTTCGAGGTTGCCACATTTTCATTTGCTTCCGAGTTATTTGGAAATATGTGAAAATTCATCAAAACTCTAATCTCTTGTAATTTGTAAACTATTCGTGATAGAAAAAAATTAAATGTGGCAACCCCGAAGTGGAATCTTAAAGAGATTAACGAAAGCAAGTTTTTCCAAATTGAAGCGACCTTGTAACTTTTATCGTTTTAGAGATAGCAATGGTGGGAACACATAAAGGAAACACCCTTTATATGATAATGTTCTTTGCAGCCTACGTCCACCCACTCATATACAGTTTGTTCTAGAAATAGATAATTCAATTGTTGAGGTTCTCTTTCATGTTTTAGATTATTAAGCTGACGATGTGGGTGAGCCGTAATAGTGCGCTCCAGTAATTTGTAAATAAAGTTATAGTAATCAAGCGTAAAAAGGAAAACTTTTAGCATTAAAATATACACTTGCTCAACTTTCTATACTATGTATCTTATTACAGATGATATTGGTTAATTTAATTTTGTTTATTTATTTGTTGTATCTAAATTCTGCCACGCTTAAGTCGAGTGTATTTTTTCATAGATGGTGCTGACATCATTTTTTTAATAAATGAGTTTAAAGCTGATTTTGTTATTTCTGGTAGACCTATCCTCAACCATCTTCCTAATAGTTATAACTCATTTCGTTAATTCTGACATCTCGTTAACTTTGAAATCTTCATGCCTTATACCTATCTCCAGCACATGCTGCACAAGATAAGATAACAATACAATAAAGTGTTTTCCGGGCTTTGAAGCCGTGGTCCAATTGAATTTCTTCCTGACGTTTCGTCTACAGCTCCAGCAGACATTATCAAAGGCGATGAGGCAATGGGCGAAGTGATCTCCAGTGCTTCCCGACGTTGACTGATTCGACTGTGGTGGCTTTTTGACGACGACAGACCCGGCACAACTCTCTAACCGGCTCATCGATCACTAAGGGCGAGATTGTAAACACCAGACTAATAAAAAATAACAATGCGGCTGGCCCAAATGAAATCCATTCAGGAATACTTCAACACATAGATGAAAGCGAGACGAGCGAAGCGAGTGGCACAAGTTGCCCGAGAGAATGACGCTCATTAAATGCGAGATGAATACTATACTTTATCCACGACCAAGATTCCGGGTTTTCTCAAATATGATAGGTTATAAGGTGCCACAATAGTATATTACATACCAGGGTGGGAAGTCGTTCATTACTGTCGAGAGATTTGATAGTTTATTGAGACGCGCAGCGTCGAGATGAACTGTAAAATCTCGAGACGGTAAGGAAACTTCCTACCGAGGTGTGTATACATAATATGAATTTATATATTTATTTCTTGTAAGATATTTATATTATTTTTAACTATCTTTTTAAAAAGTACCTGTTAACTATCTTATCTAGTTCGATGCTACTAGGGACACCTTTTTAATTCTATAAAGACATTAAATTTTAGGGGGCAATAAATAAGCATAGAAAATGAGGGTTGAAAGAGTGGTAGGTAATAAGCCATTACCGCCCTTGGGTGGTAATGAATACCCATTACATACGTCTAATTTAGAGATAGGTAATAGGTAATTTCCCACCCTCCTATGACGTTTGTAATGATAGCATTACATATATGGTTGTAAATAAAGATAATTCACAATTTTAAAACCACGACCACGACTGGTTTCGTTAATCGATGAGGCGACGTTTGATATGCGTTAGATAGATGACGGTTTAGTCGCCCGTGCATGTTCATTTTAATGCTACGAGGTTGGATGGTAAATTACTTCATTTTATGGCCTATTTTAAGTATTTTTTAGTTAAAATTACATTTTTCTGTGAAAAAGAGACGCCGTAACCTACATTTGTCTTAATACATCCTAATAGAAGGATAATTATTTGAATGAACCAGTGGTAACTACCGATTTCACGTATAGGGCGTGGAAGCGTCTACTTTTTGAGTTTCTGTTGCCTACGACATGTTTCGTTTCCATGACAACTCATTATTCACTTGTGAATAATGTTGAGAATGTACCAGAATAATGCGATTATTATAGTATATTCGTGGATAAAGTATTTAACAATGTATATGAGACGGGTCACTACCCCAAACAGTGTCTGTGCTACACTTTTATCCCTCTGCCTAAGAAGACCAATGCAAGAAAATGAGAAGACCATAGGCTTATTAGCCTGATGAAGCCACACTTTAAAAATATTCCTTAAAATCATACACCAGAGATTATACAAGAAATGTGTAACGTTTTTATTTTCTAAAAGCGTTCATTTACATATTTGTCCCTATATCCCTGTTTTAAACTATAATTTTCAATCGGGTTACAATGTTTCTAAATTATTTCAATCGCTTCAGCGCTATGATGCCATGGTTGTCAGGTCTTCTATTTTATTGAATGGTTTAATGGTACCTATGTATGCCGTTCCACACCTTTGCTGGTAACGCGATTGCTCCTCTAAATATAGTCGTTTGTACTTGGCAACATCTCCTTCCACTTTTGGCCCTCGGCGGTGCGTATACGTATCTCGTGCTCTCGCCTTTTCGTTCTTGACCGACGACAAGCACTTACACCATTGTCTCCTCCAATGAGGCGGACAATTTTTGGTTTTGCCCTTCCGTAGAAAAGGTAAGCAGCCAGTATACTTTCGATTTAGAACCACACGCCAACATATGCCTTTGTGGGGGGGGTTTCTTCCATAAGGGATTGCTTCCATGACGGATTTCTTCCATGACCTGGATGCTTCCTCTAGTCAATACAGCCCGTGCATGACACCCATCCTGGTCTGAGGACTCGTTAGTCCAGCTGATGAGCCGATCCGATCCTAAGAACTTATCTCCACGCCTATGTGAAATTCTTCCGAGTTTCATTCATACTCTAGGATGAATCTGTCCTGAGTCATAGTTGGAGAAAGGCTTTCCGACGGTCCGGTGACCATCAGATCAATTGCCAGAATACTACACACCTATTTTGGTCATCGTAGAAGTATGGAAGAAACAAAAGTCCGTAAGATTACCTTTTTCTCTATTATAAACTTGTTCGTCAGACGGTCAATGATATAACTGACATTCTATTACCTATCGACATATTATGGAACTACCTATACCTATGCCTTGTTCTCTGTTATTTTCTATTTCATGTGTTCTTAAGCAACCGACGTATTTTGCCTATGAATTAATATTGATTCGAGATAACTTAGTAACATAAACATTTTTTTCTAATTTTTACATATAAAGTGGCACTTTTCAATACTGATGACAGTGACGTAACGTCCTACTTTTCGTAACTAGTTACGAAAAGTAAAATCTTTCGTAACTAGTGATGAAAAGTTTGTGTCACCACCAGTTGCAGGTTTCGGCTGTAGCACACCGTTGCTATAGTTTTACGGTATTAAGTAGATACAAAGTGGTTTAAAAGTAAATATTGAAGTTTAATAATAATAATTCTCTCTCTAAGTAGGTATTTGTAGTCAAAATTAGAAAAAATCTTGTATGAAACACGTGACGAAAAACCTTTTTTGTGTATCTCATTCAAATTGCGGGAACTCGCTGCGCTCGTCCCGCAAACATTCATTCGTTACACAAAATCGGACTTTTCGTAACTGGTTACATAAATAGCTATTAACTCCATTTGTAACAGCCATTTCTGGTCGGAATGTTTCATTAATTTATTAAAACTAGTAGTTACTACCCTGTCGCTATATTTAGAATTCTTCGGCCAAAGACTCTACGTATAACTCTACATATTAACTTGTATATATCCCGGTTACACCGAATGATGTCACTAGCTAGAATAGGCTGTTAACTTGATGTAAGTATTGTGACGTGTTAGAAGTGCCTAGAGTGCCTAAGTTTAATTTGTTATTTGGTAATTTGTAAATATTTAGCCAACTCACATTATTAAATGCATAGGGTCAATTACTTCTATTTTTTTTATTGATCACCGTATTAATTACACAAATTCTTAGCTTCTCAATTCCTAAGAACTTCTCATCTCATTAGTTTAGAATTGAGTGGCGCCCATAGCAAAGTCCAATTGTAACTCACACCTGTCGACTCTCCAAGACAAAGAGCTGCCGTACGCATATGCGGCCAAAGAAACATTATAATAAAAAGAGAGTCACAAATGTAGGCGACTCGCTTTAGAAGGGGGCTAGGTACGCAAGAGGCGGTGTTTGTAATGCGAGTGCTTGTCCAAAACTGCTATGATCAGAGAAAGGATGTGATGTTTCATAGACTATGAAAAGGCATTTGATCGCGTACAACACGACAAATTAATGCAGCTCCTCAATAGGTTTGATATAGACCAAAAAGATATTAGATGCATTGAAATCCTATATTGGAACCAAACAGCGCAAATCAAATTAGGTATAGTGTATACAGGATATGACAGGGATGTGTGCTGTCTCTACTCCTATTCAACTGATATTCGGAAGCAATATTCCAGGAAGGCTTTGGTAGACGTGGAATGGGAGTCAAGATCAATGGAGTGTGAATTAACAATATCCGCTGTGCTGACGATACGGTCTTAATCGCTGATACACAACCTAGAGCAACTGGTGAACAGGGTAGCAGAACAGAGCAAATCAATGGGCGTAAATATCAACATCAAAAAAACAAAGTTTATGAACATCGCTAGAAACCTAAATATGGTGAGCTGTTGTACAGACCAGAAGCAGGCAACATCCACCAGCGTATTTTAGATCCAATACTGCATGGAAGATGGCTCTCAGTTCGAGAAGCAGCTCATATTGCTCTGTACCTCGTTTCGGGTCTAGGTACCACTCATCAATACAGCTTTGGCAGCTGTACTGATGAGGCAAATTGTATGGATCTAAAAAAACAGCTACAAGATAACAACGTCTCTGGCTTTAAGTAGCCAAATCACGGTCCCCAATTTGTCGACCAGCCAAAGCTGTACTGATGAGTGTTACCTAGACCCGAAACTAGTATGCAAATGGGTTGATCGACAAATTGGTGACCACCTGCAAACCTAAATATGTTTGAAAACTCCACCATAACATTTAATGCAAGGCCTTAGAAAGAGTAGACAAATTTAAATACTTAGGCTTATGATAATGAATTGATTATGAATAATTGAAGACTGACTATTGGACAAGGTAATAAAATGTCGTATTGAACCAGCTCGACAGGCATTCGTAAGGTTTCGAAGAGTGCTTACCTGTTCCGAATTTGACCTTAGCCTAAGACTCAGGTTCACTAAATGCTACGTTTGGTCTTGGTCGGTGCTTCTTTACGATGTGAAGGGTTAGACATTGAGGGCGACTGCAATTAACAAATTAGAGGTTGTATCGCAGAACCTGAAGATACCTTGGACGGCCAGTATAACAAACGAAGAAGTCCTAACACGGGTCAACAGACAACGTGAACTGTTTGAATCAATTGAGAAAAGAAAATTGTTTCACATATAATGTGAAACACGAAATATCAATTCAAGGCCGAAAAGGGGTTGGAAGGAAAAAAATGCCCTTGCTGCGAAATATCAAACAGTGGGCGGGCCTACAGGATGTACAGTCCTTGATACAGACCAAACATCCATTAGTGGATACGCGCATTGGAAGAAGAAGCTTGATAATCAGCTGATAATGATCAACCTGTTCCGGATCAAGGTTTTCAAAAAGGACTAATACGAAATCCACATCCCAGGTAGCACACTACGTCGTATGGACGTCCAAATGACGACATGAGATTGAGCCAAAAGACGTCCAAATGACGGCTACATGTCACATCCACAAGACGTCCATTTGTTGACGTCTGCGCTTAGACGTCTTCCGACGTCCATTTATTGACGACTCTACACATTTAATATGTCAAGCTGTGCATTTTATCATAGAAAAAATTCATTACATATTTTAAACATGTTTTATTGGAAATATAATACTAGTGGTTAGCAGAGTTACATCAAATAATACTCTTCTTTATCAGAACATTGCCAACGTTTCGACTATTTATTTAGTCTTCCTCAGAGCTGAAACGCAAGAAAAGCTATGTGTAATGAATCCCTAGGCTCAGCATATAATAGTAATACATGATACATGCTTATTTAAGATGACGGAACGCAAGTCTTTTCCGTCGAGCATTATCTAACTGAATTCATATACCGGGTGTCCAGCAGAACTCTGGACATAGCAGATTAACATGGGAAATCGGTTTTTATTTTTTTTGCGCCTGTACGTTTGATTTGATTGAAAAACTTTTAAGAGTAAAGTTGTAGAGCTTATGGTCAGCTATCATCCTGTAATTTTTTCAATACCTCAGTTTTGGCTGTTTTTTGGGGTATTACAATGAGGTATTGAAAAAATTACTGGATGATGCTTAAACTTTACTCTTAAAAGTTTTTCAATCAATTCAACCATACAGGCGCAAAAAAATAAAAACCGATTTCCCATGTTAATTTCGTATGTCCAGGGTTGTGCTGGACTCCCGGTATAAGATAAATACGAAAGTGTAAACACTGTAAACACTATACAAGGATTTAACATTTCCAATAATAAACAAAATGTAAAACGAGTAAGTACCTACCTACCTCATGGAAGCAGAAACTAACACTTCTGTTTCCACCACTGGTACGTCTCACACTTGTTTATTATTTGTTTATCATTCTGAAATCTTAAATCCTTGTAGTGCTTACACTTTTTTATTTATCATATATGAATTTAGTTAGACAATAATCGAGGGAAAAGACTTGCTTTCCATCAACTTAAATAAGCATGTATTTCTATTGTATGCTAAACATATTAAAGATATGTCAGTAGGTACCTACATACCTACCTATTAGTCAGAAGTCTGGGTAGAAAAAATGAATAGATTATTTTGAGCGTTATAATATGATGACCATTCTTGGTCGTCCACTGGACGTCCATCTGTTGCTGCCCATTGGACGTCAAAAAGTTGATGTCTTCGAGACGTCCTGCTTAGGTCAACTGACATATTGACCAAAAATGACGTATAACCGACGTCCAGCAGACGTCCAACTGGTTAGTTGAGCTACCTGGGATGTAGGCGGAAACGCGGAAAAGCGAAACGGGATCGCATGTCCTATTGGTTGAAAGGTCAAATAATTTTTCAACCAATAGGACATGCAAGAAAGTGGACTTAGTCTGTCCAAGTGGACCTCGATCCGGATAGGGTTGATCACTATCAGCTAATTTTGAAGCAATTGGATTGCCTAGAGCGTTAGCAATCGGATTGTCTGGCGTATCAGCAATCTGGTCTAAATCCATTTGTCTGAAAATCAGCCGATGTATCAGTCTGGTCCAGGATCGCCATTTCCGAGAAGTTCCAATGACACATTTATATAGATGTAATAGGAGAAATTTGTTAATTCGTCATCGTGCTAGATTAATGTCTATTTGAAATTGACCACATATACTTTTATTTTTATCTAGAGAGTTCAGAAATCTGGGAACGCATGGCTAAGTATTACAACACTAAAGTCCAGTTTTTCTGTTTATATAAAGCCGCTCGACGTCTTCAGTGTGACATCTTCTGGATGTGTCTTATAGCGTTTTTCTTTTTGGAAATAATCGTTTCACATAAAGGCTGCACTAGTTATGTATCAGTTCTACTATCATGGAAAACTGGTGCAGTCTCAATTGAGCACGAATCAGGTGTCAATGTAACGGGTGCGCCACGAAGAGGTCGTGCCAAAAAGTTGCCACTCAGTTCAAAACTGGCCCAACCAGTAATCCAATAGAACACACAAATATGCATTCGTTCTTCCAAAAGAACATACAATTTGCAACAGCGCAACACTAGTGCTGCCCCGTTTTACCAAAAGAAAACGCTATTACTTACGTCACTAAGATGCCAGCTCACCGCCTAAGTGACGTCTTTGGGACTAAGTGATGTCTTCAAAAAGACATCTTTATAACGTAATATATTACCTGGGTAAACCATTCCCTTCACTTCAAATAGGCGTTGGAAATCTGACTTTGACATTGTTAAAGCAGACAGTATTCTTGACCGACTAGTGTGAACAGGTGAGAGTGTTCTTGGGTATTCGGTCTGACATTGTTATCGTATAAGACTGTGAAGTCCTTGTGCAAAATGGCCGCTGGTTTAATAGGCAGTATACCCGAATTTAGTGCCGATGCCGACGATTGACAGGTCTAAAGCGAAAAGCTGGAGCAGTATTTTCAAGCCAACAAAATAGTGGACGAAGGAATACAGGTAGCTACTCTTCTCAGCTTAATAGGGACCAGTACTTATAAATTGGTTAGAGATTGGACCTTTCCGACCCTGCCCAAGGACAAAACGTTTAAACAGTTGTGTGACTTGTTAGCAAAGCAATTTTCAGCAGTCATTCCGATTTGGAGACAGAGAAGAGTGTTTTATCAAGCATCGCAGCAGGACCATGAGCCTGCAGCAGAGTCGCATGCTCGTATCAGGAATTTGGTAGTCAATTGCAAGTTTGAAGCCGGTTTGGAAAATGTCTTAAGGGACAAATTTGTATGTGGCATGAAGAAAGGATCCATACTAGACCGCTTATGAGAGGAAAGTGAAGAAAAGTCTTTAACTTCGCTTTATGAGCTGGCTCCGGGAAGTAAATGTTTTAAATCAACATAATTTTAGAGCAACAGCAAGGGGCTTCAAGTCTTCTGGAAGCCACCCTTTCTCCGCGAGGGGAAGGGAGAGGAAGCAGACGACCCAAAGACCATCGGAGAGCCAACATAAGAGGGGCAAAGCCATTGCCTGTGCGTCGTGGAAAACAGCATGGAAACACCCGATGTCGCTATTCGAACATCAAATATCATGCATGTGGTTTGACTGGACATTTGGAAGCAATATGTAAAAGAGGGCTGAGGACTGTAAGGGGGCAGAACATGATAACGGTCGTGGAAGAAAGGGAAAACTCCCAAAATGTGTATGACATTTTGTCGGTGAGTGATTCATGTAGCAAAACCGTTTCAAATGAATGTAAATATTGGACGAAATATTTATGGGTTCTGTGTAGACACAGGGGCGAGCATCACTGCCATAAATGCAGAGTTTTATAAAAATAATTTTGCCCATAAATATCGCCTCAACAAAGATAGTATAGTGTTGCGCACTTATACTGGTAATTTCATTAAACTTAAGGTCTATTAAATATTATGTTGTCAACAATAGTGGACCTAATTTGGTGGGTAGAGATTTTTTGGATAAATTTGGTATTTATTTGAGTATGAATAAAGGTGTCATTTATAATAAAAGCTCTGTAAAAGGAGTGTCATTGCCAGATACCCGGAGGTATTCGCAGTAAACTTGGATACCTCTAAATACAAACAAATATCGCTCAATCTCTTGCTTGTGACCAGGCCCGTTTTCCTAAAGCAGAGATTGAGGAGCAGCTTATGGCCATGGGTAAGGATGGCATTTTTGAACCTGTTACCAAGATACCACGTCAAGATTTGCCACGCCAGTGGTACCGGTCCTAAAATCTGATGGTACTATCAGGATATGCGGGGATTTTAAGTCTACCATCAACAGACATTTCGATAAAATTCACCATTACCCTCTACCAAAGATTTCTGAAATTTTCGCAGAATTAAATGGTGGACATTTGTTCACAAAATTAGACTTAAATAAGGCCTACTCCCAATTGCTGTTGGACGAAGAAGCCCAACAAATGACTACCATTACAACCCATGTTGTGCTGTTTCGAAACTTAAGAGTGCCATTTGGGATCACTCCAGCAAGTGCAATTTTTCAGCAGAATATAGAACAGGTCCTAAAGGGGATCAAAGGGGTAGTGGTCTATTGCGACGACATTTTGGTTACAGCTCCGTCCACAGAAGAGCACGTCAAAAATTTAGAACAGGTGCTAACAAGATTAAAGATGGCAGGTTTGACGCTCAGACGTGATAAGTTTGAATTTTTTAATGGAGAAATTGAATACCTGGGCCACACTATTACTAAAGAGGGACTTAAAAAGTCTGAGACAAAGATCATGGCAACGTTGGAGGCGCCAAAGCCCTCCACTGTCACGCAAGTGCGTTCATTTTGTGGTTTTATTCAATCCCATCAGAAATTTATACCAAATTTGTCTCAGATTTTAAGCCCTATACAATCTTCTAAAGAATAATCAATCAGGTAATACCCAGGTGCAATGGAATGACAAATATAAAAGGGCATTTAATTTAATAAAGAAGTTAGTTTGCAAAGATATCATCCTGGCTCATTTTGACCCTGCAAAACCCGTAATATTGGTTACAGATGCCAGCCAGGATGGACTGTCTGCAATGTTGTATCATAGAGAGAAAAATGGAAGTGAGAGGCCAGTAGGGTGTGCCTCAAAAACATGTTCACCAGCAGAGAGGAGCATGTCGACCATAGAAAGAGAAGCAGCAGCCATAATATTTGGATTGAGGTATTTTGAGAAGTATCTGTTGGGAATTCCGTTCACGATCAGAACAGACCACAAGCCTTTGTTTGGGTTATTTGGGGAAGACAAGGGAATACCCCAGCGCAAACGAGATCGAATTCAGAGATGAGCACTTTACATGACAGGTTTTGATTATAAACTTGAGTGAGAGGTAAGGACAACTATTTTGCAGATTGTAGAGAGTGGCCTATAGATACAAGAAGGTAGCTGCCCAAGTAGCCCTGTATGACTAAACAGCATTAATGGCCAAAAGTTAGTCATAAAGTAGTAAAAATAGCCAGGACTTGGTTGCCATTTGGCCATTTATGTAAGAAAAATTTTGGGGAAAAAAATTAACCATAAGAGCGCATCTATGGCTATCATAAAGGCGCATTTTTGTGATGGTAATAACTTAGCCAAAATTTTGGTAAACATTACATTTTCTTGCCTAGCTAAAACTTCCGAATATTTACTAGATAAAATATCTATTTTATTGCAAAAAAATTGTGGCTTTTCTGACCAGAAGTATAGCCAAAACTTGTGTTAGCCAAAATGTCTACAAAATTAGGCAATAATAGCTAATTTATAAGGCCACAGAATATTGACATAAGATACCCATAAAGAAGCCAATTTAACTCTTTTTTTTACTTCGTTGAGTGCCACTAGGAGGCGTAAATTAAACGACGGCCGAAATTGCAATTTTTTCGCCACTAATTGGTTTTTATGGCGAAACGGCTGCATTAGATAGATAGATAGATAGATAACATCATTTATTTGAAAAAAATATAATTACAAGTAATTACTGTGTTCAAACACGTCAACAGTATTACATACTAATCTCAAACATGTCTACAATTCCGGAAATAATCAATAAAATTATATGGTTCCATATCATGGAAGAACTTGAAAAGATTTTTTTTAAAGCTATCCACACCCTGTGTCTCACGAATCTCCCTCGGCAAATGATTAAAAAAACTTTATGCACAAATATGTAGATTGTTTCTCTGTTAAAGTCAATCTGTGTTGTGGGTAATTATACATATAATGACTGCCCCTGGTACTATGACAGTGATTAACTGCATAGCGTTCGAACAGAAGCTAATTTCGTTTTAGGAACATGAGATGCTCAAATATTGAGATGGCTGGGAGAGTCAATATTGAGTTTTCCCTGAACATAGTTCTACAGCTAGTTAAGGGGCGTGACTTAGTGATTATTCTTATCGCAACTTTTTGATTTGTGAATAAGATGTTTATGTTACTGGCATTTCCCCAGAATACTATAGCATACTTTAGCAAAGGATATATAGTTCCGTAATAGGCGGTTTTTAATATACCTATGTCACAGTGCTTAGCCAAGACTCTCAAGGCATAACATGCGGATGACAGCCTGGCATCCAAACTCTCAATGTGTGAGCAGTATGACAAGACCCCATCCAACTGTAGGCCCAAGAGTTTGGTAGTATTAGTTGACAATATATCCTTCACCTTAAACGTTATACTTGCTACAAGTGACAACTGCGCGTTAGTAGTTTTGAAGCAAATACATTGGGTTTTATCAACATTCAAGACTAATCTATCTTGAGAAAACCAGTCCTCTAACTGATCAAAATGTTGCTTACATAGTTGCTCCAATGAATTAATCAAAGTAGTGTGGACCAACCAAGTTGTATCATCTGCATAGTTGACCAATTTACAATTTTGCGATCTGATGGTTATAGGAAGATCGTTAAGAAAGATTGTGAAGAGAAGTGGCCCAAGAATGCTGCCCTGTGGGACACCGCGTTCAATGTAACTTTTAATGGATCTAGCCTGCTTGTTAGTATCATTTATTTCTACACTTTGCGTTCTACCTGTTAAATATGATTGTATCCATGAATACGCGGATCCACATATTCCGTATTTATTCAGTTTTTTCAGTAGTACACTGTGATCTAGGCAGTCAAAAGCCTTGGAGAGGTCAAGAAAGAGGCCACAAGCACCCACTCCCCGCTCCAAAGCTTCGACTATAGCCTCCAAGGCAGTATCTATCGATCTTCCTTTTATAAAACTATGCTGAAAGTTATGAAGTAGATCATTTTTTGAGAAATATGTGAATAGTCGGTCATACATGGCCCTCTCAAAAAGTTTTGAGAATGGTGATTGAATAGTGACAGGTCTATAATTGGATATTACATTTTTATCACCCTTTTTGTAAATTGGGGTAACAATGGAGTGTTTTAAATCTGTAGGGAAGATACCTTATTTTAAAGATATATTTCTTATGTCCTTAATTGGTTGGCATATTTCACATATACAAGCTTTCAATAAAGAAGTAGGCACCTCATCTTCACCGGCGCTTTTTTATTATTGAGATGGTGAGTTATATTGAGTATTTCGCTTATGGTAATCGGGGGAATGTAGATTGAGGTGAGAACCGAGAAATCTGGACATAAAAATGGTACGTTGCCAAAGTCTGGGGGTTTAGAACACCTGATAAAATAATCATTGAATTGGTTTGCCAAGTCAGATATGTCTCCTTCTGGGAGCGTATTTCTATGAGGCGGATACTGATTGGTTAATTCACTGATTATTCTCCATGTGGTATGTGCCCTATTGTTCGAATTTTTCAATCGTCTGTTAATTAAAGAATTTTTCGATTAATTCAGAAGTTGTGTATACTGTCTTTTTAGCTGTAGGTAACGATTTTTAAATTGTGCGTCACTATTTGAGAGGACGAAATACAGATCCAATTGCCTCTTACAATCTATCATCTGTTGAGAGTTGAGATAATTAATTTTTTTAGCAGGATAGAATTTTGTGAGGGGAAAATGTTTTTGGAAATAGTATATAAAAGTATCTCTAAAATTCTTCCATTTGCAATCAAGACCAGTTGCACCATAAACAGACAACCAATTTTCATTTCTAAGGTCTGTCAAAAAATTATTTAAATTATTTTGATTAAAGCTTCTTGTAATTATATATGCAGGAGGTTATGCATCCATTGATAATTTTAGCTGTATTAATTGAGCTAAATGATCTGAGATATGGCCATTAACCAAGGCAGTTGAGTAGACACAGGACTTGTTGACTATTATATTATCTAGACAAGACTGACTAAGCAAAGATATACGCGTAGGTTCATTGATTGTAATTTTCAAATTAAAACTATTAATTATTCTTAAGAATTCGGTTTTCTGTTTTGAGTCTGTAATAAAGTCTATGTTAAAATCTCCTAGAATAACAATGTTGGGTGTTTTGGAGAATGTTTTGCTGCATGCCATCTGGAAGACGGATAAGAAAGCTTGAAAGCCTCTTCACGATCGTTGTAGCCTCCTGCTATATGATTGCAGGAGGCAGCGGCCATGATTTTTAGACTGTTAAATTTTCTAATTTAACAGCCATTTGTAAAGTAATAAAATATACATATGCAACTATTGAATAATTCATACTTTTATCGTTAATTTAAAGCATTTTGATACATTGAGTCGTCAAAAGGAGTATTTTCGGAAAAGTTTAAACAAAATCAGAAAAATTTAGTTCTAAGCCAATTATTTTTTATTATTAATGTAAAATATAGGTTGCAAAATAATGAAAATTATCATGGCGCTTTGAAATATATAAAGTACCTCTTCTAAATTCACAGTAAATTTGCCTTGGCACTAAACTAAGATTTTAGTCCATTATTTGAAGCAATTCGATGTAATCTGCAACGAAACTATTCAGGATATAATATACTTATCCACACAAGACAATCAGTCCGTTCATGTCGGCATTTTGAATCTCCATGCGCAGTTGGTTTGATGAAAGGAACGCAATGCAAACGTGGAAATTAGCTTTAAATAATAAAGTCTAGCAACATTTTTAGTCATAAAAGCTATTTTTTAGCACCCAAATTTTAGCGATTATTTCTATAAAATCTAGCATTCATTGCTAAAGTACGGCCGAAATACTGGCCTGAATATATTGGTCAAAACAGCGAAATAGTGACGAAATAAAAGTTCCTCATTTTCGCCAAGGTGTCGTAATAATTTCGTAATAGATTGGCTTCTTTGGCAGCTTTTTTAACCAAATGGCCACCGATTTTAGCAAGGATTACGAAACGATCGCCAAATTATGGCTTAGAATGCTACTTGGGTGAAGAGACAAGAAGTGATCAGGAACTGATGAGGGTATATCAATGTATCGAGTCGAGTTGGCCAAATAGAGGCGACACCAATGATAAAACGTATTGGCTAAAGAGAGACGAATTGCATGTTCAAAACGGATGCGTAATGTGGGGCTATCGTGTGGTGATACCAAAATCACTAAGGAAGGAGAGGCCTTGGCAAGATATACTTGGTGGCCAAAAATAGATCAAGACATGATAAAGAAATGCAATGCTCGTCTCGTCTCACCACAAGAAGTGATCCACCCAAGAGTGTATATCCATGGCCGGTGGCTCCAAAACCGTGGGAAAGAGTTCATATGGACATGCTTCAATTAGATAGAGGCCAAAACTTTTTAATAATGACTGACGCTTACTCAAAGTGGGTAGAAGTCCTAAGCATAAGAGCACAAAACAGCTCTGAACTCATAACGAAGGTTAAGAATGTGTTTTCCACTTTTGGATTGCCAAAACAGTTTGCACTGACAATGGGAGATCTTTTGTGTCCAGAGAAATGGAGTCATTCTTATCAGGAAATGGCATAAAGCACATCACCAGACCTCCATATAACAGCCAAAGTAATACGTCATACAAAAATAAAAGCAGCCCTGAGAGATGCAAGAAATCAAAGTGTTCCTTTAGAAACCTTGATAGCTAGATTCCTTTTCACCTATAGGAACTCAGAACAGTGCATAACCAAAGTGAGCCCCGCGAAGCTATGTTCGGCCGGAAGCTAAGATTCAGGATGGATTTACTGAGAGAAAGCTCCGAGGAGAACTCACAGGTCAAGGATGCAATGGTGAGAAATATGGAGCATAACAAAGAAAAAATAGAAAACAAATTTATGCAACGAAGAAAAACATATCGGCAGGGAGAAGCGGTGATGGTAAGAAACTATAGAGTGGTGAATAAGACGAGCTGGACAGAAGCGGAAGTGGAAAAAGCAAAAGGAAAATCTGTGTACTTATGTCGTCTACCAGCAGGACAACTATGGAAACGCCACCCAAATCAAATTATCCCAAGACACAGTGTGAAGCTGAGGCCAATAACAGATGCGGACGGTGGAGGCACGCCTGAGGCCGTGGCCTGTGATTGGAGGATTGGTAGGGTTCATGGGGCGTGGGGTGAGAGTGAAAGGGAAATCGTTCCAGACGAACCAACTGAGGACTTCCCACCTGAGACTCTCCCAAAGACAAATCTTTTCAAAGTTGCACATCCGGGAGTCAATGCGATGACACTCTCAATGAAATGAATGTGGATAGTTTTAGTAACGATGTCAATAGTGTTAACGGGTCTGATAGGAAATCGAGCGACGAATCGTCGCGACATAGTCTAAGAGTGTGTAAGGGACACATAGTCTAAGAAAAGGAGGGATGTAATGTTTGTAACTCCCGCGCGTACGATACGTAGCTTCCTGCTTTAGTGATGATTGTGCGCGGTATTAATGATCGGCCCAGATGGGCTTAGGTGCAACGGGCGCGCTGGGTAAAAAGGACTGACTCGGCATCTAGCCTACGAGGCCGTACGTTTGACGATGTATTCCTGTTGTCTTTGTCTTCATATAATTGTAAACGAACGCTTTCAACATTAAATGTAACGTCTGTGATGCCGTGATGTGTTAATAAATGATGGCAGCTCCCGACTGAGTGCTTTATTACGAATACACAACAATTATCAAAGGCGATCAGGCAATGGGCGATGTGATCTTCCCGTGCTTCCCGAAGTTGACTGATTCGACGGTGGTAAGCTCCGTGGTATTTACTCCCTCGCCGTTGCGCTGCAGTGGAGGGACCGGGGTGGGGGTAGCGGTGGCGCGAGGTTTCGGCACACTTGAAGTATGTCATAGAACTCGCTCCCCGTCTGCATTTAGAAACGTAATTTCCTTCATCCTGTTGAAATTGTTTCGGAGAGTAATAAAGACTCTGTCTGTGAGAGCCAAGAGAATTTGTGAGCCAGCTGAATTGGAACGGGAAATGAAGCATCTGGAAAGAGTCTTTGGTTGAAATGAATACAGCAAGTACGAGTTCGATAGGGTCGTCCGTCTAAGGAATATGTAGAGCGTCAGGAAAGAACAACGGGATAAGATGAAGAAAAACGCGGATGGACTAGTCCACAAAGTAACGGAAAAGATCGGCAGACTACTGGAAAAGTACAATGCTAATACTGTCTTTAAACCCACTCGTACAATACAACAGAGCTTGAGATCGGCCAAAGACCTCAGAGATCCACTATCGGCACCCGGAGATTACCGAGTTCCATGCAACTGGGGCTCGGTTTACGGTGCCATCACAAAACACAGTATCAACACGAAGATTACGGAACACAAGAGGAGTTGCAGGCTAAGACAAACAAAAAAGTCAGCAGTAGCAGAGCAGCGAGCACGCTCTCTTTGAAGGTCACGACATCCTTTTCAACGAGGTGGATATCCTATATCAATCGCAGCGTTTCTACCCGAGAATTACGAGAGAGGCCATTGAGATCTTTATACATGACAACAATTTCAATACGAAGCAAGAAATTACGTTTCTACATGTAGACTTGAAGCGAGTTCTACGACATACTTCATGTGCGGCGAAACCCCATCCCTCCACTGCAGCGCGACGGGGAGGCAATAAATACCACGGAGTTCACCACAGTCGAATCAGTCAACGTCGGGAAGTACGGCAGATCACTTGCCCCAATTGCCTCATCGCTTTTGATAATGTCTTCCGCAGCTGTAGACGAGACGTCGGCAAGAAATTTCATTAGACCACGGCTTCAAAGCCCGGAGAACACTTTAGATTGTGTTTTGACCAGCTGTGAAAGCCTTCACTGTGATAACAAAATTCGTGAACAAAAAAGAACGTAGGATAGACTCGATTTACAAAAAAAAGATAGGTAAGTTTGCTTTGTTAAAAAATTGCAGAACACCCGAAAGAAGAAACCACGAGCCGCCACTGAGATAATGTGTAAAAGCATAAGTTCAGAAATCCTACAGAATGTAATAACTTAAATAGGTACTTTGATGTGTAAAATGTGTTGCATTCAGTTCTCGGTGCAACATTAATGAAGAATAGTGGTAACAAAAAACTTTCTTTAATGGTAAAATAATTTACATTAACCATGAACAAAAACACAAATAATTATTATTAATTTACATACAGATACGTTTTAATCCAACCCAATAACTACTGATTCACCTGGCCACAAATTCACTTCCTTAAACGATATGCTCTCAGATATGGATTCAGCTCTAGGTCCTACGATAACTTGCCCTGTATAGAGCACCAAAGATAAGTCCGCCGAAATTTTGGTATTCCCCAGATTGCTGGCAACAACATATGACTTCCTCCGAGGATACCATCTTTGAATTACCAGAAAATTCTCTTGAGAATACTTGACTTCTGCGTTTGCTTTGTTGACTCCCTGCTTAAAAACTGCATTCATGTATATAGACGGCGAGCTGACTCGCAACTGCGCCATTTTTATCACTACATTTACTTGGTCGAAATGTGCTGTGGGTTCTCCTCCATAAATCCACGGTTGGACGAGTGGTTTCCTTCCTTTGCCTATTTCGTTCCGCCAGGGCATCATCGTCAGTTGGTGCAAATGTTTGATGTCCCGTCTTTCGTCTTGCGGATCCGAAATTTGATGAAGTCCTATTTCGTCTCCATAGAAAATAGACGGAGTTCCAGGCAGCATCATTTGAAGTAGTGTCGCTCCTAAAGTTGCATTACTAAAAGGAAGCACGTTGGCAAGGCGGTTAGAATTGACGTTCCCAATGGACCAGTGCACCCAGGGGGTGCCGGGTTTGGCAAACAACGAGCTGTTTTGAACAGAATCTATTTGAGAAATGACTTCGGACACGCCCTTCTCCACGTTTAGTTTAACATCTACAAGATCCACATTGTCAAGTATCACTTGCAAATTTTCTTTGGGAGTGACATAAACTACTTCTTCACTTACTATCAGGATTCTATGAGGCCCAATTAGCTTTTTCCATCTCTTCAACAATCTAGCCGTTTCGCGATTAACCGCATATTTTTCCAAACCTTTAAGATAAAACCCCTCCACACCATGCAGCAACCAAAACTGCATTGCTTCTTGTATTGGATCATATTCATAGCTGTAGCTGAAGAAATCCGAGGGCTCATCACTAGCATTTTTCGCAGCTATGCCACTGATGGGCAGGGATTTTTGTAGTGATTTTTGAATAAACGGCGAAACTGGTAAATCGAGGATCAGTGACATATTTCGGGACTTAAAAGTTTTCACCAGGTTCTTTAGGTCTTCCAAATTACCTAGCACCTCGTCAATTTCCGTGAGAGTGGTGGCATTTTCGAAATTTTCGGGATAATGAGGAGAGCTAAAGATCGAATTTAGTCTCACTCCTCTGACTCCAAGCTTCAAAAGATAATCAGCCTTCAATGAAATACCTTTGAGATTTCCTTCCATCTCTTGCTTGCTACTGTAGAAACTGGCGGGGAATATTTCATAGAATAAGCTGCCTTGATACCATTGCGTAGGAGGGTTGCACGTTTTTGGAAGAGTAGCGATTAGTCCAATCACCAAGCCTAACATGCCTATGAGAGCGGACAGATATACGTATAAAGAAACTTTGCGGATTACCGGCCAGTTCCACGACATGAAGAAGTAGTCTTCTGTGGGATTGCGGAAGGTGAGTTCAAGAGGGGTGACTTTGCCACCCTATATGATTATCAAAATTTTAGTTACTAGTCATGATGATATACTAATCTATATTACCATCTCCGGCCCAGGCGCGCCTTCACTGGGCATATTAAGGAAACTACTTCTGTCCAGAAGTTGAGAAGTGACAGGTTGCTCCGATGAAGAAGCTGACGATATGGATTCGGCATCCTGCGTCTCTAAAAAAACCGAACACTCTTCAGAATACTAAATCGCACCCACATAGCCAAAGACATAAGTATCAATCTAAAGGGTTTTCCGGGCTTTGATGCCGTACTCCAATGGAACTTCTTCGTAACGTTTCGTTTACAGCTGCGGCAGGTATTATCAAAGGCGATGAGGCAATGGGCGTAGTGATCTCCCGTGCTTCCCGACGTTGATTCCGATTGTGGTGAGCTCCGTGGTATTTATTCCTCCGCCGTCGCGCTCCAGTGTAGCGACTGGGGTGGGGGTAGAGGTGGTGCGGGGTTTCGGCGCACTTGAATTATGTCGTACAACTCGCTTCCAGTCTACATTTAAAAACGTAATTTCCTCCTTCCTGTTGAAATTGTTGTCGTGTTTAAAGATCGCAATGACCTCTCCCGTTAGTCTCGGATAGAAACGCTGCGAATGTTCTGCTACTGCTGACTTGTGTTCCGTAATCTTCGTGTTGACACTGCGTTTTATGGTGCTAATGCATACCGAGCCACAGCTGCCTGGAACTTGGTAAACTCGGGGTGCCGATAGCGGACTTCTGCGATCTTTGGCCAATCTCAAGCTTTGTTGTATGGTGCGAGTGAATTTAAATACAGTTTTAACGTTGTGCTTTTGGTAGCCTGTCGATCCTGTCCGTTATTTTGTAGATGTATTGTAGTCTAGTCTATCCGTGCTTATCTTCATCTTCTCCCATTGCTCCTTCCTGGCGCTCTACATTAATTGGACGGACGGCCCCGTAGAACTCATGCTTGCTGTATCCATTCCAACTAAAGGCACTTTCCAGATGCTTCATTTCCCGTTCCAATTCAGCCGGCTCGCAATCTTGGCTCTCACAGGCATAGTCTACGACTCCCCTTTTCTGTCTGGGATGATGATTTGATCCATTATTGAGGTATCGGTCAGTGTGTGTTGGTTTTCTATAAACGGTTTGCGTAAGCTTCCCATTCGGCCTCCTCCTCCTTAATACCAAAACACCGAAGAAGGAGGTGGATATCTTATATCAATGGCAGCGTTTCTATCCGAGAAACTAACGAGAGAGTTCGTTAAACACGACAACAATTTCAACAGGAAGGAGGAAATTACGTTTCTAAATGCAGTCTGGAAGCGAGTTCTACGACATAGTGCGCCGAAACCCCGTGCCACCACAACCCCCTCCACAGTCCCTCCACTGCAGCGCGACGTCGGGGAAATAAATACCACGGAGCTCACCCCAGTCGAATCAAGTCAATGTCGGGAAGCACGGGAGATCACTTCGCCTATTGCCTCATCGCCTTTAATAATGTCTGTCGCAGCTGTGGACGAAGCGTCAGGAAGGAATTCCATTGAAGCACGGCTGCAAAGCCCGGAAAACACTTCGGATTGTATTCTGACCGGCCGTGAAAGCCTTTACAGTCTTATACATAAGATATTTGCAACTCATATTCCAACTTTCATATGC
Source organism: Taphrorychus bicolor (assembly GCA_951812265.1). Taxonomy (NCBI): domain Eukaryota; kingdom Metazoa; phylum Arthropoda; class Insecta; order Coleoptera; family Curculionidae; genus Taphrorychus; species Taphrorychus bicolor. Next base: position 21,894,686 of record OX638305.1, read on the forward strand.
ATATTCATGAACATACCCCTCAATATATTATGCATCTCTCGAAAATGTTCGTTTCATATGCTGTTGTGCCCAAACCCCATATGATTTTCATATCAAATGAATATGTTTTTGCATGTTTAATTCATCTAATATGCACTTACATTACACATTATATTAATTCAATCATATTCTGTCCATGTGATTATTCAGTAACATTCATAATATGCACTTAAAATATATGCATATGCATATAAAGTCCAAGCCATGCACATCTCAATCATATTAACTTATCTAGGGGCTTAGGAACGTCGATTATAAATGGTGAATACGCTGCAAAACAAGTCTATTTGAACAGTAACACGCTTTATTTTGTGTTTTTTCTTAATTCAATTCTCCATTCTCTCTTCCTTCCAATTATATTTTATTAAAATTAATCAAAGCGCAAGAGCCATCAGTACCTCAACGCACGAAATTTGAAATGTAGCCAATCATCGAGCTCATCTAGAGACCTCCTCCTGTTTTACAGTTTTACCCCCCCTTTTTATCAGTGGGAACTTTTAATTGGTGACGGTATCCGCCGGAAATGACGTCTGGGTGACGTTATTACGACTTACGTCAAATTATTGCCACACAGTTGCCACTTTCATTATTGTGTTATTTCTTGTTTCCAATCCAAACTCCTAGCAATAGCGCTAAGGCTCCTAGCCCTTAGCTGACCTAGCTCCAAGGTTTTCTAAAACTTAAATTTCAACCTAATAAAGGAAAATTGAGACAATCAATTCGGTCCGGTTTTAAGTTGCTATGACGTGCACCGACGACAAGATTACGTCATGGGAACCTTAAGAGTGCCGGACTTCCAGGGAAAAAATGCGACCAGTTTTAGGAAAATATCAGCATATGTTGGCACTATCCATATCTTCTAGGTCATTGGAGCCAGCAAATGCCGATATTTCCCTAAAAACAGCCCCCTTTTTTTTTGGCCGAAAGACCGTCAGTTTTAAGGTTTCCCTGACGAAATTTTGTCGCCACACTATTCATAGAAGGGTTGGCGGAAATAGCCACAGCAGTGAAGAAGGGGGGGGGGGGGAATGTCATAGCAGCTGAAAGCCGGACCGGATATTGATTATCGATTGTTTGTGGTTTCTGTTAGGTCAGAAGTTAAGTTGTAGAAAACCTTGAATCTGGTCAGCTAAAACAAAAATAAGAAATAATAAAAATAATGACAGTGACAATTGTTTTGCAATAATTTGAAGGAAGACGTCATGACGTCACCAAAACGTCACTTTCGGTGGATATCACCACCAGTTCTACGGTTCTCACTGATAAAAATGGGTCCGAAACTGTAAAACAAAACGGGAGGTCCAGATTAGCTCGATGGTACATTCCAATGCTTTTGAGTATGTACATTCGATATTACTATATTTACAAAATTTTGTAATGTGAGAAAAACATACTCATTTTTACCGTTCCTTTTTGTATTTAATATGTATATGAATAGCATATAAAAATGCTTTTTCTCGCTATGTGGGCAGAGATATTCTATCTACTTACCGTGAACTTTTTGCAGTTTTTCAGCGAGTTCCTCGCTTATCTGAAAGTTGCCTGTTTGAGTTGGTTCAGGTAAGGAGTCTACGAGTGCATTGGTGGGTGGAGACGGGGTGATCAGTGGACATATGGAACTGGCGTCTGCATTATCAATATTGAAAGAGCTCGATGGGGTAGATGCACCAGCGTTAGAGTCCACACGAAGGAAGGTCTCCATCGTGTGTAAAATTAACTAATGAGTCTAAAAAAGTGAATACCTATGATGCATTAATTAATCCATAATTTAAATTATGTACTTTAATTAACTGTTACCAGTGATTCACTATTATACAGGGTGACCGCCGGGTCTATATCCGTTCTTAAAATAATAGTACAAATTTATTGCGTCATAGAAAAAGTGCCATTTGAGTTACGAAGCAAAATAAGTTCTTCCATATCACGTCCATCTTTCCTGATGCAATTTTCAAGTCTGTTAAGGAAACTGGTCCATACGAGTTCTATTGTTCCTTCGTTGACCTGCAGTACCTACTTCTTTTTGAAAAGTTTTTTTAGAGCAACAAACGTGGCTTTTCAGCATAAACTCTCTCCTTAAGGTACTCCCCACAAAGAGATCTCTATTTTAATTTTTTTGTTTGGTTAAACCTCCAAAAAAAGTCTCTTTGTTAATTTTTTTTTGTTGGGTTAGTGTGATGGTAACTGTATGTATGGTAAATGTGTGACTTTCTTGTGGGGGTACTTAAAGGAAAGGGTTTATGCTTTTACTACAAAACCCAAAATGAACTCTTCGAAGAGAAGTATTTTTATGACGAAATAAGGTTGTACTGTTAATTTAAAAGCAAGTATAAACCCGGCGGTTACCCTGTATTATTTGGTAAATAGTTTGATTACGAAAAACTTTTGCAGTAAACTGAATTTCATTGAATGTCTATATAGGTATATGAATAAAAAAAACTCGCCTGTGTGTATATGGCTACTACCTAGTTTATAAAATTAGAGCATCTGTTTGAGGATTTCGAGCAATTGTGTTAAACATATCAACAGCCGAGACACACTTCGCACTTTCCAGCTAGTCTGGATAAACGGCGACGCGGACAGTCAGTAAATAGAGCGTGACGTCAGGCGACGCCGATAAGCAACTGCACTGCGTCGGCGTCTCATGCATTCTGAAATATTGAACGATGAGATGCGTGCAGATACACTGAAAAAAGTAATTTGTAAATTTCAAGAATACATATATTTCGTAAAATTATAACTTTACATACAATTTGTGTAATACTGGGTGTTTTAGAAAAGTGTTGACAAGCTTTAGGGGATTATAGATAACATCAGGTCATTCAACGTTTCCTTATGAACCCTTATCTGAAAACGCACCTTTTTTGATATACTCGTATAGAAAATATTTTTTAAATTAAATGGTTATTAACGTTTTTAATTGAAACCAAATATATTACATATAAAATAATCAAAAAATTCATAAAAAAAAATATTTCTCTGTCACCCTTACGATGAGTTTTTAGGGGGGTTTATAAGCAAAAACAATACCTCTATATCTTTAAAATCTATCATTTTTGGATATACATGTACGACATAAAGAATCGATTTTTTTAAATACAAATTTTTTTCTAATTTTGACATATAAAGTAGCACTTTTCAATACTGATGACAGTGACGTAACGTCCGACTTTGTAACTAGTTACGAAAAGTAAAATCTTTCGTAACTGGCGATGAAAAGTTCGTTTCATCACCAGTTGCAGGTTTCGATTGTGGCACACCGTTGCTATAGTTTTACGGTATTAAGTAGATACAAAGTGGTTTAAAGGTAAATATTGAAGTCTAATAATAATAAATCTCTCTCTCTCTCTCTAAGTAGGTACTTGTAGACAAAATCTTGCATTGCAACAACGTGAAAATGACCCTTCACGCTCTTGTGACGTTGTGTCACAAACCGTCACACTCGTGTGCAAAGTGCAATTTTTGACACTAGTTGCACAATATACTATTTTCGGACGTTTTTTTTATCGAATTGACAGATGAAGCCATCAGACTGATGAGAATGAATCCGCCACTATTCCCATCTTTTTTCCTAATTGACCATATCCGGGCATCAATCTTTGACATGGCTTGAAAGTGCAGCGTCAAGTATCTATGGTAACCAAGCCAGGTCGAATTTTTGTCAATACGCACATTTTTTCTAATAGTGTAAATCTAATAGTAATAAGATTATAAGGATGGAAATTACTCTCAAAGCTTCTGAAAATTAAGGAGTGCAGCTGGGCAAGCTTCGGCAGCCGGCGCATGCGCATCTGTTGTTTTCTAGTGATTCTAGTTCTAGTTTTCTAGTGCAGTGATAGGCGTATATACGTGCAGTGATATGTATACAGGGTTATTCACGTTACTCGACACTGCAGAGTATGGCTAAACTTTTAGATTTAAAAAAAGTTCTGTATATGGAATGGATGGGGGTCTATTGGAAGTACATTTTACAATTATTGTCATTGTATACAGGTGGTCCTAAAAGTATAAAACTGATTAAAGTTGTATTTTTTTAAATGAGACACTTAGTATATTAATGTATTTTCGGTACCTACGGACAAAAGTAAAGGTAGCTTTATTAAGGTTTATGGCATCTAAACCGTACCGTTCTTCAGATATTCGTGATTTTGTGAAAATGCAACATCAAATTAAATGTTTAAAATCTCAGCACTTGGTTTCTTTTCAACCACCAAAATTGGCTGGTGGGCTAATGATACATTGGATTTTTTGCGGTGTATATTAAATATTAACTACTGTGCACCGAATGGCAATAAATGAACACCAAATTATTGCAAACTTCAAACAGTAATAACTCGTTTAATTTAAGTTAGACACCCTGTATTTTATACTATCGTTAGATGCAGAATTTAGTTTCCTATCAAAGCTATTAAACATTCCTATAGCTTGGTCTTTGCGTTTTCTTGGAAAATTGTTTTTTTTTCTGACGTTGAGCTGACATGAACGAATTAAGTAATCTACTTTACCTGTTACAATTCCTGATTTTGAGAAAGTAAAATTTATTATCATTAGTACTGGGTGTTTACTAGAAAACTTCATTTAGGAGGCTATAAAATATTGACAGAAAAGGATGGCATAATGAAAGTAAATGGACTTTTGTTTCTCCATTCTTTTCCTTTGACATTTCACAACCAACTAGACGAAGTTTTCTAATTTGTATTTGTCAGATAATAATTTATAAGTTACAAAATTATGATCATGAAGATTATCTAGCAGTCATCTGAATGTTAAAGTGTCTTTATTTAGCATAAAATGTCAAATAAAACAATAAAACATTATATTACAAGGGTTCTTATAAAATTTAGCATATCTATTACAAAAAAAATAAGTGCAAAAATAGTGGCAATTTGAAATACAATAAATAACAAGTCAACATAAGAGTAAAACAAACAGTTATAAAATTTGTTCGAAATGACGACCGTCTGATTCTAAACACAAACGTATTCTGTTTTTAAATCCTTCACTCACATTGCGTAACATATAGGGAGTTATGCTTCTGAAGGCCTCTCTGATTCGTTCCTTCATATTTTCTTTTGTGGTTGGTGGCGTACTATACACGATTCCTTTCACATATCCCCATAAAAAGAAATCGGGAGGCGTTATGTCAGGGGACCTTGGTGGCCAATGTTGTGCTCCATTCCTTCCAATCCATCGATTTTGGAAACGAACATTTAAGAACTCCCGGACTTCACGATGATAATGAGCAGGTGCCTCATCCATTTGCAGCCACATGGTTGTTCTTATATCTAGAGGAACTTCTTCGAGTTGGGAAGCTGAGTTCTCAAAAAATTTAGAAGCGACATTCCGTTTAAATGTTCGTTAAAAAAATAAGGTCCAATCACATACTGTCCCATTATGCCCCCCCCCCCCCATACATTTACTGACCACCTAGGTTGGTTATTGATAACTCTAAATTCATGGGGATTAAAATCAGAATAATAATGAAAATTGTGTCGGTTAAAAGAACCATCGTTATGATAAGTACACTCATCACTAAATAGAACTGATTCAAACAATTTTTCTTGTTCTCCAACTTTTTCTAACACCCACATACAAAAGTCCACTCGTTGGCCAAAATCGTTATCGGAGAGTTCTTGATATAGTTGTATCTTATTATCGTGATATTTATGTTTTTGAAGAATCCTTGATACGCTTGCTTGGCTAATATTTAAGTTTTGTGCAATTTCTCGTTGTCCGACATGACATAACGGCTAATTCAGTTTCTTGATTTTCTGTAACTGGTCTCGTTTTGGCAGTCGTTTTTTGCAAGCATTCTCCTAGAATGAAGATCATATCGACTCGTTCTTCTGTTGTGTAAACCAGCATTTTGATTACATAAAAAACTTAACTTTAAGTTAACCACCAATTATAACAGTAAAAAAATATTTAACTTTAAATTAATATGTGACAACTAGAAATGACAATAAATTTTGCTTTGTCAAAATCAGGTAACACCTGAACACACCTGAACAGGTAAATTAGATTACTACATTCATTTATGTCAGCGTAAATTCAGAAAAAAATCAATTTTCCAAGAAAATGCAACGACCAAGCTATAGGAATGTTTAATAGTTGTTGATAGGAAACTAAATTCTGCATCTAATGATACTATAAAAAACAGGGTGTCTAATTTAAATTAAACGAGTTATTACTGTTTGAAGTTTGCAATAATTTAGTGTTTATTTTTTTACATTTGGTACACAGTAGTTAATATTTAATACATACCGCAAAAAATTCAATGTACTAGTAGCCCACTAGCCAATTTCAGTGGTTGAAAAGAAACCAAGTGCTGAGATTTTAAACATTAAATTTGATGTTGCATTTTCACAAAATCACGAATATCTGAAGAACGGTACGGTTTAGATGCCATAAACCTTAATAAAACTACCTTTACTTTTGTCCGTAGGTACCAAAAATACATTAATATACTAGGTGTTTCACTTAAAAAAATAAAACTTTAATCAATTTTATACTTTTGGGGCCACCTGAATACAATGACAATAATTTTAAAATGTACTTCCAATAGACCCTCATCCATACCATATACAAAACTTTTTTTAAATCTAAAAGTTTAGCCATAATCTTCCGTGTCGAATAACGTGATTCACCCTGTATATTATATTCAATTTTTAAAATATGATGGGTTATGCGGGAACAGGATCACGAACTGCCGAAGACAACTATTTGAATTAGTCTACATATCGCAGATATATTGCTGCATCCTCAGGATGAATTCGGTTTTGCCTTCCTTGTTCCCAAATGTATACAGTACTTTAGTACAGCAGAATCTGTAGTAACCATATTTTGGAGTAGGTAAGTAAGCATTACAAGTAACAATAATTACAAACACTTTAAAATCGGGTTTAAAATAGTGGGAATTTTAGTTTTACTGACACATCACAAAGTTAAATCCACACACAAACAGACAGACAACGCTAACAACACGTTGTGAGCGTTGTCTCTCCTATGTATGGTGTTATTCGAGTATCGACATCTCTCCTGTGTACAGAATGTGATGTGACTAATGTATTATTGTTGTTGTTTTTGATGTCAGTGTGTAACTGCTTTTTAAGTCGCATTTTACACCTTATTGTAGCCTTGAGAAAGACGTCAAATAAATGTCGAAACGTAGGCATAATTTCTGCAAAAACGTAAAAGTTTTTTATTTTAACCTACACCTGCTACAACGCAACCAACCACAATATAAAGTGTTTTCCGGGCTTTGAAGTCGTGGTCCAATCGAATTTCTTCCTGACGTTTCGTCTACAGCTGCGGCAGACATTATCAAAGGCAATAAGGCAATGCGCGAAGTGATCTCCCGTGCTTCTCGACGTTGACTGATTCGACTGTGGCGAGTTTCGTGGTCCGTGGTATTTATTCCCGCGCCATTGCGCTGCAGTGGAGGGACCGGGGTGGGGGTAGTGGTGACGCGGGGTTTCCGCGCACTTGAAGTATATCGTAGAACTCGCTTCTAGCACTTAGAAACGAAATTTCCTTCTTCCTTTTGAAACTGTTGTCGTGTTTAAAGATCTCAATGCCCTCTTTCATTGAGACAAGACACTGTTAGATCTCACCACCTACAAGAAGCTAACTCGTGATCCAACCGCCCGGATTCTGAGGGCCACCAATTATTTAATTATGGACGTGGCATCGGATGAAATTTCGAAGCTTAAAAAATCAGAAGCTTTGCCACAGATAGATCTATAAACCGGATGTGCCACTGAGACTCATACAGCTTTATAAAAGGCTCCACTCATTTCGTTGAAAAACTGCATTCCACTACATATCTTCAATTGAAAGAAGATTTCTACGAACAAATTGTTGGTGTAGCTATGGGTAGCCCCCTTAGTCCAGAAATAGCCAACTATTATTTTTTGGACATTTTCGAGGCCCAGGCGTTGGCAACGGCAAATAAGAGGTCAAAGTGCTGGTTCCGATACCTGAACGACACTTTCGTTATTTGGAGCCATGGTCAGGGCAAACTTCAAAACCTCGTCTTACACCTCAACTCTATCAACTCAAAGTCAATTCACTATGGAGATAGAAAGGGAAGGACGTCTAGCGTTTTTGGATGTTCTGGTATCAAGGAGGCCGAATGTGAAGCTTGCGCACACCGTTTATAGAAAACTAACACACACTGACCGATACCTCAATAACGGATCAAATCATCATCCTAAACAGAAAAGTTAAAGACTCGGTCTGTGACAGCCAAGAGAATTTGTAAGCCGGTTGAATTAGAACGGGAAATGAAGCATCTGGAAAGAACTTTTGGTTGAAGTAGATACAGCAAGCACGAGTTTGATAGGGTCGTAGGTCCAAGGAATGTATAGCGCCAGGAAGGAACAACGGGAGAAGATGAAGAAAAGCGGCATGAAGTAACGGGCAGGCTACTGGAAAAGCACATTGTCAAAAATCCACTCGTACAATACAACAGAGCTTGAGATCGGCCAAACACCGCAGAGATCCCCTAATGGCACCCGGAGTTTACCGCGTTCCATGCAGCTGCCGCTCGGTATACGTTGGCACCACAAAACGCAGTGTCAACACAAGGATTACGGAACAAAAGAGGAGATGCAGGCTGGGACAAACACAGAAGTCAGCAGTAGCAGAGCATGCTCTCTCCGAAGATCGCGAAATCTTTTTCAACAAGGTGGATATCTTATATCAATCGCAGTGTTTCTATCCGAGACTAATGAGAGAGCCATTGAGATCTTTAAACACGGCAACAATTTCAACAGGAAGGAAGAAATTACGTTTTTTGCGCCGAAACCCCGCACCACCACTACCCCCACCCCAGTCTCTCCACTGCAGGCCGACGGCGGGGGAAGAAATACCACGGACCTTGGAGCTCACCAGTTGAATCAGTCAACGTTGGGAAGCACGGGAGATCACTTCGCCCATTGCTTCATCGCCTTTGATGTCTGCCGCAGCTGTAGACGAAACGTCAGGAAGAAATTCCATTGAACCACGGCTTCAAAGCTCGAAAAACGCTTTGGATTGTAATCGGATTGATCTTTCACGATAGACTAAAAAGTCAAATTGCTTAAAAAGTAGCTAGAGGAATTAATCCTATCTTGATCATAGGCACTAGCAAACTATGTGCATAGTGTTGGTACTGTTGATAGACAGTACCAGATGTGCATAGTGTTGGTCATCCCACTGACGTTACGACTGTAGGGTTGACAGCCACAGGGCGATGCGTCAACTGTTTGACATCTTTGACGTAAGACCTCATGAAGTCATCGAGACGTCACTTTCGACGGAAGTCGTCATCAGTTCAAAGTTTCCCATTGTTAAACAGGGGGGCCAAAACTGTAAAACAGGAGAGGGTCTCCAGATTAGTTCGATGTCTCATATTTTCATATCGTGTGAAATTTTTAGGCTTTAACTGTTTTTAATGGAAAATTTCGAGTTAAATGTCTCTATGATAGAGTTTTCGGAATAAACAAAACGGTGCTACGGTTAACGCGTTAACGCTATTTGACAAACTCAAAGTCAGCGTTTATCGCTGTCGCTAACGAACAAAAGTTAACGGACGTTAGATGTTGCTACAGGGGTAACGTAGGCATGCGCTTTTAACGTTGTTTACATTATGCGATCAAACTTTCCATTATCTTTTCGTAACCGTAAGAGCAGTGGAACCATCGACCTTCAAACTAGATAGACTCGGTGAGTCAATCATTAGTTGTCAGGTTTGTTTACTTCCAACATGCATATGGACCACAGTAGGCGCGCGTCGCGAGGGGAATGGAAAAATGGCCGCCTAGTCGGGTAATCGGTGAAAACGTGATACATGCACTTACCTGTGATACAAAAGATTTCTGTCCCACTTTTATAACTAGAAGTCTTACATATGTCACAATATCACACCATCATGATAAAATCTTTAATAAAACACCAAAAAATCGCACAAAACGTTCGCAAGCACTGTCTCAACTTCAAACACAAAGGAAACACGTTTTGTGGTTGACATCAGTTGAATGAGGTTGACACACACATTGAATTGACAGCACTGTTGCCAATCCGTCAATTAAGAAGATTTTCAACCTATGTTTTGATCGTGCTGTACGGCTACTTTTGGCTAAACAACATATACACATAGGGGTTGTGTAGTTCGACCCTGAGAGCCGGCAACATCGCACCGAACCTTCAGAAATGATGCCAGACAAAATTTTATAAATAAAGAACTGTAGTTAATTCTTCCGGTGTGAGTGGAATCGACGGCCAACGAAAAGTCTGCTCTCGTGTCAATTAGCGGCTGTGCTAGCGTTGAAGTTAACCGTAATCATCGGAGAAAAACATACGAGTCATTGAAAACTCTCTAATATATTAGTTCGTTGCTATTAATTATAATGTATGCCTTGTATGTCTCACTTATACAGCGAGCGGTAAATGTATGGCTTTTAATTATTTTAATCGCTCGGATCCTGCGTTTTTTTATTTTAATTGCGCATTTTCTGAATCAATTTTTATTTACACAGGGTGACCCAAAAAAAAGTTATCACATCAACGCCAACTTTTTTAAATAGAAACCCCTCTTTTTGTGATTTTATTTTGTTCTCTATGAAATCCTAATAATTTTTTATGAAGCATTCCTTAAACTTATCTTTAACGGTTTCCGAGAAAATGGCGTCTGGAAATCCTAAGGAAAAGTACCGCCCAAATTAGTAAACTAATTAAAATTGAGACTAACAAATTTAAATTAAGTGCTCAAACTGCCATCCATTGATTTAGCGACAATACCCAGGCCTGTGTAAAAAACTCATCTTGAACATTATTGAGTGTGTTTCTGTCAAAATTCCTAATTTCCTGCTTAATTTTGGCTTTTAAGTCTTGATGTTTTGCGGTCGATTTACATAAACTTTGTATTTTAAATAACCTCATAAGAAGTAATCGAAGGGTGTGAGACCAGTTGACCTTGGAGGCCACTCTATTAGTTCCCATCTTCCAATCCAACGTTCAGGAAGACACTCATCTAAATAATCTTGGACTTGTCGAGAAACATGAGGTGGCGCGCCATTTTGTTGCAAATATAAGGGTTCGCTTGGAATATCTGGGTCATTTTCATTTGGAAAAAGTTGAATGAGAGCAGGAATTAGCTCAAACTAAAGAAAATCCAAATATGTTTGTCCCGTGAGGGTTTCAACGAAGAAAAAAGGGACAAGAATCTGGTCATTAATTCCTGCCCAAACATTCACCTTCTGTGGGACTGTGTATAATCCATTCAGTTATTTTTGGCATCAACCCATGCCATGGAATTTCACCAGTATAACATCGACAGCGATTGTTTGTTTACTTGTCGCCAAGACAAATTTGTCAAGATGCGTCATTAAAATGTCGCTGTTGCCGACCTTTTGTACAGTTAAGCGTACATTTTATAAACTAGTTTGTTATTAAAAAACTAAAAAACTATTTCTTAAGAAAAAATGCCCAAGGTAGTTAACGTGAAAGTGCGAATTTGCATTAAAAAATGCTACCTCCAATTTAAGAGACCTAAGTTTCCAAATATTTTTGGGGTAAGCATTAACTCTGCTTGCTTTCAATTGCCGCTGACAGATCCATTTCATTTTTCTTGTTCTTTCCTAACTGTATTCCACCTTTCTTTTAGTCCAAAAAGCAAACTTTTTATACATATCATCACAACCACATTCATACTATAAACTTATTAACCTCAACTATTATCGTTCTGAAAGATTCTTTCTTAAATGCATTAATAAAATACAATATTTTTGCCAACGTAGAGCCCCGGCCCATTTTTTACTAGATTCTAGGTTAGTGATCATTAATCAATATTATTAAAAGTTTGGAATAATGACACCATCTGGCAACTATGTGAGCAAAAACAGTAAACAATAACCTTAACCTCAAACTGATTATTAATCACTGTCACTGTCAGTCATGTTATACTGGGTGAAATATGTCAGATTACCACGCCTACTTGACGACAGAAATAGACAACAGAATGGATTATATGTGCCTCCGTTATCCAATGAGGATTGTCTTGACTCCAGTACCTGCAGTTTTCACGCTTAAAAGTGTAATTTAAATATAATGTTGCCTCGTCTAACAAAAGGATTTGCTTAGAAAACCGTGGTCTGCGTTCGCATCATGTTGAAATAGTTTCACAAAATTGACGACGGCGATCAGGATCATCTTCGTTAAGTTCTCGCACTATCCACGACCACTTATATATTCAGCTTGTTGACAAAAGTTAAATAGGGCTCATATAGCGTCAGAGGGATAGACCGGGTGTCCAGCAGAACCCTGGACATAGGAGATTAACATGGAAAAGCGGTTTTTATTTTTGTGCCCCTGTAACGGTTGATTTGATTGAAAAACTCTTAGGGGTAAAGTTGTAAAGCTTATGGTCAGCTATCATCCTGTAATTTTTTCAATACCTCAGTTTTGGCTGTTTTTTGGAAAAACGCCTCGAAAAGTCCAAGAATTTGAATTTGGCGCGTAACCCCCGCCATGCATGTGCAGTGTCGCCAACATAATAATTTCTTATGTCAGAGTCAGAGCCGATTTTCCTTTCTTATTTATTTTGAGGGACTATCATGTAGTAATTAACGTGATTATGCAGTGAAAGGTTTCTGCAAGGGCAAAAATTCAGAGGCAGGATTAAAGTAAGTACCATAGATGATTTTTTTTTACTTAATTAAGACAGATTGTTTCTTCTGTCATAGTTTTTTCCTCCCAAGATGTATTTTCAGTATTTTGTATGCATTTTAATGGGTTTTTTTTGTGTTTGTATAAATATCTTAAATAATATCTACTTATTGGTTTACAGGAACTAAAACCCATGGCATATTTCTCAGTTCCACACTCTGCACCCCTGATATTTGAAATGATTCATTCCGCCTTCCACTTGCAGACATTGTTAACAGGATTAAATATTCTTAGACTGACTACTTGAGTAAGCTGAGGGGGACTACAATCACGAAAAGACACATGGCTAAGGAGACTCAGGTAATTTGAAAGAGCTCAAGCTGAAAATCCATTTTATTTTTCAGTATGATTTGTTTCATCCGTATTTATACAGAATGTTACAAAAAAAGAAGGCAAATTTGTGAACCACAGATTCTTTGATGAAAAATAATGGACCTTTTATTACCCCATTTTTCTTTTGGTTGTTTCCTCGGTTGTAAATTTTATCTAGTAAGTCAAATAATCACTTCTCAAAGGATTTATTTCATATTTGGTAGACCTATTAAGTCGAAAAAGCCACATACTAGAACAAAATTTGACAGCCAATATAAATAATATCTTAATGTACTTTTTGCGCCCTTTGAACTTTTTTGGTTCTAGGCTGATGGCTTCCAATCAAGATCTGTTTAAAATAACAAATATAGCTCCAATTTGTTGTTTTAAAAAATGTTGATTTATTTTACACAGGAAGAATGTCATAGCAACAACCTATTTTCTCCTGACAAAACTGCTACCTGGTCCTACCTGGACAAAATCAACATGATGGTTTTTCAGCGACAAAATATTTTGTTAGGGTCAAGTAAAAAGTATTGTCAGTTTGACGAGTGTCACCTATTTGCTTTTAACTGCAGATTGAAGTTTACTCGTGAAATAGTCTTGTCGAATACCATCCGAGATAAAATTTGCTAAGTCAAAATATTTCTCTTGTTTTATTCAAGTTAGTTGCTCTTTGGCAATTTCGTTCATGACATTTTTTACAAAACCGGTCCTAAATGTCATTCACGAAATTGCCGAGTAACAAACTTTCAAACCAATCAAAATATTTTGGCGGAAAAATTTTCTCTCTTATTATATTATAAACAAGGAAACTCAAAATTAATGAATGGTTGCTTCTAAAAAAAGGATGTAAAAGTACTTGAAAGGTCTTTGATTGCAAATGAAAATCAATTTGTCCAAATAATTTCATACTTTTTAAGCAACTTTTAAACAACTTCTTATTTGCATTGGGTGTCAGTTAATTTTAGAACCTATTTTTTTATTATGCAGCTCTTTCGACTTAATATCCCTGCTAAATGAAACAAATACTTTGAGGAATGATAAAATGATTCAATAAAATTATTTTAAAAGTTACAACTTTGACACCTGGATACTTATTATTGAAGATCTCGCACACTTCTTGCTGTGTTCGGGCTTTGTCACCGTACCCTAAATAAATTAGATTTTCTATCCGCTGCGTATCTGTTAGATGCGCCATTTGGTTAGTTATAACAGTATAAAAAGGTATTCTTAAATACTTGAAAATGTGAAGAAGTAGGTAAATCACATTTAACTGCCTTTGACGTCACCTACTGTTTGGTTGTTTGACGCCAGTAACAATGTGTTTTTGTCTCGAGAAAGCTAGAAGCTTTTCATATACGATTTCCAGGCGCCATTTTCCCGAAAACCGTTAAAAGTATGTTACATAAATAATGATTAGAATTCCGTAGAGAACTGATATCATAACTTTTTTCGGGCCATCCTGTATAAATAAAAGTAGGTTCAGAAAATGCGCAATTAAAAACAAAAATCGACGGATCCGAGCGATTTTTCGAAAAATAAACACCCAATTTTTAAATAATTATATGCCATACATTTGCCGCTCACTGTAGATGAAACATGCAGAGTGTGACATTAGTGAGGAAAAAAAGTTTCACTGTTTTTGTCTTCAGCATTTTATTTTTGTGGTGAAATAGTAATGTAATAAATAAAATAGCAAACCAAAGACAAACACGATAATAAAATTTTAACATAAAACAAATCTTATAATAAAAAAAGTGAAGTATACAATCTATAATATTAAGCCGAAGAATATATTTTAGTAATACCAAAAGTAAACGCACAAAAAATGATCGTGAGATACCGGATGACTTAAGTATTGGTCACCAAATGTTTCGTATAAAAAAACCAATAAATTAGCACCCAGGTAGTATAAAATTCTTCAATGTAACTTAAGGTATATATACATAAGAGTGCATAGCAATCATATCAGCACACCTAAGCAATACAAAAGCTTTTAACTTAGGACAGTTTTTTATAAAAATGTTTTTTTTTTTACTTTTTCATAAATGAATTTAATCATCCAAAGAATTAATTAACCGAGTAATCAGCCAATTAGTCCTTTGGTCGAACAGTTAATAATGGAGTTTACTGTATTATCAACTCATAAATCTTAGTAACTAATAACTACTAGTATTCTAAAGACTACTATATAGGAAATATTATAATAAAATGTATAAAAATGTTACAAATTTAAAAACCGTTACAATACCTTATAACAAAGATGTTAGAAGTAAGTACGACCACGACTTAAGTGTTGATCGCCAAGCAGTCGCGACTCAGATCGATGTTGAATATGAATAACTCGCGACCAATCGTAGGTGACTGACAGGACATGGCAGTATTCTTCTTTGCATGACCCTCACTCACGTGACAGTTTAACCTAATGTATTAATACTTAAAAAAAAATATTAAGCATAGGTCAAAGTTCGAATTCCCTGTAAAGTTAGAATATTGAAAACAACCGTTCCGACTCTTCCTTAAGCGCACTAGATAAAAAACATCCCCTTTCTCCTCTATTCCCCCAGCACACGCGTTAGCTAATAAGTTAATCTTAACAATAATTTTACAGATAAACACATTCCCGCCTTCGTCTTTCCGAAGTTCAGGCAGCAGAGGAATTTTAAAAATTAACACAGCTCTATAAACACAGTTAAAGGGTAAATAATTATTATAAAAGGCTTCAAGGGAGAATTCCAATCGCAATCTCAAATAATTGAAATCCTACTGTTCTATTACAAAATATTTTAAATAAAATTTACCGTAAAATCTAAAAATGGTGTTGCTTACGCCTTCAGTCGGCCGGAGTTGTGTCTACCAATGAATTACTTGTCTCGATTAACAGTTTGTTGTCTATCGGGGAATTGTCTTTTACTAAGAGGGTCTCTGACTCCGTTTGATTGACGATGTTGTTGACGACCGTGATTTCCTGAGTGACGGTGGCCGGAGCGATGCCATTCTCCTTAGGTTTTTCGATTTTCGTGGTTTTGGCTTTGGAAACGGCTTTCAAGTCGGCCGGTCTCTTAGACAGCGTCGTGGTTCTTGTTGTGGTGGAAGTTTTCGATGCTACGGCTCGGTCAGACAATGGCTGCAACAATGTAAATAAAATAATAAGTGAAATGTCTCGTTTACAAGACAATTTCAAAGTAGGCTTTTACTCGGTGATTTCCTGAGGTTCAAAGACAGAAAGGATAAACATCACATAGAAAAAATAAAAATAAAAAAAAAACTTTTGTTGTAAAATTCTCAAAAAAAGGTGTAGAAGTTTTTGTAAGTAAAGAAACTACGCACGCTGAGCGCCCATAGTTGCGGAAATATCCGAACAGTTCTCCTATGTATTCCAAACTACCATACAATTATGAGAAAAGAAAAACCTGATTATGATTCAAAATAAACTGAAGTTCGGCACAAGCTATTTCTCGTGTCATTTTCAATCAGCTGTAACTTTTTAAGCAATTAATTGTTATAAATACAATTTACACACTCTAAAACCTCATTTCCTCTAGATTAAAAAAGCTGATAATTTTGAAAAAAAAACAACAATATCTTTATTATATAGGGTGTGAAACAAAGTGGTGCAAAAAATGCAAAACTTTGATGCTTTGCCATTTCGCAATACACTTTTTTTTCTTTATCGTTTTCAGGTAAGGAGTAAGCCAACATCCATATGTCGGGACCTTTCCGCCAGATTTTTTATTAAAGCACCCTGAATTTTTATACAGAGCGAAACGTAAAATTTGTGAAATTCTTGTTGATGATGTTTGTAAAATGTCGTAGCTTGAAACCCTGGCAAAGAATCTTAATGTGTTTTCCTTCATTTGTTGACATATTGTATATGGATTGTTACCCATTCAAAAAATTTAAAAATAAGTGACGTTTTTTTCTAGTAAACTAGCATTCAAAAAATATGATACCATTATTGTTAATGCTCGTGACTTATAATAGCAATATGAAATAAAATAACCTTTCTAGAGGTAAAAGGATATTAAATGATGCCGTCGCGGATAGCCAACATCAATATCTCTA
Source organism: Taphrorychus bicolor (assembly GCA_951812265.1). Classification (NCBI taxonomy): domain Eukaryota; kingdom Metazoa; phylum Arthropoda; class Insecta; order Coleoptera; family Curculionidae; genus Taphrorychus; species Taphrorychus bicolor. The sequence goes on from OX638305.1 coordinate 21,911,810, forward strand.
GACGTTTTTGTTATTTTTTGTTTTTAAGGCATTAGAACTTATACAGAGGGAATCAAAATATTCTGTGTGACAACTAGAAACGAAAACACTATTCACTTGAAAGCAGCTGATCAAGATCCTACTCAACATCTTGAAGATAACTTTGAGGCAGCTAGAAATGGAAACACTATTTCCTTAAAAGCAGCTGATCAATCTAACCCAGACGCTTCTGGTTCTGAAACTTCCAGTCTACTAGACGGTGACCGCTCAAAACGAACCAGACGAGCTAGAAGATACCTAAGGCCCCTTGCACACGACCGGTCAATCCGCCGACCGGCTATTTCACCGACCGGTAAGAAAACAGGGACTATTTTACACACGGTATCAGCAACCGGAGAGTTACTTAAATTTCTATGTGGTTTCAGTGCCGTACTGTGATCCGAAATAAGATAGAGAAATTTGAGAGGAACAGGGACTGGGAAGGAAATAGGGGATAGTTTTACACAATATTTTAACAGTAATGAAGGATCTGTACCGTGGCAATTAAGAAAAATATAATTATTGATACTGTTTTTGTATATATACCTATCTCGGCTTTCTCATTTTCTGTCAGTTGTTCAGAATCTTCAATAAATATGCGGCACATGTCTTGCCACGCGGCTTTAGTTTTATTTCTATCTATAAATTCGTCACTAGTCTTGTCCCATATCGCGGGCCTTTCTTCTATTGCGCAAATAAAAACTTCAATATCAAAATTTTCCATTTTTCCAATTAAACCACGCTTCCTTCAAAAATTAAACGGGAAAAGGGGACGGCTCTGTTCGACGGCAACAGTAAAATTCCTGTTCGTGTGCTAACACTCATTGACTTGCATGTTCTTAACCAAACGCTTCGGTTAATTTGCGATCCGGCGACCGTGTGTTCGCCGTCCAAATTATAATTTGAACGGCGGCCGGTCGGCTGAATACCCGATACCGGTAAGTGTGTTAAATCCTATTTGAAAGCATGTATAATTATTGTTTCCGATTTTTTTGCCGGACGGTGAAACAACCGGTCGGCGGATTGACCGTTCGTGTGCAAGGGGCCTAAAGGTGCGATTTCGTTGCGACGTCCAGCGTTCGCGGTCAACCAAGTCCGGCAGTGACGGTCAACCGTTGCGTTCGCGTGATTTGCTTCAAACGTTTGGCGTCGCCGTCACTCAAATTCAAAACTTTGATTAGTGAAGCAAATTTTAATAAATGGATCCAGAAGCATTAGCGGTATGCATTTGGGAAGAAGATAAAAACGAGGATGTCCTTAGGTTAAAGTCATCACTGGGTGAAAAAACTCTCAAATTATTCCAGTCAAGAATCGAAGAAGGATACTCAAAATACTAATTTAACTTTCAGGGAGAGTTACAGGGGGGAGTACAAGGTACAGTGGCTAGACCTTAAAGAGCGTGTAAAAACTTTAGCTCCATTCATTGTATGAATGGAGTTACATAATAATATAATATGGTATAATATAAAACAGGTGGGTGTTTTATATAATTTTTTTCCCAAGCCCAGATATTGGCCTCAGAAAGTGTCTAAAAAAATCATTTTGGCATTAATTCCGTTTTTTCTTTCTTTTTAAGGGTTCAACCGATCTTAAAACCTTATCAGTTGGGCTAAAATTTTGACAGATGACATTTTACAGAGCTAAAACCTTAATATTTAGATAACTTGGACAGTCCTCTCTAAAAAAGGTGCTCTTCATTTGTTTTGATAAAGTTAACCGTTTTCGAAAAAAATAGATTTGTTGTATATCAGGTTATTGCAATAGAAAATTAAAATACTTACGGCTATAAAACACCAGTAGCTTTTATTCCGTTAACAATGTGTTTTTGAGTACGTTCCTGGAAAGTGTGTCAGCGGCAACTTATTACTGATATCCATTGTCAAAAGTTTTTGAATATTGTCTGATTAAGTACGCAAAATTAAAATAATGGAGCATGACATTGCTGAAAATCCTTCCAATATTCTAAGAAAGCTGTCGGTGCAAGTTCATGCGACAAAGTGGGCCGTTCATGAGTCTTGCCACTGCTACATCTTTATCACGTTCGAAAAGTACATGGCATATCTCCTGCGGATTACCCTGCAAGAGTGAATTACGCAAATTGGTTTTTGCAAAAACATAGGCAAATTCCGAATTGTACTAGTATTGTTATGTTCACTGACGAAGTCCGTTTCACCCAAGACGGAGTAATAAATTGTCATAATTTACATATCTGGCACGAAGAAAATCCGCATGGAATACTGCAGACAAAGCGTCAACAAAGGTTCATGGTTAACGTGTGGTTGGGAATTATTGGAAATTATCTGATTGGACCGCTCTTTTTTGAATAAATATTGAACGGTGCCAGATATTTGCACTTCTTGCAACAAAATTTAAACAATTTGTTAGAAAATGTGCCTTTAGAAATTAGAAATCAGGTGTGATGAGAGATGCATGACGGCGCATCGCCTCATTTTAGCATTTTGGTTCGTCAGCAATTATCGAACACTTTTGGTAATCCATAGATAGGTCGAGGTGGGTCTATTTTAAGGCCACCAGAGTCGCCTGACATGAATCCATTGGATTTCTTTCTATGGGGAAATTTAAAAAGACTTGTACATTCGACACCAGTTAACACTAGAGATAACCTGATAGAAACAATAACACATCACTCGTAACAGAGACACAAGTAAACGAGAAGAAATACATCTTTGGCATTCTTATCATTCTTGCGTTTAAATGATTTCCGAAATGTCGAAAGGGTTCAGTTTTTAGTAGTTTTAGTGATTTAACGTGTTTTCTTTATCATGTTGTTTTTTATCGCTTTTGCCTGTTTCTCATAAGCTACGATCGACCATCTCAAAAGTTCTTCGATCCGGAAAACGTCGATTTGGAGATGTATCAGGATTAAGTCTTGGTGAATTTACACATTTACCGAGTGCCTGTCCAAAGTTATACATAATATGAATGTGGATGTTAATAAGATATCACAGTATCATTACTTATTATGTTATTCGATTAGTTATAATAAGTCTAACTAACTTTAATAACGTTGTTTATTATTTTAATTTTCAGAGTCAATGCTTACAAATGTCCCGAAAGAACCTATTTTATTTCGAAAACGGCTAATTTTATCGAAACAAATGAAGAGTACCTTATTTAGAGAGAACTGTCCAAGGTATATAAATATTCGGTTTTTAGTTCCGCAAAATGACACTTGTCAAACTTTTAGCCCAACGAGTGAGGCGGCAAGTCCGTTCCTGAGTACCCTGAGGGCGTAAAACATGTACTGTAGTATGGTTTTATGAAACTGTATGCTCTACATGAAACATAAAAATGTTAATTATTTATACAGGACGATTCAAAAGTTAGAGCGAAAAAACTAAAACGCTGGTTACCCCTTTAGCACCCTGTATCTCCGTTAAGGAGCACTTTAGGATTTTTTTATATGACAAACTAGGGTTATTTTGGTCTCTCCTATTATACGTTCCCGAAATTATGGGCACCTTGTATATCTGACGTTAGCAGGATGCAAAAGGTATAACTTTCTTAAACCGATAGAGGATTTATCAAGGTAGAGGTCTTTATTTACATTTTTCAATATTAGCGTGATAAACAAACCCTCCATACAGTGTTGCCAGGACTACTTTGCTAGTAAATTGGCACATCCTTTTTTTGAATGATATCTTGCGAATCTTTACACCACGAGAGTACTATATAATATCTATTGCTGTCCAAATAATTTTTGAATGGTGATTAATAGAACACTTATGACGATAAAAGAAAAAAAATACGTTTAAGATGGCCAACTGGTCACAATCGGCAACATTGCAGAATCTTGTGACACGTGGTTTATGTCAGTTTATGATATGGATTTTTTTCTCTGGTTTACTGAATGTTTTAAAAGTTTTCCGCCGACTTTTTCGCTTTTACCAATCGTTTCTATGTTTTAATTTGTTTGTTAGCCATGGTGAGACAATGTTTTGTGTGTAAAACTTGGGATTATAAAAATAAATCTAGGAAATTATGTTTTCACCGGCAAGCTCATTTGTGTTTTGTGGTTATGTTGTTACTCGGCTCTTGGCCTTTAGCCATTAGCGTCGTTTGTAGTTTTATTCTATTAATAATCTTTAATCTAAAAAAACTCAATAAATTGGTATAGTAGGTATGTATCAAAAATCATTTAAATATAAAAATATTTGAATGTTTTGGTTTGCATAAACATGCAGACGCATGCTGCGTAAAAATCGTATACTTATTTCCTTGAAAAATAATACGCCTATGTGTGCTTATGTCATCTGGAGATGTGTCCTTGGAGATTCAAATTGCGCCATATTGTTTTTAGCATTTTCTGCTTCCCCTCTACCCAAACAACCCGCAAGGCTCCAAGTATGCGGTTTGTATATCATGCCAAGTAAACAAATGCCAATTTATGATTAACTCGCGGCGTCTCTTTATTTACTCCATTGTCAATGCTTAAACCATTCTACAACTACGACCTCATTTGCCAAGAAAAACTGACAGCTGACGGATATAATATGACAGCTGACAGTCTTCAGCTGTTTGATGTCAAATGAAGGGGACTTTAGCACATTTTCCGGTAGGCGACTATCCGCAGAGTTTTTAGCCGGTCGAATAAAATTCAGTAGAGATTTGTCCTATAGGACAAGTTCCGGTAGTTGAAAATAAGGTAGCAGATTTTCCAGACGACAAAAGTACATATCCCTTTTGGATCGATTAACGAAATACCACGGAACTCTGTTCAGCCTTAATAGGAGGGCAATGTTAAGAATGGGCGTCATGCGCCATCGAGTTTGTTCCCACGCAACTGTTAAACCTGTCATGACCAGCAGCCGAGCGTGATTTATTACCTTGTTTACTTCAAGTTTAGTGGCATTAAATAAATTATCAATGTAATAACTATTGCACCTACAATATGTTTATTTTTTACCTTTGTTTCTGTCCTTTTTACGGTAGTAGTGGTGCTCCTTGCCGTAGCAGTATTCGACGCAGTCCTTGTGGTGGTCGTGGTTCGGCTGGCGGTCAATTTATTCGCACTCTCCTTTTTCTCTTTTTCAACATCCGCACTCTTTGTTACAGTCTTAGTTAAAGGCACTCGAGGTTTGGCTACTGCACCGGTGATGGTCTGTGGTCTGGATGCTAGTGGTGCTCGTTTCGGCGATGAAGCTGTTTTGCTGGTGGCTGTTGTAGTCTGAAAATCAAAAAGAGTTTTACACAGTTATCGTTAACATACAAAAAATACAGATGGAACTTTTTAGTTTTTTCGCAGAAAACTCCAGTTTAACCCTTTGGCGGTCGCGCGGCGGCACTCTATGCCGCTTTTTTACATTTATGATAATATTTTCCCCAAAATTTACTTTTCGCCAGTGTCACTTGGGATATACCCCGGTCATTATATTTAGAATCGGATAAACATCAAGTCTCGATGTTGGTTAGTGCTAATCGAGGCGTCAAAGTGGCAGGTGTTCGTTTGCCCCATTCCGTACCATAACGCGAGTGGTTACGTAAGTATAATAAATATTTATTTTTTGATTGTAAAATGTTTTATTTGATACTATTTTATGGAATTATATTTTGAGAGTGTGCTTTGATTTTATTTAGTTGTTCAGGGCCAGAAAAAGACCATTAAGCGACAAGGATCTGCACACTACAGGTAGACCCACTACAGAAAAGAATTTTTTTTTTTTTGAACTAGAACTTAATAGAGGATCATATGATTCCTAATCTTTATATTGATATGATTCCAATCAATCATTGATATGAATCAAAAACATTCCAGGAGGTTTAAGTCTCTTCTTACACCAGTATCGACTTCCAGTAGACACATTTTACTGCGGATGTCAAAATCGGAGTGAGCGATGCCATATTTGTAGTGTGCGGAAAAACAATAAAACAACAGTTTCGTATGATACGTGCGAAAGGTTTGTTAGTAAAAAAAATATTACTAAAAACGTGAGATGTAGTACTTGCTTGTATCCGCCAATGGCTGAGGACTAAGTTGAGAAATGTTCTAGAATGAGTTTGTTTTATTTTCTGGAATTAGTGTTATAAAGTTTTGTTTTTGCATGTTCTGCTATGTTCAATAAAATTCAATAAAAATGGTACTGTGATTGAGAATAATTTCATTTATTGGTTGTATCATGTCATAATCTTGAGTTTTGAATTGTGGCACTCAGTACCGCAGCGCGACCGTTGGTGTAAGCAAAGACGATATATACACAAGACAAATACTGCAAATGGGCGATTTGGTGTCGAATTAACGTGGTTAACTAGGCCGTTGGTAGATGGCGATATGATAAAATAATCGTAATATTTTAAAAGTGGACCGATTTCGCCGGGATGAAATTAAAATTCGTCGAACGATTCCCACTTGACCTTCACAAGAGCACTCGACGTTGCCACATGCATCGCTTTATATGAATATTGAAGGACTTAAATTATGAAAGTTGCGTACCGTGGATATCGCGATGATCTGGGGCTTAGACAAAGCGGGTTTTTATCTAACCGGAAATATATGGTTGATTTTAAAGGAGAGAATAATCTACATCATACAATGCGGAAATTCTTGGGTAATCGGTCTAGGCGACTAGGTAACTCCTAAACTTCCAAGCTCTGGACAATTTTTATTAATTGCATTTTATGTATTTTATTATTAGTATTGTCTTCATCACGGCTGTTGTATGATAAAATAACAAAAATGCATCAGTTCACAGGTAAGAAGCCTCAATGGCATTCGACCTACCATCTAATTTTTTAAAGTTTAAGAGGGTCCAGTGGCAGAACATATTTAACACGATGGATACTGTACGATACAATAAATTTTGTTTTGTTTGTATGTGTATGTATACCTTTATTACGTGATTTGTGAAGTTCTTATTAATATTTTTTTTTGCTAAAAAAGTCTCGTTTTTTTTTTGTTCTCTGAAACCTGACAGCCCTATTATAGTATGAGACCGATTTAAAACGCGGTCGCTCAGTTATGTTGGGTGTGCTTAAATGAATATTAATGTGTAGTTGTGTTTAGTGTAGGACCTAGGACTGGTATTATGTTAATATAAATAACTGGCCGAAAGGCATTGGAAAACGGGGAGGGTCGGGAATCGAGTATGACCACACTTAGAGATTGGTCGATCGGTTCTTGGCCTAAGTTTATTGTAAACGACACATACTCACATATTGTTGTTATAAAAAGCAATTTGTATTCGAATCACTGAATGTTTAATTTGCCTACAACAATAGTTCGTAATTGATCGAAATTTTTAGCTTTTTCGCAGAAAACTCTAGTTTAAAATATGTAAAAAGGCAATATTTACTATTTGCTAATATTGCAGCTGTTAAGAAGGAAACACTACTCCGAGGGCTAACCCCGCCACTGGCATTGAATTATACTGGTTGTTAAAGCTCATTTTATAAAGCAAAAATATATAAGTGAATATAATATATAAGTGAATTAATAAAATAATAAAAAATCACAGCTAAAAAGCAAAAATATTAAGCTTTTTGCAAAGAATATAGAAACAGAGTTTAATTAAGATATGCGAAAATTGCACATGACTAATTACAATTTGGATATTTGAAAAACTTGTCCGCTTTCGGCATATGTTAACCAAAAATACTTTTGGTTAGTTCAGGTACTTACTAACTATATGTTAACCAAAACTACCTTTGGTTAGTTCATATACATATATACTTAGTAACTTCTTTTTCAAAAAGAATCTTTATTTTTTCTTTTATGTTAAATTTTTTGTTTTATTCTAGAGCATTTTTTTGTATTTGGTCTTTGTTTTTATGTATGTTTTCCATAATATTTAGGCTTTGAAAGAAATGGTATAATTCAATGTCGGTAGTGGTATTAGCCCTCGAAGTTTCTATTTGTTTCCTTCTTTATGTATAGTTACAGTGTTTTGGAAATACCGAAAACAGACAGTTCTGTCACAGAATATTATCTGTGAAAGAACATATTTAACACGATGGACTCAACACTGTTACACGATACGAGACGATAAAACCATTACATTTTTGTCAAAAAAAAAAAAAAATAGTTTTGTTGTATCGTACAGTGTACCATCACATGTTGAGTCCATCGTGTTAAATAGTCACTGGACCCTGATTGACTTTAAAACATTACATGGTAAGTCATCGAATGTTAGTGAGGCCTCTTAAGTTTATATAAAAATATTTTTGAACTTTGTGGAGTGAAAAATAAGTTTTTGGCTTTTTTTTTCTGGAACTAACGTATCTCAGTAATAAAAAATTGTTAAAGCACAATATAATAGTTTCTAGCTATTTCGTAAAGTTAAAAATACTACCAGTTGGAAACAGTAAACTGAATAGACCAGCTTTTTTATAATTCAACGTTTAAAAATTTACATAGAAAACCATAAAATAGCGTCCTTAGGACTACGGAGTATTTTTTTACCCCTTAGCGATTTGCTTTGTAAACTTCGCTGCAGGATAAAAACTTACTCTATGAAATGTAAATAATTATTGGGCCAGCTTCATATGGGTGTCCCAACACGAACGCCATCTATATAGGGACTGAAAATGTGTTGTAGGAAATTGTTGAAAATGTAAGTTTTTCCTTAAATCATTATGCCAAATTTACGTAAAATATCTTCAAGATTATAGTACTTTCGGTTTTTCCAGAAGCCGGCGCCATCATTGTTTTTCAAATAAAGCTACCCAATTTTTTGTTGCAAATATTAATAGATTGAATATTTTTATATGCTAAAGTTAACAGTTTTCGAGAAAATGCAATCTTACAGGGTTTTTCTAGTTTTAAAAAGCTGTAAAACTTAAATCATTGAAGATATTACAAGACGGCTTGCAACTTCCTCTCCTATTTTTTTACAAGTTCATCGGTGGTGGATATATATTGAATCGAAGAAGGCATAATATTGAAGGACTTAAAACATAAAAGAAAAAATAAAGAATCTTTTTGAAAAAAAAGTTAATAAATGTTGTTAATATGAACCATTGTCTTTATATTCAAAGTCTATCAATGATTGGTTAGTACATACGCCCATTACTAGATAGCGAGTATGCCCATGTGTGCTGACCAATCACTGCCGATGACGTAAGAGTTCCAGCGTATTTCCCCTTTTTTTTCAGTGGTGGGAGGGCACTGGGTAGGGGAGTACGTTAAAGATAAAGATGAACTAATAATACAATCTCCAGTGAAAAGAGAGATAATCACTGACACGACGTGTAGTGAGAAACGAATTTATATATAGGGTTGTTGTGATGTGAATAGATTTTCCTTATCAGGAAGTTCTATTATTTCCTTATGATGATGACAAAGACAACAAACCGACAATACCTCTGCCCTCTGGTCATATACGCATCCCATTCCTAAACGTAAATTTGTAAAATATTGTGTTATGTCACTTTGACATTTTTAGATTTGATCCGGCTTGCAGTAGCTGCAAACAGTGCAAACTTTAAAGTATTTAGCGCTTCCAGAATATATTATCGGGAATCAAAATTTGAGTAGAAAACTGATGTCTCCATTCAGTGTGTTTATCAGTGTCTTCAGTGTGTGACTTTCAGTGAAGTATCTGCCGTTTTCCCAGCTTTCTCCTCTCTTGTTTGTTAACTGCTAAAGACTAGACTTTAAACTTCATATTATATTAATTCAATACATCGATTTAAAAAAAGGTAAGTGAAGTTCGTAATGGCCATAATTCAATTTTCTCAACACAAATTTTTCACGCTCATGCAATTTTTGCTGTTTGACCTGTACAGGGTATCCCATTTTCGGCACTTTTGCGGGGTATCTCCCTGATTTTTAAAGATAGAGGGTTGCGGTTTTCTCGACAGTGTGCTACTTTTTTGTGAAACTAAAGATGGCGCCAGCAGAATTTTTATAGCCCTTTTGGTTTTTGAGATACAGGGTGGAATTGAAAAGTATCGCTTTTGAGGCACCCCCCGCATCACAGTTATCTTTAAACTTATCCAAGAAGTTAAAACGCAATCTTAAATAATTTTTTCCGTAGAATCCAATGGCGTAGTCAGTTCTTTCCTAGCAACTTCAGTTTTTGAGTTACGAAGCAAATATATGTTTTTTTAAATGGAACACTCTGTATATTATTTTTCTAGTTTATTAGTCATAATGTGGGCTTTCCAAAAATATATAATTGTATGCAAATATTTTCAAAACAAAGCTCAGAATTTAAGATTTTCTTAAATTTTTATTTTTGTCCAATTCGTAAGTAGTAGGCTATGGCTAAAATATTATTAGGAACAAAATCGATGTAAGTAATAATTATTCTAATTTATAACATCTTCAAATTTAATACAAAAAATCTTTTTTAAATCTCAGTATCTCAGTTATTAGTTATTTATTACAGCATTCAACATAATTAAGTAAACAGTTTTTAAAGGTGGTTTTCAAAATGACGGCCATTTTCCTGTATGCAAAATTGGCACATTTTCGTTATTCTTCTAATCGCGTTAAAAAGAATCATAGGCCTTCTTTGCAAATTTTGGAAAGTTAAATTGATTGCCGCAAGAAGCTCCGCTCGAGACTGATACTGTGTTTTATAGACTTCATTTTGCATAAAACCCCATAAAAAAAAATCCAAAATTGAAAGATCGGGAGATCGAGGGGGCCACCTTACAGGTCCGTAGGTACCAATCCACCTTTGAGGAAAGTTATCGTCTAAAAATTCCCTTAAAAGGGCAGAGTTGTGGCTTGGGGCACCATCTTGTTGAAAAAAAACGGCATTATAAAGGGCCAAGGGAACATTTTCCATCAGTTCTGGAATAACTTCCTCAAGAATTTCTCGGTAACGATGCGCTGTCAGACCTCCTTCAATAATTCTGTAGACTATGCGTCTTCCAAAAATGAAACACGAGACTCCAACCCCAAAACGTCCTTGTTGTGCCCTCTCAAAAGTTAAATGGTGATTTTCTGTGGACCAATGTCTAGTATTATGGCGATTAAAAATTGCCGCACTTGAAAAATAACATTCATCGGACCAAATAACGAGTCTGCCAAAAGATTCATCAGTATGGATTTGTTGTAAATACCATTGGCAAAACAACATTCTGCGCTCGGCATCGCCAGGGTGTAAACGTTGAACTATGTGGAATTTATAGGGGTGATACCTATATTTTTTCAAAATTCTCTGAGCATCAGACTTGGATACACCAGTTGCTTCCTCTATATGCTTGCAAGAAGATGAAGGCTTTGCTTCTACATAACCCAATACGTTTATCTCTTTTTTCTCTCTATCTTGTTTGGAGTATGAATTAGGCCTGGGCTGGACAAATGATCCGTGCTCTACTAGATTTGATTTAATTCGGGCAAATATGTCTGGGAAAGGTTGCCTTCTCTCTGGATATCTAATAATAGCAAAAACGACCCCTAAGATGGTATCCTAACCATAGCGTGCAAAATACTTTACCTTTGGAAATATACTTCCGAAGCTTCTTGGGGATTTTCATTAGATTGTATAAAACAAACCAACATATCATACTTCTCATAATTTTCGTAAACCGCCATTATTGTAACAAAATTAATTTAATTAGCAGCTAAATAGTAAAATAGAAACACCAAAACAACAAGCATATTACTAATAAAAACAAAGAGTGACAAAACCACAAAGTTTTTGACATATTGCCTTTTGTTTCAAATAAGCTAGCCATCTAGCCATAGCCTACTACCAACGAATTGGACAAAAATGAAAATTTAAGAAAATCTTAAATTCTGAGCTTCGTTTTGAAAACAATTGCATACAATTATATATTTTTGGAAATCCCACATTATGACTAATAAAATAAAAAGATAATATACGGGGTGTTCCATTTAAAAAAACATATATTTGCTTCGTAACTCAAAAACTGAAGTTGCTAGGAAAGAACTAACAACGCCACTGGATTCCACGGAAAAAATTGTTTAAGAATGCGTTTTAACTTCTTCGATAAGTTTAAACATAACTGTAATACGGGGGGTGCCTCAAAAGCGATACTTTTCAATTCCACCCTGTATCTCAAAAACCAAAAGGGCTATAAAAATTCTGCTGGCGCCATCTTTAGTTTCACAAAAAAGTAGCACACTGTCGTGAAAACCGCAACCCTCTATCTTTAAAAATAAGGGAGATACCCCTCAAAAGTGCCGAAAATGGGATACCCTGTACAAGTAAACTGTAGCGTAGAACCCAAGCTTGAGAGTGTTTATATACTTTCAAAAGCCAGAAAGTTTGGTTTCAAAACTTTGTGGCTCAGTGCTGGCTTGTCCAATGCTTCCTGGTCTGAAGCCTTGAGAAAATGCGGATTGTATGAGGGTGAAAATTAACTCACCATTTACACAATAGAATTGTTTTTATAGTGAGAATAAAATTTAGTTCACCATGTACTTTTGGCGCTTAGACAGATAGGTAGGTACATACAGTATACACACTAAACACGGTTGGATAAATTTTTTCTTTTTAATATATTTATTGCTATTGCAGACATGGCTACATCTACGCAAAAGTGTTCATACCTTGCATGTTTAAAATCTCAGCAGAACACTCCTCGACAGCGCAAATTAAATTTTCAGTTAAGGATCCTCAACACCTTGAAAAATGGATTCTGTATTCAGGTAATGAAATATTTTCTTTATTATTATATTATGGAATTGTTTCTCAGAATGTTTTTTTATTAGTAATACAAAAGGACAAAACAGAGCAAAATAGCAGGGAGTTATTTCACCAGTACTCTGTCAAATAATTTAATAATAAAAACAAAAACAATAATTTAACAAAAAGTATAATCTTACTTTAAAAGAAATTTTACGTTACTAAAAATAAAATTATAATAAATATGTAATATAAAGTATGTACATAATGGAATCCATTTACTTTATTTTCAGGTAGAACAGATATGTTAGATATTCATATTCATTTTGAGAAAAAGTTCTTCCTCTCAATGAAGTTGTTGCAAGTTGCCGTACCAACGCGCTATGAACCTAGTCAAGCTTCTCCATCGAATACGCATAACAGGTTATATCCAAGAGCTCAACATAACAGTCCCGAAGAAAACGTAAAACCCTACTTGTATTGTTAATAATATATTATAATATATAATAATTATTTTATGAAACTTTTGAATTGAAAAGCAAAAATTAATAAAGAGCAATCCATAATTCTATAGATTACTGCTAATTATTGGAATTTAGAATATTAATAATGAAACACTGGAATTATTTAGAATAAGTACTCTGGGGCCAGTTCAGTCCTTCAAATACTACGAAAAATTAGCCTTCGCCATTCTATCAACAAATCGAACCCGACCAAAATTTGGTAGACGTGGAGAAAACATCCAGTTTCCCTTTGCCTTCCCAAAGCAGACCAGTTTTTTAAATTTCCAAATTGTAATCAGTGCAATTTTCGCATACCTTAATTAAACTCTGTTTCTCTGCAAAAAGCTTAATATTTTTGTTTATTAGCAGTGATTTTTTATTATTTTATTAATTCGCTTTAATATATATTTTTTTGATTTATAAAATGAACTTTGACAAACAGTATAATTCAATGCCAGTAATTAACAGCTGCGGAATATAGAAAGCAAATAAATTTTCAATTTCCAAGTAGTAAATATTGACTTTTTGCATTTTTTAAACTAGAGTTTTCTGCAAAAAAAGCTAAAAATGTCGATCAATTACAATCTAAAGTAGGCAAAACAACCAGTGATTTGAAAACAATTACCTTTTATAATAACAATATGTGAGTATGTGTCGTTTACAATAAACTTAGGCCAAGAACCGATCGACCAATCTCTAAGTGTGGTCATACTCGATTCCCGACCCTTCCCGTTTTCCCATGCCTTTAGGCCAGTTGTTTATATTAACATAATATCGGCCCTAGATCCTACACTAAACAAAAATACAGGATAATATTCATTTAAACACACCAGACATAACTGAGCGACCGCGTTCTAAATCGGTCTCATACTATAATAGGGCTGTCAGGTTTCAAACAACAAAAAATCGAGACTTTTTTAGCAAAAAAAAATATTATTAAGAACTTCACAAATCACGTAATAAAGGTTCAGTTAGTTATCTTGATCCAAACAATTTTAACTTATTCTAAATATTTTTTGTTTGATCTTGCCATTTTCAGCACTTCTTTTTTTCCAAGCATATGTTAAATAATCATAAAATTTACTGCATGTCATATTAAGAATAAATATTATCAATAATTCAGCCTCCATTGTTTTCAGTAATAATAATTTTTTCTCTTTTTACCAAATTTTTTCATTAAACTAAACACTCTTTCTGAGGATGCGTTTGAATGAGGTATAAAAAAACAAAATTTACAGAATTTTTTCTAACATTTGGACATTCCTCCGTCGATAAAAATTGTATCCATTTTTGATCACAAGCAACTGTTTTAACAATTTAATCGGAGATTTGCGAACCGTTGCAGTATTAAGGAAGACGCGGGACAGACTTAGCAAAAATCGGAATGTCCCGCTTAAATCGGGACGCTGGACATGCACAACTATGAAGGGACCAGAGGAACCGACTTCGACAATACCGAAGTGTCATCACTTTCATCTATTCTCTTATCGTCTATCTTGTTTCTTGCCCCTTTAGCGGCGGCGAGAGACTGGTTGCAAAAATGCGTAAATACTTCTTTGCATTTTTCGGTTCCAAAATATCATAAAGACCAAGCTAATACAACTTGGCACCATCGCATTGTTCTATTTCAACAAACTCCTTACGAAAGACCGCTGAAATAAGCCAAAATATGAAAAATGCTCGGCGCCTCGCCGGATTTTTCTCGCAGCGCGAGCCACACAACACAAATCATGTTTGGGGTCCTTTCACTGGGCGGCCAAAGTAAAGCATTTGAGTAACTGTATTGTGTATGTATCGTCTTTGGTGTAAGTTAAATACACGCGACCGCCGGAGGGTTAAAATAAGCAAAATAGTTTTCTGTGAAAACGCTAAAAGCGTCAATCTCCAAAATACCTCCCAGAAAATAAATTCATTTTAACTTTAAACTTCAAACAAAATATGCCTACATAAACCAGTATTGCAATTTCGTAATTACCAGAAGTAGTAAATAAAAGACATTTACCTTCGTAACGGTGCTCGCCGGCGGTTTACTTGCAGCTGTAGCAGCAGCAGTAGTAGTCGTTCTGCTACTAAGCGGAACTCTCGGTTTCGATGGTGCAGCCGGTTTTGCTGAAGCGGTACTGGCCGCAGGTTTCGCAGCTAAGCTTCTAGGTGACGTGGCCGGTCTGGATGAAGCTGTAGGTTTGGTCGAGTTGGTTTTCGGTGCTGCTGCAGTAGCAGGTCGGGTAAGAGTTTTCGTTGCCGGAGCTTCGGTTGGTGCTTTACGGGCTACAATAATGATCAGCTGGAACTGTACTAAACTGATACTAATTTATTTAAGAAAGGCATACTTAAAGTTTTAGGGACAGGTCTCAGATTGGCGGTCGCTGAAGGTTTAGTGGCGGCCTCAGTGGGTTTACTAGTCGCGGGGGCAGCAGTCTTTGGTTTGGTTGAAGGCCTTGGGGAACTTTTGGGAGCAGCGAGAGTAGCAGGTTTTGAAGTTCTGCAAAGCAAAATGTTAAAAATTCTTAAGGTCTATTTGGCCTTATTAATATATTTTAATAAGGTTATATATTTTAAAAAAGGAGGCACAGCTCTCTAAAAATGAATTGACCTAGTGCATCCATTAATGGTGCCAGTTTTCTTAGAGAGTAACACTAAGAGCGGTTTGTACACCTTCCCTATAAAGTTGAGCCATTGTCTATGTATCAGATATACAGTGTGTCCAAAATTGGTCTTCCTTGTATTGGAATTTCGGAAACGGTTAAATGGGGAAAGTTTTAGACAATTATGTTTGTGACATAACAGCGAACACCGGACGAATGCTATTGTTCAAGTTTTCGAGAGATTTTGAGAAAACCAAAATGATCCAAATTTAGAAAACCGTTGTAAGTCTCTTATTTTAGAAGATAAAAAAAAATCTGTAAAAACTTTTCTATAGGAACTTTTTAAACAGAGTGTGCCTCTGCAGATAAAATTTCAATACAACGTTTCGGTTTTCTGGAGCCATCATCAACTTTCATTTTGCTTGTGGCCATCAGATCGAAATAACCCGTTTTGTCACAGAGAGTAAAAAAAATGCTTTTGAACAATGCATAACAGAAAAACCAGGAAGTTAACAAGTTTTGGAAAAAAAAATATTGCGAATTAGTCACTCCACTTACCAGTAAACATTAAGCGTTCAAGCCAACTATTCACACAAATAATTTGGTAGTTGTTATCGATCGTCAAGTTCAAAAATATGATGGGTTATGCGGGAACAGGATCACGAAATGACGAAGACAACAATTTGAATTTAATACATGCCTATGTAATACATGCCTTAGCCTATTTTTTAAAATGTTTATATCTCCGGGTGGTTCAAATTCGTAAAGTTTGCTTTTAACAATACTTACAAGTAAAAATCAAGAAGAGTGATATCCGGCGATCGAGCTGGCCACGGTACGGGACCTCTATTTGCTATTACCCAATTTCCAAATGTATTCTCAAGTGGCTGTTTAATTTCTAAAGCACGATTCCCATTTTTTTACTACGGAATCCTAATTTGATCAAATTTCTGGAGGATTCTCATCGCGACTGTACCAAAAGTGAATTGATAAAAAATTTATTTTTAAGTCCACATACACCGTTAGGGGTTTTGTTCGCATGTTAATGTTTGAAAAGATAGAATGATATTAAAATTCAATTTAGTTTGATACACGTAACTGAGAATCAATGTGAACTATAAAATTTTTGTCTGTCTAGCCAAAACGGGTGCATTTAGAACAAGACCGGGAGCAGCTCTCAATGCCTTACTGGGTCTGCCGGAGCTTCCAATCTGGGTGAAGAGGTAGGCGATGGCTTCCTGCAGGAAGATGGATTGCTGTGACAAGTGAAAGAAAACAGTCATAGGAAGCGGTCACACACAGATCGCTAGCCTCATGCTGCGCGACATCCCAATTGTCATGTAGCAGGAGGGGCGCCCTTGCGATCGGCTGAGGCTAAAACAGCCATTTAGGATAAACATCCCAACAACAGAAGAATCCAAAGAAGAGCTGCTTCAGCAACCTTCTGAGAGTAATCAGGTATGGTATACAGGCGGATCAAGAATGGCTGATTCACAGTCGTCAGGAGCCGGAATATATAAAGCAGGCCATGAAGAGGGCGAGAGCTTTCCCTTGGGAAGCCACACGACGGTTTTCAAGGCGGAGCTGTTTGCAATGCTCGAAGGGGCCACACGACCAAAAGTCAAACAAGGAACAGAACAAAACATCTTCATCTACTCCGACAGTCAAGCAGCCCTGCGAGCCATCTGCAGGAACAGGACGAGCTCAAAGCTCGTTTAGGACTGCAGAGATGTTCTAAAGTCACTGGCAGAAACAAAAAGGGTAACTCTGGGATGGTTTCCTGGACATAGGGGCATTGAGGGAGACGAGCGAGCCGATGGATCGGCCAAGCGTGGTTCCCAGACATGCTTTACTGGACTGCAGCCATGTCTAGGAGTAAGCAATAGGTACTCACACTCTAAATGAGTGGGCATGGAAGAGTACGAGGACAAACTGGACACAGTCAGGAATATGTAGACAGACCAAGGAAATGTACCCTAACCCGGATAAATCCAAGGCCTCGTGGCTACTTGGGAGAAGCCGGCAGTACCTTCTTCTTCTTCTTATGCCTCCCTCCGAAGTTTGGCGAGCCAACTGGTAATAATGGTGAGCGAAACTGCACCCTTAAATATCTCAATAAATGTGCGACCAAACCATATTCTCAGATCCTTGAGCCACGAATTCTGCCGTCTGCCCACAGACCTTTTGCCCTCGATCCTTCCCTCAATAACAAGGCGGAGTATTTCATATCGCTCTTCTCTCATGATGTGACCGATGTATTGCAGTTTTCTTTATTTTATTCTAGTTAATAATTTATCTTTATTCATCTGTCTGAGTACCTCTTTTGGTTATTCTGTCTATCCAGGATTCGCGCAGAATACGTCGATATAAGTATATCTCGAATGCGTTGATCCGACGCTCCAGTGCATCAAAGGTCCAGCTTTTACATCCACATAGAAGGACCGGGGAGATATAGCAGGGTAGCATTCGCAGCTGCAGACTCAGGTCACGGCAAGCGAAGAAGCTCCTCATTGATGTAAATGAGCATCTGGCCTGTTGGATCCTTCCAAGCATTTCGACTTTTAGGGTCATTGGTGTCATTGACGAGCGCGCCAAGATATTTTAGAATCGAGACTTGTTGTACAACCGCGTTGTTAATTCTGAGGGTTGCTAGTTTTGGTCTCTTGGAGAATATACAATCCGGGTCTTGACAAGGTCATTTGTAGTAGTAGCTGCATGCTATATTCGACAATACGGTTTATCATGCTCTGGAGATGGGGCAGGCTGTCAGCAAGTACGACCGTGTCATCAGCAAAGCGTTTGCTGTTAACGCAAATTCATTGTTGTAATTAGCGTCCCTAAGTTGTAAGTTGTTGGTGAAGTTAGCAGATTGGCACCTCTTCTTTATTCGAATTCTATTTAGCACCTCTTCTATTTATTTAGTCTTCTTCGGGGCAGGACATAAAATTGTAAATAATGTTTGTTAAATTATGGAACGTAAAATCCTATACATCTATTACACTATAAAAAAAAAAAAAAAAAATAATAATACAGACAAATTGTAAAACAACTACAAGAATTAACATCTGACAATTACCGACAGTACCAAGTAACCAGTAAACATTGAAGCGTACATTACGGAAGAAATAACTTACCTATTCTCACTTAGTCAGTTAAAAATCTATTCATGATGGTTAAAATAGCAAACTCCATTCGATTGTTCGGTGACCTTGGTATCTTAGGCTCGACAAACCACACGCCTGCTGCATAAGGTACAAAATTTGCGAATAACAATATTTGCTTGGCACTATCGCCCAATATACAGATGTAGTACGCTCATGACGAAGGGGCCGCTATCAAGTGTCGAACACTTTAAGTCTCCCAGCCAACAATCCAGATGGAAAGTTGAAAACAATTATGGTATATCCATTCCGTATTCCGTATTCGTTAAAAAGAGAGATGAGGAGGGCTAGACCCTCCCCATCTGCATCCGCAATGAGTTTGAGCGTTTCCGCGTGCATCTGATCAGTTGCTGGTCAGATACCACGGACACCTTGTCGCTTTTTTTATGCTTGATAGCGCGTGTTACGACTCATTAACAGCGTCACTTTTAGGAGGTTTTTTTGGGTCGAACATCATTAAAGAGGGTTTTGTCTTCACATATTCCTCCCATCGTTTTCTCTTTTCTTCAGCTCCCACCAAAATTCTGTTCCCGGCATCTCTCAAAACACCCTGCTGCTGTTTACGCTGCGTGGTTACGACTCCTTGATTTTTTGGTGGAGATTGAACAGGTCGTGCTTGTCTTGTAGTGACTCGATTTCAATGCACCTTTCTGTTAACCAACGCTCCTTTGCCTTCCGGCACTCTGTTCTCACTCTTCGATTCAGTTCTTCGTAACGATCCCCGCCTCTGGTCTTTTCTCTTCTTCTGTCGTCCATAAGTCGTAGGATCTCATCGGTCATTCACTGCTGCCTGGCAGAGCTCTCCGTATAGCCTGTCTAGCTCCTGGGTATCTATAAGGGCCTCCTTCAACGTACTCCATCAGCAGTACCTGGGAGACCTTATAGAAATCCCCACTGGCCACTGCAGACTAAACACGTGCACCTCCTAGGAATGGTGGACAGTCCACTCTGCACCTACTGTGGAGCATGGGAAGAGTCGTCGTACCACTTTCTGGGAGTGTTCTATAGGTGAGGGGTATGAGGGCCCAGGCGTAGTAGGGATGGGTGGATCTAGGGAAGGACCTTTAAGGCCTAGATGCAAAGCTTCGGTCCCCCAATGTCCACTACTACTACGACTACTAGTAGTACTGATAGTGGCATTAAAGTTTGGCTTAATGTCTGACAATTGAACACGACGATATGAATAATCTGCATCCAATCGAATTCCAAACTTGTTTTTGGTGTAAGCATAAGCTAAAAATGCAGTCTCGCATGACTAGTCATCACAAACGGAAGCAGAACCTTGATAGCTTTTTCCCAAATCCTCCCAAGACTCGAATTGGTTTTAGAAAAGATAAACCCTTAATGTCAGTCAAATTTTAACACAGTCAGCATTGATGGTCTCGTATGATGTGCGAATAGATTCTGTACCCAGTCTGTCCCGTGTGCCGTAACTCTTCTGGAAAATATTCTTTCAATGATTTTCCGAGGTTCAATAAATGTTCATTTTTGTTATTTTCCACGTGTGGAGGTATTTGCAACTCCCTTTCTTTCAGAAACCCATTTAAAAGGGGCAAAATTCGTAACTTTTCTGCTCAACACATTCAGCCAAAAGGCAAATTTGGTTTTCGGAAGTTAAGGCGACGATACGCTAAACTTCGGGAACCCCTGTCCCCTGTGACCCTTTCACGGAACCGCCGTTCTGAAGTATTGTGTGCAGGGCAGCCGTCATGCTGGAACCAAGTTTGATCAAATTCATCAGGAAACATTTCGTTATGAATAGCAGGTATTATGTTTTCACGAAGCATGGTCAAATATCTTGCAGAAGTTAAATTGTGGTCATAAATTATCGGACCGAATAACCGATTTTCTATAAATATTTTACGGTTTTTAAATTTAAGTTTTTAAACTTTTTTATAAATAACCCTTGTACTATTGTGGGTTTGTAAGGATGATGTCTGTTCCTTTTAGATTTAGGAATTTCAGTTAGTCGTTCGACTGCTCTAAAGGATGTTCTCGGATCATGCGTTATATTTTGTGTAACACCGCTTCGTTTCGATAATTATCATGTTTATTGTATTTGCTTGGTCTTGGTGCAACAAACGCCCCAAAGTGTAATAAATTCATATTTAATGACCTGAAATGTTTTAAACTAAGCTGACGTCGTTCCGAATAATTCATTTAGTTGGATTTGAAGTAGAGTTACAGCATGTCAAATCTTTCTTCATTTGAATAATTTGAAGTCATTTTAAATTAACTTTTCGTGAATAGTATCTACTCACACTGTCATCACTTTAAAATAACGTCGAAAAATAACTATCAAATAAAAGTTGATGATCGCTAAAGAAAACTGAAACATTGTATCGAAATTTGATCTGCAGAACCACACTGCACACTCTGCTTAAAAAGTACAGAAAAGCTTTTACAGATTTAAATTATCTTCTAAAATAAAAGATTTACAACGGTATTTTAAATTTGCATCATTTTGGTTTTCTCAACATTTCTCAAAAACCTGAACAAATTACATTCGTCCGGTTTTCACTGTTGTGTTACAAACATATATTGTCTAAAACTTTGTAACACCTAATTTCCGAAATCCCAATACAAGAGAGTCCAATTTGGGACACACTGTAGTCGTTTAATGATAGGTTGATACCGAGAATACCCTCCAAACCGCGAAAAGTATACCGTGTTTAAGGTTCACCTTAGCTGAACTTTATGGAGGTATTTGAACAACCTTTAGGAGACTACTCACGTAGAATTCAAGTTCTAAAGGTTACAATGGATTTGCAAAGCAAGCGCATCATTTGAGGCGGTCATTTAAGTACCTTCTTTTCAATAATAAAAAAGTTCACTAGTTTAGATAGTAAATAATGTAAAAAAAACGAATTAAATAAACTTACGCTGCTTTAGGTGTAGTTTTAGCGGTGACTCCCGTTTTAGACGCACTCTGATTAAGTGTTTTCGTAGAAGTGCCTACTCTAGGAGTGCTCGATGTAGATTTCCGAGGCTCAACTTTACCTAAAAATCTACGGTTACAAGAGCAAAAAATAGAGATTTGTACTGCTCGCTTACCAATAGGTTTTCTCTTATCTTTCTCATTTGCGACCGGCTTGGGTTCCGCATGGATCGCTGCCGCGGAGGCGGCAGCCGCTGCTTCTGCCACTACTGGAAGAACCGGTTGAACTTCAGGAACGGCTTCAGATACCAACGAATCTGATATTTGTGGTGGTTGAACTTGAGTGACAGCTTCAGGTATCAAGGAATCTGATACTTGAGGTGGTTCTATTATCTCAGTTGGAGTAAGTAGGGTTTCACTTGGTGTGTCGAGTGGAATTTCGGCTGGTTCGGCGAACTCTGGCTTAATGCTCTCAGTCTTAATACATATTTGTTCGTTAGGCTCGTTGGAAAACTGCAGAAATCGAAACATTTTGAACCTAAATATGATTGATGAATATTTTAGTTTAATTACGTTGTCTACGCCATTGAAGGAGGGCTCTACTGGAGCGGAAGGTTCGAAGGCGTCGCTTGGAGGCTGAGCCGATGGAAGAGGACATGACAAGTCTGTTAATAATGTGTCAGATACTGGAATCTGCAAGTTAGAACACTTAATATATTTTTCGTTGCACTATGCAGGGTGTTTCATGATATATGCGCAGGATTTGCTAGCTCGTCCAAAAATGTGAAAAAGTCTCTATTAACCTACTCTCTAAAATGCACCCTTATTTTGTATTTATGAAGTTTGGTTTTGTTACTTGTTCCGACGTTTAAATTAAATTATGTTTAAAGTTTAACTAGTAAAAAAAAATTATTTCAAAAAATAATTCAGAAATTTCAAAAAAGTTTTTCAACATAAAAGTTATTTTTCTCGAGAACGCTCGACTTTATAGCTTATGACCAAGAGTAACTTTTTTGTGAGGAAAACATTGGCGGTTCAAATGTGCTTCTCAAAACCGTTCTTTTGCAGTAGCGTAAAAGACAGACTAGAAGAAAAATACCCACTATCCCTCCAAAACCTTCACCAATTATGACCTAAGAAAAATGATCGCACAAAACATAGCTTATTATGAGTAAAGAATGCTTACAAAAGCTGTTTTCTGTTCGATAAACGGTTCTGGGTTTACTAACCAAAACGACGCAATCTTATCAAAAGCAAAAACGAACTTACCTCGACTAGATCCTCGATGAGTGACGCATGTGAAATTTGATCGATAGGAGATGAAACATCGTCTTTTACTGAGGACGTAATCTCATCCTTGGTCTCTTGCAGCAGGTCCACCGGAGAATGGGGTGCTAAAAATTTTGTTATTAAGTCATCTACTACAATACAGGGTGTTTCTTAATGACACGCTATGCTAATATTTAAGGAGGTGACTGAGGAGGCATTTTGGAAAAAAAAACTTCATAAGAACATATGTCGTAATTGTCTTAAATTTTGAGATACAGGGTGCTAAAGATTTTCAAAAAATGTCCTTTTTTATTAATATCTATGATATTGCTCTAGATATTTTTGTGAAATTTTGTACACATTTTCGATTCATCAAGGAGTATTTTCTGATGTACAACATGTTGTCTTATTTTGAACAGTAGCGTTCATGCAGGGAGAGCCATCGATATTTTTGAAGATAAAAATGTACGCCACTGCTTTTTTTAAATAAAATGAATTTTGGAAAGACTATAACAAATGTCGAATATTGTTTTTTTTTTCGTTTGACCTACGCACGTTGTGTTATGAAATTATATTTAAACAAAGATGAAAAACGATCTAGTAGGTAAGAAGGGGATTTTTGTTTTTTAAACATAAACAGTTTTGACATCTGTCTACCTAGTATATTTGTCACGAGTTTCATCGGTCATTAAACTCTGAAAACTATTACTAAAGAAATTCAAGTATCAGTTCAATATACGAATTCTGAGTTTGCAGATATGCATTAGATTTATGGGCTTGCTGGCGGTGCCACACTGAAAGCCAAGCGGTTGTATGAAGAACGCTTTCGAAACAGAATAGTTCCGGACGCACGAACATTCAGGTTGTGCGAAAACGGGAGTTTTGAGCAAGACAATCACCACTGAAAGGAGTACAACGTACTGTAAGAACTTAAGAAATTGAGGGAGAGTTTTGAATTCAATTGGGAAAGATCCCAAAGTACGTAAAAAATTTCGAATAATTTCAATCTCGCATATTCTTGTTTGGCGAATTCTCCATGACTTTTTATTATATCCTCACCATATCCAACCGGTTCAGGTTCTACTCCTTCGAGACTTTCATAGTAAGAAATCGTTTATGATGTATGCACGATGGGGCGCCAGCGTATTTCAGTGCACTGGCGCGCGAATATTTGAACCAGAATTGCAAAAATGGCTGGATAGGTCGCGGAGGACCACAGGCATGGCCACCTAGGTTCTCGGACCTGAATAGTTGAGATTTTTTTTATGGGGTCATCTTAAGACGTAGGTTTACAGCACACCAATTCATAATGTAGAACAATTGAGAAAGCGCATTATAGTTTCTTGCTAAACTATTAGAAATATTCCCGGCATTTTCCAAACAGTTGGCATGTCTAGGAGAAAAAGAGCAGAGGAAGCATGCACATTTGCAAGAGATGGACATTTTCAACATATCATTTAATCACTTTCTCTTTACGTTTAAGGTAATTTTCTGTTCCAAAATGTATTTACATTACCTCACTCGAGGTGGTCATACGAACAAAAGTCAGACAGTGAACAGAGCAGGACATCTACATCTACTTCGATAGTCAAGCGGCTCTGCGAGCCATCAGCAGGAGCGGAACGAGTTCGAATAGGATATGGAGGAGAACGAGCGTGCCCAGGCATGCTTTACAGGACCAGAGCCATGTCTAGGAGTAAGTAAAAAGTACGTCTCTCACACCTTGAATAAGTGGGTATGGGAGAGTACAACGCCAAACTGGACACAGTCAGGAATATGTAGACAGACCAAGGAAATCTACCCTAACCCAGATAGATCCAAGGCCTCGTGGCTTCCTGGGAGAAGTTGGCAGTGCCTGGGAGACCTTATAGGAATCCTCACTGGCCACTGGAGACTAAACAGACACATTCACCTCCTAGGAATACTGGACAGTGCACTCTGCACCCACTGTGGAGTAGGACAAGATTTTTCATACCACTTTCTGGGAGTATGCTGTAGGTGGGCGCGATTGCGCCATAGGACACTGGGAGCCGCCTTTCTCCATCGAGAGGAGCTTCCAACTCTGAGATGGGACGGGATAATCTCTTTCATTAGAGGGAGAGATCAACTCGTGGTGGAAATAGTCGCAAGGCTTCGGCTCCCTCATTGTTTACTACTACTACATTAGATGAGACTAGATTATTTTAATTTCGAAAGTTTATTGTTTAAAAGTAATGTGTTAAAATAATAATTATTCTTCAAAGTTAAACAAATTAGTTTTTCTCTTAAGAGGTCTAACAAGATGCAATTGAATAAATTTATTTATTAGTATAATATGTATTTAATAGTATAATATTTTTAAACCACCGAAAAAGAGAATCGATAGATTGCCACGCCCTTACTTCAGGATGAAGTCCTGAATAAAGAAGACAGGTCTATATAAAAAAAAGTTAAACGAAAACAAATCAAGTTTATCAAAAGGGTGTGAGTTGTCTAGTGGCCTGGCCCAGAAATTCGGAGAGTGGGGTAGGTTAGCGTCACTGGCTTTGACAGTAAAGCCAGAAACCTACAAAGGTGTAATCTGGAACTCAACACCAAACCAAAATATAAACTAAAAGATATAGGGGAAAGGACACAAAAAAAAAGTCAACTGGGTAGTTTACTAGTTGCTCTATTACTGTGGGGTTAGTAAGTTCTTAGAACTAAAGCATAGAACAGCCTCTATGGGGTGGAGTAGAAACTGGGCCAATAGGTTACGGCTGAAGGTAGTAACTTTGTGACCTTCGGCGGCTCTTTACAATCGGGTTTGTTGCAGTGATTAGGCTCGATAGATTCCAGGAAAAAAACAAATCAAGGGAAAAAACCCTCGCTGAGGGTACCAGGTACCAGAAAGGGGGCGGGGAAAGTGTCACGTCACGTATGCCAAAATGAGGTCACTTTAAGAAACAAATGAATCGCAAAATTCCTGCATCCTTGTCTAATGCTAACGCAAGGGCAGAGCCAAGAAATTCTAGCGAGTGATTAAGTGACATTTAAAATGAAGAAGGTCATTACTGTCAATGTCGGCAAAGATAAAAATGACAAGATAAGTTAGGTTTTGTTATTTAATCTAATCAAAATGGAAATAGAAAATTAACAAGGGAAAGGCTGCTTATCCTCTCCCTTTTATGTAAAAACAAATCGGGAGTCCTGAAAGAACAATAAAATAACCATTCAAGCCCTCAGGAACATACTCGGAACTGCAGTGCCACAACATGTCTTGCATTGTAAACAAAGATGACCAGTAGGTAAGAAAAAGGCACCCTTTATTGCATAAAACTAACAGTTTTATAAAAATCAGACAGGCCAAAGGGAAACCAGACCTCATCAGCAGCACAAAACCGAGAGAGTTCCTTCAGTGAATGAACAGCAAGGGCAAAATGTAGCAAGTCTCAATAAGTAAAAGAGTGAAAGTAAAAGTGACTGATCCAAACGTTTGAGGCATAAACTCAATAAAGAGATATAAGCAAACAATTACTGTGCCTTAATTATTAGAATTAAGAAGTGACACTAATGGCAAAAAATGACTGTGACAAGATATTAATAAAAAGGAAGTTTTTGGAAAATTTTTAGCACCCTGTATCACAGAAGTTTAGGACATACGTTCATTTGATTTTTTTTTCTAAAATGAGCCCAAGAATCACCTCCATAAATAATAGCATGTTATTATAAAACAGCTTGATAAATAAAAAGTGTGTACCAAATGTCACAAAAAAATCTCTTTAATAATATTCAAGGCAAAACCGATACGGACGCCACTGATAAAATTGATAATAGTTATTTATGTATTAAGAGTGAAAAGTACAACTTTTTGTTAACAATGTTACAATTAATTGGCTCGTAGAAAAAATATTGTTCCTAACTCGTGCGGAAAGTGTCTTTTCCGCACTCGTCAGCTGCCCGAACTCCGCTTCGCGTCGTTTGTGCATCGGCAGACAGCGTGCGGGAAAGTATCAATTTCCGCACATTTCCGTCGACTGACTAATAACAGGTTTTGTTTAAGGTACGATGTCTTTGCCAAGATCGTTCATTAATGGCTCCCATTAATGAACGGTTCTGCACTTTAAAAAGCGGTTATGTCAATATCAATTCTATTTCTCTGTATGCAAAATCACCAAAACACTGAGTTCGTTGCTGAGTAAATACCAGGACCGTGTATATTGTCGTCTTACCAAGGTTGGCTATTTTTGGACAGTGTGGTTTTAACCACTAATGTCCAAAATGCCCAAAATGAATACCTATATCAGCATTATCAACATTATGGATAGTGAAATAAAATCTTCATGAAATAAGTAGATTTCAGTAGCAGTGGAGTAACTACCAGTGTTCCGTGGGTTCCAAGAACACGGGCCCGGGTGAGTGTGGGAGTAAAAAAAAATATTTTTTAATGAAAATTAATTATTGCACAGAAACCTAGGAATTCTAGTTGAAAAAAGTGGAAATACTTATTAATTTATATATTCTTTACTAAATATATTCTTTACTAAACATGATTCTATTAGATTAAGAGTGAGAGGCAAAGTCAAAGATTTTTTACTGAGGTATATTAATAAATTTGTATGTAGAAAATAGTGCATACCACATGCATTTGATTTTTCTTTCAAATACAATACATTAGTACAAGTACATCAGGGTACGTACTTATGGTTTTTTTTTGGAATATAGGATCCTAAAGAGAAGCCCGGGCATGCTTGAGAACACGAGCCTGTCATTTCTTTGTTACGCCACTGTTCAGTAGTGAACATTTATTATAATAAATACGGGGTGTTCATTTTAAAACTTCATCTAGTTGGCTGTAAAATGTCAAAAGAAAAGGATGGAGAAACAAAAGTCTATTTATTTTGGTTATGTCATCCTTTTCTGTCAAAATTTCATAGCCTGCTAGATGAAGTTTTATAATGAACACCCCGTACAAACACAATACAAGTTTACATTACAAAGTAGACACTTAGGAACCCAGCGTTCATGTTTAATTACCTGAACTTTGACCTGAATGGTACATGGATCAGCCGTTTTGTAACGGACGCATCGGTAAAATGTAAACTTAATTTGGACACTGGTCAAAAATGATTTTAACCATTTTCCTCCATTTTTGACCACTGTCCTGTCCAAAAAGAGAAAAACGTCTTTTTTTGCCAACTCTGCGTCTTACTTGACATTTACTCGACAGAGACAAACTCAATTTTTATCTTTTTACAGATTGATAGGCATTGGATAGAAAAAACCTGACACCTGTCTAAAGGGGTTCGAATTTCAAATATTCAAACTAAATATTCTGATTTGAATGTATTGAATGACCAAGTTGCAGCCGACGGAAACGTATTGTAATCAAATCGTATATTAAGGGGCGATTAATAATCGAGACGGTTTAACGCGCGAACGAAGTGAGCGCGTTAATAGAGTTGCTTTTTTTTGAATACGTAATTAATAGAAAGTGTGTACCAAATTTCACAAAAATACCTAGACCAATATCATACATATTAATAGCAAAGGAAATTTTTTGGAAATCTTTAGCAGACAGTATCTCAAAAGTTAAGACCTTTAAGATATATGTTCTATGCAGTTTTTTCTCCAAAATGGGTCCAATAATCACCTCCTTAAATATTAGCATGTTATTAAGAAACACCCTGTATAATTTCTTAATTTAGCACAACCGATATAACCTGTTTCCAGCATTTCAATCAACAAAAAAGTTCAACAATCACAACGAATTCAAATTGCGAGCGTTTCCACCGATTTCGTGAACATGACGTTAACTGAGTCAAGTAAACTTTAAATTTAGTTATGTTGATGCAGGAGCGCAAAAATAATTTTTTTTTGTTGTAATTTTACGTAGTCACGTGCTTCAAGAAATCAATTGGGTGTCGCGACAAGGAAATATTGTTGGCGGCAACATCGTAATGCAGACGTTAGTGTGCCACTCTCTCTATCTCTCTTTCATCATTGAACGGCCGAGTATGCGTTAAAAAAAAACGGTTCTCAAGTTTTGTATTGCAACATAATGCAATAGAGTCCACTTAGAAAAAAGAACAAAGATACAATACCAAAGGGGCTCGAGTCGAAAGTTCCCTTTTATAATAAAATTTAGAGACGAGTAATGTAAACTTACCCTGGAAAGTATTGTCCTGCGCCGGAAGTTCGCACAATTCAGGTTCTGCAGAGTATTCGCAAGCCGGAACAGGATGACTAAACCCGCTCAGCAAATCTGCCGATTCTGAAGTTAAAAATTCCACCTGATCTTTCGGCGGTTGTTCATCTTCCTCCTTGGCTACATTTAGTTCACACGGGGGTGCTTCCAGATCGGAGGCAGTGCATACTTCCGGTTGGGCATCAATTTGTTCAGGAGCTGGCTGAGATTCCGCTATAAAATGTTGTTCCAAGTCTGCAGGCACGGAAGCCTCTTGAGGCACTACTTCCTGTAAAAATATCCTGAGTGTGGATAGCCGCATAGATATTAAATCACATATTAAATCATGAAAAACTACGTGATTTTAACGTAGAAAAGTCCATTTTTCTCTCTGAAAGAATCTGATAGAAATCCAAGTACGAAAACACTCGTCAGCATTTTCAAATAACTTATATTTAGTTGTTCAGGGGTACATGTTTCGCAAAAAAGGCATCATCAGGCCTAAACTATTCCTTATGTCATTCACTTATTATTGTCGCCAAGTAGGCGTTGGAAATTTGACTTGGGTTTAAAAAAAATGAAGGTTTCAAAGGTAACTAGATGACAAAAATAAGTGAATGGGTAATACATAATACATTGTTAACCGCAACTAACCCGTACGGCATTTTTTTTTAAATAGTTAAAAAAACACGCACAAGATTTACATATTGTAGAGAATTACAATAGCTGCAAATATTAAAGGTCGGTCGTAGAGCGAAATACGAAAATTGGGGGACAAAGACCCCCGGGGACGTCGGACAAAGATTATTTTACATTGTTAAAAATTAATAGTGGTTCAAAACTGAACATGTCATTGTTCAGTTTTGTGGTTCAAAACTGAACATGTCACTCTACTATTGGGCACTTTTTGGCTTTTGTTATTCTAATTTTTTCCAAAAAGTTAAGTTTCATAGATTTATTGCATTCGAAAAGAGTTTTGAGATTACCCGAGATTGAGGCCTGATGACGATCTCCAACAAAAGGCGAATAAGTATTGGAGATTGTTTTTCACTTCGGCTTTTGAATTAATGCCCAACAAGCAGCTAGATTAAACGAAACAGAAAGGCTTACTTGTGTGTTTAAAATGTCCAGTTTGTCGGCCGCTGGAGAGACAGATGAATCGGGCTCAGGAGTTGCTGCCAACGCTTGAGGAGAGGGACTTGAGGTAATTTCGTCGCCAGCGGGTGAAACAAGGCACGGTGGATTCTGTGATAATTTAATTGTCAAAGATCTTCTTCAAGTGTCATACAACGTCAATGTGTTTTATTTGTAGTAAAATATTTATTTTACGAAAAAACCAACTCGCCATTATACAGCACTCACTTGTATACAATACAGGTTGTTCATTATACAACTTCATCTAGTTGGCTGTGAAATGTCAAAAGAAAAGGATGGATAAACAAAAGTCAATTTATTTTGATTATGTCATCCTTTTCTGTCAAAATTTCATAGCCTGCTAGATACAATTTTATAATGAACACCTCGTACATGTTACTGATAAAACTATTTTTACCATTGTAAAACTTTGTCTTGCTTTATCACCAAATGCAAAATTTAATTTGAGAGTCCATGCCAATAATTATAGAGGTAATAATACTGCTGATTATTCGCTCTTAACGTATCTTCCAAAAGAACCATGTTTTGCTGTTGTTGTAATGTTTCTTGTTTTAAATATTCAGAAAAAGTTAGTAGATTAACATAGGTACAACAGTTTTTTACTCATAATTAAAATGTTTGCAGCCATTACTGATGAAGATGCCATAGGGCATCGACACGTTTAAGGCTAATAGAAGTTTGAGAACAAAATATGTGTTTTCTTCTCATTTCATCACATAAGGACCGCACCCCAAGAACTACTCCCCGTATAAGTACAAAAATGACTTACCAGTAGCGGTTCGCTAGTATGTCCCTCGAAACAATCCAAATCAGACCGCAAAACGTCCCCGGATTCTTTGGCAGCATTCATTGCCGGCGCTATTTCTTTATCGTCGTCTTGGGACAATTTATCTAAATCAGTAGTTTGAATTGCCTCGTTACCAAATCCTGCAAGAAACAAGACAGCTTGGTTATATTGGTAAAAACTGTCGGACACCCTCACGTTGACACAATTTTCCAGTAAATGTCCCAAAGTAATTGTTAACATATTTAAACACGTTACCCGACATTATCTCGCTTCCTTGCACATGATACGGTGTACTGAGGTTTTTAATGCCAGCAGAGGTAAAAAAAGCGGATAAATGAATGCTACTTATTGAAAGAATGTCGATAAAAAAATGGTTTATTTTGCCTGGCCCAAGTAACAAATTAAAAATTTTAAGGCGTTTTCTGGGACCGTTCAGAAAAAAGAATGAAGAAATAGACGGTTTATTAGAGATCGTTTGTCGCAGATGATTTTGCCTAAAGCGAGTCACTCGCTATACTCCGTGTTCTATGACAGAACCGTAAAAAAAAAAAATTTAATAATTTCTTAGAAAATTGATAGCACTCACTTACGATTAAGGCTTACTTTTACAAGTTTGGCGTAAACTGCAGTTTGAAGTGTACTGGAAGACGATTTTAACAGAAAAACAATACATAACTTCTAATCCGGAGTGTAAACTTTAGATAGGGTTTAAATGCTTGAAACGTGACAGTAATGGATTGCAAAGAATTTTTGAATTTTGCTACTGGAACTTTCTCGTTTTCTTGTCTAACGATCATGATACCATTACAGGGATACAGGGTGGCCCACTACAAACGACACGGTCTCTTAACGGAAAATGCCTAAATATTTTTCCCCGAATTTATACAGGCATATACAGGTTGATTAAAAGAACAATTTAAAAATATCTGATATTACACAGATTGCTCCAAAAAATGTATACATATCAAACATATTATGTTTTTTTTTCTTATGGAAAACCCTGTATTTTAGATCATTTTTGAAATCTAGAGGTAAAATAAATGCAATTTTCTGCTATGCGTCCTATACCTAATATTAATGGTTTTTGAAATATTTGAATATTTCTAATATTGTAAGACAGATTTAAAAAATGTTTTATGTCTAAAACACTTAGGCTTTCTTTACGAAATTCAATTTAATTAAGAGTAAAGGTCCAATATTTTAAGATTAAACACCTTTATTATTTTTAAAAAATTTACAGGGTGATAATTAACTGTCAAAAATAATGGCCATATTTAAAGTCAGATTACTTGATTATTATAATATCACACCCTATATGTAATGATCGAATACGATACCACATTTCAGTCTCTCTTGATCTGTATTAGGGCTTCCTATACCTACCTCTAATAATTTCTTAGTAATTTTACTTAATTATAATACGAGGACATTAAAATAAAACAAAAAAAAACCTAATTTAAGTGTTCAAAATGGTGACCATCAATTTCAATAAAAAATTGGACTATTTTTTGAAACGAAACTCCAACATTAATTTGCATCTGTGGTGTTACAGTTGCAAAGACTGCGCGGATTCTCTGTTTCATATCGTCTGGGGTTGTGGGTGGAACATTACGTACACTACGCTTTGAATGTAACTAATAAAAAAAAGTCGGAAGGTGTTAGATCAGGTGATATTGCTGGCCAGGTTTGCGGACCACCTCTACCAATCCACTTGTTGGAAAAATACTGATGTGGACGCTTTCAGACGTTGATATGAAAATGCGCTGTAGCACCATCTAATTGTAGCCACATTCTATGTATTACACCCAAAGGCATGTCCTCTAAAAGGTCAAACAAATTTTCTACCAAAAATCTACTGAATTCTTGCCCATTTAAATGACCTTTAAAGAAGTACGGTCCGATCACATATGGCCCTAAAATGCCGCTCCGTACATTAACAGACCATCTGTGCTTATGATCAAGTGTTCGGAAAAAGTGGGGATTTTGGTCACTGTATTAGTGAAAATTAAGCCTATTTACTAGGCTGTTACTATGAACTGTGCATTCGTCCGAGAATAAAACGTAATCAAAAATGTCATCTTCCTCCCCAATCTTATCGAGACACCACAAACAAAACTCGAGTCTCCGGTGAAAGTCTATTTCAAACAGCTCTTGATGCATCTTAATGAGGTTTGTATGGAATTTATGTTGTTTTAGTATCAATCGAGTACTGCTTCTACTTATAAACCATTCACTTATTGTTGCCGTCAAGTAGGCGTTGGAAATCTGACTGACATTTTTATTGTATCTTCTGAACATGTGCCGAAAAGAGATAGGTATAAAAAAGTGAAGATTTCAAAGGTAACGAGATGCCAAAAATAAGTGAATGAGGTATACATCAGCTGTTTGCGATGCTAGCTTACGCTGACTCACATGCGAGTTTTCAACAATGGATGTAAGTACTCTAAATTCATTTCCTCATTACCAGTCACATGTGTTGCCCTTCTAACTTTTTCGTAGGAAACGTTTCCAGTCCTTCGAAAAGTTTGAAGTAATTTTTGAAATACAGCCCTGTTTGCACTTCCGTGTTGGATATTTTTGAGTATAAACTCGAAAAGCCAAAAAGCAATTCTCTTCACATTCGCCAATTACAAGAATTATGTCAATTCCTTCTTGTTTACTGTAATTTTCATTTTAAAAAAATTCTCAACTTTTGATAATTGATAATCGAATCCAAAACATGACGGATTAAAACTTGTTTTAAATAACGCAATAACAATAACCATGGCAACGGCAATAAGAACATCGACCGACAAATCAACGCCCTATTAGTTTAAAGGAAACAATAACATTACTAGATTGTCGTATCAGTTTAAGTGAAAATTACTAAGAAATTATTAGAGATAGGTATAGAAAACCCTAATGCAGATCAAGTAAATCGAGTACACATTGTCACCGGGTGAATAGTGTACCTGTTCTGGGTCTAGAGGGACTGTTCATATATAATGATTGACTCACTCACATATATAATGATCCCTTCACAGAAGATAGGTGAGTTTCACCATCGGGGGTTTCTAAAGGGCTGTCTCATTGTTCATGTGGCACCTCTTTTAGCGTATGGTATATAAGAGCTAAGAGTGTATAAGGGTTAGGAAAAAATAATAAATTAGAAACTAGGGTGGTTGTTTCTGCTTTTAGGTGAAAGCGATACACTCGACTCTTCAGTCTTAAAAGTTTTGGGGGAAGAGGAAGAGCAAACTAAACAGAATTGGACACTACAGAAAACTTTAGCAAGTCAGTGGGAAAGAATCTTGAAAATGGGAGTTCTGGAGGATACAAAAAGTATTCTACTTGAAAAACATTCTCGTCCTGAAAACTGCTACTTGAGAGCTCCTAAGGTCAATCCGGAAGTGGGAACAAACTTAACCTCATCTGCTTGTCACCAAGACCAAAAAATGTTGCTTATCCAGAATGAAATTGGAAAAGTTTTGGCATGTTTAGAAAAAGTCCTAACAAAATTGTTGGAAACACAACTGCCTTCGAAGCTAGAATATGTTGAAATTTTAAATGACGCAGCAAAAATTCTTGCAAACATTCAACATAACCTTTCAATGAAAAGGAAAAATAACATAGTATCATTTGAGTTTAAACAAACATTAAAACTAAGCTTCAAGAATGCTCTACTTAGTTCAGAACTAGGAGAATGGTTATTTGGGGAGACTCTCCGAGAAAAGCTGGAAGAAATCAAATCTCTAGAAAGAGATAGTGCCGCTTTAATGGTAAGGGGCAATCTTCCAAGAGTTTCAAGTCATTTAAACAGGGGGAGCCTACCTCGAGCGGTACAGCAGAAGACAGGAGTATTTTACCGATCAGCATCCAAGGGGCACACACGGGGTGGGCAAAAGAAAACATCCTTCCCTCCACGACGCGAGAGGCAATACAATCAACCTCAACAAAAACCACGAAATTACCAGGAGGGGAGATACAAGCGTCGTCGTTAAGTAACAATGCAGGTAAATTTGCAGGCCAATTAACAGAATTTAAAAATGAATGGAAAAAATATTGCAGTGATAAACTAGTTATTTCCTGGTTAGAAGGTTATAAAATACCTCTATTTCAAAAACCTGTACAAAAATTTCCACCCCTTGAACAAGGTTGGTCTGTGGAGGAAAAGAAACATGTCTCTGAATCCATAGACCATCTCTTAGAAATTGGAGCTATATCTTTGTGTAACTATGAGAAGGACCAATATATTTCTCCAATTTTTATTCGCAAAAAACCAGATGGCAAATACAGGTTTATCCTGAACTTAAAGCATTTTAATACTTTTGTTCAAAAGGAACATTTTAAATTAGAAGATCGAAAAATGGCTTGTAACATGTTACGTGAGGGAGCCTTTATGGCTACTATTGATTTGAAAGAAGCCTATTTTTTGGTCCAAGTTCATAAAGATTCTAGAAAATACTTAAGATTTTATTATAATTCTCAACTATATCAATTTAACTGCTTGCCATTTCGGTTATGCTCTGCGCCATGGGTGTTTACAAAATTAATGAAACCAATACTCACACATTTTCGGAAGAGGGGTATTTCTTTAGTTAATTACCTAGATGACTTTTGGGTCACATCCCACTCTTATCAGAAATGTTATAGTGACATGGAAGAAATTTGCAAAGTTTTAACTTCTGTTGGCTTCATCATTAATTTTGATAAAAGTTGTTTACTCCCAAAGCAAACATGCAAGTTTCTAGGATTTAACTTCGATTCTATAAGAATGGGCGTGGGTCTACCTAATGAAAAGAAAGAGAAATTAATAGAATATCTAGAAGCATTCATGAAAAGAAAATCTTATAAAATAAGGGAACTTGCAAAATTGTGCGGAGTTCTAGTCTCAGTTTGCCCAGCCATACCATATGGGACAGTTTACACCAAAATATTTGAGAGAATCAAATATTTGTCACTCTTAAAAAATAATAACAATTACGACACTTCAATATAATAAATAAGAAATAAAAACAGAAATGGCTCCATGGATAAAAAGACTAGACACACCTTTTTGCAAACTCCCCTTATTTAAATTTAAAATGGAATTTTTTTGATGCAACACCTTCTGTCTGGGGCATTGTCTGTAACGGTGAAAAAGCTAGGGGTCTTTGGAATAAAGAAGAATCTATTCAACACATAAATTATTTGGAACTACTGGCAGCGTTCACAGGGCTAAAATGTTTTGCAAAAAATGCCAATAACATTGAAATCTTATTACGTATTGATAACACCACGGCTATAGCATACATAAACAAAATGGGGGGGAGTTCAGCATCAGCAACTGAACAAGCTAGGGATATATGGGAATGGTGTGAAGAAAGAAAAATATGGATTTATGCTGCATATATAAGATCAGAAGATAACAAGGAGGCTGACTGGCAGTCTCAAAACTTAGATAATGACACCGAATGGTCTTTAGCTAATCAGGCCTTCCAAGAAATAAGTGATGAATTTGGAAAGCCGGAAATAGATTTATTCGCAAGTCGAATTAATAAGAAATGTAAAAATTTTGTTTCTTGGTTTCGGGACCCAGAAGCTTTCTCTGTCGATGCTTTTTCTATGTCATGGTCCAGTCATTTCTTTTACGCTTTTTCCCCTTTTACTTTGTTACCAAGAGTCCTAAGAAAAATATACACAGACTGTGCTCGGGGCATAGTAGTTGCACCATATCGGCCCAGTCAGGCATTGTTCCTCGAGTTCAAAAATATGCTTTGCTCGAAAATGCTTATTTTCAAACCAAATGAAAATTTACTTTTAATTGGCAGGACACGACACCCACTCCACAAGCAACTTTCCCTGGTAGCAGGCATCTTAACCTGGAAGCATACATAAAGAAGGGACTTTCCGAAGATACCATTAGTATCTTAATACCTTCAGTAACAGATAGCACCTTAAAGCAATATAACTCAGGATTGACGGTGTTGTGGCAATTTTGTCAAAAACAAAAAATTGATGTCTTTAATCCTTCTGTAAGTTTGCTTTTAGATTTTTTCACTGTACAATTTACTAAGGGCAAAAGTTTTGGAACCTTGAACAACATGAGGGCCGCATTGAACTTTATTCTTAATCCAAATTTAATAGGAGATTACAAAATAAAAAAGTTTTTTAAAGGCGTATTGAACCTAAGACTTCTGAAAAGTATGAATTCACTTGGGACCCAGAGGTGGTACTCCAATATTTAGATAAATTATATCCCTTAGAAGAATTGTCCCTAAGGGACCTGTCTTTTAAACTGGTAACCCTTATGGCTCTTATTACGTCTCACAGAGTGCAAACTTTATCCTTAATAAAACTTGGTAATATTAAATTTGGGACCAATTTTATACAAATAAAGATTACAGATAGGATAAAAACAACTAATAGAAATAAATTTCATCCATTACTGCGTTTAGAAAAACATGTAAGGCCAGAGAGGTGTGCTATCGAGACAATTAACTACTATCTGACAAGAACTGCTTCCATAAGAGGAAACATTGACAATCTTTTTGTAACATTTAAGCGACCTCATAAACAGGCATCGTCCCAAACTTTAAGTAGGTGGAAAAAAATCACTTTACGGTCAAGTGGTATAGACGAGGAGTTCTTGTCACATAGTACTCATCATGCATCCACCTCGGAAGCGTTTAGGAAAGGAGTAGAATTAGAGACGATACGTAACAAAGCGGGTTGGACTAAAGATTCCTCTACTTTTTTCCATTATTATAATAGACCTTTAAAAGATTAGTTACATGCCTAAACATAAATACGTTAATATATAAAACAAAATACCTTAACAATTTTATATCGAGAAGTATATTAATACTACGAATTTCTTTTTTGTACTTTTATAATAAAAAAAAAGAATAACTAACAAATGGTTTTCTTTTTTGCTATTGAGGTTCGTAATAACAACTGTAATTGGGAAAATGTAATAACTAAATGCTACGAGTGTTTGGCGTCCCAATAAACCAAGTAGTAGGTGGATTAGCGGGATGGGGACAAATAACGACAATTCAGCTTTTATCAATTGCCAACGTTTCGACCATATATTGTGGTCTTTATCAAGGCTGTAAAGACAAGAAACATCGATCAGTTTATGGCCAGCGGCATGACTAACTTAAAATTACAATTAAAAATTTATATAGATTAGAAAAATACAGATTAGAAAAAAATATATAAAAATAATAATTTAATTTACAAGATTTAAGAAATTTACATTTTATTTACATTGCGTGTAAATTTCTTAAATCTTGTAAATTAAATTATTATTTTTATATTTTTTTTTTCTAATCTGTATTTTTCTAATCTATATACATTTTTAATTGTAATTTTAAGTTAGTCATGCCGCTGGCCATAAACTGATCGATGTTTCTTGTCTTTACAGCTTTGATAAAGACCACAATATATAGTCGAAACGTTGGCAATTGATAAAAGCTGAATTGTTGTTATTTGTCCCCATCCCGCTAATCCACCTACTACGCAATAACTAAACAAACAAAACGCAACTAATATGAACTCTAAACATATATATTGATATTGATCCGAGGGGAAAGGAAATATAATTAATATATCAAACGAACTTACCAAGTGAAGTTCGATATTAATTATATGACTCCTTTCCCCGAGGATCAATCAACCCTCCCAAAGATTATATCCCATCCCACAAAATTCATATTAGTTGCCGATTAGCTTTAAAGAATGAAAAGGTATACCTAGCCCCACTTAAGGGAAGCGGGAAAGCTAGGAACTTTTTGGCTTTAGAATCAGGTACGCCATCTAGTAGTCAAGGCAAGGACTACCATATATATTGATCCTCGGGGAAAGGAGTCATATAATTAATATCTAACTTCCCTTGGTAAGTTCGTTTGATATATTAATTTTACGAATTCTTAGCTTCGTAGATAAAAATCCATTTTTTCCTCTAAGAGACTGGTAGAAATTCAAGTTTGAAATTAGTCAACTCTAAGTCAACAGTCTCAAGTTTATTATGTTGTACGGCTACATGTTTCGCCTAAAAAGGCATCATCAGGTCTGAAATATAATTATAAAACAATTGCAACGCAAGAACAACCAGAATTAAACTCACCACATCACACCAGAACACACCCACACACACATAATTGTGGTGAGTTTAATTCTGGTTGCTCTTGCGTTCCAATTATTTTATAATTATATTTCAGGCCTGATGATGCCTTTTTAGGCGAAACATGTAGCCGTACAACATAATAAACTTGGGACTGTTGACTTAGAGTTGACTAATTTCAAGCTTGAATTCTTAGCTTCTCAATTCCTAGGAATTTTTCATCACATTAGTTTAGAATTGAAACGCGTTCATAGTAAATTCTAATTGTAACCTACTCCTAATAACTCTCCAAGACAAAATGCTGACGCATATGCGGCCAAAGAGACAATATAATAATAATAAAAAAGGCCACAGTAGAGCAAAACTTTTCAAACAATAAAGGTTCAGATTATCATCGACATTCAAAAATCAGATATTTTAGATTCAAGATTGCAGTTACTAAATGACCTAGCAGCCATTTCAGAAACTTGAAAATATTTTCCAGGTTTTTCTCTTGGCCGTTTTAGTAATAACTTTTTTGCCGCAAGCCTCTATATGATGTGTAGTTTCCCACATATAGTATTTCGCATTCTTAGTTGACTACCCTGTACAAGCAGGGTGTTCCAAATAGGTGTTCCAGTGTGTCATAGTTCAAAATCTTAGGGTCTATTTTAGTAGTTGTCTTTTTAGTAGATTTATAGCAAAAACCTAAATACGAAAGTTCTAGGATCCAATTATTTACAGTTGTAGGCGAAAATATAGGTGGCGTAAAAGTGGCAGTTTTTAATTATTTTTATAAATTAAAATATAATTGATTTTACATATCTCTGTTCTGTGGTTGGTCCTTCTAATGTCAAAAGAAAACTAATACACATACTAATTAAGTCAAGAAAATCACCGGTCTCGAGCGCCGCAAATTATGTTTACTTATCTTATCACACAGACACAACAGGCAGGTGCTGCAATAAAATTTCTTAATTCCTGAAATGTTCGAAATATTCTGGATTCGATCTTCGAGCGACATCTATTATAATTTCAGCTAAATAGTAGCTTTGGAGACGGCATTTGAAATGTCTAACTACACATAGGTACATATAGACAATGATGACACTCATGATAAGGGGCAGAGACACGGAAAACTTTTTCAGATTTCAGAATACTGGTAAGAATTGCTGAGAATATTTACACATTTTTACACAAATCTTTTTCCTTTCTCTGCCAAGATATAGAGATCTTTATAGAAGTCTTGCGACGAAAGGATTGAATGTTTAACAGCATCACTAAAAGGCCCGCGTCATTTATGGGCAGATAGAAGAGTACAAATTGCTATTAAGTTCATCAGTTCCAAACAGGGTTGGGAATTATACTGTATAAATGGTTTTATACATGACATGTATAATACATACGTATAATACGTATAAAAATGTATAAAAACGTATAATACAGCATCAATGTTTTTTTTCCGAATAATACTGTAAAATACAGTATTATTCGGTACAGTACAATAAAAGTAGAAAATGGAAGATACTAATTGTACTACTGAATAATGATTTGAGGATATTTGAAACAGGTTCTGAAATGTTTGAAGTTTTAATGGTTATTTTATGTATCTTATCTTATGTGTATTTGTGTTGTGTAGTTAGTTAATAAAATATTGAGCACCATTATTATTTAAACCATCGGAAGTTAAAACTTTTGTTACCTAAATAGTCCCTACTAAACTTTAATTTTTAAGTTAGATTATGCTTTGACAATATTACGAATTACGTTACGATACATTGATACACTATTGTTACTAAATATAGTATATTACAATTACTGGTTTAGGACGGGAAGTAACTGGGGGGTCCTGTCCTAGACCAGTAATGGAATTACTTCCCGTCCTAGACCGGTAATGAGACACTTGCAAGAGTTCAGAAAGACAGAAAAGTCATCAGCACATATGTAGTTGAAAATAAAAGCATTATTATGACTACTATGAGTTTCATTATCATTTTATTTCATAGTTACGATAAATGTGTATTTTGCTGTATTATACACTAGTTTTATATTCTATAGTATAATACTGTATTATTCGCAACGTATAATACGTTTTATAAATATGTATAATACCTTCCCAACCCTGGTTCCAAACAAACACAAAATCATTAAAACTCACCTAAAGGATCATGTTCCGGCAAATCGGAAATAGTTTCATCAAAGCCACAGTTTTCTTTGTTGTCGCTGATATCGCCCAAGAAATCGTCCAAATTATCAGGAACCTGGTGCACTTTATTCAAATCCTCGCTGTTTTGGAACGGATTGGCTCCCCCTTTTTCGGCGTAGAAAGACATAGACATGGGATCAGTGTCTTCTTTCGGGAGAGGGGCGGTAAGCTCAGAATCGAAGGACACGTTCAGTTGGGCGGTATCGTCCCCATATTCGGCCTGATTAGAATATCATTTCATATTA
Organism: Taphrorychus bicolor; assembly: GCA_951812265.1. Classification (NCBI taxonomy): domain Eukaryota; kingdom Metazoa; phylum Arthropoda; class Insecta; order Coleoptera; family Curculionidae; genus Taphrorychus; species Taphrorychus bicolor. Next base: position 21,953,387 of record OX638305.1, read on the forward strand.
TGATAACTATTGGTTTATCGGGAAAGAAACCTTAGTGGAAAACGCCTCTGACTGATCCAATACTTTGGGTGTGAAAGGAGCTGCATTAGGGCCAAAATGAAACTCTTCCGAGGATGGTTTTGCTGGCGTACTACCAGGCTGAAATTCTGGAATTTCGTCTATGCTTTTGCCGTTTAGCAGTTCCTCAATTTTATCGTCAGATGAACTGTCGTGCTCCTATAAATCATACGAACACGCTCAGCAAACTCTCAGCTTCAAATACTTATTAAGGCACATTAATGCACTTACGCTATCGTGGCCATTTTTCTCAAAATCACTGGGTCTTGACTTCACTTCCGAATCAAATTCAGTCTCAGAAGGAACTCTAATATCTACTCGCTCTGGTCTTTTCGGTGACTGACTTATAACCTACGCGGAATGAAGTTAGTGCTAACTACACAAAAATAGGTGAAATTCTAGGTAGATACCTCCTCATTCAGTAAGGATCGGCAAGCTGGCGATGGAATGCTACGTGTTGGAGAAACAGGAACGAATTCGGCCGCATTTGGGTTTAATTGAGACATCGCGTCGTCCGATTCAGATGCCTCCAAAACCTAAAATAAATGAAAAAAACGTAATCAAGGATATTTTGCAGCAGTCATGACGAACTTCAAGTGTTCACCCAGATCATTGCGCTTTCTACCAAAAAACAAGCGAACTAGAACTGTAACTGGTACTCGGTGTACCCGGCTGTTCTGCCGGTACTACAATACTTCCTGATTTTATTTTAAATACCCGATTTAAAATAAAAAAGTAATCCATTTAATTTCATTGTCATTCTGTCATTCTGTTTTGTTCAAAATTCATAGCCTTTTAGGTAACGTTTTCTAATTAACAATTTATTATTCACTAATAATAGTAAAAAAAAACATGGTCACTTTTCTGATTACGTCGCTAACTGAATTTATAAGAGTATCCTGACGCCCATACAGGATGTCCTACCACAAAGGCCCTCGGTCTTTGTACGGAAAAGTTGCCATAAAAATGTTTTACACTTGTTTAGTTTAATAATTTATGCCCAATTTAGGTTAAATATTACAGGAATCTAGTAATTTTGATACAGGGTACTAGGTTCTTCTAATACCATCATGCCATTGAGTGAGCATTTGACTCCCAAAAACTGCTGTTTTTTGCTGAAAGTAGATATCAGAACTTAGGTTTTGATAACTCGATAACCAATATGTATACAGGAAGTTATAATATGTTGTTGGAAAGCTTATTAGCCCCTTCATACGTCCATTGTCTCAGAAATACTATACTTTCTTTTTTAATTGAACTCTAATGAAAAGATGATGAGAACTAAAAAAAAATAGTATATTGGTTAACGAGTGACGAAAATGCTTTATTCACAAGGAAAACTCTATACTTATTTTTCAAATATTAACACTAGGTCTTCATTAACTTTAAAAATAATCTATATGGAGTACTTCTTTGGAAAATTAAGGCGTGTCATTGTCAAAATCACTTTTGTGTGATTTTACCATTTTCCATGGTGTTTTACAAGCTTAGATCAGTTGAATCGCATTTAATTGGCGACATACAGGCGAAATTAGAACAACTTACTTTCGTCGCAATAAACGAAAGTTTAGGCAATATGATTTTCTCTCACTAGAGACGAAAATTACGTTTTTGGCTAGGGCAAAATATGACAAAAGTTGTCAATTTTTACATAGTCGTAGAAAAACTGTTTTTTTTTTCATTAAATTTTCATTAACAGAGAAAAATTATTGCCATTATATCTGTAAAGATAAATGGATACGGGCATGCCAAACTCACTATGGGGCTATACATTTCTGTGCACCTTCTACTAATGAAAATTGAAAATTTTGAAATACTGGCTACATCTGAGTTCAAAAACTGGTAATTTTTACTCAAAATGTATATCAGATTTTAGATCTTGATAACTTGAGAAACAATTCGTATAAGAAAGTTATAACATGTTGTTGGAAAGCCTATTAGCCACCTCATACTTCCATTGTGTCAGCGATACTACATTTTTCTTCTCAATTGAACTCTAAATACGAAGTCATTAAAAACAAAAAAAACTGAATTTATCCATTGTATTTCCATTAATAGAGAAAAGGTATCACCATTATATTCATAAAGATAAATAAAGAAGGTCATGCCAAACTCATTATGGAGCTATAGTCTTCTGTGCACCTCCTACTAATGAAAATCGGAAATTCTGGCCATATTTAATTTCAAAACTGATGCTTTTACTCAAAATCTATATCATAATTTAGATCTGGATAACTCGGTAACCAATTCGGATACAGGAAGTTAATACATGTTGTTGGAAAGCTTATGGACCCATTCACACTTCTGGTATAGTAAAGATACTATATTTTCGATTTCAATTAAACTCATTTGAGAAATATTAAGAACTAAAGAAAAATTGAATGTTTTCTATTAAATTTCCATTAACAGCGAAATGGCATTGCCATTATATCCATGAAGATAAGTGCATATGGTCTTGCCAATATCATTATGGGGCTCTAGTCTATCTAGATAGCAAGAGACTGATACTAAAAACTACTACCCGTTACATCTCTAAAGCGAACAAAAACCAACAGACACGATTTTGACAAGAAAACAAGATTAATATTTTTTACCTTTGTTTACAAAAGGATTAATATTTAAACAGTATATTAAAAATATACTCTTACCGTGTCTGGTTGTAGTGGTATGTTCTCTGGTTTGCTTTGGTCCCCTTTAATGTAATTCCACTCGTCTTCCGAGTCACTCTCTGTTGGGTTTACTAAACCTTCATCGTGCACTGCAAAAAAAACATTTGTGAAAACTTGTAGGTCTTAATCTCCTGTTAACCGAATTAACCTTATCACTTTTGCCAGTTGCCACATAAATTATTATTAGATAATAGAATTATACAGTCACATTATGAATACCTCATACCACCGTGATAATAATATAGCAATCAGATTTAATTAAATAAGAGAAATAATCAAACACACTGTTTTCAACACCTAGTAGGAACCAAAAAGAGAATCGCCCCAGGATTTAGTTTATTTTTAAACTTCTTGAGCTAGTGAGTCACCATCCATTGAACATACCTGTCGCGTCTATTGCCTACCAAATAGAGAATAATCAAGATTGTGTATGCATTATTAAACAAGAAATTGCGGTCAACAGTTTGCTGTTTTTTAACGGCCACAATTTCGATTAATATTCATATAGTAGGCAAAAATAACGATGTCAAAATTCAATAGAAATGATTTATGATGCAAGAGTGTAAGTGTATCCATTGCTGCTGCAGCCACTTTTACATTGCCAAATACGACTCAAACACACCCTTAGATAAATGTGTTAAAGATAGGTATCGTTTTACCCGTTTCTAAAGCTGGAAGATCTCTCGTTCTAAACGAAGAATTAAGCAACGTCCATGTAAAACGTCACATCTGCGGTAAATTATAGTTCATCTAAAGAGACAAGATTTTATGTAAGTGAATGCCCGACGTCTTTTTCTTTAAGATATATTTTTGTCCTTTTATTAATAGCGAACTGGATAGGTTTTGTCACAAAATTATAACTGTCTTGTACTTCTTAGAATAGATTAAGCTAGTCTAATTTTAAATAAGGTTTAACGTTCGGATGAGGCTAAGACATTATGTTCGGGAGGCGGAACTATTAAGACGGCCGAATGAGTGCATAGCTAAGTTAAGAATACTACTTAAAGTAGTACCTAAACGACTCAATAAAAACGAAATGAGTAAAAATACATAAGTTGAGGTAAAATTACAAACGCCACATCTCCTCATATACACTTACAGATCACGTAAAAATCAGACGCTTGTTGCTAGGGTGCGAAATCGATTTTACTTGGAATGCAGAGAAGTGCAGACTTCCAGGCGCATAGAAAAACTGCGATAGGCCCGATATAGACAACTTATAATTTACTGTAAAAGCTTTTGCTTTCAAGCTAACTGGTTTTAAAGCTTTACATAAGTAGTACGTCAACGAACAAATACTAGAAACCCGAAAACTCTCCTACAAAACAGTTTGCAGCTAAAGCGCATGGGGTGAGACAACTTCGGCAACATACCCAACAGGTGGTTTATTATCGAAATGCAAATCAATGACCCTCTTGCACCCTCACTGTTCCAGCAAATCCATTCAGCGCATTAGTGGTGCCAGACAAAAGTAAATAAATGAGACGAATCATATTTTGCCAAATAGGCCGCGTTTATTATTTAATGGATAGGAATGTCGTAAACGGCGTGTGGGTATATACCTAGTGTTTACAAGTTATTCATTAATGCTTAAGGAGAGTTTCCATTCAATATAAAAATCGAGATAAAACAATTATAAACAACAATGAATGAATACCATCTGCGTTTAGAAGGTCGTTCTAAAGGCGCCTTTGTTTGTACATTAGTTTTGAAGGCGTTTTAGGGTGGGACTAGTTTTTAAACTGGAGCGGAGCACGACATTGTGCTGTCCATAGATCTTCCCACATATACCTATTGGCAATAAATTTTTTCTTATTTAAACATGTAGTACTGAAAGGTAGAAGGCCTATGCCTATGTAGTTAGATATAAGCCATTCAGTTATTACTGTCGTCAAGTAGGCGTAGGAAATTTAACTTTAACATTTTTATCGTATCTTCGCAACATGTGCTAAAAGGAGATGGGTATAAAAAAATGGAGTTATTCAAATATTAATATGACATCTCTCTTTATGTTGAAACTCTCAATTTCAATTAAGAAAAGTCCACTAAGAAAAAAACAAAAAAAAACTATCCCTAACCTCTAACCTTTGTCTCTAACTTGAAACCATACATATTGAAACATATCCTAACCAAAATCCACACTACCCTCATGCGGACAGAAAGATCTTTAAATGTATTTACACTTCAATTTACACAAATATCATCAAGGAGGAGTCCACACTCAAGATAGAAGAAACTGAACCTGAGACGAAAGGTGACCCACAAATAATTGTAAAACATCAAAAGTTCTTTTGTGATTTGTACGTTATTTGTATTAATTTTTCACTACTATTAGTTCCCAAATGTGATCCCTCTATATTTCAGAACGCCTGTTAGGAGATCTTGTGTGTTGGAATGTAGAGGGACGAGTGGATAAATGTGGGATGTGCAAGCTTGACATACATGTATGTGCATGCTTGAAACGTAAAAAGTAATAATGGTGCCCTTACTGAGAAAGAGCGATTCTGCCAAAATACTGCTAGTAATGTGTGCGGTAATGAGCACAGTATTATGTCTTGGTGGGTTCAACAGAAAGCATTGTCTTAAGACCTACATCTCATTCATTAGTTTTTGACATCTCGTTACCTTTGAAATCTTAATTTTTTTATACCTATATCTTTTGGGGATGTGTTGAGAAGATGGATAAATATGTCAAAGTCAGATTTGCAAATTTACTTGATGTCAATAATAAGTGAATAGTTTATGGGCATTGACATTAGGCGAAAACCTTGGTGTACCCTCAAGTACTAAGGAGAGAACTATTTTTCTGAGGTTGCTGATACTGTAGAGGTATCCTTTACTCTCCTCAATTGGTAGTGACAGGTATGTAATGGCTGTTGGGATTTTCATATCACTTTCTTAGAAACTTAGCAGCATTTGAATTCTGAGGTGATTTAGAAAGCCTCAACTCATTTACTAATCAATTTTAGGTTGGTACTAGCTAGTTGGTGAAGATTGAAAGGTACCTATTGACAGACATTGTTGATGCAGATATTGCATTTATATTATTTACATTTCTTCTGGTCCACATTATGAGTGTATATTAAGTAGTACAAGATGGTATATTGATGAATTGAGTAGGGCCAGAGAGGATTTGTGGATCAACTTCAAATTACTCAAATATTTGACTATTTTAGTCGAATAGCCACAAGTCCTTTTCTATAATATCTGATATCTTCTAGTAGTCGCTACATTCTTTGCAGTAATAAGCCTGGACTTTTATAGTTTATGTACATATCCTTTTGCTTAGTGAGATGCTTGATAGGATAGAGTTCACAACAGGTTGGATAACAGTAGGTTCTTGCAAGAAGTAAACAACAATTGATTCAAAAAAGTTTTCTGGATTTTTATTACCTACCTAAATTGTCTAATTGAGGGCCTCATCAGAACTAAAGGGCAATGATGCTTTCATACCTACAAACTTTTTTAATAAAAACATTTTAATAACATTGCAATTACATGCATTGCCACATTATAAAATGCAAAATCGTTTTTATCTATCTATAGATCCAACAGCAATAAGATGACCAGCATCAAAGCTCACAAATAGAATTCAAAATGCTTTTAAAAATAGATTACAAACTCAGATTAAAATAGTGTTGTAAACAGAGGACACAGGAGTGTTTCACCTTCGCAGCTATGCTTTCCTACGAGTTACATATTCGACATTGAAAAAGCAGTTGACTAGGAAATAAGAAATGTACAGGGTCCCACAGACCTTACATCATAAAAAGTTATCGTTAAAACGCGTCAGATGATAAACATAAATTTAAAAAGTTCATTTCATTGTGCACGAACCCAAAGAATTAGGGATTTGGAGGGGTCTCTTGGCGGTTTTTCTAGGCTTCGTCTAAGCATTTAAGTGGAAAAAAACGTGTCTGGACTTACCTCGGCCACTTGGCGATAACAACTAGACGAATAAACCGTTTGTAGGTGAACCAAAATCGTTTGTAAAGCACCAAAATTCGAAAAAATACACGAACAACAACACAGAATAAATGCCGGTTCGAGACTGAAAGCGACGGGCTGGGTTGGCAACCGCGCAAACGCACACCGGGAGGTGCAAGGCCTGGCCTACTAGACTGCAACACAGCCGCTGACTTGAATTTTAGAGATAATATTATTGCAATTTGAGATATTAATATTAATTATTATGCATTAATAATTAAAAAATTAGAGATACATACATAAAGATGGCGAATGGCGACCCAACCGTTTCACGTTTGATTTGAAAACTGTCAATTTTTTAATTTGACATTGACGTAACGACAATGTCAAATGCTCCACTATTCAAAGGCTCTTTCGAAAAACAGCACCATAACGACATGTTTATGTCACCCTCTTTACCCGCAATATTAATACCTTAATTTTAATATTTTTTTTAATTCTGCTTTCTTCATTTAAATACAATCATTTTATTGAATTTACCCTAAATCTGGGAAGTGCGGTCGGCGAAAATTTATTGCAACAATATACGACACAAATATCTATCATTAAAATCATTCCTTAAGAAATAGAGAGCAATCACATTAAAAAAAGCTTAAGCAGTTCACTTTTACCTTTATTCTACTCACGCACCAGTGTTCAATAATAAGTGTCATCAAGTTTGCTGAGAATAAAACCTGAGAATAGAAGACCACAGATAAGACATGCATTAAAAGTTCTAGGATGATTTGCAATCTCGGTAGAGTTTTTACAAGAGATTTACAATTTGTGTCATGTGTGGCACTTAATTTAAAGTGGAAAAGTAAACAGCAATCGAAAATCGACAACCTAAACACTGATAAACTTCCATAGGACAACGGAACATAAGGCAAATATTTATAGCAATTAGTATTTATAGAATATTGAAATAATATTTTTACATGAAAAATAGGACACATTTAACGATGCTCTTACGAACTGCATAAATTATACAAATCGTGGTTTCGACGTTCTAAAACGCAAAACAAAGACTTGCCTTGTGCATGTAGTTTTAGATAGAGCAGTCTAATGGGCATATCTGCTGAATTCAGTACTGTTTAATTGAACTGAAGTAAAATTGTTAATCGACACATCGCTTTATTACAGTTACGTTCGTAATACTTATTCAGCTACCGCTATTTTATTATGCGATGGAATGCCAAGTTAGGTCTCTAAGAAATGGACTACTGCTGAAGGTTAAGACCGCGGGGATGAGTAATTTTTATCGATCTGTTTGGCTTTTCTGAATGAACTCGCCACATTTTATAAAATCATTAGACACCAATATTTTTGAAGAATTATTTTCAGAACAATTAAATCATACCTGGATCAATCACCCTCAATAATCTTCAGTCGACTGACACGCTTCTCCGCACACTTCTAAACAACTTTACGACACTGGATTTAATTAAGGCAATTAAAATTATTACAGTTAGGTGGTTTGCATTTAAAGTAAGTGTTTGAGTTACTTATTTATATGATTTATGCAGAAACTTCATTAGCTCTCTTGTTTTAGATAGCCAGACCAGAAAATACGAAGCATCCGCTGAGAATCAATCACACGCACAATTGAATTTTTATCAGCAGATTGCAAAATATTGTAAAATGCTTTTCAGAAATAAAACACACATAATTGCACAATTATGGATCCATTTTATAAACGCCCTAATGTCTCTACTCAAGTAACAATTTAAGTTTTAAAACAATCTACAAGGGTTCTTTAAGACTAAAACATAAAACCTGCAATAAAACATTTTACTTTAGAAAGACCTTTGAAGAGGGGCATAAAACCGTTTTAAGACCAAAAAGGCTTAAAACCAAAAAGACTTAAAAAGGTGTTCAAGACTACTTCTTAAACCCAATATAAAAGTACTAAACCGTATGACGCTCTTCGTTAAATGCTCTATAAGTCTATCATAAAATTGTTATTTGATCTAGATAATGGCTTTTAGAATGTCTTAAAACTTCTTTAAAGCTTGTTTTAAAATCGCCAGATTTATACAATTTGCTTATGCTACTTAATACGTCTGTTTGGCGTGGATTAAACACCTCTAGCACACTAGTGGATTAAAGGTCTTCTAACACACTAGTGTATTAAGTTGTTGTAGAAACGATTTCCAGACTTTCCTACTTTCAGCTCAATATCATTGTAAAATCAATATCGTTGTAAAAATAAATTTGTCAAACTTGACATTTTTCAAAACCAGGAATGTTCACCTGCTCCCCCACTCCTAATTGATTGGTTTTAGCCGTGGTCGTGGATAAAACGTTGAATTAAATTCGGGGATTAAATAATCTCGCAAAAATGTAACTCTCGGCTGCGCCTCGAGTGTACATTTTTTTCTCATGAATTAAAGGCTTGTTAATCCTCTTATTGAATAAATAACTATTAATTCAAAAAGTCAATTAAAATTATCAAATATTATACCGGATATGAAAAATTACAACATCGCATTTGTTTTCAATTAAGTTTAATCACTAAATTAAATAAATCAACAACGACTGTGTTTGACTAAAAAGTATCTTCTAAATTGGATAGTAATTCTTATTTTTATTTTTCCTACAAAACGTTTTCAATGTAGCTGACTTCTTTTTCACTAAAAACGTTTTAAAGAATTTTTTCTTAAAACAATAAATTACTGAACATTAAGTCTAGTTTTGTGCTCAACACTCTTTATTTAAGCCATATGCAGAGCATTTGATTTTAACCAAAAGTATTTGTTCTTTCTTAAAAAACCTAAGGCGGAGCGACATTGGAGGTTGGACCTTCGCGGCTCGCGGCCTATCCGGGCGCTGCGGCATTGACTGTCACGAGTGATTTATTGCTCTATTTATTCAGAACGCAGTTATTTACGACCTTTTTTTTGTGTCTCTTATCTATTATTTTTCTTTTAAGAATGTTCTAGGCTTTTCTATATTTTTAGGATTTTGTATAAAAGGCGAATAGCTCCGCCGTTAGAGTAGTGTTATTTAATCGAGCTACAGGTAAGCTAAAGAATCAAACGATAATAGAAGGCTGTAAAGTGTTAAGTAGTGAGTTATTTGGTAGTCGAATTGTACTTGTGTGTATGTGTGGGATAAATAAATCGTTACACTGGAATTATTGAACCCTGAGTTAGCAAAAATTGGTGTCCGAAGTGCGATTCCAGTGGGAATTTGAGAACTAATATTACTGAACAGTAAGTGAGTGCTTCATTGCCGGACATTACGTGTTTATGCCAGTGACTAGAAGCCAGCATCAAGCGATGGAGGATCAACTTGCCACCCTGCTTTCCCTTATGCAACAACAGAGGGAAGAGCAGGAAAAACGTTATAACAAACAAAAAGAGGAACAAGAAAGACGTGAACAAGTACAGGAGCGACGTGGACGACACTTCGTGGAAAAGCGGCTGAATTACTCCAATCTCTGTCGGCAGCTGATCACAGTAATTATGCAGCTTCAGTACACACACTCTCTGGAATTACGATTTGGAAATGAGCACAAAGAAACCGTGTTCCAGGCCCAGTTGAGGATGAGACCGCAAAAGTAACGTAAATCCTTACAAGAATTTGAGGCGGACATAGACACACTAATTCACCTGGCATACCCATCAACCACTGAATGTTTTCAAACGCGATTTGCCGCCGAAAGGTTCATTGAGGGAGTTCGCGATAGTGACATGAGATACTACTTACGTCTAGTAAGGCCCAGGAATATCAGCGAGGCACTAGTTCGGGCCCTGGAATTCGAGGCGTCACGAGTGTCATCGAATTCTTCTCCACGTGTAAGAATGGCAACTTGCGATGACAAGGAGGATACGTCTATGGCTGAATCCATGGCAAGTTTACATAAAGCGGTGAAGGATATGGCAGTCAATATGCAAGCCCTGTTGGGAAGATATCCTCGATCAACAGACAATCGAGGTATAAAATGTTTTAACTGCGGCAAACTGGGTCACGTCAAGAGTAAGTGCCGTAATAGGGCAAGAAGTCCGTCGCCGTCCTTTAGAAGACCGAGTGACAACCAAGACCGCCCTAGATTCCAGGAAAAACCAATTCCGGTCAATGTAAGGGAGCAATCGACCGGACCCATTAAGAACCACAGGATCTTTGAAGTCAATAATTTGGCTGTCAATAATCTTACAGTGGCCGGACGCATTAACGGACAGAAGATCCAAATTGAACATCGACCAGGAAGGTCTCACGGAAATGCCGATGGATTGTCTAGACGGCCATGTAAAGAAGACAGTCGGCATTTTCAAAGAACTGAGCAGCGTGAGGGATTTCGTTCTGTAAAGAGAACGTTGGTGGAAATAAACGATGGCTGGACCACACAGACGCTTCGAGACGAACAAATGAATGATCCAGATATTGGACCCATGGACTCGTGGCAAAGACTGACGACAAGAGACCAGAGTGGCAAGATATTGCTGGTAACAGTTCAAACCTGAAGGCGCTATGGGCGCAGTGGCACTCTCTTAGAATAGAAAATGGATTAGTGAAGAGAGCGTGGGAGAGTCCAAATGCCAAAAACGTAGTCAGTCAGTTAGTTGTTCCTGGTAGCAAAAAATCGTATGTACTACAGGAAATGCACGACAGAACAAGTGGAGGTCATTTTGGAGTCAATAAAACCTTGGCTAACATTAAAGAGCGGTTCTACTGGGTGAATTATCACGAAGACGTCAAATCTTGGTGCCGCAAGTGCGAAGTTTGTTGTGCCACAAAAGGACCTCGAACAAGATCACGGGGCCGAATGGTGCAGTACATTGTAGGTGCTCCATTCGAGAGGGTAGCAATTGATGTCGCGGGACCGTTTTTTCAGACTGAGTCAGGCAATAAATACATCTTGGTCGCCATGGATTATTTCACTAAATGGCCGGAAGCGTACGCCCTGCCTAATCAGCAAGCAACGACTGTGGCAAAGGTGCTAGTAAATGAAATGTTCTGCAGATTTGGAGTCCCTCTCGAACTTCATTCTGATCGGGGCTAAAATTTCGTATCGGCTGTTTTCCAGAAGGTCATGGAACTTCCAGGGATTCGCAAGACCAGGACAACTCCTTTGCATCCACAATCGGATGGGATAGTGGAGAGATTTAGTGGGACCATGGAAAATTACCTGTCTAAAACGGTGGCAGATCATCAGCGTGATTGGGACCAACATCTACCTCTCATGTTGATGGCATATCAAGGCTCTATACACGAAGCCACTGGTTATACTCCGGCGAAAGTGATGTTCGGAAGGGAAATGAGGATTTGATGTATGGAGCACCAGAAAAAGATTCGCTCAACTCTGAGAATTTTGTGGAGGAGCTCAAGGAGAGGCTTAACAATAATCACGAATAAGTCAGGAATAAACTGCGGATCTCCAGTGATCGAGCCAAAGCAAGATATGACTTACTAGCTAACTCCCGCGGCTTCAAGGCTGGTGATTTGGTGTGGGTGTACAATCCGCGGCGGATGGCGGGGAAGTCGCCCAAACTTAGCCAAAATTGGGAAGGAGCTTATACAATTACAAAGAAGATTAATGATGTGGTGTATAGGATCTAGCGGACCCCCAGGTCAAAGATGAAGGTTGTTCATCTGGGTAAATTAGCACGATACCATGGAACTCTATCTGTTCGGGACGAACAGCCCGAGGAGCTGTTCTCCTAAGCTCCAGCTTAGGAGGAGGCCAATGTTACGGTGAGCGGCGGCTGGGAGGCGGAGCGACATTGGTTGGACCTTCGCGGCGCTGCGGTATTGACTGTCACGAGTGATTTATTGCTCTATTTATTTAGAACGCAGTTATTTACGACTTTTTTGTGTGTCTATCAATTATTTTCCTCTAAGAATGTTCTAGGCTTTTCTATATTTTTAGGATTTTGTATAAAAGGCGAATAGCGCCGCCGTTAGAGTAGTCTTATTTAATCGAGCTGTAGGTAAGCTAAAGAACCAAACGATACTAGAAGGCTATAAAGTGTTTAGTAGTGAGTTATTTAGTAGTTGAATTGTACTTGTGTGTATTTGTGGGGTAAATAAATAGTGTTTTCGTGTTAAATCGTTACACTGGAATTATTGAACCCTGAGTTCCCAACAATACCTAATCCGCCTCGTGGTTTTAACTGTTTTAACTTTAAAACAGTTTTCTAGAACATTTGAGATAATTATAATAACACGCTTGTACGCAATATCAAATCTTGATGCGGCCTTGACCTAGTGTAGTACTAGTAGACTTATTGCAGACTTACTTGTAGTACCTAAAATAAAGTGACCTAAGGTTCTGACGTCGTACTGTAGTTAAGGTGTACAACTCAGTGTACCGGAAAACACTTTTTTTGCATAAAACAAAACGGTTTTATAAAGGTATTTGAACAGTCCTTCTTGTCTTAAGTTCTCCAAATATTTAATTTTTAAATCCATTGAATTTATGAAAGCCTTATAAATGTCTAAATGACCCAAATTTTAAGATCAAATTTACTTCGTGTTTTATGCAGTCGTTTTACAAGACACATTACACTTGAGAGTATTTACCTTTAATAAATCGTTTTAGGGAGTTTAATAAATTCTCTTCAAAAATCATTTATAAATCTGTAAGTTTTATATCAATCCATTTTAAAACTCAATAGCCCTTAAGAGCAAAACAAGACGACATTGCTTTATAATGGTTTGCTCCAAGATCGTAATAAAGTCATTTTAAAAATAAAGCTCTTTTAAGGCCAAAACTACTTTAAACATTGTCCTTCAGCCTTCTGCAAAGCCGATTTATCAGAGTAAACGATCTTAAAGTGTAAATAGCATATATTAAACACGTTTTAAGTTGATATAAATTTAATGCCCGTTTTAAAACCTTTAAAACTCGACATAAGGTTGATAATCTTAAAAATGTCTCTTGGCCTACTAATGTTTTATTCATGAAATAAATTAAGTTTGCTAGGTATTCTTATATGTTTTGCAGGACTAATATAAATTCACTGAGACATTTTCCATATCCTTATGAAAAACAAAAACCACATGGAATTTTTCTCACAAACTACTTACTCCAATTATTTATCAAATGATAAAAGTCTGTATTAGATTTCACCCTCGCAAAGCTAATAAGGCTTTGTCAACTGAGCAGGAAAAGTGCGTGGGGTTAGCCCCATTCTGTCTACTTTCGAATTGAGATGTAACACTCTACTGAAGGGCGCATATATAAAACACATAGTCCCCTATATATTATCACATAGACAATATTCGTTAGTCAACACTTCAAAGGATTATTTCCAAATAACTCTCACTTTCCGACTGGACGAGACTAACTAACCAATTAAATTCACAGAATAAGTTTACAGGAAGCCTCTTAGTTTTCTTAGGAACATTCATTTGCCAAATACGATGCGAAAGTATGCGGTGCTAGCGCCAGTTTTCTATAATTTATTAAATAAACCAGACATTACATAACGTCCATATAGGGAGTGAGGTTTTGCCCAAGTATATGAAGCTTTTCTGTTTATTAAAGTTAGTTAATACTTGTGACAGCTTAATGTGTCTTTGAATTAGCTACATAAAAGGTTATGATACTTTGACGCTGGTTTATGGGTTTTTGATGGTAGTAGGTATAGCACGAAATATGGACAAAAGATTTCATAATCTCTATTTGGAAGAGTACTGCATATTTCGTAAGTGCTCTTTTTGAATAACCATTTTAAGAGTAGTTATATGTAACGGTTTTAATGGATATCGCCATCAAGCTGAGAGCGTACAATTGTCTTCTGTTTCCTGTTTTATTTTCGAAATTCCTCAGAAATAAAACAATTTAACAAAAAGAATTTGCAGTCTAAGTATATATGTGATAACTTAAACTTTAATATTGAACGATGCTTACCTTCCTCTACCGGTGGCGTTGGCGTCTCTTCTCTATGTTCCCTTCGAAAATCGTCAAGGTCGAATTCTTTGGAGCCTTCGGCATTTTCTTTGTCATCGTTGTTTAAGAAAGGATTGAAGGCATCATCTAGAGGGTTGTTGTTGACAAGGCCTTCGGTGAATGATTTTGCTTCGTCGTTCAAAAAACTTGGAACACTTTCGTCTTGTAAACCTGCAAAAAGTTTACTTACTTAAATACGAAGTCTTTTTTTTTGCAAATAAATAAATTAAGTGGTTACTACCGCTTGCATAGTGACCAAAAGGTATTAAAGGACATAGTTTACACAAACCCAGCCGACCTGGAAGTCACCTACGACAGGTGCCTAATGAGGATCTTAAAAATATTACGTTTATTTCACGTAAAATTTTGGTGATAAAAATTCACCTTCCTGATAGAACCAAGCCAATGACGTTTAATAAACGTGCACAAACCAACAAAACTGTGCACCTTTTTATGTAACGCTACACTAAAAATTTAAATAATTAAGTATAAATCGTATTAATTGCTTTAAAACCAAAAATAAAAAATAATTATAAACAAATGGAAACAAAAGATCTGTGGAAAAATGTTTTGAGTTATAAAAATAAAATTGACATTCATTTTTTGTTGCAAAAGTTTCTTTAATTTCAAATATTTTTTACATTTAAATATATATCTGGGATTTGTGAGGAACGTTAATTTAGGTCCGATTTACAAAATACAAAGCTTCAGATTTGCGCTTCTTTCAATGTTTGACCGATATGTGTTATATATTTTTAGGAACACAAGGTATCCCAACTCCATTAAAACTTACATATCGCCGGCTCTGCACATGCTAAGCAAAAAAAACTTCATACAAAAAGTGGATGGTTAAGAATAGATGTTTTTAATGAGAATGTATACCGGGTGTCCAGCAGAACCCTGGACATAGGAAATTAACATGGGAAATCGGTTTTTATTTTTTTGCGCCTGTACGGTTGATTTGATTGAAAAACTTTTAAGAGTAAAGTTGTAGAGCTTATGGTCAGCTATCATCCTGTAATTTTTTCAATACCTCAGTTTTGGCTGTGTTTTTTTTAAAAACGCCTCGAAAAGTACAAAAATTTGAATTTGGCGCGTGATCCCCGCCATGCATGTGCAGTGTCGCCAACATAATAATTTCTTATGTCAGAGTCAGAGCCGATTTTCATTTCTTATTTATTTTGAGGGACTATCATTTAGTAATTAACGTGATTATGCAGTGAAAATATGTTGGCGACACTGCACATGTTTGGTGGGGGTGACGCGCCAAATTAAAATTTTTGCGCTTTTCGAGACGTTTTTCCAAAAAACAGCCAAAACTGGGGTATTGAAAAAAATACAGGATGATCGCTGACCATACGCTCTACAACTTTACTCTTAAAAGTTTTTCAATCAAATCAACCGTACAGGCGCAAAAAAATAAAAACCGATTTCCCATGTTAATCTCCTATGTCCAGGGTTGTGCTGGACACCCGGTATATGTATACAGGATGAAACAAAAAACAACTTTTTGGCACAAACTTTATTTTTTTTCAATGAAACACATTTTATATTTTCTTATTTTTGGATTAGCCTTTGAATTGTATTAATATTTTATTCATCATAATTCAGTTCTTCAACTGTTTTTGTTCACATATAAAAAAACTTAAATTTTGAAAAATGTTATTCTATTTTATTCTATTTTCTTTATTATTTTTTCTGGTCTCGTTTTGTCCTACTCACCTTCGCAGAGACGCAAAAGTGACGTACGCGACAGAACCGGTAGACAACATAGACAGATGACACAAGACAGACGCGTGAATTTGTAGGGACTATTGGCGATTTTCAGAAAGCCCCTGTATAATTTTGGTCATTGTAATACCCATAAAGGCATGTACCTACTGAAATCAGACGTTTTATTAGCGTGAAAAAGACGTGACTTTGACATTTTGGCCAGTCATTCAATGGCTGATTTCGTACATTACTTATAGATCATTTAAAGACGTCCTATAGTCACTCAATAACGTTTTTTTTTATACGTTTGATATGCGTTATTTGATTACCTGGGAAGTGAGTTAAATGTTCAGCATAATTTAAAGGCTATCATAAACAGAAAATTAAAAAAAATTACCAAAAACTTTGCGCTCGCCGGTATGTTCACAAGTTCTTTCCATGACACCCGACGGAATAAGGTGGTGCAAATTGTAACTTCTTTAATTATTAGTATAAAACATTTTTTTATTTATTTTTTACAGACAAAATGCGTACAAAAGCCGCTTTAAGCTATCGATCCAGAAAATTCGATAAAACTTACCATCCTTACAAGAATTGTCGATTTTCCAATTGGTACTTCATTTGATTGCAATATTATTGGCCTTATATGTTTTTTTTTTCTATTTGGAATTTAAATAGTAAGAAAACATGACTATTTAATTTTATTAAGTGGTAATTAAAACACAGCAGCGATTAATTAATGAAGTACACGAGGTGATTTGCGGTCGACGTTAATTTAAACGTTTAAGGACTACCCACAGAGTTCACTACTCGCTTACCAGTTCGGTGATGGTGGCACTAAAGAATTGGATCAGTTAAGAGTTTGGGACCCTTTTTGGAGATTGGTTGTTTCACGAAAAAAAAAAATCTCTATTTCGTATATATTGGGTCCTACATAGCATTCAATGGATATTTGATATATAACTACCAATGGATGGATATCCATGCAGCATCCAAAATCGGATATAAAATTAGCTGAGCAGAACTGCCTCTCTCCTGAATGTCCAATGGACATCTGATGGATATCCACGGCTCGACGATGTACAATAAATATAATTAACCAATTTTTGAGTTTTTTTTTATATTAAAAATTGTGAAAAGTTTAAAGTTTTACACTTGAAAATTTAAATAAAAAATTATCTTGAATTAAAATGCTTACATCAGCTAAAAGTGCTATGTAACTATGTACAAAGTGTGCTATGTACAAATCAGGCCATGTAGAGGGCGAGGGCTTCGCCTTGGGAAGCCACACGACGGTTTTCCAGGCGCAGGTGTTTGCAATACTCGAGGGGGCCTCACGAACAGAAGTCAGTTAGGGAGCAGAACAGGACATTTACATGTACTGGCGGATGAGCGGAACGAGTTCAAAGCTCGTTCAGGACTGCAGGGATGCTCTAGAGTCACTGGCAGAAACAAAAAGGGTAACTCTGGGATGGATTCCTGGACATAGGGGCATCGAGGGGAACGAGCGTGCCGACGAATCGGCCAAGCGTGGTTCCCAGACATGCTTTACTGGACCAGAATCATGACTAGAAGTCACCATCAAACACTCTGAAAGAGTGGGCATGGGAGAATACAAGGACAAACTGGACACAGTCAGGATTATGTAAACAGACCAAGGAAAAGTACCCTAACCCGGATAGATTTAAGGCCTCGTGGCTTCTTGGGAGAAGCCGGCAGTGCCTGGGAGACCTTACAGGAATCCTTACTGGACACTACAGACTAAACAGGCACATGCCCCTCCTAAGAATGGCAGACAGTCCACTCTGCACCCATTGTGGGGCAGGGGAAGAGTCGTCATACCACTTTCTGGGAGTGTGCGCGACTGCGTCATAGGGCAGTTGGAGCCGTTTTTCTTCATCGAGAGAAGCTTCCGACTCTTAAATGGGATGGGATACTCTCCTTCATTACAGGGACGGATCGACTAGTGAAGGGAATGTGGGCCCTGGGGGAGTAGGGATGGGTGGACCGGATGACTCTAGGGAAAAGGGCCTCTAAGGCCTACTCGCAAGGCTTCTCCCCCGCCCCCCTCCCCATTATTTACTACTACTACTACTACTATATTCGATTCGTCTTTGGCGGCAGGATTTGAATAGTAGCTAATGATTAGCGACATCTATGAGATTTCGTGCGAATGACGCGTTGACGTTCCTCTGACATGTGTCGACTGACAGACAATAAAGACTGTTCATTAGAAAACGTCATCAAAAAAGGCTATGTATTTTTGACAGAAAAGATGACAAAGTAAATGGATTTTTGTTTTTTAATTTTTTTCTTTTGACATTTCACAGCCAACTATACCCCATGACCTTTGAAATCTTAATTTTTTTAAACATATCTCTTTTCGTCACATGTTGAGAAGATATGACAAAAATGTCAAAGTCAGATTTCCAATGCCTACTTGACGGCATTAATAAGTGCATGATTTATAGATGACGTTTTCAAAAGAACACACCCTGTATGTCCAGGAGAGAACTGCGGTTGATGTTGAGTATATCAAAATCCCATTTTAGAAGCTGTGAAACGAAATTAGAGAACGCGAGAAGCATGCCGCAATTAAATAATTTGTGCAGTAATAGTAATTTACGTCACAAGTCCAGTAGGTGACTTGTTACAGTACGAGGTTTTTACGGACGAGGCGACGTCAGGAGCCGAGTCTGGAAAGTTATACGAGTACTGTAACAACACCTAAAGGACGTGTATCGTACAATATTTTTTCTAATTTTGACATATAAAGTGGCACTTTTCAATACTGATGACAGTGACGTAACGTCCTACTTTTCGTAACTAGTCTTTCGTAACTAGTGATGAAAAGTTCGTGTCGCCACCAGTTGTAGGTTTCGGTTGTGACACACCGTTTTACGGTATTAAGTAGATACAAAGTGGTTTAAAAGTAAATATTGAAGTGTAATAATAATAATAATAACTCTCTCTCTCTCTCTCTCTCTCTCTCTCTCTCTCTCTCTCTCTCTCTCTCTCTCTCTCTCTATTTGTAGTCAAAATTAGAAAAAAATCTTAATTGAACTTGCTGAAACACGTGACGAAAAGCCTTTTCTGTGTACCTCATTCAAATTGCGGAAACTCGCTGCGCTCGTCCCGACAGTCATTCATTACACAAAATCGGACTTTTCGTAACTGATTACATAAATAGCTATTTTCTAATTTTGACTTATAAAGTGGCACTTTTCAATACAGATGACAGTGACGTAACGTCCTACTTTTCGTAACTAGTTACGAAAAGTAAAATCTTTCGTAACTGGTGATGAATAGTTCGTTTCATCACCAGTTGCAGGTTTCGGTTGTGGCACATCGTTGCTATAGTTTTACGGTATTAAATACATACAAAGTGGTTTAAAAGCAAATATTGAAATTGAATGATAATAACTCTCTCTCTAAGTAAGTATTTGTAGTCAAAATTAGAGAAAATCTTGATTGAACTTGCTGAAACACGTGACGAAAAGCCTTTTCTGTGTACGTCATTCAAATTGCGGGAACTCGCTGCGCTCGTCCTGCAAACATTCATTCATTACACAAAATCGGACTTTTCGTAACTGGTTACATAAATAGCTATTTTCTAATTTTGACATATAAAGTAGCACTTTTCAATACAGATGACAGTGACGTAACATCCTACTTTTCGTAACTAGTTACGAAAAGTAAAATCTTTCGTAACTGGTGATGAAAAGTTCGTTTCATCACCAGTTGCAGGTTTCGGTTGTGGCACATCGTTGCTATAGTTTTACGGTATTAAATACATACAAAGTGGTTTAAAAGCAAATATTGAAATTGAATGATAATAACTCTCTCTCTAAGTAGGTATTTGTAGTCAAAATTAGAGAAAATCTTGATTGAACTTGCTGAAACACGTGACGAAAAGCCTTTTCTGTGTACGTCATTCAAATTGCGGGAACTCGCTGCGCTCGTCCCGCAAACATTCATTCATTACACAAAATCGGACTTTTCGTAACTGGTTACATAAATAGCTATTTTCTAATTTTGACATATAAAGTAGCACTTTTCAATACAGATGACAGTGACGTAACATCCTACTTTTCGTAACTAGTTACGAAAAGTAAAATCTTTCGTAACTGGTGATGAAAAGTTCGTTTCATCACCAGTTGCAGGTTTCGGTTGTGGCACATCGTTGCTATAGTTTTACGGTATTAAATACATACAAAGTGGTTTAAAAGTAAATATTGAAATTGAATGATAATAACTCTCTCTCTAAGTAGGTATTTGTAGTCAAAATTAGAGAAAATCTTGATTGAACTTGCTGAAACACGTGACGAAAAGCCTTTTCTGTGTACCTCATTCAAATTGCGGGAACTCGCTGCGCTCGTCCCGTAAACATTCATTCGTTACACAAAATCGGACTTTTCGTAACTGGTTACATAAATAACTATTTTCTAATTTTGACATATAAAGTGGCACTTTTCAATACTGATGACAGTGACGTAACGTCCTACTTTTCGTAACTAGTTACGAAAAGTAAAATCTTTCGTAACTAGTGATGAAAAGTTGGTGTGACCACCAGTTGCAGGTTTCGGCTGTGGCACACCGTTGCTATAGTTTTACGGTATTAAGTAGATACAAAGTGGTTTAAAAGTAAATATTGAAGTTTAATAATAATAATTCTCTCTCTAAGTAGGTATTTGTAGTCAAAATTAGAAAAAATCTTGTATGAAACACGTGACGAAAAACCTTTTTTGTGTATCTCATTCAAATTGCGGGAACTCGCTGCGCTCGTCCCGCAAACATTCATTCGTTACACAAAATCGGACTTTTCGTAACTGGTTACATAAATAGCTATTATTTCATACTGTTTTTATTATTTAGAAATTAAATGAAAAAATGACCACGTAAGAATTAGATTTATTGACATGTGACGGTGTCTGTATTGTTGTCACTGTCAAAATTAATAATTCGAGAGCTATAGCACAATGATTTAAAATTACGCTATTTATGGTACCAAAATAAACTTTTGAAAATATGCAGTCACTAGTTTTAAAACATTATTATCACAAATTATTTTTTATTAAAATTATTACAACATACGTGTAATAGATGTTTCTGAAATTCCTTCGAGAAGTCTTTCTAATGTGGAAAATGATGGAGACGTCAGCATTAAATCATCATCAATATGCTTGTGTTTCTTCAAATATATGTAGTACTCTGAAATAAGTCGGTTCTGCTGGGCATTGTGGAGATTTTTGAATTTCACTGAATAACTAATGCCCGTTCTCACCAATATTACCTTAAGCTCCGAATAGGTAATGGCCGCAAAAAAGTTAAGTGACACTTATGTCAATCTGTATTGCACCATTCCTTTTAAATAAAATCTTAAGCAAGTGTCGGATAAATTTGGCAATGTTGTATCTCCCCTACGAATTCTAGGGATTTTTCATTTTCACTAATAATAGAACCTATAATAATCATTTTGGCATTTGTCAACCGGAGCATTAAAATTGCACAGATAAAATAAATTCGCCCAGCTCGGAGACCAAAAGATCCTGCACAAATCCCCTGAAGAGGTAGTATTACTGAAGTGGTCTTGTTATTGTTGTTTTAAGACAATATGATGCTAGTTACGTCCATGGGCCAAGGTTAAACAGTGCGTCAAGTGTTTGGAATTCTGTTTAAAACCAAGAGCCAGAAATTCCATATTAAGACCATTTATAAACAGATTAAGCCATTTATTTGTAACATTTGTGGCTGCAAGAGTTCTGCTAGAGGTGCGTTACTATCCAAGAAGTTTAAAAGTGATTTTTGATTATCATGGTTTAAAGCCTCACACCTGCGATCATTGCCAGTTCTGAAAGGGAGATCAGAGCAGTCTTCACCAGTATGATGAGTCTTCACCAGTATGTGATATATGTGAACACAAAATGAAATGATAGCCGAAGTGCAAAACTGCAAAACAATAAAAATTCTTTACTTCTTTTAGATTGAGTTGTAATTTTTGTTTGACAGTTTGACTTTCTTTCCAGCTTGCACCTGCGAACAATTCTCACTTAAAGTTAAGGGCGAAATAAGCCGCGGAATTTCTAAGCTTAGACAAGCCAACCTTAAAATGATGCTTATTATGTGGTGCAATGGTATTGTTTGTTTATGCACCACTTAAGCTTAAGTATAATTAAATTTTCCTTGGTGCGAACGGGCATTAGAGGTTCGTTTTTTAAGTACACTTAGTTAAGGCTTCCATTATTACCATGGTTACTCATGCTAACAGCTATGGCTTAAGGGCCCTTAACTTTAAGTTTACTTAAAATTTGCTTGGTGGAAATGGCCATTAATGGTTTAATTTAATGACAAGTAATATCGAACGTCGTAACTACTGCGCACAAATTTTCACGTCGCCAACTGAGCATTTGACAAAATCTTAATCAAATTTAAATAACGTAATATTTTATATTAGACGGTAGCTTTCTAGCATCGGTGGCCTAGCAACCTTTACCGGACTTGTCCGGTAAAGGTTGCATTTACCGGACTCAAATCGATGTATGTAGGAGGCATATACCGGACAGTATGAAATAAAGAAATTTTTAGTTAGAGCAAAAGAAAGGACCAATTACAACAAAATAAAAACAGATTAGTTGGGTAGGTCACAAGGTAGTATAATTATAATCATTTGTAGAGTGATAAGCGTACAAAGTGGTCGATCAAGCACAAAATGCTATGTTGCATCTTTCGAGTTCTTATGGAAACGAAACATGTCGTAGGCCCTCATAAAGACTCATTAAATTCTTTTTGTATAATATACTATTAATCATTAATATAGAAGAAATAGAAGCGAATGCCCAGTTCTGTATTTTCATGGACGTCCATTGAAAAGTCCACTGAATGTTGGGTGGTACGATAAATGTATATCCATTAGATGTACAATAAATATCAGTACTATCTCATGAATTCCATTAAATATCCAATGGATACCAATTTGCAATGTGGGTATTGTATCGGCTAATAAACCCATTAGTGACCTTCTTGATCATTTATTAAAATCAATTATGGTCTAATACTTTCTTTCTAACATTCAAAATTCATAAAAGTACAACTACCAATTTCAGGTAAATTAACGCGACTCTGTCACCAATGAATTACGATTTCAAGGTATTCTGCCATTTCGTTGCCTAGTCATAAGAACGGTGCAGTTTTTTGCGGAACTCGCCAACTTAACAACGAATAATAAAATTAGCTGTTCTTCTACCGCAACAAAGATCATCTTCGCAGCCGCAACGGAACAAATAAAAATAAAATCATTAATCGCAAATTCAATAGTACCACGACACTCCTGGGAATCGTGATTTATAACTCATTTTGTCGGTTATCAGATTACATTCTTGCATGGGGCGTTCTGTTTGTCTATAGTGTGAAATTAATTTCTTACCTTTAACTAATGCCTCGGTGAAGGCTTTTTCCTTCTCTATCGGAGATAGAACCTCATCCACGTTCGACTCTGGCCCAAAGTCGTCGTCAAAGCCTCCATCTGACACAGATTTTTTCATTCCGTTAGATTTCTCCGTCCCGAATATGTCTTTGGACAAGTCTGTTCCTTAACGAAAGAACTGCATAAACACTCTCTTATATAAGAATATTTCTAATAAGCTTACCATTAGCCTTAAAGTTGTCAGTCAAATTCAATAGCAATCCATCGTTCGCGCTCATTTGCAAATTGATATTGTCAGAGTCCACCACGTCCAAGTTCTTCAAAGACCCGTTCGAATTGGTGAACGGATTGTTGGCATTATCTAAGCCGGCTTCCATGTTGCTCGCCGATAATGTTGGGCCGTTTTTATTGGCCCAGCGAGGGGCCTCCGCCGCTATTTGATGAGGATCCCTCAGGAAAACGATGATGATCGAGATATTGTCACTGGAACCTTCCAAGCACGCAACTTGGGATAAGTGTTTGCTTATGCGATCTGTGTCGTCTGTAACAAAATAACGTGTCAAAGAATATTTAAACCTTTATAAATTATCCGGTCAATAAATTTAATTATAATGGTGAAATTAAACAAAAACTAATTAAGATCAACTAAAGCCATAAAAGGCCAAAAACAGAAGGATAAGAATAATGCATATGGGATGGACGCATTAATGCTAAGTATCCTCATAATAATAAAAAGAGAGAAAGAATGTCTGTATACACCTATAACATCGTTTCTATTTTATTGCTTGCTCCAATTACAGTGCATGACCGAAGAAGACATTAAAAGAGTGCACTCGCGCTAGGTATGTTAGTGATGAAGAATGGTAGCCACCGAGCCTCTGACTTGTGTCTTATGTGCTACGTAAAAAATGTGCCAAAGGTGCAAATGCAAATAACTTAATTTTAATCATGTTCTATAGAGGTGTCGCAGTTGTTCATTGCTAATGATGGGCTTCCTAAGGACATCAATCACGTCTACTAAAGGCATGGTAAAACGTAGCCATCAGCGGGTAATTCGTTACCCATAGTTTACTGAAGCATAACGAGCATTATCGGCTTCCTGAAATCGACCTAACGCGTCGAATGAGCGCTGAAAATTGCAACTATAATCTGAATCTGCAATAATTACATTCAATTTATTAATCATCTGAAGTTACGCCATCTGTGAACGAATACGAAATTAGTCCACACTTTTTCTGCAATTTTCTTCCACTTTTATTTATGTCAAGAACCAGTATCACTAAATCCATCTGACAAAGATGCACCGAGAAGTAAAATGTAATCTTCATCGCCCAGTCACAATCTGATCATCTGCCCACTCTCTTAACCTCTTCTTATTACTTCTGACCCGAGATTTACAACATGATAAGTCTAAATATAAAACCTTAAGTACCATTCCGTGTATTCACTAAGGCCCCACAAGAGAAGGTGATGGGTTTACAAATGGCGTGCTCGTTGCAGATTTGCGGCGCAATATTGAACGTGTTCCAATCATTATTTTGTAGTCGGTTGTAATTACTGCACAGTCGCCAGACAGATGGTGGAAATAAAGAAAACGAAACTGGTAAAAGAGGTGTAGGTGACAAGCTGCTACATCGGGATACCGGGGGCGAAGGAATGTTGGGCCCTAGGACTGACTGAGATTAAAACGAAATGAGTGGGTAAGATGGTTTTGGTATCGAATATAAATTTGCAAATGTGTCTAGTAAAATGAAGTGTCTTTATTGCTGGCGTACAGGGACATAAAAATTTTCCAATTACAACCGATAGAAAGAAAAACAGACAGAAAAATGCACGATGAAACATTACGAGATTATGAAGAAACCAATGTTCAGTTACTAAAAAATGGAAAATTCCATGTTTACTTATAAAGTTGGTTTTGCCTTAAGAAAAACAGTCACCATATTGTTCAGATTTACTATTGAGTTTGTATAGGGTTCCGCTTTGATTAAGACATTAAAAATATTCGGTCTTGTTTAAAACATTGTACGTCCACCCAAGTAACAAATGAAGCTAAAATAACCACTGAACTGAAAAATTGAACCAATTTTGGTCGAAAGTTAGTAATTAGTCACTAGGTCACGGCGAAGTAAATTAAGGTAATCTAAATCTCCATGCATTTTACTTAATATTTGAACCTGAAACACTTTTTCCAACAGGTTTAAAGAAATGACAACTTTACTACAATTCGACATCGAGTTGGCCTTTTTGGTCGAGGCATATTTTAATTACACATTTTTATGGGTAAAATATTAGCAAAATATTACTGTGGCGACATTACTATTTTACCATTCTTCGTTTATGTTAAAATCTGTAGTTCTAACCAACTTTTTAACCAAGAATTGCCGATTAGAACTTATTTTTATTTTTTATCAGTAATATATATTATTACATATTATTATTATCTATATTTTTATCGTATAAAGCGGCAAATATTGAGTCTAAAACTCAACATTTTTCTTGATTTGTATATTGACCTATGCGCTGAAATCCGGGGAATACGGGCATAGTTCAGTTTTCCACGATTTTTTGCGTTAAGAAGCAAAATAACTATTTTGTTCTCAATTAAACTTGGTGTGATTCTAGGTGCTATCAGCTATCGGTGTAATTGTGTTAAAGGAATTCCAGTCCAAAAACGGTTGTTTTGATTCGCTCCGGTATGTTTACTTGATGCATGCTTGCCAAGTGCCAGTTGCCAACTATATCATGGGGAATAAAAGCAAACACAAAATAGTAAATAGTAAAATGTAAACATTGCAATGGTAACATCACGAAGACGCAAGAGAGTATTTTATGTCATGGGGAGTGCGCGGGATGGTACCATAGAGACTGTACCAAGCTAAGCCATAAACAACATGAAACCTACCGAAAGAAACTGGACAAGTGGATTTGCTTCATATGCAATAAGCCAAAAAATGACAGCGAGTTTGATGCGGAGGATTCGACGGCTTCATCATCTGACACAGAGGGCGAGGAACTGGAGATTGCGGTCTCTCAGAAGCGGTCATTACCTAAATCTAAAGCTAAAAATATGGAACTGCCTAAGCACAGCTCATCCAATAGGGATGTAATAAGAGTTCTTATGAAGAGATTAGACGAACTGGAGTCATCGATTAATTTCAACAACGGCCTGCTGGATGACGTTCAAAAAATGCTGAAAAAAATATCCTCTGAAAACCAGAAGTTGAAGAAAGATCAGGAGAGCGTCACAACTAGACTGACTTTATTGGAAAAGGAACTGGCCGCTGTTAGGGAGGCTGCAGTTAGGGATGAGGTTGAAAAAACCGCAAATAATATAATAGTGGTTGGATTGAAGGGTGGCGAGTGGTGCGCCGATGATGTTAAGGTGTTCTCCAAGCTTCGCTTTGCCTCCGGAAATGAAGATTACACTGTTCACTCACTGGGAAGTGAATTGCAAAGAAAACCTCTCCTTGTTAAGTTTGCTAAACCGCAATTAAAATCCAACTTGATGGAACTCCTAAAGCGTAAGAACTACAACTTGTCATCTACTGAGTGTGGTTTGAACGGCAGTAATAGACGAATATATGTTAACGATGACTTGCCTCTTCACATCGGGAAACTTCTTGCCGAAGCACGTAACTTAAAAAGTCATGGGTATGTCTAGTGTAAAATGGGTCGTGTACTTGCGAGAGAAAACGATGGCGATCCCGTGGTGAGAATTTCTTCTGAGGCACAAATTCACTCATTAATCAACAATAAATAAAGATTAATTACCTGCTAGTTTAAAATAATAAATTGCAGGCTCCAATGGCTTTAAATGTAAACAATAACATCGTAATAGGTCACATAAATGTTCGATCGCTTTTACCTAAATTTAATGTCATCAGAGATTATATAATTGAAAAAAATCTTGATATTGTAGGTATTACTAAATCTTGGTTAATGGATTTTTTTTTAGGTACTTCTTTTAACATATCTAGAGTGCATTTTTGTGGTTTATAAGGCCAAAAATAAAAAAATAAAACTATATCGCCATACTATAAAATTCTACAGAGGGGTAAAAAGCCTACACCAGCGTTACCTTTCTATAGAAAAAAATAAATAAATGCACTCAGACTGGGGTTCATCGAGAGAAAAAATATATTTTCAGATTCCACCTTCTCCTTCTGTAAATGAAGTAGAGAAGAATATCTTGTTTGATGTTGATAGTGATATTTCTGCCCAATATAAAATAGAAGAGCAAATTTCCCTCTAAGAAAAGCCTCGTTTTTTGACCTGTGTTTTTTTTTTATTTATAAGCAAAATTAGTTGATTTATATTGAAGAGTCTGTTCAATGCAAAAAATAACTAGTAATAGTAAACATATCTTGAATCACAATTAATCCTATTCTATTCTTCTAGTCTAGACAAAGTGCTAGATGCCTCCAGTTCTCGGTATTATAAACAATGCCATATATTAAGAATAGGTTTCAAATTTTAAAGTTTTTAAAATTCATGGAAACTCGACCCAGAAAATAAAATGTGTTGTTGTTTACGACCACAATTATAGAATATTAACCTTTAGGTCCTTAGTAACGGACAACCTGACTTTAAGGATCCATTTTGTTAATCGATTATTTTATTATTTTGTTGTGTGACTGATTAAATTGACGTAATTTCAAGTTTATATGTTACTTGGGCACTCTCTACTAAGAACATATTATCAGCATTAATGAAAAAGCAGTCTATAAATAACCAACTCTTATGAATGGCTGATAGTGAAGTAAACTGAACCATTCAAGACTCAATTTATTTTTATAAACAATTTAAATAACAAAACTGTCAATAACTTGATATGATTTGTGTTCTCTTTGCCTGCTTTCAGTGGCAGAGAAAATAATTCCCCTCTTCAATAGGCAATCCACTATAGTTGGAAGTTGGCTTACTACTTCTGTATTATTGTTTGTCTATTTCTGTTTAAATAAAGTCGATAATATTGTCAGAAAAAGCGTTATCGTTTCATTACTTTTGCCTTCAACTATTATGTAGTTGCAAAGTTGGATCCACAGTCCATATATACCCCATCAATCCATGGTACTTTTGGCAATCGAGAATAACACCACATTTCAAACTTTGAGAGTCCATGTTCCCAGTTTTCATTTCAGACAGCAGAACTGAATATTTGATACATAGGAACTCTGCGAGTAGAGGTACATTTTAAGCATTTTTACAATCTTTGTTAATACACATTACACATAAAATACACATAAAATAAAATTTTATTTTAATGTGTGTTAAGTACTGCATTTGTTCTATCCACTCATAACACTCTTTCTCCACTGTATTTTGGCCCTTTCGATTTCAAATTAAATTCCAAAAAGAATTTTTTGTCACGTTGAAAATAGATTCTAAACGAATAAAGACATTACTGAAAATGGATTAGCGTAATCGATAAGATAGTTATGCCCTTTAATTTGTTGAAGAAAGAATCCATCAAAGTGAAGAACTAGAAGACAAAATAAGATAGGTATCCAATAAGGGTAATTAAAAAAAAACCGAAAACTACTATCGCCTTTCAGGTTAAGACGTAAAAATGTCGAGGTAGCCCCTTGTCCGTTAGTTTTGATGACAAAAAGACAAATTGAAGAAAATCAATAATCTTGGGTGTTGATGATGGCCTAAGAGCCGAAACCAGTTGGTGAAAAAAATTATTTTTAACGCAAATTTTCACAAAGTAAGTGTATAATTATAGTGTATAAGTAAGAATGTAAGAAGTAAGTAATAGGTACTCTTCCTTTTTTCTCCACCCAACTATTTCTGAAAGGAGATGGCTTCATTTTATAGCTTTAATAGTATATTGTGCAACTAGTGTCGAAAATTGCACTTTTCACACGAGTGTGACGGTTTGGACACGAGCCGTAGACGAGTGATACAACGTCACGATAGAGTGAAGAGTGATTTTCGTACGTGTTGCACACTATACTTTTTCTAGAACTGCGATTTTGCTTCATAAATGATCATTCGTATTATAAAATATATGCAAGGCGTATGCAAAGCAATCTGAAGGGTGCAAAATGGACTTAGCTCACGCTTCTGTAGGAGAGCGTGCGCAATGTGCACTTTGCGCACGCGGCTTTTTTATGTTTTTTTTTTGTAATATGTAGTTCGCATATGTAGTTCATTTTCGAGGAAGTCGTAGAAAATGATATATTGTGCAACTAGTGTCGAAAGTTGCACTTTTCACACGAGTGTGACGGTTTGGTCACGAGCCGTAGGCGAGTCATACAATGTTACTAGAGTGAAGAGGTTTTTTTATACGACTGCGATTTTGCTTCATAAACGATCATTCGTATTATAAAATATATGCAAGGCGTCTGCAATGCAATCAGAAGCATGTGAAAAGTGGACTTTGCACTCGTCACAAGAATGTGAAGAGTGATTTCCGTACGTGTCGCACACTATAGTTTTTCTACGTCTGCGATTTTGCTTCATAAATGATCAGTCGTATTACAAAATGTATGCAAGGTGTGTGCAAAGTAATCAGCTTTGCACACGCTTCTGTATGAGAGCATGCGCAATGTGCACTTTGCGCACGCTGTTTGCAATATGCGATATTCAACGGTAGTTAGTAGTGTGCATTTGTCCATTTTCGAGGCAGTCGTAGAAAAATAATATTGACGGCAAAAAAGAGGCAATTACTAAAAATGGATTATCATAATCGAAAGATAGTTATGGCTTTTTAGTTTGATGAAGAAAGAAATAAGCCGTAAAATTAAAAAAAATTGATTCTAATGTGCCTCCCGGACTTAGAAATCGTTGTGCAATGGACATTCTTCTTGACGATTCGTTCACAACTGCACCAGACATCTGCACCAGATCTTATCTGTGTCTTTTGAGGATGTGTGGTAGAAAACCGACACACACCGACCGATACCTACCTGAACAATGGATCAAACCATTATCTGAGCCAAAGGAACACCTGAAGTAACGCATCGTGCCTGAGGGGCTGGATGATTTGCTTTAACTAAACCTTTCTAACCTGAGTTAACCTGATTTTAAAGTAAGTAAATAACTGCACCTTAGGCTGTGGTAATAAAGAGGGTGAGAATTATTAATTAATGTTTGTAAATTAATGTGATGTAAGACCAGCGGCGATGAAAAGATATTGTTAATTCAGTAGGTACTTCAGAAAGTAATCATTACTTCCGAATAGGCAAAATGATCAATAGACTACAAATAAACTGCTAACGGAAAAGATCAATACAGCAAAAATGTTTGTCATCTTTGGGAGTCTGTATCTCGGAAATTCGTTAATCGAATTTTGTCACTTAAGAGGTTTTGAAAGACCGTTCCTTTTAGAATCAGCGCAGGCTTGAAACAAAAGTTATTTGTCGATTACACAGGGTAAAGAAAAAAAGCACTGCAAAATGGATGAAATTCACCCCCTTGCGTTTGGTAGCTAGGGTAATTTAAGAACATTCGTTGATATGACATATAATGGCTTTCAATTTTATATCTCGGGGCATGTTTGATAATTTTTAGTTCTCTTAGCCCACAAAAAACGTTACAGCGGTTTTTCAAAATTACATAAGCCAAGAAGATTTTAAAAGTAATATTACTTTTTTTATTTTATTTATTTTGTAAATTGCTTTTTTTATAAAAACAATTTGTCTGTAAGATTTGGTATTCGCCTCCATTGTGACAAACGCATGCTATGATGCTATGCGGCGCTATCTAGTGGTAGTCTTCTCCACTGATTAGCAATTCAAGAACAATATCTGAATATGAAAATTTACATGACAACAAATGTATTCGTTACCTCTGGGTACTAATTTCCTTTTTTAAACTTTTATATCGACGGCACTTACGAGACTTTTCACTGCCAACATTGGTTGTGCAGCTTCTTCTTCGAAAACGTTTTCTTTGTAATAGTCACGGACCTTTAGCAAATTTTGAACAGTTACCTCAGCTTTTTGCATTTTTCCAAGGTTTGGAAAACCTACTCTTCGATTTGCATAAGAATCACAAAAAAAAACATTTTGAATTTTGAGGAAAATTATTTTGCTGTTGAAATAAATCCCTCAACCGAAACTAAAACCTATAGCCATTATTCTTCTGATTATCATCATCAATTTGGAAAGGAACCTCCTCGGTATTTCTGCCACGACAGTACCCTTTAGTCATAAACCGTAAAGCCTGCGGTTCAATAAACCCTGTTTAGTCACCGTTCGCTGCAAATGATCTGCAGGTGGTGGCCAACACCGAAGATGATGAACTCAATCGTTGTACTCGCTACAAGACGTGTATTGTCTGGCGCTCTAATCGTGGGCCGAACTGACCTCGTTATTTATTTTCGTACTTCTGCTCTTGCTTCAGCAGGATGGCGTTATGTCATAAGTCCCGTGGTGAGCACATAACCTTTCTGGGAGCTTACTTCCTACATAAATCCCGTCCTCGATTATTATCTTCTTTAGAAAATTAAATATTTACCGAATGTTCGTCTGTGTAAATAAATATTGGCATCTGCCACTGCTTACTACTACCAGGATAATAAAAAAAAGAATTTCATTCGGTCTTTTAAATTAATGCCAGGGCACGTCGTACCATCTCCAACAAGACTTAAAGTGGAATCTATTTGTACACAGGTTTTATATCCTTCGCTTCTTTCGCGCTTCGCCGATATTTATAGCCATTTTGAAAAGTGGTAGGCAGTCTGTAAATTGCCTTCTAAACATCACAAATCCGTAAGGTACTCTTCGTTCAGCACGTACCACAAGTAAACTCTTGATTTTTCAAGTTATTTTTAACTGATATTCGTATGTAGTAAGTGTTAAGACAGTTGTTTGAAGTAATGCATGGTCGGGTATATAGCGACATCTTCTATAGTGTATAGGTTTTCATAGAACTAAAATAAAACATCCTTAGCTCGTTAAAGTTTAGGAACTGACAGACCTTGCAGCGCGTCAATAACACTTCCGATGAAAGTGTTTGGAAGCAGCTGATACATTCTTGACCAAGTGCCAGAAAACCTTGAAATTTTGGCAAACTTTCCAATTTTCAATAAAACATAAACACCAAGTAGTGTAATAATACTTGATACCCATAAGTATAAACCATCCACTTATTATTGTCATCAAGTAGGCGTTGGAAATCTGACAACATTTGCCCAAAAGAGATAGCTATAAAAAAATGCAGACTTCGAAGGTAACGAGATGCCAAAAGTAAGTGATTGGGGTCTGAGAAGTAAAAAATGAATAATCCTCCTCAAAGATTCAGGAGTTATCTACAACAAAGGTATGGGCCTTATATTTGCTGTATTTTTAGACAAATAGAAGCTAAACATAACGAACTACCACACTCTGAAAATAGTTTAACTTTTTTATGTAAATGTAGAGATTATAATACGACTACCTACAGATTATGGAACAATTAAAATTTTTAAGCGCTAGCAAATCATTAATTAGTAACGAAATACAATTCCACAGATGTCAAAAATTTACTTTAGAAAATGATATTAACATAATGGAAGACAGTTTATTTTCTTTGATTTTAATGATTTTAATCATCTGTGGCAAAACCTTCGTAATTGCAACAAGAAGAAATGTGTTAGAGAAGAAAAGTTGTAAAGGAGCAAAACTAAACAGAAAAAAGTTATTAAAGAACGAGGAGGAGACTTCTTGAAACCGTCATCTTTGTTCGGGACGACAATCCCGATGGGACCCCAACAAACTATGTGGCTATACGTGACGGTAATAAGACACCGATAATCACGTATGGGGCCATAGTTTGGTATCGAAAGAGCAGACAGAGTTAAATCAATGCTAAACTGTCATCTCTGCATCGCGAAGGCAATGTAGCACATGCTTCACCTGCTTCCACTTCCAATACTCCTGGAACGAGGGGCCATTAAGGCGACATAGTGATGCACATAGCACCGCAGCCACTCGATGGTGAGACCTATAATGCCCGGGCTGGCTTGGAAGTGTTGGGATATTGAACATGATCTCCGATCTAAAGGCATCAAAACGTACATTAGACACTCGCTACGTCGTCGAGAGTCGCGAAGATCGGCAACTGCCAGGAAGTCCCTGGTATACGGACGGATCCAAAACCAACGATGAGCTGATTGTGTGCCCGACACCTATTAGAGGGAGGGGGACACAGTGGATCAAAGAAGATCAGCTCGGATCAGCTGTTTGGAACCGCCACAGGACTCTGAACACCCTATCGCAAGAGAACAGGGTCACACTGGTATAGATCCTGGGCCATCGTGGCCACGAAGGCAATGAGAGGCCGACTCTCTAGCCAAGAGGGCGCGGGCTCTGCATTCGTAGGCCCGGAGGCGGCACTGGAAGTCCCATACTCTCTGGTCAAGGCTGAACTCCAGAAATGAAGCATTGCCAGGTCCCAGAACTGGCTCGAGAACCTACCCGGACTATCACACTCCAAAAAATTTATCACGAGCACAGGGAGTGCAAAAGCCCAAACATTCCTCAGACCAAATAGGAGACAAATCAGATTGGCCACTGCACTGTACACATGACATAACCACTTAAGATTTCACATGCACAACCTCGGACTGTTCGAAGAGACGGAGTGTCTGCTGTACTTGGAGGACGACGAAACAAGCGACCACGTCCTATGTGACTGCCCGGCTAGTGCCAGATTAAGATAGTCACTGTTCGGAAACACGATCATTGAGCCTCAAGATGCAAATGCAGTGCCGCCCGAGAGACGCATCAGATTCGTTGAGGGTCTGGGCATACCAGGTGACAATTAGTAACTTTGCTGGCAGAACTTAGAGTGAGCAACAATAGAGCACAGGTCGCTGTGGAAGACTGTACAAGTCCATTCACATTGAATACAATACAATATTAAAGAGAAAACAGCGTTTTAAAGATGGGTAACTAGAAACTAAGAAAAAGGGAGTTACACGCCATCTTTAAACAGAAATAAAATAGTAGTTTAAATAACATTGTTAATTAGTTTAAGTAAAAACGTTTTTGAAATCTCAGCAAAGAAAAATCCAGCAAGATGAATATGAGAAATACTAAATGTCAAGAAAATGAAAAAAACAACAAAACAAGTTAAGCTATGGTGAACATTTTGACCCCTCGATTTTTAAGAACTTTATGATTTTGTTCAAAAACTTATATTATTTTCAACACATTTACACAATATTTGCATACATTCTATTTGTGTTAAAAAATAAAACACAAAAATAGGAAGTCTCGAAATGATTTACTTACTGTAAGCACAAACTTTCCTTATTCTAGGTTTGTTTAAGTTGTCCCGGTTAGTATTTGGCAATTTGGCAACGTCGCAAATACCATTTATCCCCGCTGGCAAAGTTTAACAATTATTGCATTGCATTCGACGTGAATTTTCACGATTGTGGTGGTCATTTTTTGTGTAAAAGTCAGTTTTTCTTTTAAATCGTTTTTTAGGTCATGAGAAAATGTTAAAAAGGAAAATTTGAGGGGTTAAAATGTTTACCAGACCCGACATTCAAAACTTAAGGACACAGAATAAGAAAAATTGAGCAAAGAAGCACTACCGTACAAAATAAATATAAAAAAAAACCGCTCAAAAAATATGGCGGTCTGAAGTAAAGAAAATAGGCAAGATGAATACACAAAAAAAAAATTAAGAAAATTGGAAATAGTAATGGTGATGAGCAGGTTTAGGACATTGAAACACCCTTGTAACTCGAAATAACGGTGAACTTTTCAACGGCTTGTTCAGGGCTATTTTCTTGTAACAAGGATGGTGCCAATGTTTAATTGTACATTATACAACAATATACTCCACACAACAGCAAAAAAAAAGGATTCAGTTTTTTAGAGATTCACGAGACCTTGTTACAAGAAAATAGCCCTGAAGAAGACGTGAAGTATACGTCAAAACGTTGGCCGTTTTTCGAGTTACAAACGTGTTTCATTGTCCTAAACCTGCTTACCACCATAACTATAAGTGCTTAAAGTCCCGAACCACCATCACCAAAATTGTAAATAAATTAATTATTCGCGACGAATATATTTTTGAGAAATCCGGTATAGTTTCATTACAGTATCCTGTACCGATACCGGTACAGGATACCGTGGATACAATGGATTTAATGAATACGGGTACAGGATGTGCCGGTACTCAATACTGTAAAATTTCTTTACGCTATCCAGTTCGATAAAAATCTATTTACCGGATTAAAATCAAGTACGTAAAGGTATCCTAAATGACACAGTATGAAGTACACATTTTTTGCATTGCATTCGACCGGTAACGATGAAGTTTTCATTGAAATGTCGTTAATCTAAGAGCGTTTTTACTTTAAATTGTTCTTTAGGTCATGAGATCATGTTTACAAAAATTAAAATTGAGGGATTAAAATGTTCTCCAGACCCGTCATTCAACACTTGATGACGCAGAATAAGAAAAATTGAGCAAAGAGGCAAAACCATACACAAAAAATGAAAAAAGAAAAGAAAATAAAAAGAATGTGTCGGTTTTGAAGAAAAGGAAAAATCGGCAAGTAGAATACACGAAAAATAATAAATAAGAAATTTGTGAAAAAAAAAAAACGTTAAAAAATAAGTCAAGTAAGAAAATTTGAGCAGCAATCATCATTATAAAATAAAATACCAGAGTAAGAAACATTGTTAGTCAGAGGAATCAGAACTAAACAGAAAATGTTACAAATATGGCAATAATAACGTATACAGGGTGTCTTTTTTAAGTGCGTGCAGTATTGCTATCTCCGAAACGGCTTTTTCCGACTATCTCCGAAACGGCTGTTTCGGAGATAGTCGGAAAAAGTCGGTTAAATTAGCAAAAAGTTGACTTTTGTAGAGCCTGTTTAGAAAACGTTCACAGGGTTGCCACATTTCGAGTGGTTTCTGAAATATTTAGAAAAATCTAAAAAATGCCAAAAAATTAAATCCCTTCTATTTCAAAAACTATTGGTGACACAAAAAAATTTAAATTACGAAGTTTTCCTACACTGTAAACTCTCTCATATGACATCTCGATTAGCTTCGTGTAACGCTTACCAACCTGGTTACCAGTATAAAGTAAATTTTTTAAATACGGACCTGGATTTTTTTCTTCATAATTTGAAAGTTCTTTTTATTCTCAATATAACGGCGTATTACACGATTAGGGTTTTAGACGTTTCGACCAGTTAAATCCATCATCAAGGTATTCTATCTAAATCCGATCCTGTTTATGGAGTAATGAAAGTTAATAATGTGTTTTTCTTCAGTAAATGCGTCAGGATAATTACCATCAATACTTGCAATGTTTTTAGTGCCTTAAAGAAAATTATTACAAAAATGAAAAGAAAGGAATCTTATTATTTTGCGAATATGAACAAGATACTTATTTTAGAAATGAAGCGACGACTTAATGCTATTTATTTTGTAAACCACTATTGCCTTAGGAAATTAAATGTTCAAATTGTCATCCTTGGTTTCTAAGGCACAGCCTTGTAGGTATAGTTGTTACTCCCTGTACTCCAAAAACAATTATTTCAATCAAAAACTAAGAAAGCATTAAATTTCTAAATAAAGCGACCTTTCCGCCAAAAAAGGAATTAAACAAATTCGTTCAGTAGGTTTGCCAAAAATAATAATTGAACATTTGGTAATTTTTCTGTGATGCGTTAATTCAGTTGACGAGTTTAATAAATTTGTTAAATTAATTGTGATAAAAAATTGCCAGTTAATTGGCCTCCTAGGTCCCCTGATATAACTCTTATGGATTTTTCTATTTGGGGTTTCATAAAGAATGATGTGTACAAAAGTGCGCCACAAGATGTGGAGGATTTGAAAAGGAAAATTCAAATGGCTTGTAATAAAATTACGCCACAAATGTTAGAAAACGTCCAGGCCAATATTAAGAAGAGGACAAGGTTATGCCTAAGAAACCAAGGAAGACAAGTTGAGCATTTAATTTCTTAAAACAAAAGTTGTTTACAAAATAGGCCAAAATATTAAGTCATCGCTTCATTTCTAACATAAGTATCTTGTTCATATTAGCACAATAATAAGATTTCTTTCTTTTAATTTTTGTAATAATTGTCTTTAAGGTACTAAAAACATTGCAAGTTTTGATGGTAATTATTCTGACGCATTTACTGAAGAAAAAAACAATATTAACTTTCATTACTCCATAAATCGGATCGGATTTAGACAGAATACCTTGATGATGGATTTAATTGGTCGTAACGTTTAAAACCCTAATTGTGTAATACGCCCTTATATTAAGAATAAAAAGAACTTTCTAATTAGGAAAAAAAAAGTCCAGGTCCGTATTTAAAAAAATTAACTTTATACTGGTAACTAGGTTGGTAAGCGTTACACGAAGCTGATCGAGATGTCATATGAGAGAGATTAGAGTGTAGTGAAACTTCGTAATTTAAACTTTTTTTGTGTCATCAATAGTTTTTGAAATAGAAGAGATTTAAATTTTTGGCACTTTTTAGATTTTTCTAAATATTTCAGAAACCATTGGAAATGTGGCAACCCTGTGAACGTTTTCTAAACAGGCTCTACAAAAGTCAACTTTTTGCTAATTTAACCGACTTTGTAACTACAGCCGTTTCGTAGATAGCAATACTGCACGCCCTTAAAAAAGACACCCTGTATATAATAAAGTTAAACAGTAGGATGCTTATAAGAAGCAATAAAAGTCAAGGAAACAAAACATAAAAGTCGTTAAAACCTTAAACAGGAAATTATAAAATTTTTAGGAAATAAAGAGCATTGCTTTTATTCTAATTTTCTAATACTCTTTTTCATAACTTTGATGGAGATGTAGACTTTTGTTTGACTAAAAATAGGTCTTTTTTTCACATTTATTTGCTTTCTACCGTCACAATAATCGCATAAACTGTGATTTAATTCCAAATAGGAATTTAACTGCTTATAACTTCACTTCAATAATTGGAATTTTTCATTGGGGGATATCAAGAGATATGAAAGAGAGCGAAAGAAAAAAAATTTTTTTTTAACTTTAAAGACACCTTTTTTATATTTTTTAAAAGCACTTATAGTATTTTTAGGAAATTTTACTTCTTTAATGACGCAAAATAGTTTTCAATAACCTTTTTAGTAATTTTCTCAGAAATTCAAACTGTCTCCTTGAAAAAAGAGATGTGTTTCAATAAAATTACATTTTTTTAACCCAAACTTTTCAGAAAAGAAAAATTACCAACTTTATCAATTTTGTCCTTTCGAACACACTTTTTTTCTACACCGGGTTTCTAATCCCAGACCTAGATAAAGAAAGTTTTACGTCATTCTTTTGTTTTTTTTTTTTCATTTAGATGCATTTTTATTTCATTATTTTTTTAACTTTTTGAAAATATTTTTCTATTAAAACTAAACTAGTAGGTTTTGTAGCTATTACCTCCATAATTTTTCCCACCTTTAGACTTTAAGCAAAGACAATTTTAAATTCTTAATAAAACGAAAGAGTTTTTAATGCTCTGATTTTGTGATTTTTAGAAAAAATTCTGGTTCTTCAAAACTAACTAACAACTTTTCTTACTCTGGTATTTTATTCTTTTATAATGATGACTGCTGCTCAAATTTTCTTACTTGACTTATTTTTTAATGTTTTTTTTTTCACAATTTTCTTAGTTATTGTTTTTTTCGTGTATTCATCTTGCTGATTTTTTCGTTGCTTTAGAACCGACCCATTTTTTTTATTTTGTTTTTTTTTCATTTTTTTTGTATAGTTTTGCCTCTTTGTTCAATTTTTCTTAGTCTGCGTCTTCAAGTGTTGAATGTCGGGTCTGGAGAACGCTTTGATCGCTCGATTTTAATTTTTGTAAAGATTTCCACCTAAAGACAATCTAAAGTAAAACCACTCTTAGATGATCTACTTTTAACGGACAAAAAGATCATTGCAGGTCGAATGCAATGCAAAAAATGTTAAAACGTTTTTTTATTTATAATTTTCTTATTTTTTTTTCGATTTTTTCCTTTACTTCAGTCCGGCAATTTTTTTTGAACTGTTTTTTTTAATTTATTTTGTGTAGTTGTGCTTCACTAATATACAAAATAAAAACAATTTAAAAGAAAAAACCGTTAGATGAACCTCTTTTACACAAAAATGATCACCATAATCATGAAAATGTACGTAGATATAGAAACTTTTACTTCATTCTTTCGATTTTTTTTCATTTTACATTTATTTCATTTTTTTTTAACTTTTTGAAAATATTTTTTTATTAAAACTAAACTAGTAGGTTTTGTAATTGTAATTTTTCCCACTTTTAGACTTTAAGCAAAAACAATTTTTAATTCTTAATAAAACGAAAGAGTTTTTCCTATGCTTCGATTTAGTGATTTTTAGAAAAAATCTTAAGTGGTTCAGGTTAGTACTTCTTTCTTCTCTACTCTCCTTTTTATCTTTGTTAAATGATGCAAACGTTTTAGATATGTAAAAAGAACAAGAGAAAAGTAACTGTAAACATTTTGGAAATATTTTATTTAAATAAAAGATGTTTTAGAAAATTTTACTTTAATGAAGCAAAACGGATTTAAAGAGTTTTTTTATGAGCTTTTCAAAAATCTAAACAAAAGAAATTAAGGCTTTTTCATCAAGATTACTCAGACCACCGGCTTCTTGTTCAGCTAACATAGATAATATTACCAATTCAGT
The DNA here is from genome assembly GCA_951812265.1 of Taphrorychus bicolor. Classification (NCBI taxonomy): domain Eukaryota; kingdom Metazoa; phylum Arthropoda; class Insecta; order Coleoptera; family Curculionidae; genus Taphrorychus; species Taphrorychus bicolor. Next base: position 21,993,756 of record OX638305.1, read on the forward strand.
TATTTTTGGCATCTAGTTTCCTTTGAAACCTTCATTTTTTTATACCCATCTCGTTTTAGCACGTGTTGAGAAGATACGATAAAAATGTCAAAGTCAAATTTCCAATGTCTACTTGACGACAATAATAACTGAATGTCTTATACCTGGTTACCTATTTTAGAGCAAGAAGTTCAAAATGGTAACTTACACACAATTAAAAAAATAATAGTCACATTATAATTTTCATTCAGGCAAATAGAATAGGTTGCATTAGGTACTAAACAACACGAGTACATTTATAAGACTGCGAAGGCTTTCACGGCCAGTCAAAATCCAATCTAAGGTATTTTTCGGGGTTTGAAGCCGTGGTCCAATGGAATTTCTTCTTGACTATTTGTCTACAGCTGCGGCATACATTATCAAAGGCAATGAGGCAATGCGCGAAGTGATCTCCCGTTCATCCCGACGTTGACTAATTCGACTGTGGTGAGCTCCATGGTATTTATTCCGCCGCCGTCGCACTGCAGTGGAGGGACTGAGGTGGGGGAGGTGGTGGCGCGGAGTTTCGGCGCACTTGAAGTATGTCGTAGAACTCGCTTCCAGTCTGCATTTAGAAACGTAATTTCCTTATTCCTGTTGAAAAGATCTTGATGGCCTCTCTCGTTAGTCTCGGATAGAATCGCCGCGACTGATATCCAACTCGTTGTGTTTTGTGTTTGTCCCAGCGTGCAACTCCTCTTGTGCTCTTGAGCCAATGTATACCGAGCCACAGCTGCTCGGTAAGCTGCGGGTGCCGATAGGAGATCTCTGCGATCTTTGGCCGATCTCAAGCTCTGGGTATTGTACGAGTGAGTTTAAAGATAGTTTTAACATTTTGCTTTTCCAGTATTCTACCGACCTTGTCCGTTACTTTGTGGATGTATGATAAAGTAGTCCATCCGAAGAAGGAATATAGAGCGCCAGGAAGGAATAACGGGAGAAGATGAAGATAAGCGCAGCTGGACTGGTCTACCGTAAATCCACAAAGTAATGGACAGGATCGGCAGGAATGTTCAAACATTCCTGCCGGAAAAGCACAATGTTAAAACTGTCGTTAAACGCACTCGTACAACACAACATTACCGAGTTCTATGGAGATGTGTCTCGGTATTCATTGGCACCACAAAACACAATTTCAACAGGAAGAAGGAAATTATGTTTCTAAATGCAGACGGGAAGCGAGTTCTAAGACATACTTCGAGTGCACCGAAACCCCGCGCCCACTACCCCCACTCCAGTCCTTCCACTGCAACGAGACGGCGGGGGAATAAATACCACGAGCTCATCACAATCGAATCAGTCAACGTCCGAAAGCACGGGAGATCACTTCGCCCATTGCCTCATCGCCTTTGATAATATCTGCGGCAGCAGTAGACGGAACGTCAGAAAAAAATTCCATTGGACTACGGCTTCAAATCCCCGAAAACACTTTATATTGTAAAAAATATATTTTAAAAGTAGATACCTTTCGGAATAATGACAATTCATATCAAATGACATTTGATTTCAAAAGCTAAGCGATTTTCAGAAATCTCCAACATTATCATAACTCTCAACTCACGGTCAATTAAATAGGTAATATTTTAAATACACCACTTCTAAATTTTTTCCTTGAAGATATTACTTCTGAAGAAGGCAACAGATAAGTTGTCGAAACGTCAACTAAGTGTTTCGTCCGAGCCCTTTTCAGGGTTAATTAGTGTTCTCAGAAATTTTACTGCGAATAGTGCAAAATTCGGTTTCTAACAACAGAATAAGCACCCAAACAATTGTATTGAGGCGTAAAATTGTAGTTATCTATAAAAATCAATAGAATACTGTGATTTGCAGCAACGTTGTGCAAAATCCAATGAATGCTCGGCAAATTGCATCGCCGTGGGCGCATCCGAGTTGGAAATTAGCACTTTGCAAACCGGAAGCGGCGCATAATTCCAAACTTTAAATTAAAACGCCTAATTTGAACCGACTTCAGCATTATTCTAAATTAAGCCCTCCCGTGGGGAGCAGGACTCATTCGGCACTCGGGAAAGGGGACAACAGTCTCCGCCTCCACATAATTGTCAAACCGTCATCGTCTGCGAAGAAATCGCGCCTCTATAAATTACAAACTCTACAGCGGGAATCCATTTTCTCTGTCCTCAGGTTTGAGCTTAAGACATAAATAGACGGGCCATAAAGAGCAATTATAAATAGAATCCATTAAACACTGTCATGTCGACCAGTATCTCTTGGGTGTCCGTGACCGCAGAGATATCGATACGCGATTCAGAAGTAAAATAAATTTGATCGGGAGCAATGTTATTAATGTTGCGTATATATTAGAAGGTTACAGTTTAAATCGTTTTAACGTACGCTCAACGATGGTTTTAATCGAGATGCAGAACAGAAAATGCTGGCATGTATATGGATAACAAGAAGCATGCAGTAGAGAAATCTATTAGCAGCTTTTGATAGAATGACTTTGATAGACGTTAGTATATTTCTAAGATTTTTCCGAACTTTAAACACCCTGTAGGTTGATGACGCTAGACCAATCAACGACAACCACGTTAACATAATAAAGAATACTTTTTTTTTTACTTTTTTCAATCGTAACCGCTCTTTTTCCTAATTTAACTGACTCTGTAAGACTTACCCTTTCCGAGATCTCAATGTTGAGCTTTATAAAGCTGAACATATTTACTGATTGTATTTACTAATACAAAATTTTGTACAGGTCTTTAAAGATACAGGACAGATACTATGATATCAGCATACACAGGCATAATTTTTAAAGTAACCGATTTATGTCCTACTGATCTAGTTCCAGAAGACTATAAGTCATTCAAACCTTGTTTGTTCTCGACAAAATAGAAAACAACATGTGCTAGAGCAAGAATGTCTTTTTCCTTTTTATCTGTTCTAGTGCTCTTTGTATGGCTTCACAGTAGGCAGGCACAACATCTCGCACTAATGTGCCAAAATCCGTTGCTAAAACTTGCAACATTCTCTTCTGATTGCTTTGAGTCTTGGACCCAATGATGGTCATTAGCGAACTGTTATCTGAATGGCCAATATTGGCATGTAATTGTCTCGCTTGCCTTTGTAATTTCATATCTAATGAACTTCTGGGAAAACGGAAAGAATTGCACTAGCATGGTCTAAGATTCGTAATCCCTGGTCATTGCAGCGAGGTAAAAAATACGTAATTTGGTTAACTAACATAAATTTTGCAAACTTACTTATGGGAAAGATCACACTTGAATTCGTTGTTTTCATTTCAACGTTGACCAACCTGTTTTCAATACGATTTGAATTCTTTTGCAGTTTTGAATTCTAATGGGACTGAAATAGCACTCATAAATAAACAACAAAATATAAAAGTTTGTGAATTTCAGTTTTGTTGAATAATACTTTGATAGTGTCAACAAAGTAATTTTACGATAAAGAAACATTTTGTGCACCTGAGACACAAAAAATGTGACTATACTATTATAATAGGGTACTGACACACATTAAAGACCAAAATCGATACGTCTAGAGTCGGTTTTCCTCATTTTCTCGATGCTTCTTGATAGTAGAAACATAATGCGTCAAAAGCTAGAAAATGTGCTACAACTCATCGGAACTGGGTGCAAGAGAGCAAAAATTATACGAATAGAAAAAGAACCATGATAACAAAGTGTCAGAAAACGAAATAGATAAGACAACGCAAAATTCAAAGCATCAAAAATACCTTTAACTTAGAACGTGAACTGTTGAACACTGAACATTCTTATATTATAAGACTGTGAAGGCTTTCATTGCCGATGTCGGTCAAAATACAATTTAAAGTGCTTTCCGGGCTTTGAAGCCGTGGTCCAATAGAATTTCTTCCTGACGTTTCGTCTAGAGCTGTGGCAGACATTATCAAATGCGATGAGGCAATGGACGAAGTGATATCCCTGTGCTTCCCGACGTTGACTGATTTGACTGTGGTGAGCTCCGTGGCATTTATTTCCCCCGCCGCCGCCGTCGCGCTGCAGTAGAGGGCCTGGGGTAGGGGTAGTGGTGGTGCGGGGTTGCGGCGCACTTTAAGCATGTCGTAGAACTCGCTTCCAGTGTGCATTTAGAAACGCAGTTTCCTCCCTCCTTTTTAAATTGTTGTATTTAAAGATCTCAATGGCCTCTCTCGTTAGTCACGGATAGAAACGCTACGATTGGTATAAAATTGGTGTAAAATTTTCAACCTGGTTGAAAAGGATCTCGTGACCTTCGGAGAGAGCGGGCTCTGCTACTGCTTACTTTGCTACTGCAACTCTTCTTGTGTTCCGTAATCCTCGTGTTGTCATTCGACAACTGGAGAATATCCGCAAGAACAAAGCACAACTCCTGAGTTCACTGGCATTTATAGTACGATGCCGTGACACTAAGGACATTCCAACCTTCCTGAGGATAAAAAGGACCTTCAGATCTAGTCAAGCGAGCAGGATTTACAACAGGACGGAGGATTAAAGCCCAAGCCGTCGCAACGAACCGACAAACGAAGACATTTGACGCACTAAGTGCCAATAACAATTCGCCGGATACATTAAACCTCACATCCGACGAGCTTCAACGCAAGGTTGCAGTCAATTTGACCGACAAAGAACTGTCAACAGGCGAGCTGAGCGTTTTGCACAAGGGAGGGAATTTCGTCATAACACCATCCAGGATACCCGTGGAAGACATCATAGCAAATGTGGAGAGCGGAATCCGGCAGCTGTCAATTCAGACCGCTGAACAGATCACGGTAGAGACGGTAGAGACGTCAATTTGAAACGAGCAAAACCACCAAAAAGCAATCTCACCTTCGCAAAAAGGAAAGCTCTGAAACCATTGAACGAAGACAAGGATATTCTCATTTTACCAGCAGTCAACATCGGACTACGAAGGAAAAATCAGGGCACTCTTAGATCCCACCACCTACAAGAAGCTAACTCGTGATCCATCCGCCCGGATTCAGAACGCCACCAACAATTTAATCAAAGACGTGGCATCGGATGAAATGACTAAGCTTAAAAAATCAGAAGCCTTGCCACCAAGGCTGTGCGGTTTGCCAAAGATCCACAAACCATATTGCCACTGAGACTCATCGTGAGCACCGTAGGAAGACCACCTACGAAATCGCAAAACACCTCACAAAACTCCTGTAACCGAAATAGGAAATACTGACAGTTTTATAAAAGACTCCACTCATTTCGTCGAAAAACTACATTCTTTGAATCTTCCTCTGTTTTGTTTCTCTCTTCACGATGGCAGCCACCAAGGAAGTCATGGAACATATTAACCAGGAATTTCCACAAAATATTGCCCAGTTGTTCCAACATTGCCTAACCACTACATATTTTCAAAAGAAGGAAGATTTCTACAAACAAACTGATGGTGTAGTTATGAGCAGCCCCCTTAGTCCAATAATAGTCAACTATTTTTTAGAGATTTTCGAGGCCAATGCGTGGGCAAAGGCAAATAAGAGGCCAAAGTGCTGATTCCGATTCGTGAACGACACCTTTGTTATTAGGAGCCATAGCGAGGGCGAATTTCAAAACTTCCTCTTACACCTCAACTCTATCAACCCAAAAATTTAATTCACTATGAAAATAGAAAAGGAAGTCTACCGTTTTTGTAGGTTTTGGTATCAAGGAGGCCGAATGAAAAAGTCAGTGTGTATTGGTATTCTATAAACGGTACGCTTGCGCATAGCGCAAAATGTAGAGCGCCAAGAAGGAACAACGGGAGTAGGCGGAGAAAAGCGCGGATGGACTAGTCTACCATACATCCACAAAGAAAGAACACTATCTTAAAACTGTCTTTGAACCTACTCGTACAATACACCAGAGCTTGAGATCGGCCAAAGATCACAGAGATCCCTTATCGGCACCCGAAGTTTACCGAGTTCCATGCACACGAGAATTAAGGAATACAAGAGGAGTTGCAGGCTGGGACAGACACAAAAGTCAGCAGTAGCAGAGCACGTTCCCTCCGAAGGCCAAAACACTGGGGCGATTTCAACCAGGGGGATATCTTATATCAATCGCAGCGATTCTATTCGAGACTAACGAGAGAGGCCGTTGAGATCTTTAAACACAGTTTCAACAGAAGGAGGAAATTACGTTTGTAAAAGCAGACTGGAAGCGAGTTCTACGACATACTTCAAGTATGCCCCCACCCCAGTCCCTCCACTGCAGCATGACAGCAGGGGAATAAATACCTCGAAGCTTTGTCTCAAGCTCTCTCGAGCAACTCGCAGACCAGTAACTGCACTGGAACTCAAAATGTCTCTATTTCTAAGGATTTCCGTACTTTGATTCCAAGCGATTTTATTGGCGTTTTCCAACTTTTGGCTCTCATTCCGGTTTCTAATAAAAACGGCGTTAGACAATTAACGTCTATTACATTAGGAGCAGCAGGAGTAACCCGCAAGACAATAATATGCCCATCAAACCCCAAGTTGAGGTCAATCTCCAGTTTCAATAACCGCTCAGTACTTGCTAACCTACCTTCAGCAAGGAACCCTTAAATATGACAATATGAGATTTGGCACGGTTAAAAGTCAAAAGGTTTGTTTTTTGAGCCTGCCATATTCCTCATCTTTCAACAGAATTGTGCTGTCGTCAACAAATACTGTGAAGTATTCCTATAATATTTTGACAGGTAATCAACAATATACAATCAAGTGCTGAGTTTAAGCCTAAGCTTCAATGTAATCCTAAAGTTAAAAATGGCAACGAGCTAGTTATTACACCTGGAGTGACCCTCCTGTTTTACAGTTTTGGTCCTTATTTGTAGCAGTAGACGTCCCTTGACATCAGATCATTTGAAGTTGTGATTCGCCAACTGAGGTGGTCCGACGATGAAATTACTTTACGATTACCTTAAAAATGGCGGACTTTCATCCAAAAAACGGGACCATTTTTAGGGAAATATCGACATTTGTTGGCTCTGTCCATATCTACTAGGTCATTGAAAAATAGACTTGAGCGTCACGGTTCCCGGAACGTTAAGAAGTCTACAAGGATTTGAAATAGTTACCTCGAACAGCTTTTTCGAACTAGAAGTAAACACAATTATCTGCCATAGTTGTCAAAAGTACTTGAAGGGCAAGGAGGGCCGAAAACTGGAGCGTTTCAAGAGCGTAAAGTTTGGCGGTGTCGGAAAGTTATAAAAACGAACTTTACGCTTCGGAACCGTTCGAGCTACTCCCACGGCAACTACGGTAAGATGGAAAGCGCCTCTGAATTAACCAAACCATAAAATTACGTAATTGGACATGTGTGGCCCTCAAAGCAATATGGCCGACCAACCTACTAAAATATCAGACGAAACTTTGACATCATGTTGGATTCGAAATATATTTAACTACCAGTTAAGCACGGAATGTGGTTAATGTTCAAACGTGTGCTGAATGAGATAACATTGCATTACTTCTATTTCCTTCTCTGTCTGGTTAGTGAACATGGAAATGCTGGGGTTTGATTTTGACTATTTTAAAGAAAACGAAGAAGTGCTGTTCTAGAAGACAAACCTAGATTGGTCGTTTAGCTAGAATTTACTTAGAAAACTCGAGTTAGGTGTAATCCGAATGTTTGGTTTATAAATAGAGCTTAAGTATCTTCCGTCAGCCAGTCGAGGGAATCGTTTCAAAATATGTGGAAACAAGGTAAGGCTAGACACATGGAATGTGCGCAGCTTGTTTCAGGCAGGAAAGTTGGACAACCTTACCCAAGAAATGAAGAGATTAAATATCAACATACTAGGTCTAAGTGAGGTTCGGTGGCCAAACTCTGGAACTTGTTCAACTGAGAACAGAAACCTGTACTACTCAGGGAGCTCGGATGGAACGCACTATAATGGAGTTGGAATTTTTCTAGGTAGAACCGCAAGTAAATCAGTGATAAACTTCGTACCACACTCCGACAGACTCATGCTGATCCAATTGCAAACAAACTACGGCAAGATGAACTTAATTCAAATATATGCCCCTACAGCTGAAAAAAGCGACGAAGACGCAGAGTTATTTTATGAAGAGCTTCAGAACATCCTTAAGCTTACAAAAAAACGAGAATTAACTTTTGTAATGGGAGACTTCAATGCCAAGATGGGAGAGGGCAGCTGTGGAGAGTATGTTGGCCACTTTGGATTGGGCGGGAGGAACGAACGAGAAGATCGAATGCTGCAGTTCTGCATCGAAGAGGATTTAGTAGTCAGTAACACATTGTTCAAACTTCCGAAAAGAAGACTATACACGTGGATAGGACCGGGTGACAGCACAGAGCGAATAATTAGAAATCAGAATGACTACATCCTTGTTAACAAAAGATTCCGAAATAGCATAAAATCAGTGAGAACATACCCTGGAGAGGACGTTGGAAGTGACCACAACCCCATAGTAATGAATATGTATGTGGATTAAAGAGGAGACAGTCCCAAGCAGAAAACACCAGTTTAAATATCCGAAGTATACAACAACCAGAAGTCCGAACTGCTGTAACTAATAACGTAAATAGTAGACTCCATAAACTCCAGGAAGAAAGTGTTGGTGAGCTGGACGAAGAGGCAAAGTGGACCAAAATTAAAGAAGCAATAATAACAACACAACAGGAAAGCATTGGTAAAGGCAAGAACAGAACTAGGCAGAGATGGATGACACAGGAGATTTTGGCACTGATGGAAGAAAGAAGGAGGTACAAGGGCAGGGATAAAACTAAGTACAAGGAAATACAGAACACAATTAGAAGTAAGATAAGAATAGCAAAGGAGGTCTGGATGACTGAAAGGTGCAAGGAAATTGAAGAATTAGAACAGAAGTACGACAGTTTCGGCCTACATAAAAAAAGAAAAGATGTCACCGGTGTGGTGAGAGAGAAGAAAACTGGTACACTGAAAGATGAAAAGGGCGCACTGGTTGCTGACTTGGATGCCAGACTGAGACTGTGACAGCAATATATAACTCAACTGTTTGATGACCAAAGAACGGAGACATATGACATAACTATATCAGAGAGCGCTCCAGAAATAACGAAGGACGAAGTAGAGTATGTCATCAAAACCTCAAAATCCGGTACAGCAGTAGGGCCAGATGAGGTGCATTGTGAAGTCTTGAAACTGCTGCATGAGCGTTCAATCAGTGTCATAGTGGATCTATTCAATAGCATTTATAGATCAAGAGTAATTCCCAGAGAATGGCTGCTTTCCACCTTTGTTCTTATCCCGAAAAAGTCTCGAGCGTCAAAGTGTGATGATCACAGACTAATAAGTTTGATGAGTCAGGTTCTGAAGATCTTTATAAAAATTATACATACTAGAATAGACAAAATATGTGACATTAGAACACAATTTGGATTCCGCAAAGGAATGGGCATGAGAGAGGCCATCTTTGCTTTGAATGTCTTGTCCCAGAGATGCCTAGATGTAAACCAAGACCTTCACGTATGCTTCATAGATTATAGTAAGGCGTTCGACAATGTCAAGCATGAAAAGCTTCTGGATATACTCCAAAGACTTGGCATTGATTACCACGATGTCCGAATAATATCAAATCTCTACTGGGGACAAACTTCTAGAGTGAAATATGACAATGCTTTGACAGAACAAATTAGTATTCGGAAGGGAGTCAGACAGGGGTGTGTTCTCTCTCCTAAGCTATTTAATATTTACTCGGAGTTTGTTTTTCGGGAGGCATTGGAAGAGGAGCAGGCGGGTATAGCGATCAATGGCAGAAGTGTCAACAACAGCAGGTATGCTGACGATACCGCTGTAATAGCAAGCTGCCTCAAAGATTGTTACGCCAAACTCTATCCTCTTTAAGTTAAGGGTGAGAATGGCGGATAACAAAACGAGTTTTACGAAAACCAGATTGAATTATGTGTTAATTAGCTCGGCTACCTTCAGTGGAGGTGGTCGTAGGTGAAATAACTTGCAATCTATTAATAATTGAAGGTATTTGTATTAACAATAAATTAAACAACGGTTATCATGAAAAGAATCGTACAATTACTCTTTATGGGTACAACTTTCAGGGAGGTCTCAATTGTTCTAAAAATCGATAACAGTATCAGCTGTTTGCTATTTTTAACCCATCAAGAGTTGAGTGCTAAGACTCTGTTTAAATACCTAGTAGGTGTAATGGCTGTGGAAAATAATGTATTTTAGTTTCAGTAACAAGGTGGGAAAGTCTAACTACAGTTATGCCACAGGTATATCACCAGTGCAAGCATATACCTATAAGTATTATGTGGAGTTATATCTGCCAAGAGTGTATAAGCTAAAATGTGACACCAAAAGAGACTTACCGGTCATATATATATATATATATGTCAGGTTCACAAATATTCCCATAAGGTAATGTTAATTAATCAGAATAGCTTATTGCACTTAATTTGCTACCATTTGTTATTCGCCTTAGTTAATTGAGGACGTTGATGTAATTCAAAACAATTGTTTGTTATTTGGTTATTATCATTAATTGGTACCCATATAGGCATCCAAAAGTGCTTGAACAGGTAGTTGGTCAGTCATCTCCGAACAGAAAGAATAAAAATGGAACAAACCCACCTTGAAACTTCTGGACCAGGTTGCAGCCTATGCCTCGGGACTTGGTGTGCACATGTGTGTCGAAGTGTGTGCTGTGGTGAGGTGTACTCGCAGGTATAGTGCTGATGATGAATAAGTAGTAGTTCCCAGTGGTATATCGCAAGAGGGCAGCCAGTGATACCAGTAGATGGCCAGTGAGGTGAAGTGAAAGGTTGAAAAGTGAAATAGCAGAATAGAAGAATACGAGAATAGAAGAAGGCCTAGGGTTGGTGTGTGGCCTTGAAGAGAAATACTATGTGCTAGCTCTGTCACACGGGTATTTGGAATCCAGAAAACAACTGTCAATTGCTGCCTATCCCTCCTCGCAGAAAAATCAGTCTCCTGACTAAGAGGTCCACAAAGCACATATAATGAGGAGGTGGTAATTAACAATTAATTCAAATCCGTTATAAACGCTATTTCCTTCAGCCCAGCAGCATTGCCAAGAAGCCAAAGGAAAAATGTGTCAGTAAAGTAAAAAAATGGATTAGAGACCAAAAGGTGAAGGCATGCCAATTGTACTAACTTTTCACCTTGAACCCTGGTTCCTCATTGGTGATAAATAAAGAGGTCATATGACCTTTGAAAGTGAGTTGACTGTAGACTGTAGGTTAAAGGACAATAAGGTGCCCTGAAGCTGTATAACTTTTGCAATGAATAAACAAACAAAATGGCGGATAGAAGGTAAACAATTAATTTGAAAGATAGTAAATGTTTAAATAAAATAATTGTACGATTTTTATGTGAACAATAACATAAAAAAAATGAGGCTAAATTATTATACAAGAAAAAGTGTAACTACTGCAAATACCTAGGAACTATCATAAATGAAAATGTTGCACGCAAACAAGAAATCTTGTCAAGAATTGAGCAGGCGAGGACAACATTTATGAAACTGAGAAAACTACTGACAGCACGAGATCTATCTATGACTTTGAGAGTAAGAATGGTGCGGTGTTACGTCTTTCCAGTGTTACTATATATGGCCTTGAAGGATGGACACTGAACAAGGAAATATCGAAGAGACTGGAATCGTTTGAGTGGTGGGTGTGCAGCTGAATGTTAAAGATCTCCCGGATGGGCCGCATTACGAACGAACAAGTTCTGGAAAGAATGGATAAGGGAATGGAAATTGTTTTCATAATTAAGAGAAGAAAACTAGAGTTTCTTGGGCATGTTATGCCTAATTCAAAATATGAAATTCTGCAGCTCATCATGCAGGGGAAGATCGTGGGACGCAGAAGCGTTAGTCGACGTAGAATTTCCTGGCTACGTAACCTGCGAGACTGGTTTGGCCTCTCATCTATCGAACTATTTCGGACAGCTGCCTCTAAAGTTAGAATAGCCATGATGATCAGCAACTTCCGAAGGAGAAGCTGAGATCAAGAAGAAGAAGTATCTTCCAAAGTTGTCTCTTAAGCAGAGACTTCTTATTTACCTGTGATTATAAATTATATAGGAATAAAAATTTTGTTAATTAAAAGCGAACAACAGAAAAATATCATTTTATTGAAAATATATCATCCTAAAAGTAGTAACAACATCTGAATCGTCATGATTCTTGTTCACTATTTCTGTATACACTGTTTCTATGCCCCTCAAAGCAGTTGGTCTGGAATGGTCAATATCGCCGCTACTTAAAGTCAAATTTCACCAATACCACCGCGGCAGAGCAAAAATAACTATAGCGATGCGTTTATGAGGCTGTTAACTTATTGCTTTCAGTGTTTTAATATCGAGTTAAACGAACCGAATTAGAACAGTAAATGATAGAACATTGGAGGGATTGCTAAGAAGTAAAAAGAAATTGCTATTATACCTTTAAAAAAATAGCTATTCACTTATTTTTGACATCTCATTCCCTATCCCCTTTCAGCACACATTGAGAAAATACGACAAAAATGTCTGAGAATTCTGTCAAGATTTCGAACGCCTACTTCATGTCAATAATAGGTAAATTGTTTATATATTTGATAAACGTCATGTTCACGTCATTCAATACATATAAACTCAATACATATAAACAAGTGCATCAGAGTTTACCCTTCAATCAATCCTACCCGCCCTTCTAATCGGTTAATAGAAAAACCATAAATCAATTCACAGTGTTGCTTAACTAATAACATACATTTTTATCTAATTATATATGAACTGTATCTGTATGACGTTATCCACATATCATGGCCCATGTGTTCAATCTCATAAATTATAACTCCTAGTTAAGGGTGTCCATCAAAAACAATTAACCTAATTAGAATGGGCGACTAAAAAGTGAAAAAAAAAGTGTGGGTTTATCGCCCATATAACGGACATATTTCGCCCAAGAGGGAATGGGACGCGCCCATGCTGACTTTTGTTATCCTGCTGCAAAACTGTGGGGGTGAGGCACACGAAACCGACCCGAGGTGGGCCGCGGTGTTCGTTTAATGGTTTGCTTGTTATATCCCGTACAATAGGTAATTATTCTCTATTAATAATATCACGATTTTTTAGATCCATGGCATAACTAGTTTTGTGCGATTTTAATGAGACCGTAGTTGTAGGTGAAGTAATAATGCTGAATGAACGTGAACGGGGGTGGATTTCTCTGCAAAAGGTAACTCGAGCTGCTGTAAATCGTGACAAGTGGGTTACTGCCTATTGCATTCTGTACTACCTTCACTTAACCCAAAAGGAGTTATTATTGACAAGCATTGTAAAAGAAAAGTGGGCCGTTGCTCTAAACATCTTATCTGCACGTATTATATCGAAAAAAATGCAAACTAAATAAACCATAACGGGATTCCTCAGATGATAAATATCATGACAGGCAAATACCTCTTGTAAAATTTATTAATCTCGAAAGTGTCATCTCTACGTGCGTGTTAGAGGTATTCATATTGCATATTTGTAGATGCTCGCTGAAGTAGGTTTTACTTAACTTCGTAATTCAGTTTAAATTGGATTTTAAGTCCGACTTGACAGGGAATACGGTGGCTGTAAGAGCGGAGTTAGATTTATGCTGAGGTAAAACTGTGATAAATTTTCTTCAAATTAGTTTTTGCGAATTTTATGGGTAAATTTAAACATGTAGCATCAGCTGTAAATAAACAACGTTTAAAAGCATCACAGTTTCACATTTGATCAGTTTTTTTATAAGCAATTTTTTTGCAGCATTCTTTAATAATTGCAAAACGCTCAAAAATAAAACGAAAGCCTGATAAATTAAACCTTTAATAATAAAAAGTACAATCACTGAATATAGTTTACATTTAATTGATATAAATAAAACACATATATATTTTTAGTTTAGAGTCAACGACCTCTCTCTCTCTGGCTGGATATGAGAGATAGGAGTAAGTTGCGTTAGCGTCCAGCTGGAAATTTCGCTTATTCCTCATATTGCGTATTATCAAATTAGTCTCTGAGGGATAGGCCGAGAGTATTTATCGTAAAAACATTAAATTAATGATGTTTGAAGACTAATCTATTTTGATATTTTCGCTGTTTTCCAGATAATCGGAAATTTACGTGGAAAAACGTACTAAACAAGTTATAAATAGAAACAGGGCTCGTCGGTTTATGCGCTTAGCGGGTATCTTTTTTTTAATTTCTTTAAGGTTTTTATTGCATGTTGTGTTGAGTTTTCCCTACAACCATTATAGCCTGAAAATTTATCAGACCCGGCAAAAAATGAGTTCATCCATATAACATAACCTCTGCTGTATATACTGTACAGACATATTAAAAAAAAATTACTAGTCTAGTAGCAAACTTGAACTAACCGAAAGTGCGTACGTGACTTCAGTCAGCAGGACACGATAATAATGGTAATAAAACATATCGTGACATCGACTTTGCAGTATGGTGATAACTTTTTAGTGTATGAGAAACTAAATCATCAATTGATTGATTGATCTTGAATTTATTGTCTGACTGACAGTTGTGTTGAATAAGTTATTTGTTGTTTAGATGTTTGAGCTGTATGATTTATACTTAAAAGTAATGTTTTTTTAAAAGATTTTGTTATAGCCAAAAAAAAATACGTACGTGACTCCAGTCAGTACGACATAAAAATAGTTAAATAGTTATTTATGTATTAAGAGCGCAAAGTACAACTTTTTTGTCGGAGAGTGAAGTTTCGAGAGCAAAAAAGTTACTTTTTGCTTGCTGTCCTGGGCAACGCGCGGAAAAGTAAACTCACATTCTAATCCTCAAAAACGATTAGGTTTACGTTTGTCTAATGAAAGCGTAAAATGCGTCATTATTTGAAGTTTGTAGAAAATAGTTATTTATGTATTAAGAGCGAAAGGTACAACTTTTTTGCTCGGAGAGTGAAGTTTGCCGCTCGACGCGAAGCGGAGAGCGGCAATCACTTGAGAGCAAAAAAGTTACTTTTGCATACAACGTTTTTTCTGCAACCGATCAATTTCAAATAAGGTGAATCACAACCGAGCATAACTGAAGACACAATCTGAAAATTTAAATCAAAGTGACAATGACGTATTTAATAATTGGTTGAGTGGTGGTAGTTGCTATTGACAGCAAGCGAAAAAATCTTTTTCGCTTGCTGTCCTGGGCAACGCGCGGAAAAGTAAACTCACAGTCTGATCCTCAAAAAAGGTTAGGTTTTCGTTTGTCTAATGAAAGCGTAAAATGCGTCATTAATTGACGTTTGTAGAAAAAAATAATTTGTGACAAGATAGAAAAACAAATTCAATTTTTTTGTGCAATAAAAAATAAAGCATCAATTGCATGATAGTTTGAAGTTTTATATTAATAAGCAAATTTATACCTGAAAACGGACGCCTCCAAAGACCAATCAGGGTAGTAATTTCAATATGGAAGACATTTATACTCAAGTAGTGGAAATTCAAGGGACCTACTACGATGCGCAGCAGTACGACGAAACTCACAATCATTTTGATGATTCTCACCTACTCACACAAAGCTTACGACGTAGATTGAACTAAACGAAAGTACGTACGCGATTTCAGTCAGCAGGACACAAAAATAATAATCAAACATATTGTGATATCGACTTTGTTGTATGGTATTTTTTTAGTGTATTAATAATTAAATCATCAATTGATTGATTGATTTTGAAATTTATTGTCTGACATTTTTGTTGACTAAATCATCTGTTTTCAAGATGCTTCAGCTGAAATATTTATACCTGTTTTTTTTCAACAGATTTTTTATTTCTTATGATTTAGGCTCTCCTTTCGCTCCTTACTCGGGGAATTTAAGATTTTTGATCGATTGAGCCAAACAGAAATACGTACGTGACTCCAGTCAGTATCATATGAAAATAGTTAAAAAACCATTCGTAACAAGATAGAAAGGCAATTTATTTTTTTGGGTAATAAAAACTAAAACACCAATTGAATGATTGATTGATTTTGAAGTTTTATATTAATACGCAAATTTATGATGATTCTTACCACAAATTCTACGACCGTTGGAGAACTAAACGAAAGTGCGTAAGTGACTTCCGTAACCAGGACACCAAAATATTAATAAAACATATCCTAAAATCGCCTTAGCAAAAATTTTTTTTAGTGTCTTAGAAACTAAAGCAACAATTGATTTACTGATTTTGAAATTTATTGTATGACATGTTTGTTTGTATACCTAAGAAAAGCTGATTCAAAAGATTGTTTATTTTTTCAATTTAATTACCTACTGATGACTTAGGCTCTTTTTTCGCTCCTTTCTTGAAAAATTTTAAAATTTTTGGTCGATTGAGACTGACAAAGCGTAGATTACGAAATGATGTTTTTCAAACGGTTTTTTATTAATTCCATTTCTTATGGCTTAGGCGCTTCTATCGCTCTTTTATTGAGAAATTTTAAGATCTTTTATCGATTGAGCCAAACGAAAATTCGTATGTGACTCCAGTCAGCACCACATGAAAATGGTTTTAAAACAATTCATGACAAGGAAGACAGGCAAATAATTTTTAGTGTATTAAAAATTAAAACATCAATTGTTTGAAAGATTGATTTTGAAATTATATTGTAGGCGAAATTAGACTGGAAAATCGCCGCACCAAAAGACCAGTCGAAGTAGTAATTTCAATATCGAAGAAAAATTACTACTTAGGTAGTGGAAACTCAAGGGATCCACCACGATGCGCACCAGTACAACGAAACGCACGATTATTTTGATGATTCTCACCACAAATTTTACGACCGTTGATAGAGTGAACTAAAGGAAAGTGCGTACGTGACTTCAGTGAGCAGGACGCGAAATTAATAAAACATATAGTGATATCAACTATGTGGAAAGGTTATTTTTTAGTGTATTAGAAACTAAATCAAATCATTTTGAAATTTATTGCCTGACATTTTTGTTAAGTAAGTCCTCTGTTTCTAGATATTTGAACTGGAAGATTTATACTTAGGTTACGAAATGCTGCCTTTCAAAATATTTTTCATGTCTCTCTTTTTTTATGATTTAGGCTCTTTTTTCGCTCTTTTTTTAAAATTATTTAATTTCTTTGATCGGTTGATTCTGAACGAAAATAAGTGCATGACTTCAGTCAGCACGACATGATAATAGTTATAAAACAATGCGTGGCAAGAGAGAAAGAAAATTCATTTGTTGGTGTAATAGAAACTAAAACACCAGACACAATTAAATGATTTTGAAATTTTACATTAATAGAGGGTGGCAACTAAAACTAACGCCCTGATACGGACAAATTGTCGTCTGGCCATCAGGGAGTTGGCTGAAGATTGTGCGATATCAGTTGGATGTTGTCACGAAAAAAATGACTGAAACATTGATGACAGACGACCAAAAACTCCATCGCGCAAGCTTTAGCAGGAACTTGCTCGATCGTTTGAAAGATGAAGAAAACTTCTTGTCTGCTGGCAACTCATGGGTACACGGGTATAATGTTGAAACGAACGTCCAGTCACAGTGGGTCGATAAAATCAGAGCAAAAAAAAAAGCTCGCCAAATTCGATCTGATGTCAAAGTAATGCTGACAGTGTTCTTTGAGGGTGCTGTTCCCTACGAGTTCCTCCCCTATGGCTCTAAAGTGATGAAAAATTGAACTACTGTTAAAATCTAAAAATGTGGAGCAATGACGACTTGTTTATTCATCACGACTAACTCAGCTAACCAAACTACTCAGTTTTTAGCTAAATACTCGATCACTGTTCTTCCCCATCCCTCCCACTCACCTGACCATACTCCTTGTGACTTTTTCTTGATCCCCAAAACTCAAAAAAATCGATAGTAAAATTGGCAAGATTAAGGCAAATGCAACGAAGGAGTTGAAGAATATTCCAAAAGAAGCATACCAGGAATTTTTCAACAAGTGGAAAAACCGTTGGGATAACGGTGTGCATCGCGTCGGGGAGCTGAGTACTTCGAAAGGCATCCAGACTTTGTAACTTCTAAATAAAGTATATTTTTGTTCTATGACGCAAGTCGGCGTATTTTCTGAACAGCCCTCGTGTAATATTCCCATATAGAACCGAATTTTATATTTTTATCTCAGCTTGCTTCTCCATGTGTCAAAGTTTCAAACTTAACTGACAATTTAGGATAATCATGTTGGTGGATTAGGTGAGGGTACAAAATAAAAATAAATTGAAAAAGGGGCAAACTAAGTCTTAATACTCCTTCAAGACCACCTGTCGGAGATGTCAAATGTCAAAGATAGTTTGTTCACATTATTGTAATCACACGAGAGCTAATCATTTAGCACGGGGCCCCTGTAGGCGAGGTATCGACGATCTAGCGAACCGTAATAGCCGTAATAAATCTAGTTCAGATTAATGAATCGCGTCAACCAAGGTAATAGGAAGCCATTTTCGACCTAATGATGGGTAAATCGCATTAGAGTGTTTCATAATGCCTTATTTGACGGCAAACACTCCCCCACATTTGAAAACCATATTAAAATTTGTTATTGGTTTGGAACTTGTTATCCTGTTACGATTTCGAAAATAACGACTTTTCTGATAAAAAACAAACGACGCTACTCATCTAACACATGCTATCGCGAAATTGGTAGACCGTTGAAGATCTTTCACCTCACATTTGCATGTTAATATGAGATTTTGTTTTGCCATTCAAATTTATCTCGCGCTTGTTTACAACAGAATGAAATAAAACTTATAAACGGAATGTATGAATTTAATTAAGGGGTTACTGCGTGAATGTATTTCCTGTAAAAACGAACAACATAAAAACCAGGAAACCACACTTATTCCACATTTCAGTTCGTGAATGTTGTTACCACTTCTCTAGTACTATATAAGTGCTTCCTCTTTTTTCCCTTTACTTTCCATACATTAATGTGTTAACGAAAAATTTCCACTATGCAATGGTTTTGTTTTTCTCCGACCAGTTAGGAGACAAATAATAAAAACAGTAAACTAACTCTATACGAAAGTGGTACATAGAATATTTCGTAATTCTAGGACGTTTAAGGGTGACTTTTACAACTGCCAGTAAAACTTCAGTTTGAAGATAAAACACCAGAAATGAGGTAGATTGCATTGTTACAAACAATGCAATCTACGTCATGTCTGGTATTTTATCTTCAAACTGAAGTTTTACTATTAGTTGTAAAAGTCACCCTTACTACAATCAAATATATTAATGTAACTGTAACGTAAATGAACAGTAGTCAGGAGAGAATTAATAGATTTAAACAACGATGATCTCATGGGAAGTCAGGAATACGTGCCTCACTTATTAAGGATTCGCATGAGTAATTATTATTACTGTACATAATGGAATAAGCAATAAGTTTGGACCCATAATCACTGGACATTTGGCTAGAGAACTGAGTACGACCCTCGAGAGATAACTCTAGAATCGTATAGTAAAAGTTGACATAATCATCGTTGTTGTTATGTTAAATGAAGCTCGCCCGTTACTTCAGATCGTTAGCGATGGTTTGTGCGATTCAAGACATTTTAAACAGTTTACATATGAGGCGGTTTAAAAATAACCAGACATAAATGTACCGCAATGAATCACGATGAAAGTCGTGCCATGTCGCTATTGAAATGTTCCTCGAATAAATATGCGAACAAGACTGCTCGAGAAATGCAGTCACCCGTTTAAAAATATACGAAAAATTTGAGTGGAACCAAGAATAAATGATTCAGAGCGCACCACACTTATTTCTTTGTCCACGTAAACACCGTTTATGCAAAAATTCATATTTCACCTTGGTCACATTTCTCATGGTTAATCTTTCGAATAATCGTGATTAATGTAGTTTTTGTCACAACATTATTCACAGCGAGAGCATTCATGTTGGTAATTTTAACACAGGAATGTGGATAGAGATAGATCTGTTTCGTTGCGGGTGATTTCTGACTCCTACATAAAATTATTGTTTGAGTTCTATTAAAGGTAGTTTCAACTAGTACATAATCCACATTCTGAAGATCGTAACCCCATGTAGTTGGCCCAAAAGTCAAGGTCCTAGATTTGAATTTGAAATTGTGACCACTTTTTAAATTGCCATTTTGAGGGCGATTTGTGTCGAGACCGGTGCTCTGAATCAAATGGTTTTCTATCTCAGGGAATGTTTTCTTTTCGGCATGTAGAAACCACTTTTTCGCTGGAAAATTGAGAAATGGACAAAATTGAATTTGGAAGTAAAAGATGCGGATTTTTGCAAATTTTGGCCCAAAAAGCCGAATGGTTCCGATCTCGTGTACGTAACTTTGGATATTGAATCGGAAGGGCTCGAGATTTTGACCACAGTGACCTAAGAAATATGGACAGATCAAACAAATGCCAATGTTTCCCTAAAAATGGTCGTAAAATCATCGACAGAGCACATCAATTGGCAAATCGCGATTTCGAATGATTTGACGTACGTTGTCGGGTAACGTCACTTTCGGCGGATAGCATTGCCATGTTTAAGGTACCCACTGCTAAAAAGGAGGGCCAAAACTGTAAAACAGGAGGGTCTCTCCAGATGCAATATACTACCTCGTAGCCCTCCGCCCAATCAACTTCAGTTGACAGCTGAAATTTTCCGAAACATAAACATCAATTTTAAAGGTTTAGACTAAGGAAAATCTGCTGAAACGAGTAGAAAATCGTAGGTCCGGAGAAAAGATGGACCTTTTTATGAAGACTATTGGCAAAATTCCTGGTAAGAACTGAACTTCTTCCTGACCTTTCGTCTACAGCTGCGGCAGAATGTCTTCTTTCTTGATAATGTATCAAAGGCGATGAGGCAATGGGCCAAGAGATCTCCCGTACTTCCCGACGTTGACTGATTCGACTGAGGGACTGGGGTGGGGGCGGGGTTTCGACGCACTTGAAGTATGTCGTAGAACAAAGTGCTGATTCCGATATGGTGACGACACCTTTGTTATTTGGAACCATGGCGACGGCGAACTTCAAAACTTCCTCTTACAGCTTAACACACCGTTTATAAAAAAACAGTCATCAACAAATCATCATCCCAGACAGAAAAGACGAGTCATAAAGACTCTGTTTGTGAGAGCCAAGAGAATTTGTGAGCCGGCTGAAATAGAACGGGAAATTCCTTTTCACCGAATGGATATCTTATATATCGCAGCGTTTCTACCAGAGACTAACAAAACAGGCCATTGAAATCATTAAACACGTAGAGCTTCACAAGACCGAGACCGAGACCGAGACTTACATACTCTCGGTCTCGGTCTCGAATTTATAATTAAGTTTCGGTCTCGGTCTCGGTCATGTGGTGTCGAAACAGAGCCCGATACCCGCGTAATCTCGGTCTTGGTCTCGTAGAAGCAACTCGAGTCTCTGTCTCAGTCTTGAAAAAAAGGTAGTACCTATCTCAAAAAATCTTATTATGTTTGAATTGCATATTCAATTTTCTTCTAATTATTGAGTTATAACGCACAGTTGACTTCTGTTGGTGGGAGGTAAAAGAGGACATCAAGAAGAAAAAACACGTGGATTCACTCCCATCGGTGCACTTGTTCTAAAGTTACAGGCGGTCAAACTTGAAAATTGAGAAAAAAGTCGTTATAGCTCAAATTCAAGGTTTCTCAATCTCAAGGAGCTCAATTCAAAAAAAATTCCTGAAATGTTTTTGCTGTATTTGATGGGAATGACACGTCTGCAATTCACTAGAAAGGTAACAAACTCATTTCTAATGTAATTAACAATTAAAGTCATTTTTTCAAAAATTGGCCCAAAAACTCGATTTTAAAAGTGCCTAAAAATCGACCCCCGAAAGGGTCTAACTCCGAAAATATTGCACCTATGGGACTTTTGTTGGCTGGAGGTGAAAGGGGACATCAAGGAGAACAAAAAACAGGAGTCAATGTTGAAATTTGAAAAAAAAAGTCGTAACAACTCTTTGGTCAATTTAAAAAAGAATTAGACTTTTTTTACTGTTTTTGATCGGAATGGCACGTCTGGAACGTAACTCAATTCACATAAAATTTACCCTTAGAGTAGTTTTTTTTTTTAAATTGGCCAAAAAATCGATTTTAAAAGTAAATGAAAATCGCCCAACGAAAGGTGGTCTCTCCGAAAATGTTGCCTATACGGGATATCTATTGGCGGGAGGTGAAAGGAGACATGAAGAAGAGCAAAAAACAGTTGGATTCACTCTAAGCCGTGTACTCGTTTTAAAGTTACAGGCGGTCAAACTTGACAATTGAGAAAAAAGTCGTACTACCCCCCCCCCCCCCCCCCCACCCTTAGACAAGTTCAAGAAAATTTAGGAAATTTTTCTTTGCTGTTTTTGATTGGAAGGCACGTCTGCAATTTCCTAAGAATGTAACAAACTCAATTCGAATGAAATTAACGCTTGAAGTAGTTTTTTTTTAAATTTGCCATAAACTTGATTTAAAAGTGCTTAAAAATCGGCAACCGTAGGGGCCTAACTCCGAAAATATTGCACCTACGGGACTTCTGTTGAAGGAAAGGGGACATCAAGAAGAGCAAAAAAACTTAGGACTTTTTTTGGTATTTTTCATCGGAATGGCACGTCTGCAATTCCCAAAGAATGTAAAAAACTTAATTCGAATGAACATTATCCTTAAAGTAGTTTTTTTTTAAATTAACCAAAAGCTCGATTTTAAAAGTGCCTAAAAATCGCCCACCGAAGGGTCGTCTCTCCGAAAATGTTGCATCTACGGAATTTGTATTCGCGGGAGGTAAAAGAGGACATCAAGAAGAGCAAAAAACAGTTAGATTCACTCCCATCGGTCCACTCGTTTTAATGCTACAGGCGGTCAAACTTGAAAATTGAGAAAAGTCATTCTAGCCCCCCCCCCCCCCCCCCGCCTCTTTGGTCAAGTTCAAATAAATTTCAGAATTTGTTTTTTGCTATTTTTGATGGGAATGGCACGTCTGTAATTCACTAAGAACGTAACAAACTTAATTTTAATGAAATTAATCCTTAAAGTAATTTTTCAAAAAATTGGCCAAACACTCGATGTTATAAGTGCCTAAAAATCGTCCACCGAAGGGGTCTGATTTTTAAGATTTAATATCGAACCATCTATTAAGAACCTTTTGACGAATTGCAACTTCTGCATTTTTAACGCATTTACCTGTTCTCTATATTGTTCAATACCAAGTTCTTATTGTTTTTCCTTTTTTGGTTTTTCATACATATCTGTTGTTTTATATTTATTCATCAAGCTCCACTTCTTTTAATTCTCGCACTGCTTTTGACCTGCTTTGTTATTTGTATGAATAATTCGTATTGTTTCTAAACCGTGATATTTTCCATATTTATACGACATTTGCTTCATTTACTATTTTTTTAAATAGTCATTTTACGTTTTCTATAATTTGAAGAAATTTTATTGAATCATTTTTCAGCCACTTTCCTTTTGATATTTTTTTATTATTTCAACTCATTTTCTTTTCCCAATTACATTTTGTAATATTTTCTGTAATATTTTCTGTTTTTTTTTTTTATAATTGTGGCTCAATTGCTCCCCTTTTGAATTCTTGTATCTTTGATCATTTTGTCTCATAATAATTTTCTGCCAATAAAGTTCTCTTATTCTTTTTTGTTTTTTGTTTTTATTAAATTTCTTCTCTCTAGTTGGTTTACGCCTATTCTTCCATTCGCAAAATTTTTACTCCTTTCTATTTTAGATCATTTACTATTTTTTTATTTTATTTTAACACTATAAGAGTCAAACACCTTTTTCTGATCGATGTAGAGTTGCAACTTGATTAAACCAATGACATAGGAGATATGGACAGAGCCAACAAGCGCCGATATTTCCCTAAAAATGGTTTTGTGTTTAAATTCAGTCAAGCGATGTCAATTCAAACGGATATCGCCGCCATTTTTAAGGTACCCACTTCTAAAAAAAAAGAGCCCAAAGCTGTAGAACAGCAGGGTCTCTTCAGATATAATATACTAGCTGGATGGATATCTTTGAAATGATTAAAGTTAGAAAGCTGAAATTTGCAAAGTAGCTTACTCACAAGTTTGACTACAAGCCGCGATAAGACGTTTCAACAGTGCGTTTGCTATACGCCATCACCAGGCTTTTCAATGTACGCCTACCATAAGACTACTCAAACATTGACTAATTCTAAAGAAGGATCATGAATAGTAAAATCATAGCTGAAACAGTTGCGTTACGTTATAATTTAGAGAACCGTTTATGATACAATGAATAATAGGTGCATATGGGGATACAATAATATGTGAAATAGCTGACATAGCGACGGTACCTAGTGTATAGCTTTTTTATGAACCAATGGTTATATCGAGTTAAAAATCGATCAATAGGCTTTCCGTTGTGGTAAAAGTGATTAAATGATGATATCTCTGAAACGGTTTGAGCTGGGAGGGTAAAATTTGGTATGTAGCTTCCTTAAGGTATTTGTATTTTTTTTTTCGATTCATTGATACTTTTTTGCTATAACTCAAAGACTGTTGCAATATGACCCTGAAATCAAATATATTCGACGTTTCGCCTTTTCATCAGGCTTTTTATGTAGACTTCCCATCAACAACATATAGAGATGAATTCATATGAAGGGTACCATTAACTATGGTATGCTTCGCTTATATGATATTCGGTAAAAAATCCATTTTTGAAAAATTCAAGATATCCGCTGTGAAACAAAGTACGTAGTTGAATGGCTATAACTCGGAAACGATTAGTGGTACGAGGCTGAAATTTAGTATGTAGCTTCTATACATGACGAGATAGAAGTCGCAATGGCTCGGAACCTTTCCATGGGTAGCAAAAGTTCCTTTACTAATTTGTTCAATTAATCCAAACTTTTTTGCTACCACTTGCTTTTTCTCAAAATTATAAACAATGTTATAAATGGGATTCCTGATATGGGTACCCGTGGTACGATTTTATATGTTTAAATAAATTTTAACAATTTTTTTCCCACTGTTCGAATGTTGTTAGACTTACGTCTGTGAAATAATGTGTTTTTAACGTTTCGACAGTTCTGATGTGTTTAGACATCATCAGGTCTTTTTTCCAAAATTTCCGGTACTTTAGGGTACATAAAAGGAGCTATCGGATATTTCTTAGTGACTCACATGCGACTTTATACATTATTGATATAACATTATTATAAAAGAATCCACGGTCGATTGAACCTAACACGAAATTATTCAACCCGCGAAGAATTTACGTTAATGCACATCTGGAATTAGTATTCGTAGCGTGCTCATCCGAGTATACTGCAATTCGTGAGAGTATGTATGCTGAATTTTTAGGTTCGATACATTAAAGCCCGTATAGCCAGCGTTAAAGGTTTCATCCATTCAGTGTGAATACATAATTAATAATTACGGCCGCAGGTGAACGTTCCGTTCATATTCTCATCTAATCGCGTTTTATGCGAAACTAATATTGGAAATATGGTCTGATAACGTGTTTAAAAATAATTGTTATTTTGTTTAACAACAAGCCTTCTTTGTGTTTCATTTTTTATTGATTTTATCTGAAATTCAATAAAATAATAACTATTACACATGAAAGAAAATGGCGGCAAACTTCCGGCCTTTGGAAACTTTTATCATTAAAGATGAACATTCTTTAGTTGTATAAATGGGTTGAAGAGTGACAGTGAAAACGCAGCACTGAGGTGCACTTTGCGACCGTTTTCCGTTGTATTATACACGCCGCTGAATCCAATGAATGTAATATCAAAAAGGCGACAACGACACGATTTGCTGCCATTAAATTGGCATTAGGGTTGTCAAGCAGAAAGCAATCCCGAGTTTCTTGCGGTTGTTGTGAAAACGAAGCTTTTTGCTTTGACTGCGGTAAATACAGACGAGTGTGGAGTTAAAAAGTCGCTACATGCCCATCAATAAAACTTCAAAAAAACGGTAAATGGAATTCGTGATGTCGGTTTTTGTGAATAATTTTACAATGTTTGCAGATTCTGCGATACATTTGTAGAGGTCATTGTTGTTTTTCAATAATATTATAACAGACAGGAGCAGTTAAACTAAAATACGATTAAGTTTACAGCATGAAATGGTTTTAAAACAGCATTAAACTGGCTTTCAAGTTGAAGCTATTCAACATGAAATCATGGGGCGACCAGAGCTTTATTATCGAAAACGCCAACAATCACCTAGTTATTGATTTATATCAAGAATGCCAACAAGGAGAGCGCAAACTGGGGATAAGCTACACGATGAGTAGACATTCCCAACCATTTAGCTAAAACTTAAAAGAGGCTACAAGTAGTCAAGAATATTCGCACGTCCATTGAGGAGTAGGGTCAAAAGAAGTTGCAGAACATCAATCAGTTAAAGAAATGAGTAATTATGAGCACGAAACAATCGGGCGTCATTACAATCCAAGAGGATACAGACAACCTAAAACTAAACCTAATAAACAACCTAAAACCTAAAAAAAAATAGCGCGAACATATTTTGAGGTGCCACGCCCACTTTTTGTTAAATTTTGATTCATAAGAGGAGTGTAATTTTCAACAAATTGCAGCGGAAATTTTACGTTGTCTAGACAACGGGCGGGGTATTAATAGTATATTACATACCGGGGTGGAAAAGTCGTTCATTACTGTCGAGAGATTTGATAGTTTATCGAGACGCGCAGCGTCGAGATGAACTATAAAATCTCGAGACGGTAAGGAAACTTCCTACCGAGGTGTGTATACTATTTTATTTACAACGTACATAATATGAATTTATATTTTTCGTATAAGATATTTATAATATTTTAAAAAATTACCAGTTAACTATCTTATCTAGTTCGATGCTACTCGGGACACCTTTTTAATTCTATAAAGAGATTAAATTTTAGGGGCCAAGAAATAAGCACGGAAAATGAGGGTTGAAAGAGAGGTAGGAAATAAGCCATTACCGCTCTTGGCTGGTAATGAATACCCATTACCTACGCCTAATTTAGAGGTAGGTAATAGGTAATTTCCCGCCCCCCTATGACGTTTGTAATGATAGCATTACATATATGGTTGTAAATAAAACTTTTTCCTCAATTCTCGACTTTGACCGCCTGTAATTTGAGAACGCCTCGACCGATCCCGGGTGAATCCAACTATTCTTTAATCTTCTTTATGTCCTCTTTCACCTCCCACCACCGCAAGTTCTGTAGGTGCAATATTTTTGGATACAGTCCCATTCGGAGGTCGATTTCAAAAGTCGTCAAAATTAATCTTTTCAGTTGTGCGTTTGCGGTTATCAGTCAATCAAATAAAAATCCCAAAGACATCTAAAAGGAGTCGAAAAACTGAGGGGGGGGGGGGCTATAGTTCCCCCCCCCCTGGATCCGCCAGTGACGGAAGGTTAAGGCTTAGTATCCAAAATGAAGAAAGACCTTCGGAATTCTTCAGCACCTCTGAAAGAGTGATTGTAAGGCAAACGCGCTATACTGCTAGAGTGTGAAGTTAAGGAAAGCTGATACCAAAAACCGACTAATAAAGCATGAGAAAATGACGGGAAGTTTAGATGAGGGCCCGAAACTGCTATAGACACCGCAAGACACAATTTCCAGAAAAATTAACCAAAATAAACAGAACAAATTGAAGCCATCTTCATTCTGTGGGAACAGACAGATTTGCAATTAACTGAAACATTAACTAAAAGCTACCTTTTCTATACGGTTCAGACTCAATAAGGTAAAAAATAGTTTGGCGAAGTGGCTGGCAAGAGAAAGTTCTTGAAGGACACTCCAAATATAAAAAGAGAACTAAACGAAATTTTACCAGTGAGTCCTTGAGGCTTGAACACCTTTCAATATATTCCAGAAGAGAAGTCTCATATAAGATTTAGAAATATCTTCTCCGCGTTTTCAGCATTATCACATGTCTCTTAGTTAAAAGAATCATTCATAACGTTTCACAGGTCTACTAAAATTATTTTTTCATTATGGGATTGAACAGTGTGGGAGAGAGAGAGAGATGACAGTAATTAGTATCTTGAATGGCCACCAGATGAATAGGCCAACCAAAGATGCTATCGAATGCCGTTTCATGGATAAAATAACTAGAGAAGAAAATCGGATACAACAAAGAGTGGAAATAAATTAAAAGTCGCAGAACCTTATGACCAGAACACAATGGCTAGAGTGACGTGGGTTTCGATGAACCAACACTCTGTCTGGATTTACTCCGTTTAGTTTCAAAGTTTTTGGCGGTCAAAGACCGGAATGAGACGATTTTCCTTGTCAAAGTAACAAAATGAATTTGAAGGGAGAGTTCCAATAAGTATCTTTTAAACAACCGTACCTTTAAGGGTACAAAAGTATTTCCTCATCAGAGAAGAGGACAATAAGATGACAAAAAGCAGTTGGATCCACTCCGATCTATTTGTTCTAAACTTTTAGACGATAAATGCTGAATTTTGAGAAAAAAAAAGCGGATTTATATTTTTTTTAAGAAAGTTAAAAAAAAAATGTGAAAGCCGATTGCTGACCGAGAGAAACGTCCAATCGTTGGAGGAAAAAGAATACATTTATAAAAAGAAAACGCAGTTGGATTTACTCCGATGGTATATAGCTATGGAATATAGCAATGGGTATATATAGCAATACGCAGATCGCCAGCCTCATTCAACGAGACATCCCGATTGTCTTGTGGCAGAGGGGGCGCCTACGCGATTAGCTGAGACTGAAACAGCCATTTGGGATAAACATTCCAACAAGGGACGAGTTCAAGAAAGAGCTGCTTCAGCAACCTTCTAAGAATAATCATCAGGTATGGTATACAGACGGATCAAGAATGGCTAATACGCAGTCGTCAGGAGCCAGAATATACAAAGCAGGCCATATAGAGGGCGAGGGCTTCGCCTTGGAAAGCCACACGACGGTTTTCCAGCCGGAGGTGTTTGCAATACTCGAGGTGGCCACATGAACACAGGTCATACCACTTTCGGGGAATGTGCCATAGGTGGGCGCGACTGCGCCATAGGACACTTGGAGCCGCTTTTCTTTATCGAGAGGAGCTTTCCACTCTGAAACGGGACGGGATACCCTCCTTCATTAGAGGGACGGGTCGACTCGTGGAGGAAATGAGGGCCCTGCTGGAGTAGGGACGGTTGGATCGGGGGATTGTGGCAAGGCTTCGCCCCCCCCCCCCTCCATTTTTTACTACTACTACTACTCCGATTGGTCCATTTGTTCTAAAGTTTTAGAGGGTCAAAGTAGAAAGTGGAGAAAAAAGAAAAATACTCTTTTTATTTCTCTTTTTTCTCCAGTGCACGGTGAGGCTACTTGAATGCCGCATGTTCTCTCACACTGAACATATATCTTATGCGTGAATTCATGAATACGATTAGTAAATTACACAACTCGACTATCTACACCCGCTGAAAATTCCCTGAGGAAGATCCAATAAAGGATCAAAACGTTGGCCTTTTCAAAAGTGTGAAGTGTCATTTCAAGTCCTACACCTGCAATATATATCCTATAGAAATATTCTTTTTGAAAATTGTTTATAAAAATTCCGAAATTTGATTTTTCACTCAAAAGAACTTTCATTCGTTAGAAGAGAAAGAAGACTTTAAAAAAATGGTTTTACTCCGATTGGTATTTTGTTTTAAAATAATAGACGGTCAACGTTGTAAATTCAAAAAAAAGACGAAAAACTTCCCGACTACCTTCGTCATTTAAAAAAACTTAAGGATAATTTTTTTGGTACTTTTGATCGGATAAGAGCGAAGAATGAAATTAGTCGAATAAGTGAATTTTTTAAACACAAAGGCGATTCCAAAAGTTTGTAAAAACTGACCACCGATGAGGTCTATCTTTAAAAATATTCAACCAAAAGGACTTCCAATCATCGGAAGGACATATGAAAACAGTTGGATTTACTTACTTCGATCAGTCAAATTTATAAATTAAGAAAAATGAGAGACCACCCACAGTAGATAGCAATATTTACAAAATACTTGAGTAAACTTTAGCTGTTGATTTCCTAAGTTTTTTATTAGCAACATTCACTAAATAGGTATAGACAAGTACTTAAACATAAATAAAAAAAGCGAGAGGAACGTCCCTTCGTTGGGGGAGAAAGAAGACATAAATAAAAAGAAAAAATAGTTGAATTTAATCCAATTGGTCACTCCGTTCTAAAATTTTAGACGGTCGAGAGGAAAATTGATAAAAAAAGAGGAATATTCTTATTTATTATTTTTTTTTTAAATTCTTAGATTGTTCACTCAAAGAAACTTTCATTCGTTAGAAGGCAAAGAAGACGTTAAAAAAAATGGGATTTACACCGATTGGTCTTTTGTTTTAAAATTATAAGCGGTCAACGTTGGAAATTCAAAAAAAAGACGTTATCCTTCCCGGCTACCTTCGTCAATTAAAAAAAAAATAAGAATACTTTTTTTGATATTTTTGTTCGGAATGGACCGAAGAATAAAGTTTGCTCAATAATCGATTTTTTTAAACAAAAAGGCGATTCAAAAGTGCCTAAAACTTGACCACCAATGGGGTCTATCTTCAAAAATATTCAATCAAAAGGACTTCCAATCATAGAAAAGACATGAATTGAGAAAAAGGACAGAATACCCACAGTAGCAAGATTTACCAAATACTTGAGTAGACTTTAGCTGTTCAATTCCTGAGTTTTTTTTCGCAACTTCGACTAAATAGGTATATACAAGTATTTAAATATAAATATAACAAGAGACCGAATTGCAATTTAGACTGTGAAGTAGAAAATAAATTTTGCAGAATTTAAAATTTTACAAAGCGAAGTATATTATCATATTAAGCCAAAATAAAACTTTATTACAGGTTTAAGTGCAGGTATAATTTATCATTATTGCTATCAAATAAACCCACTTTACTTCGAAATAATGCAAATGGCAATATTCTGAGAACTCCAATAGCGAATTAACCAATTTTCCAAGTCACAAGTGTTTTTGTTCATAGAAAGTTGCTTTCGGTTTTAGGGAATCTTTAAACCCAACTTAATAATTAATATTGACTAATATCTATTTAGATCTCCCAACATGACTTATAAATTTGTTTATCTGTATGATTATACTTCCTGGTAATTACTGTTTATACCTACATTTACTAAACAAAGCAGATATCCTGCCACATCATCGGTAAAACTTTTAAAACCTAGCCATTATCTCGATCAATCAAAATTCTTCTGAAAGTTGATTAATGATTGTTAATGTAACACACGCACACGGTTTATGATTATTAAATAGAAAAAAACCATCTACCATTGACTAATTACTATAGTCATGTTGCTGTAAAAAATGAAACTCGATGCGTACGATGCGAGAATTTAGAAAATCGCAGCAATAAGTAGCAATAATGAAAATCGTTATTAAATCGGGTGGGTTTGCATTGATTGCACTTTCGCCTCTCGTTTTTTATGAGAAAGCCGGTTATTTTTATAGTCAAAAATCTGTATCAAAGT
The DNA here is from genome assembly GCA_951812265.1 of Taphrorychus bicolor. Taxonomy (NCBI): domain Eukaryota; kingdom Metazoa; phylum Arthropoda; class Insecta; order Coleoptera; family Curculionidae; genus Taphrorychus; species Taphrorychus bicolor. The sequence continues at coordinate 22,025,190 of OX638305.1, forward strand.
TAAAAATACTTTGAATTAATGAACCACCTACCTACTACTGGCAAGACATCAACGGATAAATTAGGGTGTAGAGTTTCAAAAAATCATAAAAAAAAGTTTTTAACTTTAATGATTCGTTCAGAGATAATGACAACTAGAAAAAAAACTATATAAATTGTGGACACATACCTGTTCGCAAAACCTCCACAAAGCACAAAAAAATCCTCTCGTTACTTTTTTTTTGGTTTTTTGGACGAAGAAAACCGGATTTTCACGCGAAATTCACGTAAATCAGAAAGCTCAAAGCCTCGACTTTCGACTAGCAAAGCACACTCGCCACAGGAAACTTGGCTGAATTCGCCGGCCGCCAGATGAGTCACCGCAGGCTGAACGCAACCAAACGAAAGCCGAGTTCGTGTGCTGGCCGCCTGCGATGCGTCGTTGTTCGCAGACAACCGTTACAGGGTGGACTCAACTTTGAGACACGCCGTACAATTATTATTAGGATGGCCGCTCGATTTGCGTTAAAAATTCATTACCCAAAGCCCAAAAGTTGAAGTTTAGATATGAATAATTCTCAAATGTATATTCTCAAGCCAAGCTCACAGCTTGTGCAAGTGCAAAGCAGTGAAATAGTTATATTTTTTTGTTATGCTGTAAACAAATATTGCAAAACAACATGTATCTAAATAAAAATCAGTAAACCTGTCAAAGCATCTTTTGTTTCTCTTGATAGAATATTCAAGTATAAACCATTCACTTATTATTGCCGTCAAGTAGGCGTTGGAAATCTGACTTTGACATTTTTATCGTATCTTCTCAACATGTGCCGAAAAGAGATAGGTATAAAAAAATGAAGGTTTCAAAAGTAACGAGATGCCAAAAATAAGTGAATAAGGTATAAACCCCAAATTTCTCCTCCCATCATTAATGGAACCAGTAGGGTTTAAATAAATTGACCAACATCAGTTTTTCTTAAAATATCTTGTGACATGTGTCAAACTTTAAAAAAAAACTAAAACGGTTCCAAACTGAGTTCACAAAACTGCAATTTTTCCCATTTAGACTTTCTCGTATCACCTATAGTTTGAGATATAAGTATTAAACGTGGAAAAACTCACCCGGTAGATAAGCACTCACAAAATTATATTATACATAGAGAACGTTTATTTGAAAACATCATCTAGCAGGCTGTGAAATGCCAAAAGAAAAGGATGAAAGAACAAAATTCCATTTACTCATCCTTTTCTGTTAAAAAATCATACCTTTCTAGATGACGTTTTCTAATGAACACCCTGCATAAGTAATAAATAGTTCGTAAAGCGTCCTCAGAATAATAACTCTTAGAAGGATAATGGGATGAGAAAAGGCCAAAATACATCTCTACAGTACAGACAATTTTTTTACGTCTTTATCAAGACCAAAAACATATTATCAATGCTATATAAGACTGTGAAGGCTTTCACGATCAGTCAAAATACAATCTAAAGTGTTTTCCGGGGTTTGAAGCTGTGATCCATTGGAATTTCTTCCTGACGTTTCGTCTACAGCTGCGGCAGACATTATCAAAAGCAATAGGCGAAATGATCTCCCGTGCTTCGCGACGTTGACTGATTCAACTGTGGTGAGCTCCGTGGTATTTATTCCTCCGCCACCGCCGTCGCGCTGCAGTGAAGGGACTGGAGTGGGGGTTGTGCTGGCGCTGGGTTTCGGCTTACTCGAAGTTTGTCGTAGAATCCGCTTCCAGTCTGCATTTAGAATCGTAATTTCCTCCTTCCTGTTGAAATTGTTGTCATGTTTAAAGATCTCAATGGCCTCTCTCGTTAGTCACGGATAGAAACGCTGCGATTGATATAAGATATCCACCACGTTGAAAATGATGTAGTGACCTTCAGAGAGAGCGTGAAGTGATACTGTTGTCGCTCTAGGCCATAACTCGTGCTTGGCGTATCCATTCCAACCAAAGGCTCTTTCCAGATGCTTCATTTCCCGTTCTAATTCAGTCGGCTCACAAGTTCTCTTGGCTCGCACAAACAGAGTCTTTATGACTCTCCTCTTCTGTCTGGGATGATGATTTGATCCGTTATTGAGGTATCAGTCAGTGTGTGTTGGTTTTCTATAAACATTGTGCGCAAGCTTCCCATTCTGCCTCCTTGACACCAAAGCATCCAAAAACGGTAGGCGTCCTTCCTTTTTTATCTCCATAGTGAATTGAATTTTTGGATTGATAAAGTTGAGGTGTAAGAGAAAGTTTTGAAGTACGCCCTCGCCATGGCTCCAAATAACAAAGGTGTCGTCCACGTATCGGAACCAGCACATTGGCCTCTTATTTGCCTTAGCCAACTTTCGAGGCCACGGCGTTGGCCTCGACAACTTCCTTAAATCAGTCTTTAAACCCACTCGTACAATACAACAGAGCTTGAGCTCGGCCAAAGACCGCAGAGATCCCCTATTGGCACCCGGAGTTTACCGAGTTCCCTGCAGCACAGCTGTATGCGGTATACATTGGTACCACAAAACGCAGTGTCAACACGAAGATTACGGAACAGAAGAGGAATTCCAGGCTGGGACAAACACAAAAATCAGCAGTAGCAGAGCACGCTCTCTCCGACGGTCACGACATCCTTTTCAACGAGGTGGATATCATATATCAATCGAAGGGTTTCTATCCGAGACTAACGAGAGAGGCCATTAAGATCTTTAAACACGACAATAATTTCAACAGGAAGGTGGAAATTACATTTCTAAATGTAGACTAGAAGCGAGTTCTACGACATACTTCAAGTGCGCCGAATCCCCGCGCCACCACTACCCCCACTCCAGTCTCTCCACTGCAGCGCGACGCCGCGCGGCGGTGGAATAAATCCACGGAGCTCACCACAGTCGAATCAGTCAACGTCGGGAAGCATAGGAGATCACTTCGCCCACTGCCTCATCACCTTTGATAATGTCTGCCGCAGCTGTAGACGAAGCGTCAGGAAGAAATTCTATTGATCCACGGCTTCAAAGCCCCGAAAACACTTTAAATCATATCAAGAACGGTTGAAACGGTGACAACACTGCTTAGTTCTGCGCTACAGCAAAGGTTTCATCTTGTTAATCTTAATCGTGAGTTTTTTTCTGAACAATTCATAATTATTACAGTGTTGTCGGCAAGTCGTCAATTAAGATGATTTTCTACCTATATTTTGATCGTTCTCTACGGCTACATTTGGCTACACAACATATAAACATATGGGTTGTGTAGTTGGATCCTGAGGGCGGACAACATCGCACCGAACCTTTAGAAATTATGCCAGATAAAATTTTGTAAATAAAGGACTCTGGTTAATTCTTCCTCTGTGGTTAGGGCGCATTCCAACTAAAATCCAAAGAAGCCCTGAGAAAACTTAGGTAGAGGGTCAGCGAAAAATATGAAAAAAAAAGATAAAAAAATTGAAAAATAAAATGTCAATTAATTAAATATTACAATTACGAAAGATAAGTAAAGTCCCCATGATGGTAAGAAGAGAATAAAAGACGGAGACAAAACCATTAGAAATAAATATAACTCATTCACTTATTTTTTCCCATCTTGTTAACTTTTAAAATACCTCTTAATTTTTTTTCTACCTATCTTCTTTCATCACATGTTGAGAAGATCCGACAAAATATTAATGTCAGATTTCAATAGCCTACTTGATATAATTGATAAGTGGTTTATACATCATCATACTCGTCACCTAATGACGCGTTAAATGTATCAAATGAAAAATACAAACAGGGAAAAATGGAGAGAGAAGACGAAACTCAGAAAGAGAAAATGTGGAGACAGCAAACCTGGAGAAAAAAACTAATTAACAAGAGAAAATTGTCAGGAGAGAGTATAAGAAAATACTATATTATCAAGGCGGTTATGACATGCCAACCAAAGCAAACATAAAACATAATACAATGGTAAAATATAACGAGTGCAGACCTACAATAAAAAATGTCTAAATTTGCAGTATGCTATCGTTTCGGCTTTATATTGAGCCGTCCTCACGGCTAATCGAGGTTAGGAAAACGCGTCGCAGAAGCGAAAAATACCCACTCGAATCCTGTAACAGAAAAATAATATTGTGAGCACCACTTCTAAATTTTCACTTCCTCTTTCAATATTCCATTTAACATGCGTCAATGTTGTACTTCAACAAGAGTTGTAAACCACTAATTAGATACCACAAGATTCTAAACTCGATTAGCCCTGACGAAGGGTCAATAGAGAGGCGAAACGTTGGTACATCGTAAAGTTGGAAGTTTTAATTCCAATTATTCTTTCACCATTGGATATTTAGATTGCACGTGAACGATGTAGTTAGTTATACATTTTTTTATACTTATAATTAGTTAGGGGAATAGTGTTGTTTGAAGACTTTGAATACACAGTAAACTCTTTCAAATGGATCGGCCCCTAGTAATTTGACAGGTAGGAAAGAATTGGTGAATCTACAGGATGGGTTTTTTCGATGTTTAGCGAAGAGATCTCAGAAACTAGCAGAGTTACGAAGTGGGTTAAATGGGGAAAGAATTGCAGTTTTACGAGATCGATTCAAAACCACTTCCACATTTTTGAAAATGAATGCAGGGTGATTGAGAATACAGGGTGATTGAGATCACAACAGATGCTTTTGGGTACACCCTGTATAAAATTTTACAACACGAAAAACTACACATGATTATCCATAATTTTTGCACTTAACATGGTTTCACACGAATAAAAAGGAAACCTCTAAGAAGGTGGCTAAATACTATAATATCGAAATTTAGGCACCATTTATCAAGGAAACTAGTGGGGAAAGGTATAAGACATGCTTCATAAAAAATGCTTAGAAACGTTTACGGAGTATAAAAAAGCATAAATATACAGACCCTGTAAAAAGGATTTTGTATAGGAAAAAACTACACCTAATTATCAACAACTTTTGCATTTAACATTTTTTCTCCGAGTTAAATTAAAGCCTCTAGATGGGTGGTTAACTTATGATCAATGACCCTGTACATTATATTATTGTTATATTATGTATTGCTATTTTAATCATCTAGATAAAATGAATAAGCCACAATACAGGTTTATTCAAATTCGCCGCTCATCATTGGCATCTCGTAAACCGTAGAGATTTAAGTTAAATTGGGCCAAGACGCAGATAATAATAACATTTTAGTTTCCAAATTTTCGACTACTTCCGAAAATATACGGAAAAAAAACAAAATTTGCGAAAATTGTTAATGTTTTTCCTGAACTTGATTTGAAGCGACATTTTAAAATAAATTGCGCATTCTCGTGGGTACTTTTTCTGATCTACATTACAGTGTTGTTTATTTTTTAGTCCGGCATTTTGAGTTTTCTGGGGTATCAACAATTTCAATTTTTTAAATATGCAAATTTAATGATGTGCAACACTTCATGTTTCCGTTACAAATTTTCTATAATTTTAGAACTTTTTACTTTTCTTACTTGGTCACACGATTTTATAAAAAAGAAAAAGTTCCAGCGAGAAAGTGAAATTTATTTTTCAAATTCTCTTCAAATAAGCTTAGAAAAACAATAAAACAAATAGTAAATCTCAATTTTGTTGTTTCCGGAAGTATTTACATTTTTGTAAAAACTGCGTAAAAAAAATCAATTGTTAAAAACGTCATAAACTCTTACGAAAATATAAAGTGTCACATATCATTGAATTTGTACCTAATAAAGAAGCCTTCCAATTTTCTATATTCGAATTTGCCGCTCATATTTGATGAACCAAAGTTGATGCCCCACAAAAGTGGAAACGGCGGACTACAAATTCAATAATACTACAAACAATAAAGGAGTGCACTTTGGTTGCAACAACAAACAATTAAATATTTGATTATTATCGAATTAATTAATTAATTGTTTGAACCAGGTTAGTTTAAATTTCACACAAAACTAATCGAAATGTCACTATTTCGAGCCTAGAAACATTAAAAAAATTTGTCATTTTCACTATTTTTCTTTGACAAGTAGGAAGTAGTTTCCAAGATAAATTATATTAAGACTTTTTTTTGCACTTCTCATATTTCTAAGGCAGACTCTCATTTATGTAAACTTTAACCCTAACCAGTTCTAGAGATATCAACACAGTGCAAACGCCTAAAAGGGACAATTATGATGTAGAAAAGTGCATAATTTCAACGCGGTTTTTAGTAATAACAGTGGAGACAAACTGTCAACGTCAAAGCAAAATGGATAAATATTTTTTTCTACGACCATGTAAAAATAAACAACTTTCGTCGTAGTTTGCCCTAGGCGAAAACGTAACTTTCGTCTCGAGTGACGAAAGTAAGTTGTTCTAATTTCGCCTGTATATCGCCAATTAAAACCATGGAAAATGGTGATATCATATAAAACATGTATATTTTGCCTGCCCGGGCCTCAGAAAAGTGAATCAAAGTGTTGAAATTTGACCAAACTGAACTCATTGACAGTCGAGGTGTCATGTCGACAATGACGCGTCTTAGTTTTTGAAAGAAATACTCTATAGAGATTGTTTTTAAAGTTAAAGAAGACTTAATGTAAGTATGGTCGAAGAAAAAGTATAATGTTTTTTTACTCGTCAAAAAAGCATTTTCTATCGCTCGAGAAGATTACCAAACTCGGCTTCGCCTCGGTTGGTAAACTGTTCCCTTGCGAGAGAAAATGCTATTTTCGCCACTCGTTAAAAAATATGCTATTGTTATTAAGCATGTGTGCTACATCTATCTTGATTTGTTCGATGTGCACCTAAATTTGAAATATAGTGACCCCAATAAAGCCCATAAAAACTTAGAAAAGAACACTAACAACAGTAAAAAAGAAACTTCTCTATTATTGGTGCGGTTGTGGCAGGCTTTTCAACAATTTGTCTTGAAACATCCATTAAAAAAATAATAGGATACCACTCCATGTTGTGCCTCCGTGTTCATGGCAATGTAAAGATTAAAAACATAATTTATTGTTTTACTGTTATTCCGACCATGAAATAGGAAATAAAATAGTGCCGCAAACCATCCCACTGTCTACATCTCGAATTGGATTATTGCCATTGTTTATTCGTTATAGATAGCTAGAATTATTATTATGACAAAAGTGCAACTGATAAATTTAACTTGATGCAAGTAAAAGAACTTCAAGGGCTGTGGACACCGATTGTTCGGTATCACATGCTAAATAATAATTTATCACATTAATCATTATCGTGGAGCGTGTAATTTTTCTTAGGAGATAATTGATATATTATAGGAGGCTAAAAAACTTGTGACCTTGCATGAGCTCTGAACTAAATTACTATGAGTCATGGAAGTTATTTACAAACGCTTGCTTAATACAAAAATTGATCCTTTCAAGGATCTCCCAGCATATCTTTGGAACAAACAGGCGACATTGTTTTGTTAATTTCAAACTCACCAATCATCAAACAGCGGTAATAATTGTACAATGCAACAATTACTACCTGCATTATTGTTGAAAAGAAAACACGTGAAAAGTAAATCATAAGTGACTCATCATGATGAGTAATAACGCAGGTCAAGTGACTTACGTAACATGTACTAGACAACTTGTCTAGTACAATCATTGAGATAAACAGTCTGCGAAAAAGTACCAATTCAGTATCTTGGACTTGGTGTTACATAGAATATGCAAATCATTTTTTTCCAGCGGACTACAAAGAGAACACTGAAAAAATCGTGTACTTTCACCTTATTAACGATCTATTATCGATACCTTCTGTTTTTGCTTGAATGAGCCAACATGTTTTACAGTCTCGTAAGGCAACAAGTAACTCACCAGTAATTGCTATTAATTACCGTAACGAAATTAATAGGGAGAATACGCCTAATTATTTTGCAAGGCTTATGCGAATCATTCGATGATGATGGATGGGAAAGTACTACATAAAATTGCGATTGTATCTGCAAAATATAAAGTTCTCTTTTTTTATTTTAGTTTTCATAGGGTGCGGAAATTAGGGCGAGAAAAAAACTGGTCATTGATTATTGCCACAATCGTATTTTTTTGTTAAGTGGCCCCCTTTTTCACAGTTTCAGCGCCATAAAATTCACCCCTAAGAATATGTGTTATTTAAGAAAAAAAAATAATGTATCTCCTTTTTCTGTGAGAAGTTTGACTTGCTTGAAATAAAATCAATAAAATAAAATAAATAATAATAATTTATCATAATAGGGGAAAGGTAGATTGAAATCAATTAATATAATATATATGTAAGATGTCGGTAGTTAACAGTATGTTTAAGATTATTGCAAGATCATTAAAAAGAAAACAAAAAAAAATTGAGGATGGTTGACATTTAAAGGCCACGCGCTAAATCCATATACAAAAAAAAATAAACAACAATGTGGTAGCTGGAAAATATTTGGATTAAGTGGACGAAAACCAACAAACTGAATCAGAAAAAGAGACAATTGACGAAAGAAAAATATAAACAAAATTGAAATGAGAATAGTGCAAATATGAGAATAAAATGAAACAGCTTTATGGCGACATAAAAATAACAAGAAACTTTATTTAGCTTTGAGTTTCAGGTAAAACACATACTCATAGACAATGTCGAAAAAAAAATAATCAAAAGAGAAAAAGAAAAGGAAATTTTGCTTAGACAAACAGAAAAAGTGGGGAAATAATTTAAAAACAGAAAAGAAGTTGTTGTTCGTATAATAAATTTAAATAAGCTATTAATAGTTAAGTTTTTGGGGAAATTATACGCAAGAGCAAGAAATTGATAAATAAAGGAAATAGGAAAAGTAAATTGGGTAATGAAATTTTGAAAATCAAAGATAAATACATTTATATAAGGAAAAAAAAACTGAAAACATGCTGCGAGCTGAGAGATAATTGGGTAACATATTGGTAAAACTATACAGAAAAATAATCAATTTTGATTTCTGAATACATATATTTCAATATATCACCATAATTAGTTGACTCGAGTAATCACTAAAATTTGTTTTTATAGTTATAAGATTTTATACAAGGAGGACCAAATATAAATTGCTTGCCAATAAGTTCAGAAACTTATCTTTAATTTTGGATGCTAGATTAGTACGGTAAATTCAAGTTAGTTCAGGAGGTGTCAGGTTAGTTCGGGTTACGTCATGTTAGTACGGGGTGTTCATTATAAAACTTCATCTAGCAGGCTATGAAATTTTGACAGAAAAGGATGACATAATCGAACTAAATGGACTTTTGTTTCTCCATCCTTTTCTTTTGACATTTCACAGCCAACTAGATGAAGTTTTATAATGAACACCCCGTATATACAGTAACTAACTTGAGACAACAAAATATCTCGAGAACTAGTGAGGTAAAGGATTTCGTTTCAACAGGGACCTATTGATAGAATGGTCTAAAAAAAATGTTTTTACATATACAGGGATGGCCAAGAAAACTATGACGTCATATAATTGTAATATATTTAAATAGGACACCCTCTATATTTTACTAGATTTTGATAGATCTTATCGCTCGTTCTGGACCATGAGTAAGCTGAATATATCTTGTATGGAGTATCGTGTATTATCTATTCACAAAAGTTTTTCTCGTTAGCCTTGGAAATTTCATTTTGAAGCTGTGTGCCAATGTTCTTTACATGAACAAAAAGGAGATGGGTAGGAAAATATTCCATGGCTACTAAAATGCCAAAAAGTCTTGAATGGGAAATATAGCGTATCCCAACAATTGCCTGACTATACATATCATGTCAAATTTTCAAGGTCAAGTAAGATCTATCAAAAACTAGTAACAAATGCGGGGTGTCCTTTAAAAAAAAATACATTCTATGACGTCATACTTTTCTGCGCCACCTTGTATACGTACAAATATAAGTACCTAAAATAAACTCTTTTGCACAATATAGGCCACCGTTCGAACGAATTTTTTTACCCAACTAATTCTCCAAATAAATAGCTGTCTCAAGTAAAAAAAGACCACTCTGTACATTAGTTAAGGTTACTTCAGATTTGGTAGTGACAGGTTAGTTCAGATTAGTTTATTAGTGACAGGTTAGTTGAGGATTTGTCAGGTGAGTGCATGTCAGTTAAAGGTTGTTCAGGTAGTGTCAGGTTAATTCATATTACGTCAGGTTGGTATAAGTTAGCATAGGTTAGTTCAGGTTAGTTTAGACACACACTGAATGATGACATTGCCAATAAGCGAAAAGCCTGTAACAGGGTAAGAAGGATCATCACAAGATTGAGAAGAAGGGGAGAGTCAACCGCGGTTAACACAAACACTGAAATGAACAGGAAAGCAAAGAAGGAGCTGAAACTGATGTGATGAATTGGATGACGATATACCAGGTGTTGCAGCGTAGGGCGGGACATAGGAAATCCCATGTAAATTTTGATAGGGTCAACTATTGGCTTCCCTAATTATTTTGGAGAAAAATTGTATTTAGTATTTTTAAAGCGCGCTAAAATTCGCAACCAATAGGATAACTTCAAGCATTTTTGATAAACCCGTTTACGAATTATTTGCCAGTAACATTTTTAATATTTTGTCTTGTTTTATCGCCCCGTATTCACCGACACCAGTCAAGGTAAGAGTTGGCTGTCAAATAAAGTTGTCATTCATGAATTTTTAGTGTTTGATAGCCAAGTCTTACTGGTGTCCGTAAATACAGGGCGAAAAAAAGGACAAAATACTTAAAAAGTTATTGGAAATAACTCGTAAACGGGTTAATCAAAAATGTCTGAAGTTGTCCATTTTGTTGTGGTTTTTAATGTTCTTCAAAACATCTAAATAGATTTTTTCTCTAAAATAATTAGGGAAGCCAATAATAGACCATTCTAAAATTTACATGGGATTTCGTATGTCCCGCACGACGACGCAACACCCGGTATAGGGGGGGTAAAGCCTATAAATTAATAACCAAAAGGATGAAACTCGGAAGCTCACGGGCGCAGAGCGCTGATGATACCAAGCAGCAAGTCGAGAAACTTTTTCCTGTTAGGAGGGAAGTCCTGCGGGCAGTCCCCGCCCTGTCGTACGGGGGTGCCACTTTCGCAGGGCAAAGAACTCCAATAGGCCATTAAGCGTATGAAGCCCTGGAAGTTTGGGCTTCATACGTTTGGGCCGGATAAGTTGTTGCTTGAAGTGATTTCATCCTGTGTTACAACGAACGCGGCAGCGTTTCTGTCCACATACAACAGCTGTGTGCTCAGAGGAAACTTTCCGATAATGTGGAAGGTTGCGTCTTTGGTGCCGATAGAGAAACCAAGGAAGCGAACACAAAAGGAGGTGCCCCACAGACCTCTTTGCCTAATGAATACTATGGGAAAGCTATTTGAAATCTTGGTGGACAATAGACTACTGGAGGAACTAGAACAAAACGTGATTATCCATAACAATCAACAAGGGTTTAGGAAAGGATGTTCAACACTTGGGGCGCTTGCAGAGGTGTTGCGGCTTGTGATGAGATCAAGCTGAAAGCTGTTAAAAACAGGGATTTCTACGTGGTGGTCCTTCTGGGCATAGAAAATGAGTTTAACTTGGAGGACTGGGAAATGGTTATCGGAGCTGTGAAGGGGGAGGTGTGTCTAAGTACCTGGTTAAGATTATTGAATCTTACCTGGCTCAGAGACATATATATTATCGCCCATGGGGGAAACGGTGCCCGTGGGAAGTGGTGTTCCACAGGGTCTGTGATCGGCCCCACGCTCTGGAATATCTTCTAAGATCAGATACTTCGAGTTGGATTAAAGGAAGGGGTCACCACGAAAGCATACGCGGATGACTTCGCGGTATTCGTTAGGGCCAAAACAAGGGAGGGGTTGGAGGACAAAGCCACATACGCGGTCGGCAGGATTGTTGAGACGCTTAGAAACATGAAGTTGAATGTCGCATGTAGGAAAACTGAAATGTTCATGCTCTCAGGAATGACGAGAATTCCACACATGCAATGTATGGTAAGTGGTGACCTGATAGAAAGGAAGGACTATGTCAAGTATCTGGGAGTATACATAAACAGGGAAGCCAAAATGACAGAACATGCCAAGTGTATCACGATAAAAGCGCAGCAGATGGCCAATCTGCTAACATTTGAAGCGACGTTTGATGCCGGCCCATGGAGGCCTACGCGCCAGCAAAAGAAGGCTGACAGCCAGCTCGGTGATTTCGGCGGTCCTGTACGCAGCCGCAATTTAGGAAAGGGCTATAAAATATAAAAATAACTATAATATGCTAGGCACCGTCAACAGGAAATTTGCGCTTGACATCTCAATGGCGAACTTCACCGACTGAAGCTCTAGAAGTGACGGCGGGACTTCCTCAGCTGGACCTCGCGATGCAGGAGAGGGTGGAAGTGCATAAAAGAGGCGCCAGGTACAGAAGGGAGGCCAGAGCAAATCTTATCTTCAAGGGGTAAGATAGATGGGAGAAACACAAGGGAGACGCTACATTATTCATCAAGGTGCAGAGGTGGACTACGAGAAAGTGAGGAGAGCTGGACTACTACTCTGTCCAGATGCTGCTGACTGGACTCGGTGATTTTGGCAATATGTGTGAGGGCAATCATGATGTTGATGACAAAAGAAATTTCGTAAAAATAGCATTAAAAATATATGTATTTTTTAAATTTGCGAAAATTTACGCGACAATCTCACTGTGTATTCTAAAGCGATAAAAAATTTAGTTTCTTGAAGCGCCGCAGTTGCCGGTTTTACCTTAATTTACTGCAAATGCAAAATTTAAATCATGGTTTTTATAAATTGTATGTAGTTTTTTGTGTTTATTATCATATACGTTTTAATTTGTAACTTTTTGATTGAAATAACAATAAACAACTACAAATAGAAATTAATGCAAAGTAAAATATTTCTTTTATGGAACTGTAGATAGCGGGTGTAGGACAAATAAGAAGCTAGTTCACAGTTGCGAATACGCCAACGTTACGATCTTTATTTAGGTCTTCTTCAGGGCTAAAAAATATGCTCAATGAAAAACTCTACAACACACTTAATGCATAAACAAATCAATAAAGACACAACTATAAACACCAATAAAAAATTGCATAAAAATACGTTTCAACAGTTAAAAGTAGATTTAGTAATTAACAAATTTGTTAATTTAAACCTTTTTTTTGCTCTTTTTTTTTTACTTGCGCCTACATCTAAAAGGATATTGTTAAGACTACAGCTAAAAAGATATTGTTAAGAAGTCTTTGATAAGACATCTTATAGACGTTGGGTTTTGTAACATCGGACGTCTTAAAGACAACTTTAAGCGTATCAAAGACGTCTTTAAGACAACTTGACACCTTCTAAAAGGCCTCTTTTAGACGTCTTTAAGATGTCCTAGTGCTGTTTGGGTATAGACTGCTCTGAGCCAAGCCCACAAGTCTGGTAACAGATTTCTCTAATCCTCTATAGAAAAAAAAAGTTAGTTCAGGTAGTAAGAGTATGTCAAGTCAGTATATGTTAAATTCAGCTTCGCTGAGCAACTTTTAGGGGCACATTGAAAGAACCAAGAAACGCCGGCAACAGGGCTATAGAATTACTAGATTCTACATGTTATGGTTCTGAGAGATAGAAAATATTCTCCTCGAGGACATAACCCGGAAAGAGAACTTCATAGCAAAAACCAGAAATATAATTGTGTCTCTATAACACCAAATTTTGCACCCTGTATGTGGTTACTGAATATGTGATATTTCCATCCAATTATAACTACAGATTTAGCTTGATGTTCTATACATAGTTTACGATACATTTTACCATAAAAAACTTGTTTGTGAGGCGTCACTGACGACCATCGATCTTAGATTTGACCTCTCCAGTCAAATACACTAATAAATACAAACAAATATGTATTTTTTTCATATTGAAGTACTCTGCTTCGCTTTATCTTAATTCTTATGGATAAATCTCCTGGACAAATAAGGCAAAGTAAATAGGTTTACGATATTCCAAAAACCTAAAGTTAATAAATTAGACAAATAGATGCAAAATCAAGATTGAACATCGTAATCTTAAATCTTCTTGAACCACTCCTTCCCTTTCTCTCACGACGTGTCGCCCAGCATTACAATATGACTAATTGCAATTTAGATTGTTTCTTCTCGCGTTTATTTATTAGTCACTCTTAGCCTTCCATAAATAACCTCCTTTAGACCGCGACCCCGTAGAGACGTCGTATAACATATGTCAACCATTAAATGCATTAACATTATTAAATTGTTAAAACTATTTCAGTGTTCCGTGCCACTAAGCCCGGGGCTTTGCCATTTCAACTCGCGGTGACTCTCTCATTAATTCTGGGTTATTGGGTTCGGGTGTCGTAAACTGCAATATTTTTATGCATTTTTTGGATACGGGGTGCCTCACATCGAGGGCTCATGTCCATCCACGCAATTAATAAAAAAATAAAAACTTTTGAATGCTTCAGAAATGCTAATTTGGATCGAATCAATAATAATTAGGGTTGAGATATTAAATTTGCGGTAATACAAGAAATCGGCCTTAAGGCCTCGTGTTAAGCCAAGTACATGTTTATCAATAAATTGAATTATGTTGTGGAAACAATGCATTTCGATAGCCTCAAGGCTTGACATTTCTCTAGACTTCTAGATTTTGTACGGCTGTTCCAAGTAAGCGGAAAATTATGATTAAAGACTCAGCGGTTTCGCCTAGTTCTACATTTGAAGGTTGGTAAAATTCCGGAAACGTTACTTTCGAATAGCGACTACTTCCAATACGATATCGTCATGCTGTATGTCTATACAATGTGTCCAATATAAGGATGCACCGCATGGGGATCTCTGCAATGGTAAGAGATACGAAGGCGGTTAAATTAGAAGAAAGTTGCACAATGGGGAGACCTTTTACATGGTGTTTGCAAAAATGAATTGTTTGTCTTAGTTTTTTAGATATCTCAAACACAGTAATTCTATGGATTTTTGTTTTTATTTATTTTTAAAGTTATTTCAAACAGTATCCAAAAACAAACACTTTCTCATTGCATCTTTTTAAGCTCTACAAGATGACGATTACTAATTTTTCTTACAACGTTTTGTTGCCGAGAGACCATCATCAACTTAACTTTTTCATATGGACTTCAATCAGATTAATCTTCAGACGTGTAGCTTTCAACCTGAAGGAGTATGGGTCATTTAAGAAACCTATTAAAATCAGGAAAAAACGTCTAATGAAGAAAAAGGGTATCAAGTTATTCAACCAGACATTGAAAAACCTGATGTATCAACAAGGGAGATTGAAAGTCAAACAGAAGTAGCTATTTTTTGCCAAGGACTGCGACCTGGAGATGACATTAGAAGGAGGACGTTTTGTGAATGGTATACCAGGCAGTGTCACATTGATAATGACTTTCCATTCAAAGTTATTTGGTCGGACGAAAGCAAGGTAACAAACAACGGAATTTTTAGTAGACGCAATACTTATTATTGGGCACAAAGCAACCCCCGGGTGAAAAAATCATCCAAGCACCAACACCGATTTGGCTTCAACATGTGGTGTAGAATTTTAGACACTAGAATATTGGGACCTTTTATTTACCACAACTCCTTAACCTCAGAACGCTACCTTTCTTTATTGAGAAATGAATTGGAAGAAAGTCTAGATAATCTGCCGCTAAAGAATGTACAAGACTGTTGGTTTCAACAAGACGGTGCACCTGCACACAATGCTAGACTAGCTCGAGAGTACCTTTCGGAACAACAATCGGTACTTATGGTAAGGTTTCCTGGCCAGCGCGATCACCAGACTTAACCCCACTAGACTTTTTTCTTTGGGGTTACATAAAAAACCAAGTATACGTTCACCATTTTGATACAGAAGATCAACTTTTGAGAGCAGTTACGGCAGCATTTAATACTATCACTCCAGAATTATTATCCCGAGTCTTAGAATCAACGGTAAGAAGATCTTACCTGTGTTTAGAGAATAATGGTTATCTATTTGAACATTTGTTGTAAATTTTGCGCCCTTTTTGTTTTTTCTATTTGTTGTTATGCATTTTTATTCATATCCTACTAATAAAAAATGTAGATATTTTATTACGAATTGCTTTTCCGACACAAGTACATTACATTGTTGAATTGGGTATAAAAAGGGCTATCTTTTGCTTTCTCTACTTTTTTTTCGGTCCATAAGAAAAAGTAATGTTGATGAAGGTTCATCGATAACGAAACGTTAGAATAAAAAGTAACAAACTTCATCCTGTAGAGCTTAAAAAGGTGCAATGAGAAAGTGTTTTTCCTTTTCGAGTATTGTTTTAAATAACTCAAAAAATAAATAAAAAACAAAATCCATAAAACGACTGATTTTGAGATATCTAAAAAATTAAAATAAACAACTCATTTTTCACAAACACCATGTAAAAGGTCTCCCCATTGTGCAACTTTCTTCTAATTTAACCGCCTTCGTATCTCTTACCGTTTTGGAGATGCCCATGCAGTGCCTCCTTATCTTGGACACACTGTATACTCTAAATGTCAGAGCCGACGTGTTGTAAAAATCAAACTCATTGAATTGGAATATTTTTAATAATCGAAAATGCAGTCGAGTTTTATTCATAATCGAACACAAACAGTTGTTTTTATTTACTCAGATCCTAAAAATGACCCGAAAGATGGCCAATCGAAGGGGTCTATCTATGAAACTATTGAATCGAAAGGTAGGTGTTCGAAATAGGACATCGAGAAGAACAAAACATTTGAATCACTCCAATCCGTTCACTAGTTCTGAGATTATAGGTCGTCAAAGTTGGAAACTGAGAAAAAAAGGAATGCTCCTCCCATTTTGGTCATTTTCAAAAAATCTTGAATTTTTTTAATGCCGTTTTTCATCGGAAAAAAAAATTAATTCACTGTGAGTGCAAGTTGTCCCATAAGTTGTTTGCCTAAAAAAAAATGCCTAAAACTGGCCCATCGAAGAAGTCTATCTACGAAACTATTGTACCGATGGTAGAAGGCGAAAGAGGACGTCGAGAATAACAAAAAATTGTATGGTTGACTCCAATCGGTCCACTAGTTTTAAAGCTATAGGTCGTCAAAGTGGGAAACTGATGAAAGAGAAAAAACACTCTTTGGTCATTTTCAAAAATTTAGTTTTTCATCAGAACGAAAATCATTTCAATCAGATCGAAAGAATGAAAACCCATTAAAAAATTCAATTTATATCATTGCAAAAAAAGTGTATGTAGAATAGGCAGAGAGAACAATAATGTCCAAAAGGGGAGATACTTAGAAGCACAAATTTGCGAAAAAGATTTTTTTCGTATCAAAAATCTTTCAATAAGGATCGAGTTTTTACTCGAGTTACAAAAGTTGCATTTCGAGCAAAAACGGTAAAAAAAGCTTACATTTTTTTTCCTTATGCCGGAATATGTTTGAAAATGACGTCTTGAATACAAATACAAATACAAACTTCCTAAAATTAATCGGAAACCCCATTTTATCAGTTTAAATTGAATCAAATCAACGTGAACAGTGTCACAGTAGCAATTCATACTCTTAAATTTCTGAAAAGAATAAGAAATTTGAAAGGGTACAAAGACATCATCGAGTTTTCCAAAGTACCTATCTAGTTGTTTGTATTGAGAGTTGTTCGAGAAACATCAAAACTATTTCTTTTCGATATTACTCAAAAACAGAAAATATGTGTGGGCTTTGAACCAAATTCTCTAAAACCAAAAGAACCAAAATTCTCTAAGTAAAAAAAAAGATTTTTGACTCGTTCTGAAAGTTTTATTTTGTGCCAAAACCTTATAAAAAAACTTGTAAAATCATTAAATAAAAAAACACAGTTTTGTGCCAAAATGCAAATCAATTTAGGTAAATTACGAATATAGTGGTGGAAAAGAAGCATCTTGATAATGTTAATTTTGCTAGGCACTTCTTTCATATTCTTTTTGTATTTGTAAATGTTTTGTTCGTTTTTAATGTGTGTCTCTCCTCGTGATTACTTTGATGGAATATTGCAAGTTAACCTTTTACAAAAACGTCTACAATTTGAGTGGGATATCTTTGAAAAAAAAAAACGCAAAATAGACGTCGAAACGTCGGAAATTTTTGCGGCAGAAAATTTTGCGGAAATCGATCTTCTATGGTTATAGAAGATCGATTTTGTGGTGTGTTCTGTTGATGGGACATTAAAGAGGACACCGAGAATAACAAAAACGTCGTAAAGCCTTAAAACGTCGTAAATGCCTTAAAAATCTCAAAATGCATAAAAAGCATTGGTTTTTTAGCGAAATTTTATGTTTTCAGCTGCGATCGGTAGAATCGTCATAAACGCCTTAAAAGGTCTCAAAATGCGTTTGTGAGCAATATTGGTAGTTTTCGTTAAAATTTAATGTTTAAAATTAGGATCTGTAGAAAAACGTCGTAAATGTCTTAAAACGTCTCAAAAATTATTAGAAAGTTTTTTAGTAAAATTTTATGTTGTGAGCTACGATCGGTGGAAAACGTCGTAAATGCCGTAAAACGTCTCAAAAAGCCACATTAACTGTTTTGTTTTAGTCGAATTTACTGTTTTGAGCTATGATCGGTAGAAAACGTCATGTTTGTGAGCAATATTGGTGGTTTTTCGTTAAAAATCAATGTTTAAAGCTAAGATTTGTAGAAATTGTCGTAATATACATCTCAAAATACGTTTGTAATCCTAATTTTGCTGAAATTTAATGTTTAAAGCTAAGATCTGTAGAAAACGTGGTAAATGCCTTAAAACGTCTCAAAAATGCTTAAAAAGCGATATTAGTGGTTTTTCAGTGAAATTTACTGTTTTGAGCTACGATCGATTGAAACTTCGTAAGTGCCTTAAAACGTCTCAAAATTCATATAAAGTGATATTAGTCGTTTTTTTAGCGAAATTTAATGTTTTCAGCTGGGATCGGTAGAATAGTCGTAAATGCCTTTAAAGGTTTCAAAATGCGTTTGTGAGCAATATTGGCGGTTTTTCGTTAAAATTCAATGTATAAAGCTAAGATCTAGCTTAGAAAACGTCGTTTAAGCCTTAAAACGTCCCAAAATTTATGAAAAGCAATATTAGTGTTTTTTCAGTGAAATTTACTGTTTTGAGCAAGGATCGGTAGAAACTTCGTAAATGCCTCAAAACGTCTCAAAAATACTTAGAAAGCGATATTAGTATTTTTTTAGTAAAATTTTATGTTTTGAGCTACGATAGGTAGAAAACGTCGTGAATGCTTTAAAATATCTCAAAATGACATAAAAAGCCACATTAATGTTTTTTCAGTCGAATTTTATGTTTTGAGTTTCGATCGGTGGAAAACGTCGTAAATGTCTTAAAATGCCTCAAAATGCGTTTGTGAGCATTATTGGTGTTTTTTCGGTCAAAATTAATGTTTAAAGCTAAGAACTTGTGGAAATCGTCGTAAATGCCTTAAAACGTCTCAAAATGCGTTTTGTGAGCAATATTGGCGTTTTTCGGTAATATTCAACGTTTAAAGCTGAGATTGGCAGAAATGTCGTAAATGCCTTAAAACGTTTCACTCCCATCGGTCCACTCGTTCTAAAGTTATAAGCCGTCAAAGCTGGAATCTGAGAAAAAAGAAGGAATATGTACTTTAATCATTTTAAAAAAAATCTTGAATTTTTTTTTGTGCTGTTTTTGATCGAAATGATTTCAATCCCCTATGAACGTAACTTTCGTTGGTGAGCGGTGACAGAGCACATCTGGCAAAAATAAAAAACTGTTGAATGTAGGTACCCCAGTCGTATGGGCCGTCAAAGTTAGAAACTGCAAAAAAAAATACCCCCTTTTGGTCAATTCAAAAAAATCTTCAAAAATTTTTTTAAAATTTCTTCAAATTGATTTCAAAAATGTCCCGAAAGCGCATTTTAAAAGTGCCTAAAAAATGGCCCTTCGAAGAGGTCTATCTCTGAAACTATTGCTGACACTTCTGTTATGGGAGGTGAAAAAGAACATTGAGAAAAAGAAAAAAAAGCTGAATTCACTCCAATCGGTGCATTCGCTCTAAAGTTGGAAATTAAAGAAAAGAGAGAGTACTTCTTTTGGGACGATTGCAATACCCTAAGAACGCAACAATCTTAAGGGATGAGGTCACCCTAGACAAGACGGTATTCGAAATGTAAAGCTTTTGCTGATGGGAATTAATTTCTTTTGTGTATTGTTTTAAAACGGCAAGGCCAAACTGTTAAAATTAAACTGGCGTCGGATAATTTATTTGTATAAGGAATTTTAAATGAGCAAATTGCAATTTTTAGACGCGCCTACGTCAATCGTTTAGCCAAATCTCCGGTTTTAGTGTAAAGGTTTCTCTACTAGCTAAACGGAAAAAGACTGCATTTCTAAGTGTCTGAGCCAAAAGCTGAACTTACACGCATTTTTCTTTACACGTCCATTGTTCCATTTGAATTCTCGTCTTTTCCCATCAGTCATCAGTTTAAGCATACCAAAAGAAGTAAATCAGTTCAATTTAAATAAATTTCCATTTCACGTCATTGACAAGGTCTTGCAACCGAGTTGCATAACGGTACACAGCGTGTAATTATTTATTTTACACACATTTTTGTTTTGCAGAAATGAGTCATTATCGGCCGCTTTTCGATCGATGCAATTTGCCCTGATTCCGGATTTACGTGGACAAGATTTCCTTCTTATTGTATTCTATTATTTGTTTAAGTGAGACGTTGTTTGATTGTTAGAAGAACCTTGCGATTTTAGAGTGTCAAGCAAATTTCGAATAATTGTTGACCAAAGATCGAAGCAGATTATTGAAATCAAGGAATTAAAAATTGGACGAAAATGTATAGACATAAACCAGTAGAATACAGCATTTTGTTTTGATGTCAACCACAGAACTACTTCTGAACATTACATCATTCTTAAGACATATTATTAAGACTGCCCGGAAGTATTTCGTACACATTCGAACTAAACGCGGGCACCTGGCCAAAGACTTTTTTAGCGTTGTACACTTCCGGTCTAGAGAAGTTCATTGCCCAAGTATATAAGATTTAGCAATGAAGTGGTATTGTTCTTGTCTCTTGGCACTTTATTGAAAAATTATAAGACTAGAATGCAGAACAAAAAAAATAATGTGGCAATATATGGCCTACTGACAATAAAATAATATTTCTAGAGCCAGCACTTCTGCCTTGAATTGCCGGATGCACAAGCAAAAATATTCAGCGTATGTCTGTATGAAATATGTAGCCATTTTATACCTCGGCAACCACGTTCGTGATGCCCACACACACTTTTTAATTCCCGAAAGTGCTTCAAATGGATACATTTCTGAAATATAACTCGTCCAAACTAGGCCGAGCTGCGGATGGTGATAATTACTGCATTATTCAAGTTTAAAGGAAGCTACATCATAATACAACGAAAAATTTTTTATGTGAAGAAATCTGGTGTGACAACGCGGTCCATTCCTTCAGTTAATTCTCATATAAAAAACAACTATCCCAAATCAATTTCACGCATTCCGGATATGCATTGCCTAGATACAAAAGGAAATTGGTGTTTTACTTTTTTAATATGCAATTTACAGTAGTTAAATTAATTGTTTATTGAAAATGGCTCCATCGCTTAATAGCAAAGATTTTAATGATTAACGGAAACATCGTGGCGCAGTTTTTTCTCTCATTAATATGCAGCTGAGAAATGGCGAGTCCAGTTAGAGCCGCGACTCATAAAATATTCCCTGGCATTACTCTTACTTGTCGCGGGCAATAAATCTTAAAATATTATCACTTCGGCCAGACTGTTCGCATGTTATGCAACTGAAATAACCACAAGTATTAATACATTTGACATATGGAAATACTCGAAGCATGGACCTCTTCTCTTCCCCACACATTTACCCACACTCACGCAATTCGAGAAGAGCGAAGCTGCTCCTTTAATCAACTCCAATCATCTAACCGAATTACAAATGACATTAATAACAATTGTTAGATAGGCTAGACGATGTAAATAAATGATTTCAGGTTTAAGGTTGAAGACAATTTAAATTAGCCGTTAAATTATCTGGGAGCTGCCCCGTCTTCCAATGATTGGTTAGGTTCTCCTGTATTACCCATACATTAAGTGGGCTTCTGAAAAAGTATCAATTAACAATCTATTGTGGAATAAATTAAATTTGGAAATCGTCCAAATAACTGTACATGACTCCCACTGAATAAAAAGGAGAATGGTTTGATCAAATATCTTCATATGACATAAAAAAATGTCATATATTTGGTTAATCAAATAAAAATTGGAAAGATTTTGATTATGTTTTTGATCGGAATGGCAGGTTTGCAATCCCCTAAGAACGTATCAAACATAATTCGAATGGAATTAACACCTTAAGTGTTTTTCCCTACTTACTAACTCGGTTCTAAAAGTGCCTGAAGATCGTGAAGGCTTTCACGGTCAAAATACATATCATCATATATATATCATAAAAAATCTAAAGGGTTTTCCGGGCTTTGAAGCAGTGGTCCAATGGGATTTCATCATGACGTTTTGTTTACAGCTGCAACCAACATTATCAAAGTATGTCGTAGAACTCGCTTTCAGTCTGCATTTAGAAACGTAATTGTTGGCGTGTAAAACAACAATTTCAACAGGAAAGAGCAAATTGCGATTCTAAATGCAGACTGGAAACGAGTTCTACGATATACTTGTGTGCGTCGAAACCCCGCGCCAACACTACCCCACCCCAGTCCCTCGCCAGGAACCCTCGCACGAAGAAAGCACAACTCCTGAGTTCACTGGCATTTCTACAACGATGACGTGACACTAAGAACATCCCAAACTTCTTGAGGATAAAAAGGACCTTCAGATTTAGTCAAGCGAAAAGGATTTACAACAGGACCAAACAATCGCTCCTCCGTAAAAGGATCGATGAGATCCGTAGAGATCTTGCATATAATGATAAAAAAAATTTATTTGTCAGTTTAGAACTAGCTAACAGCTGGTATTGGAGCGACTGGAAAAAGGTGTATCATTGACACATGAACGAAAGATTACAGCCCAAGCTGTGCCAACGAACTAACAAAGGAAGAAATTTGACGCAGTGCCACCAACAATTCGCCGGACACGTTAAACCTCACATACGAAGAGTCAACGCAAGGTTGTAGTCAATTTGACCGGCAAAAAACTGTCAACAGACAAGCTGAGCGTTCTGAACAAGGGAGGAGATTTTGCCATAACACCATCCAGGATACCTGTGAACATCATAGCAAATGCGGAGAGCGGAATCCGGCAGCTGCTAATTTAGACGGCCGAACAGATAATAATGGAGACGACACGAATTCTACAACACGCAAAACCATCAAAGAGCAGCCTCACCTTTACAGAAAGGAAAGCTCTGAAAGCCTCGAACGAAGACAAGCATATTCTCATTTTACCAGCAGATAAAGGAAACGCAACAGTAGTAATATAAACATTGGATTACGAAGGAAAAATCAGGATACTGTTAGATCCCACCACCTACAAGAAGCTAACTCGTGATTCAACCGCCTGGATTCTGAGGGCCACCAACAATTTAATCAAAGACGTGGCATCGGATGAAATGCCTAAGCTTAAAAAATCAGAAGCCTTGCCACCAAGGCAGCACGGTTTACCAAAGATCCACAAACCAGATGTGCCACTGAGACCCATCGTGAGCACCGTAGGAAGCCCGACCTACGAAATCGTGAAATACCTCAAAAAACTGCTGCAAACTAACTAAAATAGGAAATACTGACAGCTTTATAAAAGCTCCACTCTATTCATTTGGTCGAAAAACTTCATTCTTTGACTCTTTTTCCAGGAAAAATTCTCGTCAGCTCCGATGTTGTTTCGTTCTTCACGATGGTACCCATTAAGGAAGCCATGAAAGATATTATTCCAGGAATTTCCACAAGATATTGCCAAGTTGTTCCAACACTGCCTAACCACTACATATTTTCAATCGAAGGAAGACTTCTACAAACAAACCGATGGTGTAGCTATGGGCAGCCCCCTTAGTCCAGTAAGAGCCAACTATTTTTTGAAAATTTTTGATACCAAGGCGTTGGCCAACGGCATATAAGAGACCAAAGTGCTTGTTCCGATACGTGGACGACACCTTTGTTATTTGGAACCATGGCCAGGGCGAACTTCTAAACTTCTTCTAACCTAAACTAACGAAAATAGGAAATACTGACAGCTTTATAAGAGACTCCACTCTACTCATTTCGTCGAAAAACTTCATTCTTTGACTCTTTTTCCAGGAAAAATTCTCGTCAGCTCCGATGTTGTTTCGTTCTTCACGATGGTACCCATTAAGGAAGCCATGGAAGATATTATTCCAGAAATTTCCACAAGATATTGCCAAGTTGTTCCAACACTGCCTAACCACTACATATTTTCAATCGAAGGAAGACTTCTACAAACAAACCGATGGTGTAGCTATGGGAAGCCCCCTTAGTCCAGTAAGAGCCAACTATTGTTTGAGGCCAAGGCGTTGGCAACGGCAAATAAGAGACCAAAGTGCTTGTTCCGATACGTGGACGACACCTTTGTTATTTGGAACCATGCCAGGGCAAAGTTCTAAACTTCTTCTTACACCTCAACTCTATCAACCCAAAAATTCAATTCTCTATGGAGATAGAAAAGGAAGGACGCCTACCGTTTTTGTATGTTTTGGTGACCAGGAAGCCGAATGGGAAGCTTGCGCACTCCGTTTATAGAAAACCCACACACACTGAGCTATATCTCAATAACGGTTCAAATCATCATTCCAGACAGAAAAGGAAAGTCATAAAGACTCCTAAAAGCCAAGAGAATTGGTGGGCCGGCTGAATGGGAACGGGAAATGAAGCATCTGGAAAGAGCCTTTGGTTGAAATGGATACCGCAAGGACGATTTCGATAGAGCTGTCCGTCCAACGAATATAGAGCGCCCGGAAGGAACAACGGGAGATTAAGAAAAGCACGTGTGGTCTAGTCTACCATACATCCACAAAGTAACGGACAGGATCTGCAGGCTACTAGAAAAGCATAATGTTAAAACTGTCTTTAAACCCACTCGAACAATAAAGCAGAGCTTGAGGTCGGCCAAAGACAGCAGAGATCTCATGTCGGCACCCGAAGTTTACCGAGTTCCATGCATATTATCCATGCGGTATACATTGACACCACAAACCGCAATGTCAACACGAAGATTACGGAACCAAGAGGAGTTGTAGGCTGGGACAAACACAAAAGCCAGCAGTAGCAGAGCACGCTCTCTCCGAAGGTCATGACATCCTTTTCAACGAGTTGGATATCGTATATCAATCGCAGCGTTTCTATCGGAGACTAACGAGAGAGGTCATTGAGATCTTTAAACAAGACAAAAATTTCAACACGAGGGAGGAAATTACGTTTCTAAATGCAGACTGGAAGCGAGTTCTACGACATATTTCAAGTGCGCAGACACCCCGCGCCAACACTGGGGTGGGGGTCCACCCCAGTCCCTCTAATGCAGCGCGACGGCGGGGGAATAAATACCACGGAGTTCACCACAACCGAATCAGTGAACATCGGGAACCACGGGAGATCCCTTCGCCCATTGCCTCATCGCCTTTGATAATGTCTGCCGCAGCTGTAGTCGAAATGTCAAAAAGAAATTCCATTGAACCTTGGCTTCAAAGCCCGGAAAACACTTTAGACTGTATTTTGACCCTGCCGTGAAAGCCTTCACGTCTTATAAAATATGTAAATTAATTTTTAACTTAAAAAAAGTTTTAAATTTGAACTTTTTAAATTTTAACTAATTTTAATTTTAATGTTTTGTAATTTGTGGTTTAGTGTTTGTGCACTGTAACTCTTTGGTTACAGTGCACTAAAAACTTATACGAAAGCCTATATTATATGGAATATTTTAGGGATGTGATAACACCAAGTGCATTTGCCTACCCCGACAAACCAAAATTGGATATATTTTAATTATTGTTTACGTTCATATAATTCACTTGTACCTTCTCTTGAATTAATAATTTACATTCTATGAAATATAAAGTTGACATTTGGCCCTGCTTTTCTGTTTGTTACTCATATTGCTTCAAATGTTTCAATCAGATTTTCACCATTCATACATTTTATGAAACGCAATTATTTTGTAAATAAACAAGGTTTATTTGAGTCACTTATTCAAATTTTTTTGTTTTTTAGTTTTTAACAGAAATCATGTTGTTTGGGTATCACCATAAGCATACTATAGATCTAATCACAATATTATTAAACAATAATAACTACATCTAAATATTATTTTGTATTATTAGCTGTTGGCAGACGCCCATCTGAAAGTTGTGAAAAATTTGGAATGCACTGGGTGCAAACTAAATATGAGCCGTTTATAAACACCGCATCCGGTGCAATCATATGCGATCCCAACCCTAGAATATATCTGATAAGACATCGAGAACTGTCAATAGAGTCAACTGTCATAAAATCATCATCATAAAATGTTATCATTGTATTTAAATCTAATAGTAGGTCAATGGCACTTATGGTGGTGTTCACTAGATGTCACTGGAGCCTAGTGACATCATCATTTTAGACAAATATTCCAAGGCCGTTTAATTTCCGGCGTTGTTGCAATTGTAAGTTATGTAATACTGACTTCACGTCAGCTAGACAAAGATCTCCGAAATGCTCCTTGCTGTCTTTGCCTGCAGTCGTATTTGTCATGGTATGTCACAGTTTTTTTTATTTACAATTCATAATTTCTACATTTTTATGGATATTGGACCAAAAAAGCTCAATATTTGGGCTAATTAATGAAGCAGCCGATAAATAACTCAATAAATACTAAAATGCCTTCGCCTGCTGCCGTTACTTAAAACAGTGGTGAACAGAGAAGTGAGTGAATCTAATGGCGCGAAAACCAGGGAATCTTTAAATCTTATGGATATTGGAGCAAAAAAGCTGGATATTTCAGCTAGTTTTTAATCAGTTATGCTGGGCTCTGAAGCCTGGGTTCCCTGGCTGCCCCATTGTAACTACGGCTCTGGGCTCTGGGTATAGGATAACTTAAATGGATGGGGCGACAGTACGTAATAAAGGTCATCCTTTCTCATTGTTCTTTGTGGTCGGCATTTGCCAAAAAAAAGAAAGTATTTATACCTACACTACATAACCAAACTTTAATAAATAATAATGAAAAACGAAATGGCATATCTTTTTCTCTACGTCTGCAAAACTACTAGTTTTTATAATGACTTTATATTTATAGAATATATCCATCCTTGTTCACCCAATGCAGTAGAGAAGTAGAAATTTTGTTTTTATTTGTATAGAGTATACAGCTGGGGTTATTTTTACTTTTGCTGTGACATTTCCACCGTTTGCCAAGTTTATGATCCCCCATGAAGTTGACAGGATTGACAGCGTCCCCCATGGCCCTCTGGCAGAGAGGGACCGAACTATCCATTCATTGATTTACTAGTGATTCATATACAATGATGTTATCAACAATGACCTAGGAGATGTGGACGGAACAAGCAAATGCAGATATTTTTCATTTTTTTAACGGGAAGTCTGCCATTCTTAAGGCTTCTAATTACGATGACGTAATTTTATCGTCAGAGCACATCAATTGGCAAATCACGATTTCGAATTATTTGACGTAAGATGTCAGGCGACGTGAATTCGCCGGACGCGACGCCGTATTTTTTTGGAACTCACTGCTAAAAAAGGGAGCCAAAACTGTAAAACCGGAGATGTAATATATTAGCTCGTTGGTTACCAACCAGCTAGTATGTTACATACCTATAGAAAGGCCAAAGTGTTCAATGACCTAAACAAATGTCGATATTTCCCTAAAAATGCTCTTGTTTATTGGCCGAAGTTCCGCATTTTTTAAAGGGCGAAATTTGACGCAAGACATTAAGTGACGTCAACTCAAGTGGATATTGCCACCATTTTTAAGGTACCCACTGCTAAAAAGGGGAGCCAAAACTGTAGAACAGGAGGGTCTCCCAGAGGTAATATACCAGATTGCAACACCCACCCCTCCTTTACAATTTTGGGATATTTTTTTCGCTGTTTTTGATCGGAATGGCAAGTTTGCGATCCCCTAAGACCGAACCAAACTTAATTTGAATTAAATTAATAATTCGAATAATTCATTGTTGTAATTAGCGTCCTTAAGTTGTAAGTTGTTAGTGAAGTTAGCAGGATTGGGACAAATAATGCACCTCTTCTTTATTCGAAAATGGCCGACGTTTCGACTATTTATTTAGTCTTCTTCGGGGCTATTCTCACTTAGAGAGGGTAGTCAGTTAACGTACAAAAAGGTACAAAATTTGCGAATTGACTGGCAAATTCGGTACCTTATGCAACGGATAGTTTGTCGAGCCTAAGATACCAGGGTCACCGAACAATCGAATGGAGTTTGCTATTTTGACCATCATGAATAGATTTTTAACTGACTACCCTCTCTAAGTGAGAATAGCCCCGAAGAAGACTAAATAAATAGTGGAAACGTCGGCCATTTTCGAATAAAGAAGAGGTGCATTATTTGTCCCAATCCTGATAACTTCACCAACAAATTCGAATAATGTTTTTTTAAACATGTCCAAAACTTCGATTCTAAAAGTGCCTAAAATTCGACCACCGAAAGGATCTATCTCCGAAAATATAGCATCTACGGGACTTCCGTTGGTGAGAAATGAGGACATCAAAAAGAGCAAAAACAGTTGGACCACTCCAATCAGTCCACGCGTTCTAAAGTTATAGGCGGTCGAAGTTTAAAATTGAGAAAAAAGATGTATCAACCCTCCCATTTTGTCAATTTCAAGAAAATTTCGGATTTTTTTTTTGCTGATTTTTTCAGAATGGCACGTTTACAATCCCCTAAGAACGACACAATCTTAATTAGAATAAAATTAGTACTTAAAATGATTTTTTTAAAAAAGCCAAAAAAGTCGATTCTAAAGGTACCTAAAAATCGACCACCGAAAACCGGTTGTATCTCCGAAAATATAGCATCTACGGGACTTCCGTTGCTGGGAGATGAAAGAGGACATCAAGAGGAGCAAAAACAGTCCAGTCTTAGTCTCTTTAAGTCTAGAAACTTAAATTATCCTTATAAGTATTTTTTTCAAGCGGACTAAAAGTACGTCATTTGTTTTCTCCATATGCACACCTAAAGTGGGCCTTCTAATCCTGAGACCAAAAAAGTAGCAAAAAAGTCCTAGGCAGTAAAAGTTAAGTCAAAAGTCACCGCTACTGTCATGGTGGCGCATATATAAACGATTTTCATTCAGCAAAATTATTTGAACACTAGATGACACCAGAGAGACCGATCTGAGTGTATTGCCATCTTTACATTCTTATTGAATGAACAAAGGATATGAATACTCTCAGAGAGCTCGAGAGCACCATCCAAAACCGTTATTAGTCGAAATCGCATAGGTTCTCGAATTCTGAGTTCGTCTGTTAAATGTCATGCGCGTCATCATATTTATCTGTCATTGTGATTTTTATTAATTTAGTATTGATAATACAAACAAATGCTACAAATTTTTAGTTTACCATAATATACCTAAACCATCTATTGGTTATGTTAAAACCATTGAACATTGAAAACCACCGTTCTAACACATTCTATTCATATGACTTTACAAATAATATACACCACTAATTAGGTAAGTACCTAGACCCGCTTAAAGAGGATGAGAGAAAATTGCAAAACTAAATCACTCTGAAATAAATTTCTTATTTCCTGCATGCTTGAAAAAAAAATTAGTATATGTTACTCGGAGTAGAAGGTCTTTTTGTGCTTCGCTCAGCTTCGCTTCGGCCCTCAATCTCTGGCTCGGCGAAAAGATCCACTTTCACTCCTAGTGACATAATCTACTATTTTTTAAATTGCAAGAAAGTCGGTTTTAAAAGTACCTAAAAATCGACCGAAATCGATCTGTGAAAGTATCTAATCTCTGAAAATATTTGTTAATATGACTTTAGTCATTGGAGAAGACAGAGGAAAGCGAGAAGAAAAAACAGTTGGGATAACTCTGAGCGGCCTAGTCGATCTAATGATCGAAATTTTTAGCTTTTTCGGTTCTTAGGCAGATAAGTTTTCAATTTCCAAAGTGTAAATATTGCCTTTTTGAATATTTTAAGCTAGAGTTTTCTGCAAAAACTGGAACTTCGGGAAAAGTTGTATTATCCCGTTTTAGACAGAACTAGAACCAGAAAAAAAATAATTATAGCTGCTATATCCTTTGTCTTTTCTGTAAGTTATCTCATACATTTCTCCTTTTCTAACTCATTATTTCTATAACAAACAGTTTTTTGTAAGGGAAAGGAGTGCTTTGTAAGGGAAGTATAATGTAAACGACATAATATAAGATGTCAAATTAAAAAAAAATTAACGTGAATTGTAAAACACGATTTTGCCAAATATAACTTACTCTTTTTACCCCGTAACCGGCTCTCACTAGCTTTTCAGCTTTACTGGCTGATTGAACACACTGTATACATACCTGGAAGCAAAGAAACACATTAAAGTATCATAAACATTTCGTGTACGAGATAGTGAACAGACTCTTTTCCTTAATTGCCAGTTTAAAAAAAAAGACGCCCTGTGAAATAAATTAAAGGTAAAGGCGCCATGAGTGGGTGCACCATATAAAATAGGATGACTCAAAATGCCAGGTAATACCTACTGTAGTAGGTAACCGGATAATACTTAAGTGAAGCGTATTGCAGGCCAACTGTGGCTTAATATGACATGTTATGTTAATGGGATTATGTTATTTAAATTTCTTCTTTTGCAGCTACGCCCATTTACAACACTCCCAACGTTATAGGTTGGAAGTCACGCAAAAATCGATTTCTTATAGCGCAACAAGACTATCGTAAAATGAAGGAAATAGTTTAAGGCTTAACTAAAGATAAGTTAATTGCGATGATGTTGGTCGAGAGGAAGACATAACGTTATTACGTCGCTGATTGCCACTATAATCACACACTTTTCTAGGGATTATGTCTGTATTCAAGAGTGCGTTGTTCGATGAGATTGGTTGTTATATTAAAAAGAACGTAGTAAGTATTGCAGGATTAGAAATTTATAAGCAAAAAATAGAGTACAGCTACTATTGTTGTTTGAAATGAGAGACCACTTGAGCATACGCGGCTGGTGTTTGGTCAGTTCGAACCATATCTATCAACAATTTGATGCATTTCCATGCATGTTGTCGCGAGAAAGACTCTAATATAGAAAGAGAAATATTAGGGTATTAGGCCCCTTTGCGTTACATTTCTACCCCTTAATCAGTATACATTGAACACGATGTTTCTCTTGGCACGTGTCCTTTATTTTGATTGCACGAGTGTTTGATTTGCCGGATAACACCCTTCACTTATATTAATATTAGACTCAGTGGATATCCTATGTAAGGAAATGTTTGATGGTGGCTCATTCAAAGCCAGTGCGCTGTTTTTTTTCAGAAAATTGCGACTGTTAGGTAAATAAAAACCTATACACTCTATTCAGAGGATGTGATTGGCACTTTTGATGGTTCTTACGGAGAAAGACTTTCTTGGTTTTATTTGTATATTATGCCCTAGGGCTACCCAAGAGCCCCTCGCACATACTAAAAAACTAAGAAGCAATTGAAACGATAGACCCCAAATTTTGTCAAATCCCAAACGTTCCCAAATCAACTATTGAGCTGTCTAACTCGAAAGTCATTCCGCCGATTTTCGCTAGAGATGCCATAGTGATAAGATCCATGTTTAATAGACTGCTTTAAGTGGTTGGGTACTGGGTTATACAGGATGTCAACTTTCAATGCGAATATCTCTGAAAGTAAAAAATTACAAAAACGCAATTTGGTGCAAATGTTATACAGGTAGGGGGAGCTAGAATTACCATATTTTCGGATGATTAAATGAAATTAACAAGGAAAAAGACTGTTAATTCTCTTCCTGTTATACAAACTAAACAGAACCCTGAAAGAATGATCAAATCGCCATTTAAGCCCTCAGGAACACATTCGGAACGGCTGTGCCACAACATGTGTTGCATGTAAACAAAGCTGACAAAGTAAGTAAGAAAAAGGCAGTCTGTAGTGCTGTAGTGCATAAAACAAATAGTCTTAGAAAAATCAGGCAGGCCAAGGGAAACTAGACCTCAGCAGCAGCAGCACAAAACCGAGAGAATTCCTTCAGTGAATGAACAGCAATAGCAAATGGCCGAAGAACAATATAAGATTGAATGGGCGCAGAACGCGGCAAACAAAGGCTTGTTCTGTAGATCAATGCAGGAGGAATTCCCTAGCGGGAATTGGTTTGCTAACATCCCCTACAAAAATAGAAGATGGATTTCTATAATGATACACATGCGTACGGGTCATTGTACAAATTCGCATTTGACAAAAATTAATTTAAAGATAATTCACAATGTGAATGTGGACAGATAGAGAGTCTGAACCACCTCTTCTTTGAATGTCCTATAAATGAAATTAACAATTTTGATAATTATCAGGAATTGAGTATAACGGGTAATATCACTCCCTTCAATATACAGACGGTTTTCAAAACATTAAATACAAGATAAGATACAATAAAATTAAATTGTAAAGTCTGTCAGTGAGTATATATATCAGATATGTATTGTCTTATAGAAAATGATCCTGGTCAATGACTAATGTGTGAAATGTCATATATAGTGATATGTGAAGTAGTTGTGAAGTACATCCTATGTGGTTTTTGGGGATATTATAGCCGAGAAGAACCAAGAAATAATCAGAAGAGCATAAGACTTGAAGGCATCCACCAAAAGACGCCATAAATAGATTGAAGAGTCACAGCACTATAACAAAATATTAAAGCCCTAGAGATCCAGGGGAACCAACCCGAATAGCTGGGTCACTTAACGTGTCGAGCTTGCAAATGCCCAAGCCGGCAAAGCCATTCATCAAACCAACAAACAAACAACAAAGTGTTATAACAAATAAATAGCTGGGGTGTTCCTCTAACCATTATATTCTTAGATTGATATCATGAGCAGGGCAGCTACATATAAGTATTCAAGTAAATGGCCTTCAACAAAGATCGTCAAGTATAAACAAAGTGTTATAACGAATAAACGACGGTCGTTTAGGTTCTACTGTTTCCAGTCAGCTGGACTGTTCCTCTAATCATATTCCAAATCTACAAATGTTCTCATGCACAATTTTCGAGGAAATGGCTTTCAAGTGTCAAGTGTCAGCTCAACAACTATAAACAAAGAGTTATAACAAATAAACGACGTTCGTTTAGGTTATTCTGTGTCCTGTTTCTTGCAGCTTGGCTGCTCCTCTAACCACCACCCCCCCCCCCCCCCAAATGTAAGTGTTCCTATGCACAGTTGTCGAAGAAATGGCTTTGTCAGTTGAAACCACATGGACAACCGACCTACGTCGTACGGGGAACCTCTGCTGCTAAAGCCTGAGGCCTCTAGTACCTGGGGGTGATCATCGACAGCAGGCTCACCTGGAACAGTCAGCAGGACAGTGGGCAGGAGGTGGGGTCTAAAGACACAGGCTGCACTGGATCTACACTTCAGTAATCAGAGCGAGGATATCCTATGGGTCCGTGGTCTGGTGGCCAGCCGTGGAAAAGACCTGCTATGCGTTGTGGTTGGCCAGATTGCAGAGAACAGTCTGCCTAGTCATAACGGGTGCGTTCAGAGCAACACCGCTAGCAGCTCTCAATGCCTTACCGGGTCTGTAAGAACTTCCAATCTGGATGAAGAGGGAGGCCATGGCTTTCTGCAGGACGATGTATTGCTGCAAACAGTGGAAGGAAACAGTCATGGAACCTGTCCCAGGAGGGGAGCCCTTGCGATCGGATGAGACTAAAACAGCCATTTGGTATACAGACGGATCAAGAAAGGCTGATACAGGCTATCATCAGGAGCAGGAATATACAAAGAAGGCCATGAAGAGGGCGAGAGCGTTCCCTTGGGAAGCCACACGACGGTTTTCCAGGCGGAGATGTTTGCAATACCCAAAGAGGCCAGAAGTCAAACAAGGAACGGAACATCTTCATCCACTCCGACACTTAGGCGGCCGTGCGAGCTCTCTGCGGGAACAGAACTTGTTCAAAACTCGTTCAGGACTGCAGGGATGCTCTAGAGTCACTGGCAAAAACAAAAAGGGTAACTCTGGGATGGCTTCCTGGAGAGAGGCAAACGAGCGCCCTGATGAATCGGCCAAGCCTTGATCCCAGACGTGCTTTACTGGACCGGATGTCTAGGAGTAAGCAATAGATACGTCTCTCACACTCCACATGAGTATGCATGGGAGAGTACAAAGACAAACTGGACGCAGTCAGGAATATGTAGATAGATCAAGGAAATCTAGCTTAACCCGGATAGATTCAAGGCCTCGTGGCTACTTGGGTACTTCTCCCAAGTAAAGGCAAGTGCCTGGAAAACCTTATAGGGATCCTCACTGGCCACTGCTTACTAAACAGACACATGCACCACCATTCGGACAGTCCACTCTGCTCCCACTTTGGAGCAGGGGAAGAGTTACCACTTTCTGGGAGTGCGCTATAGGTGGGCGCGACTGCGTCACAGGACATTGGGAACCGCCTTCCTCCATCGAGAGGAGCTTCCAACTCTGAGATGAGACCGAATAATCTCCTTCATTAGATACTAAGAAGAAAAGTTTTAGTGATAGAAATTTTTTTGCGTTTTTGGCAGGAAACTCTAGTTTAAAATATGCAAAATGGAAATATTTACTAATTGGAAATTGAAATTGAAAACTTATCTGCTTTCAATATTTCCAAAAATATTGCAGCTGTTAAGAAGGAAACAAACAAAAACAACTAGTCCGAGGGCTAATACCCCTACCGGCATTGAATTAGACTGTTTGTTTCAAAGCTCATTCTATAAAGCAAAAAAAATATTAAAATGAATTAATAAAGTAATAAAAAAAAATGAATGCTAAAAAGCCAAAAAATGTTGAGTTTTTTGCAAAGGATATAGAACCAGAGTTTAATTAAGATATACGAAAAATGCACATGTATAATTACAATTTGGAAATTTGAAAACTTGTCTGCTTTCGGCATTTCCAAAACCTTGTAGTTATACATAAAGAAGGAAACAACCACTTCGAGGGCTAATACCCCTACCGACATTGAATTATACCATTTGTTTCAAAGTTTAAATATTAGAGAAAACATACTGTTGCGAACTCGGGGTTCAATAATTCCAGTGTAACGATTTAACACGAAAACACTATTTATTTACTCCACAAATACACATGACTACAATTCGACTAGTAAATAACTCACTACTTAACACTTTATAGCCTTCTAATATCGCTTCGTACTTTAGCTTACTTATAGCTCGCTTAAAATAAGACTATTCCACTCGGGCGCTCTATGCGCCTTTTATATACAATCCTAAAATTACAGAAAAACCTAGAAAGTTCTTTATAAGAATTCTTGAATAATCTCATATAAAAAAAACGGTTGTAAACAACTGCCTTCTAGATTAAGCCAGACGAGCAATAAATCACTCGTGTCAGCCATGACGCAGCGCGGATAGGTCGCGAAGCTCCACCAACCAACACGCTCCCATGCGTTGCCCCGCCTCCCATGCGGCGTTGCTGCGATCGTAACATTGCCCTCCTCCTAAGTCTGTTCGTCCCGAACAGATAGAGTTCCATGGTATCGTGCTAATCGATCCAAATGAACGACCTTCATCTTTGACCTAGGGGTCCGCTGGATCCTATACACCACATCATTAATCTTCTTTATAATTGTATAAGGTCCTTCCCAATTTTGGCTAAGTTTGGGCGACTTCCCCACCTTTCGCCTCGGATTGTATAGCCACACCAAATCACCATCCTGGAAGCCGCGGGAGTTAGCTAGTAAGTCATATCTTGCTTTGGCTCGATCACTGGATATCCGCAGTTTATTCCTGACTTGCTCATGAACATTGTTCAGCCTCTCCTTAAGCTCCTCCACAAAATTCTCAGAGCTGAGCGACTCTTTTTCTGGTGTTCCATACATCAAATCCGCAGGAAGCCTCATTTCCCTCCCGAACATCACTTTCGCCGGAGTATAACCAGTGGCTTCATGCGTAGAGCCTCGATATGCCATCAACATGAGAGGTAGATGTTGGTCCCAATCACGCTGATGATCTGCCACCATTTTAGACAGGTAATGTTCCATGGTCCGATTAAATCTCTCTACCATCCCATCCGACTGTGGATGCAAAGGAGTTGTCCTGGTCTTGCGAATTCCGAGAAGTTCCATGACCTTCTGGAAAACAGCCGATTCAAAATTTCGGCCCTGATCAGAATGAAGTTCGAGAGGAACTCCAAACTTGCAGAACATTTCATTTACTAGCACCGTTGCCACAGTCGTTGCTTCTTGATTAGGCAGGGCGTATGCTTCAGGCCATTTAGTGAAGTAATCCATCGCGACCAAGATGTATTTGTTGCCCGACTCAGTCTGAGGAAATGGTCCCGCGACATCAATTGCTACCCTCTCGAATGGAGCACCTACAGTGTACTGCACCATTCGGCCGCGTGATCTTGTTCGAGGTCCTTTTGTGGCACAACAAACTTCGCACTTGCGGCACCAAGACTCGACGTCTTCATGATAATTCACCCAGTAGAACCGCTCTTTAATTTTGGCCAAGGTTTTATTGACCCCAAAATGACCTCCACTGGTTCCGTCGTGCATTTCTTGTAGTACATCTGATATTCTGCTACCAGGAACAACCAACTGACTGACTACGGACTTGCCATCCGGACTCTCCCACGCTCTCTTAAGTAGTCCATTTTCTATTTTAAGAGAGTGCCACTGGGCCCATAGCGCCTTCAGGTTTGGACTTTTACCAGCAATTTCTTGCCATTCTGGTCTCTTGTCGTCAGTCTTTGCAGAGAGGATGGGTCCAATATCTGGATCATTCATTTGTTCTTCTCGAAGGGTCTGTGTGGTCCAGCCATCGTTTATTTCCACCGACGTTCTCCGTACAGAAGGAAGTCCCTCACGCTGCTCAGTTCTTTGACAATGCCGACAATCTTCTTTACATGGCCGTCTAGACAATGCATCGGCATTTCCGTGACACCTTCCTGGTCGATGTTCAATTTGGAAATCGTACTGCTGCAGGCGCTCTATCCATCTGGCTATTTGACCTTCAGAGTTTTTCATCTGTAATAACCATTTCAAGGCTCCATGGTCAGTTCTAATCAGGAACCTTTTTCCATATAAGTAGCGATGGTAATGTTCGACTGCTTTAACGATGGCCAACAGCTCCTTTCTAGTGACGCAATAGTTTCTTTCTGGCTTACTTAAAGTCTTACTGTAGTACTCAATAACCTTCTCTTGCCCGTTTTGTCTTTGGGAGAGTACTGCACCTAGACCACAGTTACTTGCATCCGTGTCCAAAATAAAGAGTCCGTCCTTTATAGGGTAAGCCAAGATCGGACTAGAACAGAGGGCAGCTTTAAGCCTTGCAAACGCCTGACTGCATTCGTGGTTCCACAAGAACGGTGTTTTCTTTTCCGTTAATTTGTGCAGCGGTTTTGCGATGTCGGCAAATCCCTCTACAAATCTCCTGTAGTAAGTACATAGTCCCAAAAAGCTCCTTACTTCGTGTTTGTCTCGGGGAACTGGCCAATCTTTAATGGCAGATATTTTACTTTGGCTAGTTTTAATGCCTTGTTCTGAGATAGTATGCCCCAAGTACTCGACTTGCCTTTGGAATAGGCTGCATTTCTTGTAGTTTAACTTCAGGTGAGCATTTCGCAACTTGTGGAAGATTTCTCTTAAATTCTTCAAATGCTCGTCGAAATCACGTCCCATGACAATTATGTCATCTAAGTATACCAGGCAAGTTTTCCAAGTCAGTCCCCTCAAGACAAGTTCCATTAGTCGCTCGAAAGTTGATGGAGCATTGCACAATCCAAAAGGCATAACAGTGAATTGGTATAGTCCAGAACCAGTAGAAAATGCAGTCTTTTCTTTGTCTTCGGGAGCAATCTTTACTTGCCAGTACCCACTTTTTAAATCTAGAGTGGAAAACCACTTTGATCCCGATAAAGTTGCTAAGGTGTCGTCTATACGTGGCAATGGGTAGCTGTCTTTCTTGGTCACATCATTAAGTTTCCTGTAGTCAACACAGAACCGCGTTGAACCATCTTTCTTCTTTACAAGAACCACAGGCGACGACCATGGACCAGATGATTCTTCTATGACGCCCTCCTTTAACATTTCATTCAGCAAACTGTTAACTTCCTGTTGTTTAGCCAGAGGGACCCTTCGTGGATGTTGTCGTATTGGCTGGGCATCTCCTGTGTTGATCTTATGGACAACTAAATCGGTTTGACTGTCGTTGCTCTTGAAGTTAAACATATCAGATTCATCCATAGCAAACTTTATAGCAGACTGAAGTTGTTCCTTTGACAGGTGACTCCACTGTCGCTTAAAAGCATCAATAACTTCTGGGGAAGCTTGGTTAGAAGATTTAATTTTGGATGTCTCTGCTTCGACACAATTGCATACCCATTGTACAGGTTCATAATTGGCAGGAACTGTTCCTTCTTTGAGCTTGATGGTCCTTTCTCCAATATTGGCAACTCGTACTGGCATAGTCTTCTTCGTGTCGGTCAAAGTTCGGGCTACCATGATTTCAGTCGTCAACTCCAGGTTAGGTTCTATAAGTCCTATGGACCACCCAGGATCATTTTCAGAGGTCACTGTGATAATTTGTTCTGAATTTGGAGGAATTTTCACATCTTCTACCACCAGCAGACGGACACTAGTTTCCATATTTCCATTGGGTAATGCAAACTCCTCGTCTCCAAATGTGAGAATATTCCGTTTGTGATCATAGGAGAATCCATGTTTCCTGATGAGATCCATTCCCAAAATAAACTCGTCTTTGATCCTGGCAACCAACACTTTATGGCGAACTTCGAGTCTTTCTCCAATAATGATGTTGACATCGGCTTCTCCGTCTATAGGGCAAGACTCTCCAGTGACTGATTTTAACATAATAGGGTTGGGCAATGGTTGTATGGTATATCCGACAAGCTTATCTGGCCTTACAATGGTCACATCTGCTCCTGTATCGATGGTAATCTGGATCTTCTTTCTGTTCTTGATAACGTCGCTCCTGTACTTGATCACGTCTTTCTTGTTCCTCTTTTTGTTCTTTATAACGTTTTTCCTGCTCCTCTTTTTGTTCCTTATAACGTTTTTCCTGCTCTTCTTTTTGTTCTACATAACGTCTTTCTTGCTCTTCCTTCTGTTGTTGCATAAGGGACAGCAGGGCGGCAAGTTGATCCTCCATCGCTTGATGCTGGCTTCTGGTCACTGGCATAAACACGTAATGTCCGGCAATGAAGCACTCACTTACAGTTCAGCAATATTAGTCCTCAAATTCCCACTGGAATCCCACTTCTGACACCAATTGTTGCGAACTCGGGGTTCAATAATTCCAGTGTAACGATTTAACACGAAAACACTATTTATTTACTCCACAAATACACATGACTACAATTCGACTAGTAAATAACTCACTACTTAACACTTTATAGCCTTCTAATATCGCTTCGTACTTTAGCTTACTTATAGCTCGCTTAAAATAAGACTATTCCACTCGGGCGCTCTATGCGCCTTTTATATACAATCCTAAAATTACAGAAAAACCTAGAAAGTTCTTTATAAGAATTCTTGAATAATCTCATATAAAAAAAACGGTTGTAAACAACTGCCTTCTAGATTAAGCCAGACGAGCAATAAATCACTCGTGTCAGCCATGACGCAGCGCGGATAGGTCGCGAAGCTCCACCAACCAACACGCTCCCATGCGTTGCCCCGCCTCCCATGCGGCGTTGCTGCGATCGTAACAATACATAAAAGCAAAGATGAAATACAAGAAAGTGCTCTAGAAAAAAATATATATAACATAAAAGATAAATTAAAGTCTCATTTTGAAATGTGGGTCAGAGTTACTAAATGTATATGTTAACCAAAAGTACTAATATTATAGAAAACATACATAAAAGCAAAGATGAAATACAAGAAAGTGCAATAGATTAAAACAAAAAAATATATATAACATAAAAGATAAATTTAGTTTCTAGATCTTAGTTAGATCTATCTTAGATATCTAAAGTTTCTTTTTGAAATGTGGGTCAAAGTTACTAAATGTATATGTTAACCAAAAGTACTTACTACTCTCTTTTGGACGGAGTAATTGCGAGCTATTAATATTCAGAAAATAAAATAGATAAAAAAATAAATAAAAAAAATAGAACTAATGTCAATTCGACGATTCACCCCAAATAGACCAATAATATAAACTTCTTTCAACTTCCAAGAAAAGTTTTGTTTACGAAAATTTTGGAATTTTTCCTGGTTTCTCAAACGCAATCGGAAACTTTTAGATACATTTGTTACGGTTTCAAATGCTCTATTTTCTTATGTTTGATTAATTTAGTATCTTTTAGTGTTTTCAAGACACGCATGATCTTCATTTTTACGTGGGACACCTTGAAGTAATACGTAATTCTTCACATCAACCGTACTTCCTGAAACTATCGGAAATGAAAAGATGCAACTATTGGATAGTTATCACCGTTACTGTCAATAAAATAATTTTGAATTTTCAGATTTTTTAGTCAGAATTCAGAAAATAAAGTTTAAAGAAAAATAGAACTGTCAATTCGGTGGCCCACCCTGTATATCTAACCAAGTAGGCATAGCTCAAGTTCATGTAGAGTGCGTACTCAGATGAGTACGTCCAAATCTAAATTGTTGTAAAGCTCATTGAGTAGAAGATTGTTTCTAGTGAGGCTTTGAAGTGATACACTTTAAGAAAAATCTACATTATTTTAAATTAATGGATTTAATAACAAGAACAGAAAGGTCCCGAGGTATCACTAATAGCTGCAATAATTAGGCAGCGGAACTCAAAAATCTGTCATAAATTTCTTTCCATATCACTTAGTTTGTGGACGCTCAGTTAACCCTTCGATATTTGAAAAAATGTTAATTTTTCTTCACCACTGTAGGTCTGTCTGATTTTATAGCCATTTCGCACATACTCGAAAATGCCCCCCCCCCCCCCCCATGTATTTTCTCCGTACTCCATACGAAAATCTTATCGATATTTATACCATGGGGCAAATAGGTGCCTGAGTGTTAAAACACATACTCCTATATCGAAAGTTCCATGTTTTTTCTACAAATATAATATACTCAAAAAGTTTTAACATAAATACATCAAGTTTTGTTGAACCCCGTATTAGCAAACCTGCAAATCATATAACCCAGTACATAACCTTCTAAAGCGGTCTATTGTGCATTGATTGCACCGAAATGCAAAAAGATATCAATAAAAAATTTTGGTCATCGATTGATGTTAAGCTTCGGCGTATTTCTAAATTATTTTTGATGTTAGTGCTAAGCTATATACAGAGTGGCCACACAAAATTATGTTTTTTTAAATAGGACACCCTATATATTTTGTTACATTCACTTTTTAAATGCTTCAAGAAAATATAAGCATATGTGGCCTTTATACTACGCGTTTAGGAAATATGGGGGTTTAAGTGATAAAAATCGGCCATCTTTGGGCGTTCAGAGCTCACTTACAAAAGAAAATTTAAAAGAGTATTATGTTCACTTATTAACTAGAAACCTTAGACTATGCAATAATTATTAATTTGCAATCTGGAGTTGCACTGATATACAGGGTGATCGTTGTTTGAAAAACCTTGATTTTCTCGATTTTTTCAAATGGCAACACCTCATTTTTTGGATGTTGTTATATGGGGCTTGAGCTCAACTTTTATTTTTATGAAGCATGTCCTATTCCTATCTCTAATAGATTTAGAGATATTTGACCCCATTTGTGCCTGATATTCCATAACATCAATAATTAGGCATCATTATTCAGGTTAAGTGGACCAGCCCAAGAATAACGTATCGTAATAATATTAGACAGCCTTAATGTTCATTTCTACAATAAGTGTTCAAAGTGTCGACCCTGTTGTCCTAAACACGCCTCAATTATTTTATTAAAATTTTCCTTAACGCTTTGTAACATATCAAGAGTAATTGTTGCAAAAACGTTGCGAATACAATGTTTCATATTTTCCATTGTTGTAGGTTCTGTTGCATACACCTTATCTTTTACATAACCTCACAAGAAGAAGTCCAATGGTGTTAGGTCGGGTGACATGGCAGGCCAACGTACAGGTCCACCTCTTTCTATCCACCTCTCAGCGAATGTGATATTTAACAAGTTGGTTATGGTTCTAGCATGACGAGGCGGCGCTCCATCTTGTTGAAAATGCATGATATGGCTCATCTGATTGGCCAAGAGCTATATTTTGGACAATCAGATGAAGGAAAATACTTAAAACATAAAACGTATTGCTTAAGTTCTGGCATTGCTTAATCTATTAGGCTTGATTGTACAAGTCACCCTCAAAGTCGGGTTCAGCTAAACTCGACTGGTACTTGAACTCGCCCATAAGAAAAGCATTGCTGTCAGCAAGTGTCACAAATGAAATTAATTTGACAACAATGCGATTCTTATGGGCGGGTTCAAGTACCAGTCGAGTTTAGCTGAACCCGACTTTGAGGGTGACTTGTACAATCTGGCCTAAATATCATATAAAAATCTATAAATATTTTAACTATTACATAATTTTTAGTAGCTGCACGTTACGAAAATTACTCTTTTAAATAAACAAGTTAACGTGGCATGTTATTATCAAAATCTAAATAGGTCAAATGAGCTTTATAAGCAAATGAAGCTCTAATGAGGTCAAATATCTCTAAATATCTCAAATATCTCTAAATCTTAGAGATAGGTATAGGACATGCTCCATAAAAATAAAAGTTGAGCTCAAGCCCCATATAACAACAACCAAAAAATGCGGTATTGCCATTTGAAAAAAACGAGAAAATCAAGGTTTTTCAAACAACGATCACCCTGTATATCAGTGCAACTCCTGATTGCAAATTAATAATTATTGCATAGTCTAAGGTTTCTATAGCTCTATATAGCTAGTAACATAAAGGCCACATATGCTTATATTTTCTTGAAGCATTTAAAAAGGGCAACCTCAATATAACAAAATATATAGGGTGTCCTATTTAAAAAAACATAACTTTGTGTGGCCACTCTGTATATAGTTTGGCACTAACATCAAAAATAATTTAGAAATACGCCCAAGCTTAACATCAATCGATATCCAAAATTTCATATTGATATCTTTTTGCATTTCGGAGTAATCGTCCGTCCATGCACTATTGGTCCACCCTGTGTATCTATCTCAGAGCCAAACTATGTTAAGTCACAAATTCAAGAGAATGTGATAAAAATGTTAAGTCAATATGCCTAAAAAGGTCTACCTATCACTAGTTTTTATTTATTTTTATCTTGTTCAGTTAAAAAGATAGTCGCTTTTGAATACATATTTTGATATTAACATAACTGTTACACCAAAACTTTAAAATGCCTCTCCTGTAAAATAACAGTTTATGACTTAACATAGTTTAGCTTAGAGATCTTTAAAAAATGGCATCGCTAACAAGAATTGGTTGAGTGGCTTTAGAGTTTAAAAGTTTATTCAAAACTTGGAGTGTATCGTTTCAATTGCTTCTTAGTTTATTTTATACGAATAAATAATATGGTGTGCAACATGAACCTACTGTTATGAAAAGATGTCTCATAAAGTTTACCGGGGTTTAACCACACCTCACACAAATTATAAGTGGTAAGATAGGTAATTACAATTCAAATACAGTTACGGTAGCCGTACTATCGCACTGTGTTTTTTTAAGTCCATGGGAAACTGCCTTTAGAAATGTATGTCCTCTGTTGCCACACGTTAATCTAGTCACGATGCTGCTTTTATATCGGGCAATGAGATAGCACGTCCCCAAGATAACTCGACCGAAATTTTCCATATAATTGTTAACAAAAAACATAAGAGCTAAAGCTTACAGCTAACCACATTCCACAAAAACACACGACTTAACGACAAAAATTCCAATGACTCAAATATAAAGCACGAGGGCTCGTGTTTGGGGTGATTCACCCCAAATAGACCAACCCTAGGATGATCACATAAAAATGGTCGATTGTGTTCCCTCTCTGAATTACAATTACAATAAATAGTAGTTTAGAGCTGGGGACAAGCTAATAT
Source organism: Taphrorychus bicolor (assembly GCA_951812265.1). NCBI lineage: Eukaryota > Metazoa > Arthropoda > Insecta > Coleoptera > Curculionidae > Taphrorychus > Taphrorychus bicolor. The sequence continues at coordinate 22,069,330 of OX638305.1, forward strand.
GCCTTAGAGTATCATAAGAGTGCCATTTACATTGAAGATCACTATAAGCTTTACTAGAAATTGTGTAACAAATTGTCTGTATAAGCTATTTTATATAGAATTAATAAAGTGATTAATGGTGAACTATGTTATAAACCTAACAAAAGTCCCGTTAGACAATTCCTCGCCCCTCCATCATCCAACCCCAATGCAGTGTCGTTAAAATTTCACCCTACACTGCCCTCAATAATGTGCAAATTCTGTCAAATGTGCTCGAACTGTAAGTTCAGTGGATTATTACTGAATAACCAAATAAGAGCAATACAAAAAATAACGCTCCACCCCATGGAAATGTCAAAGACCTTTCACAAGAAGCAATTAAATCGGACCGACCTGGTTTCGTTCTTATTACATCAAAGAAGAAATTTCACCGAAGAATGTAAAAGTTGATGCTCTGATTGCAACGAAAAATATACGAGTATCTTTCGGTGTTGGTGTATAGCGGCCTTACATTTCTCCGCTAACAAAACATTTCGGTTAATCATTGTTTTCTTTGACGGGATATGTGGTAATCTTTAATAATCGCTGGTACTACGCAGAATGGCACTTACGCAAGCAGACTTATCTGCACCGCTCCTACTTGCCATTAAACACTATTTCGCAAAGTTGGATTTAGATTGTTGGCCCTGTAAAATTAGATAAGGTAATTAAAGCTACAATGCAGATGTCGCTTAACCAGAAGAAGTCTTACGGTGGAAAGGATATAGGAAATGCGGCTTGAGTTACACGAATGAAAGTCAATAGGGTTAAAAGGGCTTCAGGTACTTCTCAGACACACACACAGTAGTAAAGAATTGTTATTATTTCCAAGTTTTTTGCAACAATAAAACCTCAATAATAATAATAATAATTATTATCATTTCAAGGCAGGAAACTGACGTCGATGAACTGGTTGCATAAATTAACAAAAAAAAACGGTCGATTATTATGTTTAAAACGCACGTCACTAAAAGAACTGTAGCAGAAGAAAGAAGAACAATATTAAAGCAGCTAGATTGCAATTATTCTTCGCCGGAGAATGGAAGCAAAATAATCTTCTAGTGATTAACTTGTAAGCAGTGGCGTACACAAGTGCCTCTTCGACTGCAAGCTAAAACAGATGTGATGAATAAAACAGGTACAGCTGCTAAAAAGTATAGGTAATGAAGATGTTCAACATATATAATGTTTTTACGGTATTTCCTTTGTAATTTTAAGCAGTTAGTTTCAATCCCACTTTAAGCGTGCCAAATCAATGCTATTGGGAATTTCCTATGTATGATTTAAGAGATAACTACAATTGTTACCTATATATTTTTGTCTGGGTGAAAAATAAAACGATTGACATTATTCTGATGACTGCAATATTTTCGATTAGTGAAACATTCTAAAGTGTTTTGACCGGCCATGAAAGCCTTCACCGTTTGAACGTAAACGAAAGATTTTCCCAGATAAACAACGTACGTCAAATCTGGAGTTTAAACTTCAAACTGAAGTTTTACTGAATAGAAAACTGACATTTTGTAGAATTGACAACTGCGCTTTCATAAAAAACTTACCTAACAAATTTTAACCCGCTGAACACAACAATTATGAATGCGCCCTAAAAAGTATTAGGTGAGTTTCACCGGGTAAACTTTTAACATTGCAGTAAGAATACGTGTAAACCTGAAATTATGAACGACAACGACAACAAAGTCAACTACTCTTGTCGATCCAAGTAATGGATCTTAAGAAATTCTCGAAATGTTTTCTATTTAAGGGCCAGTTGCAAAAAATGATCCTTCGTTCAAGATCAACTAAATCACAAAAAAAAGCTTTGTCAGACTTCAAAAGTAAAATGTATAATATACAGACACTTGAAGCATCAATGTACGTCGTGTTGGAAAGAGACTTAAATGAAGATTCTTCATACTTCCTAAATTTTGTCAAGATATTACAAACGATAAATATGAAATAAACCCATTGTTAAAGAAAATAATAAACGTTTGGCAATATTGCATACCACATTGACATTTGGACGCTTTGATGTATAACACATCTCTGCCAAAGAATGGGGATAATTATTTACTAGTGAGAAGAGACAGTGCAAGAGAGAAACGAATTTCTAGAGAGGGATGGGGGCTGGATTAGGGCTCCTGTTTAAAAGGATTTCGGACCAGTCAGGTTCCACGTGTGCAGTTACGCCAGATCGGAGACGTCAGCGTCTTCAGCTACGTCGCTTGAATAAAATGTTTATATATATAATGTCTAAGGAGGTTTAATAAACTATAAAATTAACAAATAACTTTTTCCACTAGTAGCTTTAATACGAACCCTTAAAAGCCAGCAAAATGACTGTAAAGTAGGTTTTCTCGTTTTGCTTATAAAACAATTGAACATAAGTGGTCTATAACGATAACGTTTTTCTCCCTAGGGAGATAAAGCTGTCAGTTGTCTGGCGCATTAAACGTCGTGATATCGTCATACGGCGATTTTCTTTATCGGTTGCCACGGTAACGAAGCCTCCATATGGATTGAAGACGCGCCTGTTCGTAGTAATAAAATATGCGGTGTGCTACCCATTTAGACAATTTTCTGTTGTAGATTTATCGAGTCTAGTAGTGGAAAAAATCGTATACTGGGTGTCCAGCAGAACCCTGGACATAGGAGATTAACATGGGAAATCGGTTTTTATTTTCTTGCGCCGGTACGGTTGATTTGATTGAAAAACTGTTAAGACTAAAGTTGTAGAGCTTATGGTGGGCTATCATCCTGTAATTTTTTCAATACCTCAGGTTTTCCTGTTTTTTGGAAAAACGCTTCGAAAAGTGCAAGAATTTAAATTTGGCGCGTCATCCTCGCCATGCATGTGCAGCGTCGCCAACATAATAATTTCTTATGTCAGAGTGAGAGCCTGTAAACGTGTGGATCGGCATTTTGGGGAGCCATGTTATAGGTCCATTTTTCATTGATGGCAGTTTGAATGCCAACAAATATGGCAATATGCTTCGCAATGAAATTTTGCCTGCTGTAGAAGCCATTCAGCCATTAGAACGGGTTTTTTACATACAGGATGGGGCGTCGTGTCACACTACACTGCAAAATAGACGTTTTTTAAACGAAACATTTGGTGATGGGTGGAAAGTTTGGAGCAATTAATTGGCCACCTCGCTCTTCGGATTTGAATCCTTGTGATTTTTTTGTTTGGGATTCAAGATCGTCTCTACCAGAGAAATAAACAATATTCAAATGTTCAAGAGTTGAAAGTTGCCATTCAAGAAATATGTGGTCTAGTCACGGTTGTGATGTTGGACAATACATGTCGCAATTTTGAACATAGGCCTGCATATTGTACCTCTGCAGAAGGTGGTCATTTTCACCACATCTGTGGCACATCTGATGCGCCAGATCTAGTCTTGTATTTTATTTATTTATTTGTTTATTGTTCTTGTTTGCTAATCTAATGATTGCCTGAATTGGACAACCAGCCATACACAAATTGGAATGATTTTCCGTTTACTAATTGCGACAATAATAAACGTAACTTTTACTTACCGTATGATATTAAGAACATTATATTTTCTTCAGGTTTTAGGTTAATTTTCACTGCATAATCACGTTAATTGCTACGTGATAGTCCCTCAAAATAAATAAGAAAGAAAAATCGGCTCTGACTCTGACATAAGAAATTATTATGTTGGCGGCACTGCACATGCATGGCGGGGGTGACGCGCCAAATTCAAATTTTTGCACTTTTCGAGGCGTTTTTCCAAAAAACGGCCAAAACTGGGGTATTGAAAAAATTACAGGATGATGGCTGACCATACGCTCTACAACTTTACTCCTAAAAGTTTTTCACTCATTTCAACCGTACGCAAAAAAATAAAAACGGATTTCCCATGTTAATCTCCTATATCCAGGGTTGTGCTGGACACCCGGTATACACCGCGGTTGTGAACTACTTATGACCCTCACGTCTTAGATCCCTCAGCGCTATGCGCTTCGGAATTTAAACTTGACGTTCCGGTCATAATAATGTACTTCACAACCTTAGTATATAATATACCATTAAAAGTAAATAACTAGCCATATAATATCCCATTTATCGCTCAATCCATTGGCAAGCCTATATGTTGGCTGGCCAAAACGAATTTAGGTAGGTAAGTTCGATATTATTCCGGCTATCTGACAACATCGCATCAATTCATCAATTTCATGGCCGCTCGGATTTACCATTCACCGTTTACCCCTCAAAAAAACCCTTCTGAAAAAAGCTTGTCAAAAACAGCTGTTCTGGAATGGTCAATTGCGTTCAAAATACAAACAACCTAGATTTTTGAACATGGTTTTTGCTTTTGTTTTTCATTATTGACCTAGGTCAATAATGCACGTAAATAAAATACTTCGGTGGCAAACGGGAAAGAAAATCGATTTCTGAAGTTAGTAATGAGTTCCATAAAGTACTATTTATAAGTTAGTAGTAGAAAAAAAAACACTTGTTTATGGAAGGTATTTACACACGGTACTATGCAAGGCGATGCAAAAAAATATGTTTTTTTTCAAGCGGACTAAAAGGACCTCATTTGTTTTCTCCATTCGCACACCTAAAGTGGGCTTTCTAATCCTGAGACCAAAAAAGTAACAAAAAAGTCCTAGGCAGTAAAAGTAAAGTCAAAAGTCACCGCTACTGTCATGGTGGCGCATATACAAACCATTTTATTGTCATCTTTACATTCTTGGTGAAAAAACAAAGGATAGGAATACTCTCAGAGCGTTCGAGAGCACCACCCGAAACCGTTTTTAGTCGAAATCGCATAGGTTCTCGAATTCTGTTAAATGTCGTTGGTTGTCATGCGCGTCATCATATTTATCTGTCAATGTGATTTTTATTAATTTAGTATTGATAATGATGCTACAAATTTTAGTTTACCATAATTTACCTAAACCACCTAAACCATTGGTTATGATTTAATACCGTTAAAACCACTGAACATTGAAAACCACCGTTCCAACACACAATATTTATATACAACACTCATTGAGTAAGTACCTAGACCCGCTTAAAGAGGATGAGACAAAATTGCAAAACTGAATCACTCTGAAATAGACTTATTTCCTGCATGCTTGAAAAAAAAATAGTATATGTTACTCGGAGTAAAAGGTCTTTTTGTGCTTCGCCCAGTTGCAGGCCTCAGCTTCGCTTCGGCCGTCAATCTCTGGGCTCGGCACGAAAAGACCCACTTTTACTCCTAGTGACATAATCTACTATTATTAAACTGTTCATGTCAGCAAGGAATTGTTTAATAGAATATGCCGCAATTTTCTTTTAATTAGTGTCTAACGGCCGTTCCTCAAATTGCCGATTTTTCCTGCAGATAAATCGAAATTAAACGGGTCGACAAAATAGCAAACGCTTATGAACACGTTTTTATTAAAAACTCTTAGATACTTCTTTTAATTGTCAATTAAAAGGGCTCGTTATATCATGTTATAAAATAAATACTTCGCTTTTTAAACAGTTAGCGCTGGTGATGTTTTTTTTTTCGTTTTTCTAATTTTTTTCATTAATTGATTAACAAGAAGTGAGAAAAACTGAAAATGTCCCATTTCTGCTTGGTAAACGATATCAAAACCAAGACCAGAGATTAAATAGCTTAATAATATGATATAATATACATATAATAGTTAAAATGTATCCCTAATTTTTGGCAAATTGGCAATTAATTGGAGCCATGGCAAGGGTGAACTTCAAAACTTCCTCTTACACCTCAACTCTATCAACCCAAAAATTCAATTCACTATGGAGACAGAAAAGGAAGGACGCCTGCCGTTTTTGGATGTCTTAGTATCAACGAGGCCGAATGGGAAGCTTGCGCGTTTATAGAAAACCAACACACACTCACCGATATCTCAATAATGGATCAAATCACCATCCCAGACAGAAAAGGGGAGTCATAAAAACTCTGTCCCTGCGAACCAAGAAAACTTGTGCGCCGGCTGATTTGTAACCGGAAATGAAGCATCTGGAAAGAGCTTTTGGTTGGAATGGATACAGCACGCCGAGTTCGATAGGGCCGTCCGTCCAAGGAATGTAGAGCGCCAGGAAGAAACAACGGGAGAAGATGATGAAAAGCCCGGATGGACTAGTCTACCATACATCCACAAAATAACGGACATGATCGGAAGGCTACTGGAAAAGCAAAACTGTCTTTAGACCCACTCAAACAACACAACATATAAACCATTCACATGTTATTGACGTCAAGTGGGCGTTGGAAATCTGACACTTTTATCGTATCTTCTCAACATGCGCCAAAAAGAGATAGGTATAAAAAAATGATGGTTTCAAAGGTGACGAGATGTCAAAAATGAGGTATAGTTTCAGATCGGCCAAAGACCGCAGAGATGAACAAGAATGAGAACCGCAGAGAAGAACAATTTCAACAAGAATGAGAAAATTACGTTTCTAAATGCAGACTGGAAGCGAGTTCTACGACATACTTCAAGTGCGCCGAAACCCCGCGCCACCACTACCCCCACCCCAGTCCCACCACTGCAGCGCGACGGCAGGGGAATAAATACCACGCAGCTCCCAGCAGACGAATCAGTCAACGTCGGGAAGCACGGCAGATCACTTTGCCGATTGCCTCATCGCCTTTGATAATGTCTGCCGCATCTGTAAATTCCATTGGACCACGGCTTCAAAGCCCGGAAAACACTTTAGATTGTATTTTGACCGGCCGTGAAAGCCTTCACAGTCTTATAAATTAATCCGGTTTTGCGCGGAAAGGTATTAAGTATAAGTAGCGCTTATGTTGTTCTGGTGGCGACATTTCCTATCACTCTCTGTCACAGTCAAAACTACATTAACTTTAAGCTCTCTTTAATACGTCCGGGCAAATGGCAATTAAATAATCTTCTTAATTTCCTGGTGCCCGTATACGTTTGCGTCCGAGTAATAAAAGATTAGCCTAACAAGTAAAGAATCTTCCATTTCTTTAATTCTTAAGACGCGTACAGACCTGAATATTTCAAACTACAACAACGAGCGATCCAACGAGGAGCCGTATGGCAGAAGTTATATACAGGGTGTTCCAACTCTTAGATGCCACATATCATTGCCTCAGTCCTTTGCCCTCGAGAGAACTTTGTGACATCATGTATCAATTCTCTTGATTATCTCTTTCCAGACAGTTTTATTCTGTGCCAGGTGTGCTGCATCCGGCAAACAATGGCCTACCATGTGTTTGACTTGGTCCACCATTTGGTGATCGATCACGTGGTCGTTTCCCTTCCACGATTAGTCTTTCCATCGAGTTTGTCTAGAGATGTGTCCAAAATACCTCAAACTGATTGACTAACTTTTGTGACTAATCGGGTTTTAATATGTAGTTCTTCTAGTATGGACACATTAGTTCTGTGGGCCGTCCAGGTCATTCGCAGGATTCGTCGGTAAACCCACACTTCGAAAACGTTTATTCTCTTTTTGTCCGACTCTTTCAACGTCCTTGACTCAGCTGCGTCAGTACATGGTAGGAATTGCCTCTGTACATGGTAGGAAAAAAATTTTAACAAGAAGGTGGTGGTTAATCTTCCTTTTTCATACACCCTGACGAATTTTTTTATGGAACATCCTGTACATATTCTAATTTTAGGATTCGGCTTTGAATTCTAATAATGTTTCATGCATCGTACCCTATTCAGACTTTCAACTGTACCATAATATGTTGACGAAAGAACATGGAAGCGCACATTATATTAGCTACTTTGAACAACGAAGCCCTATTCCATCTCAATACCAGCTTGAAAAACCAGAATGTAAAAGGACCTTAAACAGAACGGACAAAATAAACACAAAATTGACTATACACTCTCTTCAATAAGAATAACAAATGTAGTTTGTTAATAAGGTATCTCATAAATAAAAATATCAAGATAAACATAAGAACAGAACGCAAGAAACTTATCATACAAGATGTACAAACACGAAAACGCTGATACAAAATCAAATCAAATAACGGAATGAACTGGAAACAAAACAACCAATAGAAAAAATTAATTCAAAATTAAACAAAAGCAAGCCTCCGAGATAACAGGAATGGAAAAGTCGTCTTTCGAGAAAGTCTGCTTAAAATCAAAAATACCGAAACTCCTACTCTAAACTCCAACCCAAGAAATTGAATATTTGTAAAGACAAAAAAGGAGAGATTGAACATCCTGAACAATAAAATAAAAAAAAGAGATTAGAAAATTCAACCAAGACCCACAAACTAATAAAAGATACAATTAAAGAAATCTGAAACTTGAAAGTTCTAAAAACAAAAAGCTCGATAGGGCCGAACAATAATAATCAAAATAAAAAACGACAGAACAGAATAATTCTACATTAAGCTTTACCACAACAATAACAACAACCAAAAACTAAAAGAACTTAACAAGGCTGAAAGAAGAAACGAAAAGAAGACGTGAAAATTGAAAACAATCGAGCACTATCTATATATATATATCTTATTTTTGTCGTCAAGTAGGCGTTGAAAATTTGACTTTGACATTTTTATCGTACCTTCTCAACATATGTTAAAAGAAGATGGGTATAAAAAATGACGGTTTCAAAGGTAACTAGATGACAAACATAAGTGAATGGGTAATACACTGTCACACCGCTACAAACCGTTGTTTCAAAACCAAACCTTACATCACAACGGATCAACTACACACCATAAGAACACTTATAGAGAAGTGCACAGAGTATAACGTGTGGTCTTTGTAGATTTCCAGAAAGCATTTGACTTCGTCAAAACATAAGCAGTGTTAGGATCCCTCGAAAATGCAAACCGCTTCAAGATACACCAACAGGTAAATAACATAATGTACGAAAATGCAACTATACAAATTAAACTGGACGATAAGACAAAAACCTATAAAAATACTAAAAGGAGTGAGACAAGGAGACACTATCTCGCCCTCTAAGTACTTAACCCTGTCCTGGCAGACATCTTTAAGAAAAATTGGGTTGGAACGCCAAAGGTATGCACATTAACGAAGGATGGTTAAACTGTCTCATAAATGTTCACTGTCAATTAAAAGAAATGCAACAGCAACTAAATAACTTATCCGCAGCTGCAGGCCTTAAAACTGTACTACACCATAATGTGTGCAGTGTACCTGCATGGAATCGAGGCAATGTCCCTCACCAAAAAAATGTGTAAAAAAACTGGAAACATCTCAGAGGACCATGAAGCGAAAGATGCTTGAAATATTACTAAGAAACAAAATTAAAAACATCCAGATGAGATATGGATGAAGCGCAGATGGGCTGATGATCATGTAGCCAGATATGATGACAGAGATGGACACGAAAAGTTCTGGAATGGAAACCAAAGAAAACAACAAGAGGAGTGGGAAGACCACAAAAAAGGTGGGTCGTCGTTATCGCACAAAAACTCAACTATTCAATTTTCTCATATTCATGGTCCGATGATATATTATTATGAACTACCTTCGAAACATAATTTATATTTCCCGCTCGCGCCATTAATTTTATGTATAGCAATTTTTTCAAGCAAACTGTAACAGTTAGTTCATTAAGCATTCGTTCGTTCATACAAAGACCCAAGTTTTACTCAAGAAGTTTATAAATCAGAAGCATTATCGATATCGGTGATTTCATGCAGAATTGCTGGCATTTGCTTGCCGGCGCCTATGGCCATCCATCCATCTCTACTAGACCGAGCGAAAAGCACCGTTGAACGAGCTCTACTCAAGGATATTTGGTGGTTACAGAATGTTATTCGTAGTTATTTGCTAGAGAAGATGAGTTTTGTTTAGTAGTCTTGTTATTACAACAAAATATAATCAATCTAAATGTAGATTTAAAGAAGCGAGATAAAAGCCTGTAATAGGAAATATGAGGATAAAGTGGCGTGGCATGGGAAAGCCAATTTGAATGGGATAACTGTGTAGTCTGAAAGTGATAGGTTCTGAAATATGCACTTGAACTCGTGGGCCATATCTTTGCAATTCAATAGACGTTTAATTATGGATCGGCGAGAGCCCGTCAGGCTTCCCACGTGAAACTAACCTACTACCTCGCATTTTTTCTGCGTTTTATACACCTCCATTCACAGAGGAGTTTCTGAATGCTAATAATACGGGACTTTTTAATATTAAATCCAGATTGTCAGAGAAAGGCCAATTTGCAATGAAAATAATCAGTAAGACCTTGAAATGGTCATCCATGCACTAACGAGTGCTGAGACCCTTTGATTACCACGAAATTTAGCCGACGATGGTCAAAATGAACAAAAACTTTCTCTGGCAAATTTTTGCCGAATGCACAAACTCGTAAGTAAAAATAAAACCGATTCCATAAAATAGTAGCGTGGCATGGTCGACTTGAACCAAATTATGGTTATGTTCAATAATTGTGTTATTTACTTAACGGTGCTATTTAGACCGTCAAGAAATGAAAACTATTTGCTTTTTTTTAACTTCAATGGTGAGAGAAGAAAAAATAAAACATGTGAAAAGCACTATATTATACAAAAATGAAAAGAGCGCAGGTGTAATTAAATTTGCAAACTTACATTGTTAAATTTAGGCATTACAAATTGAAAATGTTCCAGCAAACAACATAATTGATAATTAATATAGTGAAACTAATCAACAAGACCAATCTCGGTAAGCAACAATTCTTTAAGTCATTAGATACTGAATGTTGCCATAAATTACACCTATTAGTTTTCCTACCGACTGCAATGCAAATGGGCCAATGGCAGTTGTTAAGCACAAATAATTGGATACATAAGGCAGCGGTGCATTTGAAATGTCTGGCTGCCTAACTTTAATAAAATTTTAAATACGTTGAACCATTCAAAAAACCTTTGAAACTAATACCACTTTTTTGTAATTAAAAACAAAAAAGGAGTGAATATGCAAAAACAAATGCTCAAAACACACCCAGCCAGACGGACAGTCGAGACGTATGGTTAGCCCAAATCAACCCTAGTTAAACACGGGAGTGTCTTTGCTTTTCGCTCACGCCATATCCCCAGGTCAATGCTATCGGGACTATCAGGGGTTTTTGTAATGAAAGAACACAGTTTATCGTCTACGGCTACGCCTATTCAAAACTCCTATCATAATGATAAGATCCTAAATATTCTAGCCTGAACTGTTAGGTTCAGTGCATTCCATTTAAAGTAAACTTTAGTGGGTTGAATTATTCATTTACAGTTAACTTTAAAAGGAAATCCTGATATAATGGTGACTGCAATGTTACTGTCTCTTAATAAATTTTATTTACAACCATATATGTAATGCTATCATTACAAACGTGATAGGAGGCTGGGAAATTACCTATTCTCTACCTCTAAATTAGGAGTAGATAATGGTTATTCATTACCTCTCATCTCGTACGAGACCGAGACCGAGATCGAGACCGAGACTTTAATATCGACTTGAGACCGAGACCGAGACTGTCTAGGTCTCGATCTCGGTCTCGGTCTATGAAACCGAGACCGAGACCGATAGTGCCAATCGAGACTCTCGAGAGTCTCGGTCTCGAACAACATCATTCGTTTGGAAGATATTAGGTATTATAATCTGTAGGCGAGCAGGTCCTTATAAGGATCCCGTTGCTTATAGTTATTCTTAGTATTAAAAGACATTATAAAACTTCATCAAGCAGGCTATGAAATTTTGAGAAAAAAGGATGACATAATCAAAATAAATGGACTTTTGTTTCTCCATCCTTTTCTTTTGACATTTCACAGCCAACTAGATGAAGTTTTATAATGAATACCCCGTACTTACCTGAGTTTTCTATGTTCCTCATTTTTCAAATCGATTCAAAGCGAGTAAGAACCAAAGACGATTAAGCCAAGTGTAAACTGTCACTTTCCGTCTTTTATATTTATAAATAACTATCAACTATCATAAATAACTTGTATAGTTTTGCTGAGTGTGGCTAGCCTGCCAGTTAGCAATATGATGAAGTTTTTGTGTTTGCAAAAGTATTGTATTATTTCTATACAGGGTAACTTTTAAGTTGGTGACTATTGTGACTTACTTCATTCTACCACAAAATAAAGCTAAAAAGTAGGATTTGTTCCATTGGCAGTATGTGCACTTTTTCGAAATGTATATTCTAATCCTTAATATCAAACCTGGTTTGAAATATTTCCATATTTTCAATGAAATTTTGTAGCTGTGTCGATAGCTAAGTATATAGGACGCATACGAAGCCCATTAACTGACCAGCTTCGCGGCGGAGCAATGGTAAGGATCGCTCGATATGATTGGTTGATATCCGCATAAACGCATTCGTTCATCGGAATAGATGATAGTTCAAGTTCAGTTTTCGTAAGTAAAACATCGCTGTCTCCCTGACGGGAAGTGTATCAATCAAAAAGTAGGTCAGCAAGTTGTCTGAAAGTTCGATAAAGTAATCGTTTCTCCTTCATTTGGGTTTAATTGCAGTCTTGTGTATTAAATTAAGTGTGTTTCTGTTATCTGCGCATTCTCGATGATGTGCAGATTTTCTTCTCGTGTTTTGCAATTGATAAACGTGTTCGGTTTGCAAGTAGGATTAGGAAAAACTAGTCAACAGTTCGTCAGACAAAAGCACAAGTTTGATGTCATTAAGCGGTCATCAGCTCTGAATCGAGCTGCTTAATATAAAAAAAATAGGGACACAAATTAGAAAGCTTCTTCTGCTTAATTCTACCAATCAACATGTGTGTTATGTCACGATCATACTCTTTATTAAGCGCAATCTATTCAACATTACCAAGACGCTTTTTGAAATTTTCAGTAAACATGAAGATACCAAGAATTATATCAATATTAAAAGCATTAAAATGCTGCCATGTTATGTTACAGTGTGCTTAGCTTTCAGTGGACTATGATCTGTTTGAGTGGATAAACAGAGAAGTTGAGCTTGCTGTCTAGTTAGTGGTGATTAGATTTTAAAAAAATGAGATCACGCTTATATTGAAGGAGAGTAAGGATGAAGTTGTTGGAAATATATATATATCGTATATATATTTTATACAAAATATGTTCAGTGGCATCAGTGACGAACCTACGAGCAGGTCTAATGCAGTTTTACATTAAACTATCCTGAACTAACTTTATGCAAAAAAACGGAAATTTCTCTGAAAACTGTGCATTATAATTCAATAATTCAGAAGAAAATTGAACATACAATTCAAACATAATAAGATTTTTCGAGATACTACCTTTTTTCGAGACCGAGACCGAGACTCGAATTGCTACTACGAGACCAAGACCGAGATTATGCGAGTCTCGGTCTCGGTCTCGATGCACAAGACCGAGACCGAGACCGAGACTCAATTATAAATTCGATACCGAGACCGAGAGTATGTAAGTCTCGGTCTCGGTCTCGTGAAGCTCTAGAAGTAGTTACTTTCCGTCCTAGTACCAGTTACCAGTAATGGAATTATTGTTTTTGCCAGTAAACCCTGATTGTTGATTTTACCTCTAAACCATAGCAACCAACACAAATTTCCGTCTCCTGAGTGAAGATTTGAGCCAGAATATTATATGAATAAATAATATTCAAGAACATTTTTTGATGTTATTCAGAAAGTGTGGTTGAAAATAAAATAGCATACATATACTCGATGGGACGCTTCATTACTGTCTAGTTTTTTATTTATCTCGACGCTACGCGTCTCGATATACAGTGTGTCCAGGATAAGGATGCAGTGCGTGGGCATCTCCAAAACGGTAAGAGATACGAAGGCGGTTAACTTAGAAGAAAGTTGCACAATGGGGAGACCTTTTACATGGTGTTTGCAAAAATGAGTTGTTTGTTTTAGTTTTTAGATATCTCAAAAACAGTCGTTTATGGATTTTGGTTTTTATTTATTTCTTGAGTTATTTCAAACAATACTCAAAAACAAAAAACACTTTCTCATTGCACTTTTTTAAGCTCTACAGGATGAAGTTTGTTACTTTTTATTCCAACGTTTCGTTATCGACAAACCATCATCAACTTTACTTTTTCTTATGGACCAAAAAAAAACGTAGGTAAAGCAAAAGATAGCCCTTTTTATGCCCAATTCAACAATGTGATGTACTTGTGCCGGAAAAGCAATTTGTAATAAAATATCTACATTTTTTATTAGTAGGAAATGAATAAAAATGCATAACAACAAATAGAAAAAAACAAAAAGGACGCAAAATTTACAACTAATGTTCAAATAGATAACCATTATTCTCTAAACCCAGGTAAGATCTTCTTACCGTTGATTTTAAGACTCGGGATAATAATTCTGGAGTGATAGTATTAAATGCTGCCGTAACTGCTCTCAAAAGTTGATCTTCTGTATCAAAATGGTGAACGTATACTTGGTTTTTTATGTAACCCCAATAAAAAAAGTCTAGTGGTGTTAAGTCTGGTGATCGCGCTGGCCAGGAAACCTCACCAGAAGTAGAGTTGTGGTAAATAAAAGGTCCCAATATTCTAGTGCCCAGAATTCCACACCACATGTTGAAGCCAAATCGATGTTGGTGCTTGGATGATTTTTTCACCCGGGGGTTGCTTTGTGCCCAATAGTGGGTATTGCGTCTATTAAAAATTCCGTTGTTTGTTACCTTGCTTTCGTCCGACAAAATAACTTTGAATGAAAAGTCATTATCAATGTGACACTGCCTGACTAACTGAATAACTTGATACTCTTTTTCTTCATTAGAAGTTTTTTCCTGGTTTTAATAGGTTGCTTAAATTACCCATTCTCCTTCAGGTTGAAAGCTGCACGCCTGAAGATTGATCTATTGGGCTGTCTTCTTTTAGGATATTTGTCGATGTACATACTTTCAGCAGCCACACAATTGTTTTGGGATAAAATGTAACATGACAACATATTAAATTTTTCTACCCGTGTGAAACTATTCCCCGGCATAATTTTAATGGATAACTGAAATAATTTTCGCTACTTCTAATGAAACATTTATTGACAGATGTTACAACTGACAATTATAATGTTATTCATCGCCTGCTACTGAAAAATGTAGAAAATTTAATAAAAATTGCTTTTTTGACACAAGAACTGATATAAATCCTGTCATGTAACACATCGTAAATTGAGTATAAAAAGCAATATCTAATACAGTATGTACTTTTTTCTAAGTCCATATGAAAAAGTTAAGTTGATGATGGTCTCTCGGTAACAAAACGTTGTAACAAAAATTAGTAAACGTCATCATGTAGAGATGATACACATGTAGAGATGACACAAAAAGGTGCAGTTTTTTTTTTGTGCAGAAAGTGTTGTTTGTTTTTGGATAATGTTTGAAATTACTTTAAAATAAATAAAAAACCATATCCATAAAATTACTGTTTTTGAGCTGATCTAAAAAACTAAGACGCAAAATTCATTTTTGCGAACACCATGTAAAAGGTCTCCCCAATGTGCAACTTTCTTCTAATTTAACCGCCTTCTTATCTCTTACCATTGCAGAGATCCCCATGCAGTGCATCCTTATCTTGGACACACTGTATAACATAACCTCTGTATTCATTCATAATCTCGTATTGTATTATACTATTACGATATCCAGTCCTGTAAAAAGCTATTTACCGGATTAAAATCAAGTACGTAAAAGTATCCTAAATGATACAGAATGAAGTAAAATCATTGTTTTTATATAAAAGCTAGTTATTCAATGAAGCTTCTCGGATAGAATCACACCCCACACGGTGGGGCAACAGGATATTTAAAAATGCCAGTGAGAAACAATGGGAATAATAAGCCGGAACTCTTAAGTTCTATGCCGCAATTGTTCAGCACACTTCAAGATGCTCTCCATCTAGTAATGAGCGTTTTACCTAACCAAACATTGATTATTGTCGCTGTTATATTATGATAACATATTATTCAATGATCTAGCAAATCTGGCAAACAGTGTCGAGCGGGTCAAAATTTCGGCAAAATAAAAATTCGTTGTATGTAGTTCGAATTTTTGAGCCACAATTATCCCACAAAGTTGAAACTTTCAGGGCCGATAGAGTTTCGGTACACGACCTTTGGCAAAATCGTAACTCGTAAATCGTCAGAGTTTGAAAAATTTTCAGTGTAAGGGTCCCTGAGGGGGTGCTGGACCTCCTCAGGTGAACGAGCAGCTGGTCAAGGGTGGTATCGCGAGAAAGGGCGCCCTCTTGGAACCATTTTGTCTCATTTAGTCGAAGCATTAGGTTTACAAAGTGCCGAGTGAAAAACGTTTGAAAAAAAATTACAAAAAAAAACGTGAAAAATTTCAGTAAGTTTTTATTAATTATTTCGGAAACTTCAAAAATTGCCGGGGTTCGTTTAATTTCTTTGTAGATCCGGCGACCAGATGAAAAACGCGATATTCACTTTGGGCCTGTTATACTGAGCGAGCTAGAATTGTTCAATTTTCGCAGATTTTGGTATAATTTACGTACCTGTACTCTCACCCTGTAGGTCGGACGTTCTTAAAGGAAAAAATCTGATATAATTCAACGGGATAGTAGATACTATCGCTTTATCGTGGTCCTAAAACCAAGGATCTAGCTTTGAATTTGAAATTGTGACGAATTTTTTAACTTAACATTTTTAAATGCGACTTTGAGGTTGATTTATACATAAACCTTATTAATTATTAAAATGCTTGGTGTCCTTTAAAAAACTTTTTGCAAAATTTTAGCCAAAATTCAGAACGGTTCCGTAGTGCAAACAAATCACTAACGTTCAAATTTGGACGGGGATGCGATGAATTGTAATATAGCAGACTTAGTTCTGAAAGCTACAGTAGCTTACGTAAGTTAGCTTAAGAGGCTGAAATTTGTAATGTGGCTTGCTTGCGGTATGGGCTACAAGAGCGAGGTATACAGGAACCGTTGCGATGGTACCAATGGTACTATTTTCAAAACTTTTTTCGATTTTTTTTTTACTTTCTTGTATGAACTCAAAGACTGTTGCAATTTTTTTAAAACCTAACTTGGATAGTGAATAACTGCCCATTATTGTGGCCACCTCGTCCACCCGATATCACACCTATGGATTCTTCAATTTGGGGAATTAATAGAAATAAAGTCTACCAAACCACACTAGAAAATATTGACAACTTGAAAAATAAAATTACACTTGCATGTCAAAGCATTACACCCAGAACACTCAGTAACATTCAGAAGAAACTTATAAATAATGTACAGTTAGGTTTAGAGTTGTGTTAGAGAGACGTTTAGAGTTATGTTAGAGAAAACGGAGGGCGTTTTGAGCCTTTATAATAGTTAGAGGAATGACGAGCGCCGATGTATGTGAATGTATGCGAGAAGTATGGAATAAAAATTCCAGGACCTTAGTTTAAAAAAATTGAGTTGAGATTAAAAAGTTATTACACTTTTTAATTAAAATTGTTCTTCTATCACGTATGTTATTTTGTACAGGAGATTATAGTTTTGAGAAATTATATATTTTTCCAAATAACTCGGAAACTCGAAAACACACAAATTTGCCAACCTCGAAATAGAATGTTAACGGACCTCAACAAAAGGTAACTTTTACATTGTAACTCCTACCGTTTCGAAGATAGCAATAGTGGTAACATATAAAAGAAACACCCTGTAAAATAAAGTTTTGAAAATTCCATTGATTTTTACACTTGATTTTTAACAAATTTTTCAGATATTATCTTATTTTATAGATCAATAAAAATGTAAGGTAACATCGAAAACCACTAGAGTTAAAGGCATAAAACTTTACATCATTAGAATCAATTAAAAAAGGGCAATCAAACGAAATAATAATATATAGCGTGTCTCACTTTATATCATATCTTGAAAAACGCTATAAATATAAAAAATCAAAATTGCACCACTAAATAACATATGAAAAACTCTAAAATATTTTTATTTCATTTTTTGTTCTATTTCCTATAATAAAACAAATACAGCGCCATGTCAAATGTGCTGTTTTTTTTTCAAAAACGTTCTGTACACAGAAAACAAATCAAGATGGCTTACAAATAATGACACTTTTAAATTTATCATGAAAATCGGAGTTGAGAATGTGTAAACAGATTTCGTATATCTATTATGGTTTTTCCGATACCCCAAAAATCCATAGAAAAGGCGCCACCCTGTACATATCTTGAATATTTCTTTTAAGTGGTTTTTAATAATCAAATCGCGCAAATGGCTGCTCATTGATCATTGATCTGAAGTTTTCTCCACTCTTTCCAGCATATGGACGGGTATTTTGGCGATGGCCTCCCGAATGTTGCCCCTCAGATATTGCAGGATCCCTGGTTTGTCAGTGTATATGACAGATTTAAGATAATCGTATAAAAAAAGTCACAGGGAGACAAACCGGGTGAGCGTGCAGATAATTGGAAATTCTATAAAAACAATGTAATTCCTGAAAGTGAAGCCGAAAACAGCTAACGATCTAACTGCGTAGTTACTCGAAAAAGATTAACTGCACATGCGAGAAGTTTGACGATTATTTGAACTTCTACGTTGCCTACTGTCGACGCATCTGACGTCACGCGAATTAGTTATACATTATGAAATAAAAAAGTTAGTGAGTAAAAGTGGAAATGAGCCTCATAACTGAAGAATGTGCGGGCGTCCTACGGCAAAAAGCGTTTCCCATGCAGTTTGGCGAGAAACAAAATCGCGTTCACTGAGCTCGTACACAACAGTCGTGTATGGATAAAACTCGAATTCGTAGTGAAGCATTCGTCTCACGGTGCGCTCAGAAATCCCCGGAACAGCTGAATGTTTGCGCACTGAACTCTGGGGAGAGTGCAAGCAGAAACCGCGCGAAATTTTCTGCGGTTCTGGAACCCCGTGGACACTTTTTGCCACACTGCCACTTTCCTTGAATATGTCTACCCACGAAACAATCGATTGCCTACCAAAAGCGGGACCTGGAATGAAACTAGCGCGGAGGGCACGTTGGCTGGCAACCACCGAACGGCCATTGGAAAAATATGCCTCGACGGCAAACTCGTGCTGCTCCTTAATCAAATGCATGACGACAACTGGCTTACCAAGTTGATGGACAGTACTGCTCTAGCAGTAATTTCAAAGGCCTCTTGGGGGACACCTGCTACTGCAGTAAAATGGGAAGTCCTTATAAAATGTACTTCTGCTGTAGCAGTTCTGTTCTCTACCTAAATATAAGGTCTTGAATTAATAAGGTCCCACGGCAATGCATTATTACTTGGAGCACTGTCCTATTTACAGCACAAATAGGACACTTGAATGGAGGGGGGTAGTTGGCGCCATTACTGCTATAGCAGTAATAGTTAGATTACGTTCAGATCAGTCGCATGGTTACTGTCCTAGGAGGTGCACGCGTTTTTCGTCAATTACATGCAGTTTACGTAATATCTAAATAATGAACCCTAAAGAGGAAAAAAGGATTTTGTGTCGTTTGAAGACAGAAACGGAGATTTTGATGTAAACGACCCTACTTATCGACCCAGGTTAAGCGATTGTAGCAGTATTTCTGAAAATGAAATCTCAGAAGCAGAAGAAGTTTCCACCCATCCTAATGGCAACCAAAATACCTCAGAATCCGCAGCGATGACGGTAAATTGCTTACGTATTTTTGTAAAATCTTATTTTCGTATCTTTTTCTTTAGATGAATGGGTTGATGTTGTGAAAGTTATTACTGATTTCAAGTTTGATAGCGAAGCAGCAGGCATACAAATTGATATAATCGATAATATGAGATGTAATTGAGGTCTTTGAAAAGCTTTGGCCAGCCGAAGTTCAAGAGTTTTTAATGCGATGTTCGAACAAATATGGTGATAAAATGTCTAAAGTAGTTAGACCGCACAAAAAAGCTCAAGGTCATCCAACTTTAGCTCAATTGGAATAAAGTTGGATGACCTTGAGCTTTTTTGTGCGGTCTAACTACTTTAGACATTTTATCACCATATTTGTTCGAACATCGCATTAAAAACTCTTGAACTTCGGCTGGCCAAAGCTTTTCAAAGACCTCAATTACATCTCATATTATCGATTATATCAATTTGTATGCCTGCTGCTTCGCTATCAAACTTGAAATGTTTATTGTGTTAGCTCAATTTCTGTTGTGTTAGTTGTTGTGTCAAGTGTTCAAGTTGTGTCAATGTCTGTTGTGTTAGCTCAATTGGAATAAAGGATTTTAATATTTTCATAGGCTTAAGACTCCTTAGAGCCCAAATCGGGTATCCTGAAGTAAGAAAAGTATTTTCCTTGGATACCCTATACTTTCAGCCTATATGTTCGCACTACATGTCCGGAAGAAGAACAAATTCTAAGATATCCGTGTTCTTATGAAACGGAAGATCAAGGCAAGCTTTTATTATAAGGCGAAACCTCTTTTAGACCTTCTTCTACAGAAGACTTAGTTTCAGACAGTACATAAAGAACAAAAGAGGAAAATCGTAGAAAAAATCCATTTTTTATCTCTAAGAGACTGGTAGAAATTTAAGTTTGAAATAAGCAACTCTAAGTCAACAGTCTCAAGTTTATTATGTTGTAGTTGTACGGCTACATGTTTCGCCTAAAAAGGCATCATCAGGCCACAATCCCAACACACGTTAAAATAGTTAAAATTCCAAAACACGTTCACATATTTACAAACTCGAGTTGCCACTGTGAGTTTGTAAATATGTGAACGTGTTTTGGAATTTTAACTATTTTAACGTGTGTTGGGATTGTGGCCTGATGATGCCTTTTTAGGCGAAACATGTAGCCGTACAACTACAACATAATAAACTTGAGACTGTTGACTTAGAGTTGCTTATTTCAAACAAAAGAGGAAGATATGGAATTGAACAAATGGATATTTGTTCAATTAGGACTTTACAAAGGAAAAAGTGAACAATTGGAATGTGAATCTCCAGCTGAATCTAAAGTACAGTCTGTTGTTATGCGCTTAATGAGTAAGTATCTCAACAGAGGGCACCATTTAGTGATGGATAATTTTTATAACAGCATAAAGCTGTCAGACCGACTTTTGAAGCACAAAACACATACAACAGGGACACTGCGAAGTTATTGAAAGGGTGAGTTCAAAGAAATTGAAAAAAGGTGAGTATATCTGGCGAAGATGTCATGATGTAATATGTCTCAAAATGGAGGGATAACAGGGATGTTTTACTTCTGACACACTGACAAATCGCTTTGGAAAGGTATTTTTTCTCGAATTTGCTGTAATTCTCCTATAGCAATTTTTTATTTTAGATCAAAATGGAACCGGTTGAAGTAGCCGAATATAACAAATATACGTCAGGGGTTGATCGGTTAGATCAACTAATATCATATTACTCATGTCCTAGAAAAACCATTTGATGGTATAAGAAAGTGATTTTTCACTTATTAGATATAACGATATTTAACGCTTTTGTGTTATACAAAATGAAAGTTCAGCAGAACATTCGAATGATGGAGTTTCGAGAAAAGGACCTGAGGATGCCAATACCTGAGGATGCCAAAAATGGAAGGCTTTTATTTGCAATAAATAAAAGCGTTGCAGTACATGATAATCGACGTGCGAAAGATCAGAATGCAGTTCCACAATTTCCGGAAAAAAATTCAATGTCCTCCGCAAATAAAGCCGATAAGAGGAAGCAAGTATCTTATAGATGTGAAGGCTGCAAGGAAACGCCGCCTTTGTGCCCTCCCTGTTTTGGAGGCCTGCTATCATTCTAACAACTAGTCTATTTAGTAGTATATTATTTAGTAGCTTAGGGGTGTATATTACTATGTTACTTTATACCCTATTATTATTAGGGGTGTATTTATTTTCAACGTTTGCATATTTTTTATTACCTAACTTGGTTTGTTTATGTTTTTATCCACGATACTATAATTTTCTATAAAAATGTCCTAACTGCTATAGCAGTATTGAGTGATTCCAAAAACCCTTACTGCTTAAACAGTTATGTCTCCACAACACACAGTCAAAGGGCCTGTCTGTGGGTCACGATTGTTTAGCAGTATGGCGGTCTAATATCATGTTTTTCAATCTTTTCTACACCCAAATAACCACTCAAAACTTCAAAAAAAAATCGGTTCACAATAACCGAAACAATTACTGTGATTTTTTTTAACCCTGTAGAATTACTCACTGTCCATCAATGTGTTAAGTGGTAACAAAACTTCAGAATCCACTCCAGCAAATAAGATTCTATCCATCTCTTCCTGACCACTCCATTTAAATTAGGGCCCAATTCAAACCAGCAAGTTTCTCTGCCGCACATAAACACATTTTTTTTTTAATAAGTTAGTTTACCTGGATTTTCAGCAATCTTATAGTACACTTGTTGAGCCGCAGCGTCTTCACTGACGAAATCCCATAAGCCGTCACAAGCAATTATCAAAAAGTCCTCGTTCCCATCCATGGTAATCTCCTTCACATCTGGAATCGCAGTGACATGCGGCTTGTAATCTGCATCGCCTGGCAAATACCAAAAACGCTTCACTCTATAGACACTTAACCAATTAAAATGATTTTTACCTATGGCTCTTGACACTGCTAATTGTCCATTTACTCTCCATGTGCCCCAATGGATAACACACCCACCAGCCTGCTCTATTCGCGCTCTTTCATCCTGCAATTGTTATTATGATTAATATACTTTTGTGATCAGGTACCCACAAACGGAGGGACAAGTTTGGAAGATAGTGTCGACTGACCAAGTTTGACATAAACTACCCCAGTCGACTTGGTCTGTGAGCGATTGTAATAATTGGTATTCACACATATGTGAGTACTTAGTTTTTTATTTTCATAGCGATCTGTTCCTTCGTAGACGCAGACTTTCAGTTAGTAGACAAAATTTTTGAATTTGTAAAAACCAAGTCGTGGGGACCTGCATTTTAAGTTTTTAAGTAAGTCTAAAATACTTGGGAAGAACATTTCACATACGAAAAATAGTTACACTACAAAGGCAGAAAAAATAGCGGCAATTAATGGTATAAAGGATGATTCGCGCTGACAGAACCTTATTGGACGTATCTAGAGAACGGCATCGCATATTTATTTGAAGTTTTGTGTGTGGCAACAAATACGCCAAAACTCTATTTCTACATTATTTGCACCCTCGCGGTTTTGCCGGTTCAGCTGAAAAAAAGCAGCAACTTTTGTTTTTTAAATAGATTACCATGTACTAAAAGTTAATTTCGGATTCCTCATAGATTTCTTTATTATACCACTTTAATATTCCTATACCCCTTTGTCTCACCCGTTTGCGATCGCAGATATTTAATAATTTCTTGTTTTTGAAGTGAAAAATAGGACTAAGAAATAATTAAAATCTCGCGGTCTTCATTAGCTAGGACCATGTGCCTGAATACCACATGGGCAGTTAGTGACGAAAACCTACAGGGCGGTCCATAATTAACTTTCGTTCATCAGAAGAGAAAAATTGTTAAAAGCTTATTTCTTTAAATAGAACGACCTGTGGATTGTTCTTCGCAGAAGATCATTTAATTTAGGACAAATCGATGTATTCTTTATCGAACCTAAGAGAACAGTTTTTGACTTATAGGCATTTATTACTTCAAATGCGCATTTTCATATTCCATTTTAAAATCAACAATAGTGGCTCAGGTATCTAATTGCAGTTACTGGTTGTAAACTTCTGACAGAACAGCTATTTTAACATTTGTCACAGCGTTGTCTGTTCCCAGTGTCTTTGAATTTCGTTTTCTCTATTGTTGTAGTGCAAATTTACTGATTAACTTCTTGTTTTTGCAGATAGAAAAAGATAGTCAATCTAGTGCCGTTATTATGATTTAATCATAATCCATCGACAATGCAACAAGATTATCAACCGAACATGCAGGAAATACAATGAAAGCCTAACGACAAAAGGAAATTTAACAGAATTCAAGAAGGCGCCTCAAATTTTAGAACAACCCATAACGTCCAATGGAAAACAACGAAGCAAATGTACTGGCTTATTTCCAGGCAGAGCCGCAGTCAGCACATCAGATGTGGTGAACATGATTAGTATTTATGATAAACAAAAAATCGAAAATCGTAATATAAGTTCCACTATTACAAATACACCAGGATTCAAGCTCTTAAACCTAAAGATCCTATACAAAGGATTGAGTTTTGTGAAACGTTGCTGACACGAAATGAAGATCCAGCATTTTTTGGGAAAATTATTTGGTTGGACGAAGCTACATGTTCAAGCGACGGCATTTTTTGATAGGAAAAAATCACTTTTGGGCGCAGGAAAATCTTTACTGCCACCAGGGAATCAGCATATCAAGATAGATTTAGTTTCAACGTTTTTTTTGTTTAATCATGAACAATCAAATGAGTTATTTCATTTATGAATAAAATTTCAGTTCGTGGAATTATTTGCGTATAATTAAAACAGTGGTAGAAGATATCGTGGACACTCTTCCTCTTGACCAATACCACAGCACTTGGTAGCAGTTCGATGGGGTTCTAGCACATTAGATAGACGAAGTAAGCCATAGGCTGTACAGGTTTTTGGATGACCTTTCGATGAGGCGGTTGGGATCATTGAATTGGCTACCTAGGTCACCCGACCTTATCCCACTCGACTTCTACCTTTGGGGTAACATCAAAAACATTGCTTACAAAACTCCAGTAAACACTAGAGAAAAACTACAAAATCGGATGGTACAAGCTGTTCGGCATTTAGATTTTATGATCTTTAGGCAAGCAAGTTCGTTATTCGGAAAACGATGTTTACGTTATAGTAAAAGAAGATCCGTTTATAATATGTATACTAACGCGTTTTATGAAGCTTGCACATCACGAAACATTTAGCACTGAAATCGTATTTATAGATACAACAGGCCCTTGTGATCAAACAGGCTCACATATTACATTTATATTTGGGGCAAATAAAGGATTCTGAATAGATTTACTTGCTTATATACTAATTTGCTTGAGAGTTTGGATTTGTTGTTCCCCTGGGCTGTGTTATTCATACATCTCAAAACGAAAAATGCTACTTTAATGCTTTCATGGCATTAAAAGGGGCTATTGGAAGTCCATCTGCTATTATGACAGATGACAGTTGTGCGAACGTATTACCTTACCTAAAGTCTTTCCTACATCAAAACTATAATTATGTTCTTTTCACGTACGCCAGGCGATGTGGCTGTGGCTTTGAGCTAAGTGCACATCTTAATATAGGATACTCCAACACTGTTGGAGCCTCGAGCCGCTGCCGCCATAGGACAGGCCGGCCGCATGTCTCTTTATGACGCCATGTTTTTACAGTATGGAGTGAAAATTGCCTAGGTCCTTGTCACAAAAGCGGACTTTTACAACGAGGAAACGAGGCAAAATATTAACAGTACTCTTTCAGAACTGATCAACCTTAACATCGTACCAATTATCAATAGTAATGACACGCAGTATCACCGCCACCTCAGATTGACGAACCAATTGGATGTACCAATAAGTGATGGTCACTTGTTAGTGGTCATACTAAAAAGTTTTCTATCCCACCAGCTAACCTAAACCAGGAAAAAGAGAATTTTCTCTCAAAGACAACGACTTTTTGGCGGCCATATTAGCGGCAGAATCCCAATCAGACTTGTTGATTCTCATGTCCGACGGCGACGGTATTTACAACAAACCCCCATGAAAATGCGGTGCGAGATTCCTACACACCTTCTCATCGGAGCAGAGGCAACCCATCGAGTATGGGCAATCGATTTTAGTTTATTAAATGCTCGAATTGCTGCCCATTGACAGCTAAGCAATGATATAAGCGAGCTTCAAATTCTGATCTGAGGTTTTGAAAAATTTCTGATGAAACTTCTATGTACTGTGTAACTATTCTTTCTGTGCAACTCGCACCATCAGACGACAGGCTGGTTCTTCCACAAAGGGTATGTGAGACAAATCGTAAAGTGCACCAAAGCAAAAAAAGAACCAAGTTTCTAAAACTCCATTTTCTGTAAGGTTTGAGGTATGCCGTACTGATGAGCTCCAAAAAGAGCGAAATCGGTCTATGGGTTCTCTGCCTGATAAAAAATTGAGTTTGATACTCTGCTAAACGTCGCCCCCAGATAATATAGATGCAAAATCTCGGCCATCTGTCTGTCGGAAGTGACAACTTCGGCGCGGAAATCTGCTTTGGTTCACTTTACGATTTGTCTCACATACCCTTTGTAGAAAAAGGTCGTCTGATGACGCCACTTGCACCTATACACATCGCCTTGAGCAAAAAAAAAACCAAGTCTCTCGAACTCCATTTTCTATCAGGTTTGAGTTATGCTGTACTGATGAGCTCCAATAAGAGCGAAACCGCTCTGTGGTTCCTCTGCCTGATAGAAAATTGAGACTAAACGTCGCCCTCAGACAATATAGGTGTGAAACCTCCGCCATATGTCTGTGGCAAATGACAACATCGGCAGCAATCTGCTTTGGTTCACTTTACGATTTGTCTCACATACTCTTTGTGGAATAACCAGCCGTCGTCTGATGGCGCCACTTGCACATATACATACAAATCGCCTTGAGCAAGAAAAAAAAAACAGTTTCTCGAACTCCATTTTCTGTTTGGTTTGAGGTATACCGTACCTGACCGATGAGCTCCAATAAGAGCAAAACCGGTCTATGGTTTCTCAGCCTGATAAAAAATTGAGTTTGATACTCTGCTAAACGTCGCCCCCAGACAGAATATAGGTGAGAAATCTTGGCCATCTGTCTGTCGGAAGTGACAACTTCGAAGGAAATCTGCTTTGGTTCACTTTACGATTATTCTTTCCTTTAGTAATTCCAATGTTCCTGGCTGCGTCATATTCACTTTAGATTTTAAATGACCCCATAAAAAAAAGTCCATCGGACTCAGGTCGGGCGATCTCGGTGGCCACTTCCCGGTCCCCTTCTGCCAAACAAACGATCGGGAAACGTGAGATGCAGAAATTGCTGAGCTGGTGCAACCTAGTGCGATGGAGCACCATCCTGCTGGAAAACTATTTCGTGGTACGAGAGATTTGGATCATTTCTAGGAAGATCATTTATAGATGGTACAATTTGTTTCTGCAACAACTTTAAGTATCTTGCGCCAGTCAAATTTTCCTCTATAAAGAAAACAATATGGTTACCCAAAATCGCTTTCCACACATTCAATCTTTTCGATCGTTGCGTGTGTACTTCGTGATATACGTTAGGATTTGATTCACCCCAGTACCTACAGTTTTACCTGTTAACTTCCCCATTGAGATAAAACACATGTTTATTTTTAAATTTGTTTAGAGTGACCCTTTCCGTAAAAACTCGAAAAAAACACGAAATTGTATACACCAATCAAAATTATCTTCAATCCATTCAAGAACGGTCTTAATTTCATAGGAATGCAACTTACGCTTATTCAAAATTCTAAAAACATTTGTTCTGCTTACTCCTAATTCCTGAGATAGCCTAGTAAGAGGCTGTGAATTTTCCAATAAATGAACGTGGGCTACAACTGCAGCATTCTCATTAGTCACAATGGGCGGACTTTTTTTGTTTTTTTACAAAATTAGTTTCCAAGAACTTTTTTTTAAAACTCCTGTTACGTGTTTATGTGGAACATTGTTATATGAATCGCTAATGTTAAAACTGGTTTTCAGAAATCAATAAGTTAATTCCTAAAAATCTTACATCACTGTATAGGTAATTAAAATACCTTTCTAGCGAGGTGCAGCTCGACCACTCTTTCCATTTGTAATTATTTGACATGAATAGTGCTGAGCTGTCAGAATGACAGTGACATATTCAATTCCTAGGTCAAAAGATGTCTCCCTTGAAAAACAAGTTGACGTATGTCAGGATTTATTTTAAATTTGCAAGCTCTCGAATTATCTAGGGTGGCTCGTTTTAAATGGAACGCTGTATCTCATATCACCTCACTAATCAATATTTTTTTAAGAAATAAGTAATTATTTCAACATGATTGTGGTTTCATTATTTTCTGTAGCTGTTTATTGCATCGGGAAGTTTAAAAAACGCAACAATTCGCGTAGGTGCCGAAATCAGTGAGCTTTTGCAGCGTAATTATTGTTAACAAAGGATCACAGTTTTCGGCACCCTGGCGCCATCCTATGTAATACGTATGCTTTTGGTGACATACTAAATCGTCCAATAAACCGCTCCGTTTGTGGCTGGCTATTGAGGTATTAACTTACCTCTCTACAAGGCTTATGCGGATTCACGCATTGGAGGATTTGTCCTTGCTTTACCAGCAAAGCCTGCGAGTCCCCCACCCAGGCTATGTACAAATACTTCTCTTTAGGCCGCAATAGAGCAACAACAGCAGTGGTACCGCCAGTTAAACTCTAAAAAAAAAACAATTGAGTTTAGAATCCAAAAAATCAGGTGACTCTCCAACCTCACCTCAACTTTACATTTTTCTAAGAACAAAGCATCTGTTTTACAAAAGGCATCTTTTAAGGCTTGATCTGGATTACATGCAAATTGCTTGTTTTCGGCTAAGTATTGGTGTAAATGGGCGGCACTGTAGGAGGCAGCGTCGTGGCCTGCATGGCCGTCGAATATTGCAAAATAACTGGACGGACTGGCTTCCTAAGAGAAACAAAGTAATAAGGGATGTTTTTTTTTTCAAGAAAAATTTAAGTACCTGAATATTGAACATAGTATTTAAATCGTGTATTGCAACATGTTTATCCTCCATTCGTCTTCGTCGATTTCGTCTCGCACATATACTCGTAACGTAGAAAGCATTTGAGGGGGCGGGCAGGGAACACAACATACTGTTGTCCAGGTACCGAAGGCATACTTCGTTAATTTTCGCCATCACAGCTTGCATGAGCTTTAGGGGTTCATAAGCTAAAATGTTTATAAATAAAGATATACCGCACCTATTGACAACAAATATACCGTTCCTGATTCATTCAGTTTATCTTACCGTTATCGTTTGAGTTAAACCCATAGTTAATAGGCTGTTTTTTGCATCCTTGTCGAATTTCATCTATAACAATCTTTATCAGCGGTGCGAATAAATGGTCTGGACATTGCCTGAAATAGGGAACAACAGATATCAGGTTGTTGCATCACAGTGTGATAAACTGGGTCAGACACTTTTAAGAAACGAATTTTAACTACACAGGGTAGTTACTGATCTATGCACGGTGTAGAAACATCCCAAGTAGCAATTTAACTTTTAAAATACTCTACAAGGGTTCTTTAAGGATAAAACATAAAATCTGCAATAAAAAACTTTTTTTTTGAAGCGGACTAAAAGCACTTCATATGTTTTCTCCATACGCACACCTAAAGGGCTTTCTAATCCTAAAAAGTAGCAAAAAAGTCCTAGGCAGTAAAAGTAAAGTAAAAAGTCACCGCTATTGTCATGGTGGCGCATATATAAACGATTTTCATTCACCAAAATTATTTGAACACTAGGTGACACCAGATAGACCGATCTGAGTGTATTGCCATCTTTACATTCTTACTGAAAAATCAAAGGATAACAATGCTCTCAGAGCACCACCCGAAACCGTTATTAGTCGAAATCGCATAGGTTCTCGAATTCTGTTAAATGTCATGCGCGGCGTCATATTTATCTGCCAATGTGGTTTCTATTAATTTAGTATTGAAAATAATGCTACACATTTTTAGTTTGCCATAATTTACCTAAACCACCTAAACCATTGGTTATGATTTAGTACCATTAAATCCATTGAACATTGAAAATCACCGTTCTAACACATTCTATTTATTTTACAAATAATATACACCACTAATTAGGTAAGTACCTAGAGCCGCTTAAAGAGAATGAAAGAAAATTGCAAAACTGAATCACTCTGAAATAGACTTCTTAGTTCCTGCATGCTTGAAAAAAAATTGTATATGTTACTCGGAGTAAAAGGTATTTTTGTGGTTCGCCCAGTTGCAGGCCTCAGCTTTGCTTCGGCCAGCAATCTCTGGGCTCAGCACGAAAAGACCCACTTTTACTCCTAGTGACATAATCTACTATTTTTTAAATGGCAAGAAAGTCGTTTTTAAAAGTACCTAAAAATCGACCACAAAAGGGGGAAGTCACGACTTTTAAGTCGTTTTACGTCGATTTCTACTGGTTTTAGCTGAAAACATAAAATTACACCAAAAAACTACTAATAATACTCTAATACGCATTTTAGCACGTTTTAAGTCGTTTTACGTCGATTTCTACTGGTTTTAGCTGAAAACATAAAATTACACCAAATTATAATACACTAATTATACTCAAATACGCATTTTAGGACGTTTTAAGCCGTTTTGGGAAGACCCTTGAAGAGTGGTTTAAAACTGTTTTAAACCCAAAAAGGCAGTTTATAAAGGTCCTCAAGATTACTTTTTAAAACCAATTAAAGAACACTTAACCTTATGTCGCTCTTCGATAAATCCTCTATAAGTCTATCATAAATCTGGATAACGTTTTTCGAAAGTGTCTTGAAACTACTTTTAAGCTTGTTTAAAACCGCCAAATTTACACACAAAACTCTTGGAGCCAAAAATATGAAATACTGACAGCTTTATAAAAGACTCCACTCATTTCGTCGAAAAACTGCATTCTTTGACTCTTTCTCCAGGGGATATTCTCGTCAGCTTCGACGTTGTTGCGCTCTTCACGATGGTACCCATTAAGGAAGCTATGGAACATATTAATCAAGAATTTCCACAGGATATTGCTAAGCTGTTCCAACATTGCCTAACCACTACATATTTTCAATGGAAGGAAGAATTCTACGAACAAACTGATGGTGTAGCTATGGGCAGCCCTTTTAGTCCAGTAATAGCCAACTATTTTATGGACATTTTCGAGGCCAATCGTTGGCTACAGCAAGGAAGAGGCCAAGGTGCTGGTTTCGATATGTGGACGACACCTTTGTTATTTGGAGCCATGGAAAGGGCGAACTTCAAAACTTCCTCTTACACTTAAACTCTATTAACCCAAAAATCCAATTCACTATGGAGATAGAAAAGGAAGGACGCCTACTTTTATTGGATGTTTTGGTGGCAAGGAGGCCGAATGGAAAGCTTGCACATACCGTGTATAGAAAACCAATACACACTGACCGATACCTCAACAACGAATCAAACCATCATCCAAGACAAAAAAGGGGAGTCATAAAAACTCTGTCTGTGAGAGCCAAGAGAATTTGTGAGGCAGCTGAATTGAAACGGGAAATGAAGCATCTGGAGAGAGCCTTTGATTGGAATGGATACAGCAAAGCAGGAGTTCGACAGAGCCGTGCGTCCAAGAAATTAGTAGAGCGACAGGAAGCAACAACGGGAGATGATGTAGAAAAGCGCGTTTGGGCTACTCTACCATACAACCACAAAGTCACGGACAGGATCGGCAGGCTACCGGAAAAGCACAAGGTTAAGACTTTACCCCACTCCCCAAGTCTTTAAACCCACTCGTACAATTCAACAGAGCTTGAGAGCGGCTAAAGACCGCAGAGATCCCCTATCAGCACCCGGAGTGTATAGAGTTGCAGCGAAGTGTATAGAGAGCACCCCGGCTCCACCACTGCGACGCGACGGCGCCGGTAGGAATACCACGGAGTGTGCTACAGTCGAATCAGTCATCGTCGGGAAGCAAAGGAGATCACTTCGCCCACTGCCTCATCGCCTTTGATAATGTCTGCCGCAGTAGTAGACGAAACGTCAGGAAGCAATTCCATTGGACCACGGTTTTATAGCCCGGAAAACACTTTAGATAGTATTATGACCGGCCGTGAAAACCTTTACAGTCTGACAAATTTACACAGTTTTATTCATAGGCGTTTCAAAAAAATTTAGAACATATAACTTTTTTGTTTCTATTTTTAAGTGCAAGTCAAATAAAATCATCAAATATAATACCGAATATGAAAAATTACAATATCGGATTTGTTTTCGAATGAGTTTAATCACTAATTGAAATAAATCAACAAACATGGTTTCTGACCAAAAAGTCTGTTCTAAATTGGATAGTAATTATTTTATATATTTTTTGGCTGACCTCTTTTTCACTAAAAACATG
The DNA here is from genome assembly GCA_951812265.1 of Taphrorychus bicolor. Classification (NCBI taxonomy): domain Eukaryota; kingdom Metazoa; phylum Arthropoda; class Insecta; order Coleoptera; family Curculionidae; genus Taphrorychus; species Taphrorychus bicolor. Next base: position 22,101,338 of record OX638305.1, read on the forward strand.
GCTGAATTCGCGGGAAAACCCGGATGAAGACTTTTAGACCTACATAAGACCGTTTTACAGATTTTTTTTTTCTTAAAATGGTAATTTACTGAACATCTAGTCTAGTTTTATGCTCAACCCTCTTTAATAACGCCATATGCAAAGCATTTGATTTTAACTAAGAGTGTGAAGGCTTTCAGGGCCGGTCAAAATACAATCTAAACTGTTTTCAGGGCTTTGAAGCCGTGTACCAATGGAATTTCCTCCTGACCTTTCGTCCACAGATCAGACAGATATCAAAGACGATGAGGCAATGGGCGAAGTGATCTCCCGTGCTTCCCGACGCTGATTGATTCGACTGTGGTGAGCTCCGTGGTATTTATTCCCCCGCCGTCGCGCTGCACTGGAGGGATTGGGGTGGGGGTAGTGATGGCGCGGGGTTTCGGCGCACTTGAAATATGTCGTAGAACTCGCTTTCAGTCTGCATTTAGAAACTGCAAATAGTAATTTCCTTTTTCCTGTTGAAATAGTTGGCTCTATCAATCTCGTGCTTGCTGTGATAATCCATTCCAACCAAAGGCTCTTTCCAGATGCTTCATTTCCCGTTCCAATTCAGCCGGCTCACAAATTCTCTTGGCTCTCACAGGCCGAGTGTTTTTGACTCCCCTAGTCTCTGGAATGATGATTTGATCCGTTCAGCCGTCTGAATCCAGCAGCTGCCAATTCAAACGGCTGAACAGATAATGATGAAAATGTTACGAATTCTACAACGCGCAAAACCACCAAAAACTATCTCACCTTTGCAGAAAGGACAGCTCTGAAAGCCTTGAACGAAGACAAGGATATTCTCATTTTACCAGCAGATAAGGGAAACGCAACAGTAGTAATGTCACCATCGGATTATCAAGGAAAAATCGGGACACTGTTAGATCCCACCACCTACAAGAAGCTAACTCGTGATCCAATCGCCCAGATTCTGAGGGCCACCAACAATCAAGGCCGTGGCATCGGATGAAATGACTAAGCGTAAAAAATCAGAAGCCTTGCCACCAAGGCTGTACAGTTTGCCAAAGATCTGCTCAAACAAACCGGATGTGCCACTGACACCCATCGTAAGCACCATAGAAAGCCCGACCTACAAATGACCTACACTATTAAAAACTTAAAAAATGGTCTAATAGAGTACGAAAGAGTCTGTTATAATGGTAAATGTCTACCAGAAATACTCAAATGTGAACAACTTTACCAGGAACTCAAAGTGTGAAGTTTACCAGGAAAACAGAAGACTGAAGAAGTAAAACAATAACACACATGTATGAAGGGAACATGAAAATCAAAGACTCAGAAATGCGTCGCACCTTACTAAGAACTTGAAATGTTAAGTTTGCGAAGATTGCAATAGACCAAAGAAGTATAACAAGAAATGCAAGAATGATGAGACCCTAAGGACAAAATCCTGGAGAAGTCTATTAAAAACAAATACGTAAGGATATATTGGTCTAACAGAGTCTGGACGAGTCTGTCAGGACGATAAATATCTACCAGAAAATACTCAAATATAAAGAACTTTACCATGAAATCGAAGTGTAAAGTTTAGTAGGAAAACAGAAAACTGAAGAAGTAAAGCAACTAAAAACATGTATTAAGGGAAGATGAGAATTAAAGGCTCAGAAGTTAATCAAAAACAAAGAAATAGAAGAAGAGAAAACTCAAAATGTGAAGTTTACCCAGAAACCGGAAGTAAAATAATACAAACATAAATGAAGGAAACATAAGGATAAAATGCTCAGAAGTTTATCAAAAATAAAGGAATAAGCATTGAGAGTTCTGACAGAGTGTAAAGGAGTCTGTGAGGATGGTAAATATCTACCAGTAAAACTCTAGTGTGAAAAACGTCAATAAGCAAGCATGAGACTTGAGGACAAATATTCTGCAGTAGTCTGTCAGAATGGTAGATATCTACCAGAAATACTCAAATGTGAAGACTTTAGCAGAAATTGGAAATGTGAAATTTGCTAGGAAAACAAAAGACTGATGAATTAAAACAGTATGAAGGCGACATGAGGATATAAGGCTGCGGAAGTCTATCAATAGCAAAGAAATAACTATTGAGATGCTTGACAAAGTGCAAAATGTGACGATGGTAAAAACCTACCAAAAACTCTCTAATGAGAAAAACTTTATCAAGAATTTGAAGTGTAAAGTTTAACGGGAAAACAGAAAACTGAAGAAGTAAAACAATAATAAACACATATGAAGGGACCACGAGAATAAAAGACTTTAGAAGTCTATCAAAAGCAAACAAATAGGAATTCAGAGATTTAAAATAGAGTAAATGAGTCTGTGAGGATGGTAAAAATATACCAGTAAAACTCAAATTTGAAAACCTTTTCTAAGAATTTGAAGTGTAAAACTTACCAAGGAAGCAGTAGCCCAACCGTTTTGCTCTTCACCATGATACCCATTAAAGAACAAATGGAACATATTAACCAGGAATTTCCACAAGATATTGCCAAGGTCTTCCAGCCTGCCTAACCACTACATATTTTCAATGGAGGGGAGATATCTACAAACAAACTGATGGTGTGGCTATGAGCAGCCCTCTTAATCCAGCAATAGCCAACTATTTTATGGAAATTTTCGAGGACAAGGCGTTGGCAACGGCAAATAAAAGGCCAAAGTGCTGGTTCCGATCCGTGAAAGACACCTTGGTTATTTGGAGCCATGGCGAGGGCGAACTTCAAAACTTCCTCTTGCACTCTATCAACCCAAGGAAGACACACTGACCGATTCCTCAATAACGGATCAAATCATCATCCCAGACAGAAAAGGGGAGTAATAAAGACTCAGTTTGTAGGAGGCAAGAGAATTTGTGAGCCGGCTGAATAGGAACGGGAAATGAAGCATCTGGAAAGAGCCTTTGGTTGGAATGGATTATCCCAGCAAGCACGAGTTGAATAGAGCCAACAATTTCAAGCAAGCACGAGTTGAATAGAGCCAACAATTTCAACAGGAAGGAGGAAATTGCGTTTCTAAATTTTTAGTTGGAAAGAATACAGCACGCACGACTTCTGTAGGGCCGTCCGTCCAAGGAATGTCGAGCGCCAGGAAGGAACCACGGGAGAATTTAAATAAAAGCGCGGATAGTCTAGTCTACCATACATCCACAAAGTAGCAGACAGGATCGGCAGGCTACTGGAAAACCACAAAGTCTTTAAACCCACTCGTACAATATAACAGAGCTTGAGATCGGCCAAAGACTGCAGAAATCCCGGAGTTTACCGAGTCCCGTGCAGCTGTGGCTCGGTATACATTGGCACCACAAAACCCAGTGTCATCACGAGGATTACGGAACATACGAGGAGTTGCAGGCTGGAAGTAACACAAAAGTCAGCAGTAGCAGAGCACGCGCTCTCCGACGGTCACAACATCCTTTTCAACCCTTCAACTCGCTGGATATCTTATATCAATCGCAGCGTTTCTATCGGAGTCTAACGAGAAAGGCCACTGAGATCTTTAACCACGACAACAATTTCGACAGGAAGGAGGAAACTACGTTTCTAAATGAAGACTGGATGCGAGTTCTACTATATGGTTCAAAGGTGCCGAAACCCCGCGCCACCACTTCTCCCACCCCAGTCACGACACTGTAGCGCGACGGCGCCGGCGGGGGAATAAATACCACGGAACTCACCACAGTCGAATCAGTCAACGTCGGGAAGCACGGATTCTCCGTCCATATGGAAGATCGCTTCGCCCATTGCTTCATCGCCTTTGATAATGTCTGCCGCAGCTGTAGACGAAACGTCACGAAGAAATTCTATTAGACCACGGCTTAAAAGCCTGGGAAATACTTTAGATTGTATCAACCAAAAGTCTTTGCTCTTCCTTAAAACCCCTAACCGCTAATGGTGTTGAAAATAATCCGCCTCGAGGTATAACTGTTTTAACTTTAAAATACTTTTTTATAACATTTGGGATAATTACAATGACACACTTGTAGTGTCAAGACAACTGATGTCTTGACCTGTAGACTATCTAAAATAAAGTGACCTAAGGTTCCGTCGCCGTACCGTAGTTAAGGTATTTTAAAAGTCCTTTTTGTCTTAGGTTCTCCAAATATAAATTTTTTTAAATCTATTGGATTTATGAAAGCCTTATAAAGGTCTTAATAACCCAAATTTTAAGATCACATTTAGTCTTGTTTTATGCAGCCCTTTTTACAAAGCACATTACGCTTGAGAGTATTAATACCCTTAATAAATCGTTTTAAAAAGTTCTAGGAATGCTCTTAAAAAATAATGTATAAATCTGTAAGTTTCCATTTTACATCCATTTTAAAACCAAAGAAGCCTTAACGGCCAATTCATAATCATATTTAAAGTTCCCTCAATTTAAGTTACATCAAGATGTTACATCTATTTAACTTGTATCAGGGAAAATTACACATGCTGCGAGTTATTTTAGTTAAAGGGACTTTAAATTTGATTATGAAATTGGCCGTAACTGCATAACAAGGCAACATTGCTTTATAATGGGTTTATTCAAAGATCGTAATAAAGCTGTTTTAAAACTAAAGTTCTTCTAAAGGCAAAAACTACATAAAAAATGGCCTTTAGACTTCTTTAAAACCGGTTTATCAAAGTAAACGATCTTAAAGTGTAAAAAACATACATTAAATACGTTTTAAAGTAGATATATATTTACTTCCAGTTTTGAAACACTTTAAAACCTAACATAAAGTTGATAATCTTAAAATTGTTTCTTGGGATTGAATGGGAAGAGAAAATGGTACCTATACTTTGTCTAAATCGTTAATTTTCTTAAAATAAAAACAATTTTTTTTTATGTAGGTAATTTGTTTATTTGGCACTTAACAGATTTAATCAAAAGATAAAGTTTTGAATATCATGCAGTATACTAGGTGAGACTGGCTAGTAGTGTTGATGACACATGTCAATCAGTTCTTTTCGCACCAGAATGGTACCAGTCACATTATTAAAAGCTGTACTACCAATGCAATGTTTATTCTAACATCAAGTTAATTGACAAAACCATCATCAACCCTTCACTTTACTTTTTCTATTAGAATTAACTTACTGCTGCAGTTTTCAGTAATTTGGCAACTGTGCCTCATTCTATTCTAAAAAACTAGCACTATGTTTAAATAATAATTAAAGAATATTAAAAACAACCATTCAATTAGATCACTTTCTATATTCTAAGTCTTTTACAACTACAAAAGACTAATTAGTATAATACCCAACAGAATCGTTCAATACGTGCACTTTTGCATAATGATTATAGCACAGAACATAATATTAATCCTGAAAGGAAAGTAATAATTAATTTCATAGGAAAAAAACAGCTGGCTGAAACTTTTAGCAAATATTTCAGCATTACATTTATAATAATTATTAGACAGTTTGGTGAAAAAAAAACTAAATGCTACTACCCTGCATATTAAAAACGTCATTTTAGGACCGTAAAATAACAATTTATATTCCATTAATATTCAATTAAGCTCTCTTAGGAATACGATTTGAATTTTATAAAAATATATGAAACCCCTTATGGCAAGACTTATCATAGACTTTTTTCTAGTTAAGTAAAGCTGCTGCCCTACAACACCCAAAGGTAAAGTTATTTTCAAATATGCTCTATAGCAACTTCATATTATGCAAAAATAATGATTAGTAGAGGTCCCGTTTTGTAGTCTCAGATATTTAAATTCGCATGAGTAATTGAACTGAATTCCCTCCCACATCTTAAGAGAAAAGTTTAGTCTATTAAACTCGAGGTAGGTGCACCCAAGCTTTCCCACCCGTTTATTATTTCCCCTGTGTGATAACTGCACCTATCACACGCCATACAAATCATGCAGCCGTGCCTTAAGGGGTTCTGGAAATTGACCGTAAAAGGGCAACCAATTGTCTTCTCTACATTGATGCTTCACCGACATCAAGACGTTCCGAATAATATCTTTGAGATCTGAACGGATATTGAACCATGATGCAGCAGCATCACAAAAATAAATGAAATAAGCTTTGTTAAAGTCAGGATTTCGGTTAATAACTTCACATAAACCTCTAAATGCTAGATCTTTCGAGTCATTGTCGCGTACGTTTCTCAACAACATACAACAATTTTTTAATACTACTGTAGGATTTGGAATTTGAACATCTGGGCAAACAAAAAAAATCGTGCATAAAGAGACTGCTACAGTTTGATGCATGGTCCTAGTCACAATTGGTTCTCTTAAGATGTGCACAAATTGCTGAACAATCTCTGCAGCATATGGCTGAATATTGGAACCCATAACTGAACACAACCTACTAATTACCCAAGCAGCATTGTTACACACACTGTCATTAGAATCATCTAAATTTTTTAAAATTAAAGGGATGTAGTCACAAACACTAGGAGCCAAAAATGGATAACATAAAATTACTAACTCTCCATACAGCGCAATGGAGTTCTGCCTTATCAAGTTTAAATTGTCTTGAATTGTTGTAAAGAGTAAAAAAAGGAGATTACTGTTTGTCACAAATTTCACAAAATGGTTTTTGAGTCCTAAAGCCATACTGTATAAAACATCCAGTGATACACTCATAGCTTCTTTGTCTGGAGGATCATATTCATTTGGATGTTCTTGATAATTAATGCAGCTAATTAATGTGTCATTGATTAACTGAAGACTGTGACAAAAAATAATCTCTGCATAAGGCAAAAATGACACCTCAAGGGATGGAATTACATTCGCTAAACATTCTAAAACAGCAATAGATTGGTCATCGTAACAAGAATCGCCTTCATTAAACTTCTGCATTAATGGTGGAATCAGTTTTGATACATATTCCATATCACTTAAATGGGTGCCTACTGATTGAGCTAGAGATCCTATTGCATCATATAACATATACAAACTCCTACACTGAAACCTGTCAAAAGCCAATAAAAACCCCTCTATAATTATTCCTATATAAGGAACTAATTTTAGTTGGGCTTCCTCTTGCAAAACACAAAAAGCTGATATTGCAGCACGCTGGACTCTCTTGTTATCATCTATAAAGTGTTTTAGAAGCAGCAACATAACTGGAATGAAGTAGGTCTGTGGAGAATCTGGTTTTACATTGATAATCCATGAAACATAACGGCTTAAGGTCCAACAAGTGATTACTCTCACAACAGAATGTTCGTCTGACATTGACATTTGAAGAAAGTTTACTAATTCTGGCAGCTGTGGCTTAAGTCCATTCATGCAACCTTCTGCAATAGCTCCTAGTGCCAGGATGGCACTTTCCTTTACTAGATGATCTGAGTGATTCAACATTTCACTAATAAATGGAACAAGAATAGGCAAAATGTCATCACCAAATTTAACAGCCAAAGTGTCCAATGATGCAGCACTACACTTCCTTAGTGTCCATCCCATGTAAAAATCATCAAAATCATCGACTTGTGCCCCAGCCTCTTCATCCCCCTCACTTAAATAATCCTCTATATCTTGATCATTTTTTTCACGCATATGAAAGGGGGTTATATCTTTAGAATGGTCCTTCCTGTCAGCATCAGCTCCCAAAGTGTCTTTGATAATGTTTAATTCTGCTTGAGAATACCGCATATTTTTTAACAAAATTGGCAACAATTTGTCAATGTAAGGGGACAAAATTTCTTTACAGGTTGGTAATTTACTGACAGCCAGCCAAAATTCACAGGCTTGTAAAGCAACCTCTAAGTCTTCACTTTGGTTTTTATCCAATAAATACATTATGACATCATGCAGATGGGGCAAAAGTGACTCTTCCTGCTTGTCTACATAAATGACAAAAGTGTGGCACACATATTTTTGCAGATCGACATCATCTGTGTTTGCCAAGCTGATAACACTTGCTAAATATACACTTAAATCAAGTGACTGCTTCATAATCGGAAAATAGTCTTGAATAAATTGGTTGGTCAGTCTGACAATATCTTGATGCATATCACAATTCCCTTTTGAAAGGTATTCAATGAACTTTGGAAATACCTCCTTAGTAATACTGTAGATATCTTCTTGACTTTTTTGATTGTTAATAAGGTCTTCACATATCTTGAACAAAGTGGTTAAAGCAGTTTCACTGTATTCATTTTGGGCAGCAAATGATTTTGTAAGGAAAGGAATTAACTCAGGCCAACTTCTCAAATGGTCTCTCGCAATGATAACAATTATGCTTGAACTAGTCAGTCGTAGATCTCTGGAAGGATTATTTAAGAGAACTAAACACTCATGCTTCAAATTTTCTATGGGTTCTTGTGATAGTGATGGATATGTTACTGTAAGATTATTTTTCAGCAATATTCCGCTCAAAGATCGAACATCCTCTGGATAGGAGGAGTTGCTGAGTATGTACAAGAGATAGGATGTAAAATCTGGCATGTTTTGAATCATACTGAGCTTTTCTTGCACATTTCTTTGCACTTCACTGTCAGGTATTAGGGCCTCTTGTAACACATCTTTTAAGGTATTTAGAATACCTTCTTGGGGCTGCCAGTGGTTCCAGTTCATTTTTCTGCCTGCAAAAGCAAGTTAAGTTAGGTTAAATTATCGAACCGCAAGGTTTAGTGAATAGATGTACGAAGACATCGTTACAGGGTAACAAAAGTGTAAAATCAAATGTGTTACTTACCTTAGAACAAAATGGAATATTAATAAAAGGAACTTCTTATTGAATGAAAATTAATTTATTTTGACAGCAAAATCAGCAGCTTCACGGAATCTCAAACTTGATAAGGCTAGCCCAGCGCATGAGCACAACACGACAACCATGTCAAGAAATCAATCCAAGTAGTTTGAGTGACTAGAACGTATCTCGATCTTTGTTTATCTTGGAACAGCATACACGAACCGCCATTGCAGTCTTGAAGAATCAGTCAAACGAATTCGGCCTGTTGCGGCGTTGCCAATATAGGTGCGGACTTAAACCGCGAAATTCGAAAAGGTATATTTGACCGAAATTTATTTAATACATAATATTCAATGGTGAAATTGTCCAGTAAATGATGGTCTAGGAGAAAAAAAATAATACCTAATGCATATTAGCAAACCGTCCCTTATTTGCATGCAACTTATTGTTTATAGGGGCCTACATATCAGCCCTCCTCACATTTCTTTATTTATATACTCTTATCTTATCACTATGATTCCAATTTACAACAATGATTAAGAAAAATTATAATTTCTATAATAGCAATATAATAGATAACATACAGGGTGGATCAATGAAAATAATCCAAACATTTTTCTTCCAATGGAATATATGCATTGAAAATCGCTTAAACACATCAACTTTTGTTTTTAGGAAAACACATTTTTGGGCAGTTTTGACTCCATAACCTGAAGTCCCAAGTGGTGATAAGCATTCAGCTAGAAATAATTGGCAAAAGGGGGTGATACCTCCTTTTGAAAGTCTCAAGTGTATTTACTGGTCAAATTTGAGGGTTTTTCTATCATTTGTTATATGAAGTAAAATATAAAGATCACACAGACAGGCGACAGACAGACGGACCGACAGACCCAGATCCATCATCCTGCAAAAGGTCAGTACACAAAGGCTTAGTGATAATGACGGTTTGGGCATTGTATATATATATATATATAGAGATCCAAATTTATCTGCCATGTGCACGGTAACAAACAAGTAGGTAGGTGTGGAAGATTATCTAGAACAAAATTGCACGAAGTATACAATCTCCCACACCTACCTACTTATATATATGAGAGTGTGTCATTTTACCTTAAAAAAAATTAAGACAGTTTTAATACTTTCATAAACCCGAACACGATTACAATACAAGGGCATTAGATGGTCACTACCAACCGGCACTAACACAAAAGTACCCCCATTACATGTGTCCTAAATTGTTTAATGTTAAATTGTTACCAGTCAACCTGAAAAAAATCAACTCTCAAAGGTGTTTTAAAAAAGAAGTTAAACACTTATTGATAGCATTAGAACCATATACTTTGAAGGAATTTTGTAAGAGTTTTTAATTCAGTGTTAAGTACAAATATGTATATTAAACATTGTATTGTAAGAGAACCTCAAACTGAGTTTCTATATATTGACAAACATATTGAGGTCATTTCATTTCATATTTATGTTATGTTTTTTTTGTCAATAAGTGAACATTATTTGAAATAAAGTTGTTTCTATTCTATTCTAATCTATTCTATCAAGCACAGACCTAGGCCCAGTCCCAGTAAATAATAAATAAATTAATAGATTTACACCCTACACCCTGTGTGCCATTAGTACAGCTAGACAAAAATGGTATTAGAATTTACCTAGGCCAACTAGATGAGGTTGTTTAAATTAGAAGATGGAGCTTCCACTAAGGAGTCCAGAACCATTATCTAGAAGCAAATAAATTGTGGAGTTTATATTGGCCCATGCATGCACCAAGAAAATGTTAGGATTCAAGTTGATAGAGGCGCTTTAAATCTTAACTTTTGCAGCTTTTTGCAAATACTAATTGAAGTGTTTGATCAAACAATAATTTGTTTCCAATTTTTCTTCTGTCCACTTATCTAAATAAGCCTCTGATAAGACCCAGAGTTGTTATCTTGAGGACAATTGGATGTCACAATAGAATGCCAGCAAATTGTGGAACCCAGTAACCACAAAGCGAATATTTGAATAGTTAAAAGTTAAAACCATAGCGCAGGCGCTTAATGGAAGTTTATCAATTCTTTATCAAGTAAACAGTTTGAATGTTGCAGTTTAATTAGTAAACAAAACAATCCCAAAGGTATGTAAACAATATTAGTATTTATTTTTCACAGATTATTATACTTACTTTTGCGATAAATATTGCGAGGTCCAATCAATTATTCCTCCAACCACTTCCACATTCAGCAGTTTGTAGCTCCCCAACTTGACGGGCAATTGGTCATTGGGGTTTACCGTTTGGGCGAAATATTCAAAGAACTCGCGATAACTGTTTAAATAGTCATCTTTGTTTTCCATTGTAACTTACTGCAATTTCAAATCAAAAACACAGACGTTTAAAAAAAATTGAAATATTCTGAACACACACGGTGTTTATCTATGCATAACCGTGAAAAAACTATTATACACTTTTTAATTTGATAGTACCTATTTAGAATGGTTTCTCTCTGTTAAATTGTACTTCACTAATACTGTGTTGTTAAAAGGTATTCAATATATTAAAGATAATTTGAATTAAAAAAATAGTTCATTTGAGGATACGATTTATTTTTTTGGGTGGTATTCTGTCAGCTGAGCCATCAGTGTCATGCGTCATTCCGGGTGCACGTCAGCGGGTTATGAATAATCCTATGTTGCCAAGTTTGGTTTTTGAAATAACATGGCCGCTAGACGTCGGTTGCCTAGCAACAGATACCATCACATTCACTCAATTGTGGTTTCATCGTTTAATGGTCGGTTTTCTTAACTAATTGATTTTCAAATTTCAAAGTATAAAATGGAAGACAATAATAAAAACCTAACAATTATCAACAATTCGAAACAAGACTTGTTCAAAATTAATGAAAACTTCAAAAGTTTTTACAGGAAGTTGAAGTACATCTCGAAGGTGATGGTTAACAGGGACGAAATTACCGCAGACCTACTAAAAAATTGTAATTTGTTCATCATACCGGGGCCACAAATGTTCTTTGAGGAAAGTGAATTAAAAGTTATGGAAAACTACATCCAGGATGGCGGTAAAATGCTAGTTCTTTTAACTGAGGGGTCTCCAAATGATCCCTGTAACATCAATATTCTTCTTGAGAATTTTGGGATTGTCCCAAATGTGGACTGCCTCATACGAACCCACTATTATAAGTATTTTCATCCCAAAGAAAGTTATATTGCTGACAGTCAAATAAATTCAACACTACATAAAAACCAAGACAACATTAAACTGATTTATCCTTATGGATGCACAATGAATGTCATGAAACCCAGTGTTATTTGTTTCAAAAGTGGCTATTCAACATTTCCAGTAGACTGCCCCCTGGGAGCTGTTTTTTACAATGAGAATACGAGGGGTAAACTTGTTGCCATTGGTTCAGGTTATATGTTTGCAGACAAGTATCTGGAGCAAGAGAACAATGATGCATTCCGAGAGATATTGTTTAAATTTTTAACCAGTGATGAACCAGTACATTTTCTTCCCACAGACCATGATGATATTGAAATATCTGATAGGAATATTGTCCCAGAGACAGCAGAGCTGGCTGACAAGCCCAAACTTTGCTTAACTGATGTGGTCAGCAATACTTCAGTAGTGGATTATACAAGTTTGTTTGACCATAAAGTATATTCCATGAATACGTTTTTGGTCCCTGAGACCATCAAAGCTTATGACGTCTTGAATGTAAAGCACTCACCACTAAAAATAATTACCCCAAAATTTGAGGCTCCTTATCCTGCATTACAAGCTGCAGTATTTCCACCATGTTTTCGAGAATTACCACCACCTTGTTTAGAATTGTTTGATCTAGATGAAGCATTTACTTCCACAATGTCAAAACTAGCTCAGTTTACTAACAGATATATAACGTCAGATAAAACATCTGATGAAAATGTGGAGAATTATTTGACCAATTATGCAGCAAGTTGTGTGAAAATTTTAAACTCATCAGATACACAAGGTTCTATTTTGGATGCTTTGTTTGACATTGGAAAACAGATTGCAGCCTTTAAAAGTATAGATAATATTCAGTAATATGTTAAGATATAATTAAAAGTTTAAATAAAAAAACTAACTTTTATAATGCTACTTCAAGGGTTTTAATAAATAAAAAATACCTGCTTCACCCTTACAATGGTAACCTAAAAATCTATAAATCAATCTCACTACCATTTTTACATCTTGTGATCATAAAATTGTACACAACTGTCTTATATGTGGATCAAAAGTAGGTGGAATTTCACCCCTCATTTCTTTTGATTTCAATTCTAAATAACTATTCTCATATTCCTTTTGCATAAACTCAGGCAAGGGAGAATTCCAGTTTTCAGGAGGGCATGTTCGCTTGGTCCACACATTATTCCTGTAATGGGCCAACAGCCTGTCCTTTCTCCTCTGCTTTTCACTCTCAACCAATTCATTCTGTAACATTATATATTTATCAGAAATGTAGCATTTTTAAGATTAGACGTCTGACAAACTTACTGCTGCTTTTACGTTTTTCTCCTCAATCCATTTGTAACAATTTATGGAGTCGTGCTTCCACTGAGTACAGTCTAATGTTTTACCAAATATAAACAGCTGATTGAAGCGACTTTTCATAGAAGTGCAGTCTTGGTATTCCTCATCATACACCAAGCAGGTTCTAATCTACAAATAACGGAGACAGTTATAGATTTGAAGAACAGAAAGTATTTAATGATGCTCTATTTACCATCCATTCATCATTAACTTGCGGTGTATTGTTGTTTTCTTCGTTAGAGGTCATAACTAGGGAATATAGATAAGGAATATTAAGCCACCGCTATGTGTTAATAAATAATAATTAATATTTTCTAATAATTGAAAACTTACTTTAAATAATTTAAGAAAATTGCAAAATTTGGTTATGTTTATTTTTGACATCTGACGAACACGACAAATGTCAATCGGTGACATATTCGACCTTGAATTACGTCAAGAAGACGCCATTTTGTTAGTGGTTTGGTTTAGTGTAGTGGTTCACGCTCTTGCGTGATTCAAATTCCACTTAGCGTAATTAAGTCCTCTATACATTCCATTCAGATATCTGAAAATATCAACTTATCAAGCCAGCAGATATAAATCAACATCCGAACCATCTGAGATAAATAAATTTACTTATCGCTAAGCACTTTTATAATAAACGTGTAAAGTCGATAAGAAGCGGATTGTTTAAATTGTTGCTAACATGAGAAGGTGGATAATTACATTTTGACTAATTTTAACTAAGTACCTAAAAAAATAATTTATATTTTTTGCTAAATATTACCAATTCTAGAAAAATCTATAATGGCAAAAATTCCTGGAAAATATACCCACGAAAAGAGCGAAGGTTTGGATGAATACTTTAAAGCTTTAGGTGAGACTATCCTGATAATAGGAAGGGCATATATTTTTAAGATTTAATTTTAGGGGTTCCGTATATTCCCAGAAAAATGATGTGTGCTTCAAATCCAACAATACAAATATCGAAGTCTGATGATGACCAATGGACCATCTCTACCTCGACAACTTTTAGAGCGGCTACTTATACGTTTAAGTTGGGCGAACCTTACGAAGAGACTATGCCTGGAAACACCTTAAAAGTATTCAATAAATCTAAAAATTTTGTTTGGTATTATCTGCATTAATCCATTTTTTAGTGCACCACAACACTTGATGATGGAAAGTTAACTACCATTTGTGAGGGCCCAGATGGGTCGCAAATTACTCGAACTTACGTTTTCTCTGACGAAGGAATGACTGTTGTAAGTATAAATTATTTGAAACTTTTGATGCAATTAAGAAGAAAACGTGTCTCTCAATTTACAGACTTATGTGGACAAGAAGAGTTCAAAAGAGGCAGTTCGGTACTTTAAACGATCCGCCTAGGCAATAATTTATATATATCTGCTATAGGTGTACGTATAATTTTTAAATAACTGATATAAAGGGTGTTCATAAACAATACGTAGCAAGCCTTGGAATTAAAGCTTTTTTGAGATGAGTTTATAAAAAAAAATGAAAATCGGAATATTTTATGACATTTTCAGAAGTCATCCCAGACCTAAAAATACTGTTCTAATTCTATTGCCTGCTTGAGGTTTTTCTTTTAAATGAACGTACGATATAAATTGCATATTTAGTCCTGGTGTTAGAAATATTTGATAATACATTTATGTGCCAAAACTAATTATTATATGTTCCCTAACTTCCCAAAATTGATTTTATGATAAAAAATGGAATTTTTTGAGTTCCCCGTTTTTAATGGGACTGGCACGTTTGCAATCCCCTAAAAACGTAACAACCTTTTAATTCGACTGACATTAACCCCTAAAGAAATTTTTATAAAAATCGCAAAAAACCCGATTCTAAAAGTGCTTATAAATCCACCACTGAAGTGGTTTAGCTCCGAAATTATTGCTGTACTACAGGCCTTCTGGTGGTGGGAGGTGAAAGAGAACATCAGGAAAGAGCAAAGAACACTTGGATCCAGTCCAATGGGACCACTTTTAATGTCACAGGAGTGGAAAATTGAGAAAAAAGACGACTCATCTTGGTCAAATTAAAGAAAATTGGGACAACTTTTTTGCTGTTTTCGATCGGAATGTAAAGTTTGCAATACTCTAAGAACGTAACAAACTTAATTCGAATTCGTGTAACCCCTTAAGTGGGTATTTTAAAAATGGTCAAAAACTCGACGATTTTAAAAATGCCTAAAAATTGTAGATACTATACCGAAGGGGTCTACCTCCGAAAATATTGCACTTACGAGACTTCTGTTGTGGTGGGAGATGAAAGAGGACATCAGGAAGAGCAAAACGTTACACTCTTGAGAAAAAAGACGTAATACTTCCTTTTCTCCCTTATTTGGTCAATTTTAAGAAAATGTAGGAATTTTTGACTGTTTTTGATCTGAATAGCCAGTTTGCAATCCTCTAAAAACGTAACAAACTTAATTCGAATTAGTGTAACCCTTTAAGTGGGTATTTAAAAAATGGCCAAAAAACTCAATTTAAAAAATGCCTAAAATTGTAGATATTACCGAAGGGGTCTATCTCCGAAAATTTTGCACTTACGAGACTTCTGTTGGTGGGAGATGAGAGAGGACATCAGGAAAAGCAAAGCGTTCACTCTTGAGAAAAAAGACGTAATAGGTACCTCCTCTTCCCCTTTTGGTCAATTTTAAGAAAATTTCAGATTTTTTTGCTGTTTTTGATCTGAATGGCACGTTTGCAATCCTCTAAAAACGTAACAAACTTAATTCGAATTAGTATAACTCCTTAAGTGCGTATTTAAAAAATGGCCAAAACTTCGATTTTAAAAATGCCTAAAATTGTAGATATTACCGAAGGGGTCTATCTCCGAAAATTTTGCACTTACGAGATTTCTGTTGGTGGGAGATGAGAGAGGACATCAGGAAAAGCAAAGCGTTCACTCTTGAGAAAAAAGACGTAATAGGTACCTCCTCTTCCCCTTTTGGTCAATTTTAAGAAAATTTCAGATTTTTTTGCTGTTTTTGATCTGAATCGCACGTTTGCAATCCTCTAAAAACGTAACAAACTTAATTCGAATTAGTATAACTCCTTAAGTGGGTACATAAAAAATGGCCAAAAACTCGATTTTAAAAATGCCTAAAATTGTAGATATTACCGAAGGGGTCTATCTCCGAAAATTTTGCACTTACGAGACTTCTGTTGGTGGGAGATGAGAGAGGACATCAGGAAAAGCAAAGCGTTCACTCTTGAGAAAAAAGACGTAATAGGTACCTCCTCTTCCCCCTTTAGTCAATTTTAAGAAAATTTCAGAATTTTTTTGCTGTTTTTGATCTGAATGGCACGCTTGCAATCCTCTAAAAACGTAACAAACTTAATTCGAATTAGTGTAACCCCTTAAGTGGGTATTTAAAAAATGGCCAAAAACTCAATTTAAAAAATGCCTAAAATTGTAGATACTATACCGAAGGGGTCTACCTCCGAAAATATTGCACTTGCGAGACTTCTGTTGGTGGGAGATGAAAGAGGATATCAGGAAGGACAAAGCGTTCACTCTTATTGAGAATAAATACGTAATATACCTCCTCTTCCCCCTTTGGTCAATTTTAAGAAAATTTCGGATGTTTTTGCTGTTTTTGATTTGAATGGCACCTTTGAAATACTCTAAAAACGTAACAAACTTATTTCGAATTAGTGTAACCCCTTAAGGGGGTATTTTCAAAATGGCCAAAAACTCGATTTTAAAAATGCCTAAAATTGTAGATACTACCGAAGGGGTCTATCTCCGAAAAGTTTGCACTTACGAGACTTATTCTGTTGTTGGGAGATGAGAGAGGACATCAGGAAAAGCAAATCATTCACTCTTGAGAAAAAAGACGTAATACCTCCTCTTCCCCCTTTGGTCAATTTAAAGAAAATTTCGGATTTTTTTGCTGTTTTTGATCTGAATAGCACGTTTGAAATCCCTTAAAAACCCAACAAACTTAATTCGAATGAAAGTAATCCGTCGAGTGGTAATTTTAAAAATGATCAAAAACTCGATTCTAAAAGTGCCTAGTTGGTGGGAGGTAAAAGAGGATATTAAGAGGAGTAAAATATAGTTGGATTAACTCCAATCGGTTCACTCGTTCTAAAATTATTGAAAATTTAGAAATAAAGCAAACCCGCCCCCCACAACCCTTGAAGGTTATTTAAAAAAAGGCCAAAAACTCGATTCCAAAAGTTCCTAAAATTGGACCACCGAAAGGGTCTACCTCCGAAAATATTGCATCTACGGAACTTCTGTTGGTGGAGGGTAAAAGAGTACATTAAGAAGAGCAAAAAGCACTTGGATTCACTTATTAGATCGGTCCACGCGTTCTAAAATTACAGGCGGTCAATAAAGTGAAAAATTGAGAAAAATACGTAATACACCCCGTCCTTCTTTTCGTCACTTTCAAAAATTGTTGATTTTGATCTGAATATGGCACGTTTGCAATATTGTAAGAACGTAGGTACCTAACTAACTTAATTCGAAGGAAAGAAATCTCTTAAAGTGATAATTCTAAAAATGGCCAAAAACTCGATTCTAAAAGTGGGTAAAATTGGACCATCGAATGAGGTCTATCTCGGTTGGTGGGAGGAGACCATCAAGAAGAGCAAAAAACTGTTTGATTCACTCCAATCGGTCCACTTGTTCGAAAGTTACAGGCGGGCAAAGTTGACGATGATGGACAAAAGATGTTTTATGATTTAACCTCCATCGACAGATATTCAAGCCAACGAATGCTGTTAACTGTATATATAGGTAACGTATTTTTTGTCAATTTTTCTGATGTCTTACAGTTTGTTTGTCTCTGCTTACAGTGTACGGTTGACGTTTTTGACCCCTTGCTTTCGGACCATTCTGCGATTGATTTTGAGTTTTGGCTGAGAGATGGCAAGTCTTCGGCGGCACGAAAAATGTACCCCCCAATCACAGAAACTGGTAAAGTTGCGATGTATGCTCGTCTTGAGAGAATGAATTGGGGTTTCGTGAGGGGTGAGGAGTCTGATGTGTTCTTTGATGGCTTTCTTGACTTACTTATGAATGCATTTCGTGAATCGTTTCTTCTTAAAAAGGGCAAGACTGGGGCGCCTCAGTCATTAAATTGGTTAAACGTTAACGGTGAGCTATTAGAAATGCGAGATAAGCTCCGCTTAATGAAGGAAGTTTATAGGATTGCACCGACGGAGGATCTCGGGTAGCGTGAGTGAGGTTTCAGGGAGTGTGTCCAGAGAGTGCAAAAGAACGCTTGCGCTGGGCACATTGCTGGTTCGCGGGCAATGCCGTCAGGGCTTCCTGGAGCATCGTAACTAGACTCTTCAATCTCTGCATAAACAAAGGAAAGTTTCCAAACGGTCTAAAAAATCAAGAGTCATAACAGTTCATAAAAAAGGAGATAAAAGTGACATGATCAATACTCCTAGTTACCAATCCTCCTTAGCCCGATCTCCTTTAGTGCCTGCAATATCTAAGATTTTTGAGACAATACTGAAACAGGAACTCTTACAATTATTTTGAGGATAATAATCCTTTCCTGAACTGTCAGCTTGGGTTTAGAGCTGGGAGGTCGACGACTGGTGCCGCGCTGGACATGTGGGAGTACATTGCGGGAGCTTTCAAGGCGGGGCAATACGTCAGAGCGGTGTGTTGTTACCTCTCGAGGGCTATCGACTGTGTGTCCCACGGGGTTCTGCTTGGGAAGCTGAGGTACTACCGCCTGAACGAGACGAGCGTCGGTCTGCTGGGGAGCTATCTTCAGGGGCGTACTCAAAGCGTCTTGTATGGGGGGAGCTGTCGAAAGAGTGGCTGTGGTCGGAAACGGGGTGCCACAGAGGTGTCCGTGCTTGGGCCCCTGCTGTTCCTGGTCTACAATACAACAGAGTTTGTGCCTCTCCGGGCTCTAAACTTCTGTTATTCGCAGATGATGATGATAGAGATAGAGGATGTTGGAGCGTAAGGTTGATCGAGAGCTCGGTGACTTGAAGCGGTGGTTTCTGGCAAACAGGCTGTGTTTCAATGATGAGAAGACGGCGACTCTTTGCTTTGGTCTTGGAGGTTTGAACGAGAAGAGTGATGTAAGGTTCTTGGAGGTGACTCTTATTAATTCAAAACTGAATTTTGAGGCGCATATAGATGTCCAGACTGGCCGACTTGCGGGTGCTGTGTTTCTTCTGAAAGGCTTGAAGCGGATTATGCCGGATGAGTGTGTGCTTTGGGTTTTCCATATTCCAGTCGGAGGGTGTGTATGCCATAATGGCTTGGGGCCGCTCGCCTCATAAGGCGCGACTTTTTGCGGTCCAGAGGAGGGTCCATGTGTTGACAGGACTAAGAAATCGTGAGGATGTACGTCGAGCGTTTGTCGCGCAGGCGATCATGACATTGCCCTGTCGTTACATAGATGAATGTATACTCTACTGACGTAGGAATTTTGAGCGCTATCGACTGACCTCTGATGTGCATGGGTATTCGAAGAGACAGGGTTCACAGATTAGAATGGACTTCCAAAGAGTTCAGGCGTCGCGTATTTCTACGACTTACTGCTGTCCGATGATATTCAATAAGTTGGCGCAAACGGATGGGGTTTTGCCTCTTAATTTGTTAGAGTCAAGAGTAAAAAAATATCTCATTGACAATGCCTTGTATAGCGTGGACGAGTTTATTCGGACTGACATTCCTTCTTTGAGTGAGTGATGTTCTGTCCTATTATTCTAATGTTTAGTCGTTTTTATTGTAGGTAGCCTTGTCCTATTTAACTTTCAAATTTTAATGTTATTACATTGTGATTGTATTTTGTATTCTAGTTATCTTCTTGTTTAATTAGTGTAAATTTGACGAAGGAAAAAATCATGTATTCGTGGACTCTGAATAAATTGATTGTTTAAAAAAATGTTTTTGGTCAAATTCAAGAAAATGTCGGATTTTTTTGCAGTTTTTGATCAGAATGACACTTTTGCAATCCCCTAAGAACGTAACAAACTTAATTCGAATAAAAAGTAAAACAATTCCAATTTATATCACCTTACGCGTTTGTTTTAAAATTGGCCAAAAACTCGATTCTAAAAGCGCCTAAAATAGGGTCTATATATCCGAAAATATTGCATTTACGGGAAAAAAAAGACGTAATACACACCCCTTCAACGACCGGTCCCAGGTTTCTTTTGAACCCAAAGGGGTCAGTTCAGTTAATAAATAATATTGACGTTAAAACTCTGACTTTTATTTAACATAAGCGAAATAATACTTAAGAAATTAAACACAGAACTACCACATAATTTGAAAATATTATCGAGAAATAAAATACCTAACAAAAGAATCCAACAAATTATTTTGTTTTTTGTTATTTGATATTTTTTTTTAAATATGCATTCTTTAACGCAACAAAGTGTTCCTATACATAACTAATTTCCGGGAAAAGCCATGCGAGTTGAAAAGAGCAGCTTCTGCTTGTTCTTCTTTTTCTTTTTCCTTCCCGACACTGAAGCTTCTGAAATGAATATTAAAAAGCAACTACTACTTGAAAGAGTAAGTATAGATAAAACGTACCATCTCTTAGATTGTCATCGTTTAACTCTAATCCCCTTTGCAACGCCTCCGCAATCACGTCGCCGAAATTTTGGCTTTTGACGGGTACCATTTCGAATTCTTCATGATCGGAGGTTGTCTCGGGCCGGGAGTTACTGCGAGTTAGGGTCATGTTAGGACCCGTAACGTTTAGCAACTTTACGGGCGTGGACGACGATTGAGAAGTTTGTTTAGATTTCTTTAGGGCGGGCCAGCTTGGTTGTCTTTCAGTAGCAACCACCTGAAAAAAATATAACCAATGGTAGTTGGTTTTGACTTTGTATGTCTTGTTTGGGGGGTCTGATCGTAAAATAGTTGACACTACTTGAGTAAAGCAAAATTTGGCGGCGTGCAGTTTATTTACCATTACGCCGCGGCGTTGCCATGCTTCCTGCGGTATTCTCCTGGGCTGAGCCGAGGTACAATCGATCAATAATGCTCAAATCTTTGTAAGGAATTTTAATATGCGAGGGAAGAAGGGCCTGTTGGTGTTGGCCGCTTGACGTCCAAGCTGGTAATAGAATTATTTTGGGCGCCACCCTCTAAGGGTTCTACGTGGTACAGGGTCCACAGGAATGCATTTCGGGGAGCTTGCTTTTAAACAGTGGAGAAGGATGTCCCACGCGCCCCAAAAAATACGCGGTAGAACCAATACGGTAAAACTCTATTTTCAATATGCAATGTCAACATGGTTATAAAAGTATATCAGTTTAGGGCTTTTATGGATTGTAACGAGAGGCACTCTATCGGTCGGTGATTTAAAGGAAAATATAAGGTCGGCTATTCTTGGATGGAAAAGCGTACGGGAATTGAACTAATTCGGTAAGTTGACGGTGAAATGTATATGTGTGGGGCCCAACAAACACTTTGACCCGTGTGTCCTGTATGAGTCGGGCCCAACAAACGCTAAGCCAGGTATATATGTGTAAGTGGAAATGGGACCCAACAAACTCTTAGCCGGGTATGTATGTGTATGAATGGGGCTCAACAATCGCTTTGGCCGGGGTATGTGGGTAAACGAGGCTCAACAACTGCTATAGCCCTGTTTATTTTATGTGAGTGGGGGGGGGGGGGTCCAACGATCGCTAAGACCCGTGTATGTGAGTGTGTGAAAATGGGGCCCAACAATTGCTAGGGCCTGTATGTGTGTGTGTAGATGGGGCTCAACAACCGCTATAGCCTCATTTATTTTATGTGAGTGGGGAGAGGGTCCAACGATAGCTATGACCTGTATACAGTGTGCCCCAAATTGATCTTCCTTGTATTGGAATCTAGGAAACTATAGGAGCTACGAAGTCGGTTAAATGGGGAAAGTTCTAGACAATTATGTTAGTAATGTAGTGACAAAAACAAGGTGGCTGTAATCAA
Organism: Taphrorychus bicolor; assembly: GCA_951812265.1. NCBI lineage: Eukaryota > Metazoa > Arthropoda > Insecta > Coleoptera > Curculionidae > Taphrorychus > Taphrorychus bicolor. The sequence goes on from OX638305.1 coordinate 22,123,466, forward strand.
TCGGGTTTTTGAGAAATTTCGGAAAAGCCAAAATGGTGCATTTTTAAAAACCTCCCCCTTTTTAAAAAGTCCTTTATTTTAAAAGATAATCGAAATTTGTGAAAACATCTCTGAAGAAACTTTTTGAAGGGAATACACCTGTAAAGGTAAAATTTCGATATAATGTTTCGGTTTTCTGGAACCATCATCAACTTCTGTTTTTCTTATGAGGGCCATATTGGATTTTTATACTTGTTTACAGGAGACAGGAAATACGTTTCAATAAAGTATAACAACCCTAGTAAGATTTTATAGTATTTTAAAAAATCAAGAAAAATATAGTTTTTACTATTAGGTCATGGAATGGATTTGACAGTAATATGTGGTTATTATCGCGAATGCTTAACCTTTCGGCGGTCGCGCGGCGGCACTCTATACAGCTTTTTTACATTTATGAGAGTATTTTCACCAAAGTTTCCTTTTCGCCAGTGTCACTGGGGGTATTCTCCGGCCATTATATTTAGAATCGGCTAAACTGGATAAACATCGAGTCTCGATGTTGGTTAGTGCTAATCGGGGCGTCAAAGTGTCAGGTGTTCGTTTGCGGCATTCCGTACCATAACGCGACTGTTTATGTAAGTATAATAAATACTTATTTTTTTGTTTGTAAAATGTTTTATTTCATATTATTTTATGGGATTCTATTTTGAGAACGTGCTTTGATTTTAATTAGTTATTCAGGGCCAGAAAAAAGACCATTAAGCGATTTGCACGGATCTGCACATTACAGACAGATCCACCACAGAAAAGAAAAATTTTTTTTTTGAACTAGAACTGAACTTAATCGAGGATCATATGAAAGACCGAGCTAAAATCAAACACATTCCAGGAGGTCTAAGTCTCTTCTTACCCCAGTATCGACTTCCACAAGGCACATTTTACTGCGGATGTCAAAATCGGAGTGAGCGATGCCATATTTGTAGTGTGCGGAAAAACAATAAAACAACAGTTTCGTATGATACGTGCCAAAGGTTTGTTTGTAAAAAACATATTACTAAAAACGTGAGATGTAGTACCTGTTGCACCCGCCAATGGATGAGGACAAAGTTGAGAAATATTGTAGAATTAGTTGTTTTCTTTTTCTGAAATTAGTATTATAAAGTTTTGTTGTTGTTCTGCTATGTTCAATAAAATTCAATAAAAATGGTACTGTGATTGAGAATAATTTTATTTATTGGTAGTTTTGAATTGCGGCACTCAGTACCGCAGCGCGACCGTTGGTGTAAGTTAAATACACGCGACCGCCAACTACAATGGCTGTAGAGGTAACAAAGCAATATTTGTTGAATGCAGAATTCTTAAAAATTAAATTGAAACAGATGGAAATTAATTAAAGTGAGGGAAAAGAAAATATGCGGAACGAGGAACGACTTCAGCATAGTTTAAAACAATTCAAGTTTGAAGTCTATAAATTTATTAAATTAAAAAAGAAATATTTCTTACTTCAAGACCAAGCACCTAAATGAGAATATACGATAATGGCTCAACTGAAAAACAAAATGTTGCAATCGGACATTTCCGTTAAAGCCACCGAACGATTTGCGAAAATTATGCTTGCAAAGCATTTTAAAATCATTCAAAAGGCATTCGAAGAAGGCTACCAAAATCGATCTTTTTAGAGTGGTTTAAATGTTATCGCGACCAATTTGAGGTCTTTTTTTGAGATACCGTCAAAGTAATTTGGTTAGATGAAAGCGAGAATAACGTTGACGTATCCACATAAGTTACCTCATATTGTGTATGGGTATACATGGCTAACTAAAAAAAAAATATTTTTCAATTGAGAGTAATATTCCGTTATCGTGTATTCCGCATTTAGGTACTTGGCCTTGACGAAAAACAATCTTTTTAATTTAATAAATTTATAGACTTCAAGACTTGAATTATTTTAAACTATTCCAATGTCGTTCCTCGTTCTGGATATTTTCCTTCGTAGTCAGTTTTTGAAATTTTAGTATTTCTGTTGGCTGGGAAATCATATTCCAGCATGTCAAAATTTCCATTACTTTAAGTAATTTCCAGCTGTTTCAATTTAATTTTTAAGAACTCTGCATTCAACAAATGTTGCTCTGTGACCGCTACAGCCATTGTGATATTGTTTTTAAGCATTCGCGATATTAACCACATACTCTCATGTCCAATCCATGGCCTACTAGTATAAACTATATTTTTCTTATTTTTTTTAAATACTATAAAATCTTACTAGGGTTCTCTCCCGTAAACACGTGTAAAAATCCAATATGAAGAAAAACGTCATAAGAAAGACAGAAGTTGATGATGGGTCCAGAAAACCGAAACGTTGTATCGAAATTTTATCTGTACAGGTGTATTCCACTCAAAAAGTTGCTTCAGAAATGTTTTCACAAATTTCGATTATCTGTTAGAATAAAGGGTTTTTCAAACATGCACCAGTTTGGTTTTCCCAACATTTCTCAAAAACCCGATTGGTTACATCCACCCCGTCTTTGTCATTACATTACTACCATAATTGTCTAGAACTTTCTCGATTTAACCGACTTCGTAGCTCCCAAAGTTTCCGAGATCCCAATACATGGAAGACCAATTTGGGACACACTGTATGTGAGTGTGTGAAAATGGGGCTTACAAGGATCGGGGCTCCGGTCTGCTTATATACGGTTCTACTCCTAGGAGTGGCGAAGTTTACTGTTCAACGGCTGGCGATCGAATCCATAGACAAACAAGTTAAATCCCCGACATTTTGCTCCTCAGCTCTTTTATATGGAAACAACAATGAAAACAAAGTATCCAAGGACTGGTTCTAGTTAAAGATTGCCAGTCGTTCACTAGAATTTGAAGGAAATACAAAAACTTTAAAAGCTGGCAAACATGCCGTAAATTAACCTACATCCGTTAACCTTTCAGTTAACCCTAATTAATTGAACTTGACTTTTATAATTTTAGGACCGCGTTCCCATTAACTAGACATTTAGTAACTTATTCATTAGATCCTGCAGGAAAAAGAACCTGTAAAACTTGTGCTGTTTTCAGTGTTTGGATGTGTGCCATCCAAGTTGTTTAGAAAGAAGGAATGACCTGAACTAACCATCAATAGTTATAAAATTATCTGCTCTCTGCAATGCCAGAAATTGAATAGCAAGGAAAATACAGAAGTTGCTGCTCTGAAGACTGAAATACAGAGACTTGAAAATGAGCTTCACCACAAAGACGCACCAATAAAAACATTGAAGAAAAGAACTCAAGACTCAAAAACAGACGTTCTAGAGGCAGATAAAGAAAATCTGAAACTCCACTCGAAAAAAGTGGTTGATTTAAGAAAAGAAGTCAATGAAATAAATAAAGGTAAGCAACAGACGCAAGCCAAAATAACTCTAGAAAGTGAAACCCTTGAATAATCTCAAGAGGTCAAGGGGCTCACGGAAAGAATAGTACACAAGCACAACCTGTTGACAATTCGATCGCGTTAATGATAACTAAAACGAATGCCTGCAGTGGCTATTGATATACTAAGGTCGAATTTGAAGCAATTGCTGCATAACAAACTGCATGGCATACACAATGAGACTAATATCCTCTAATTCTATGGATGAGAAACTTGTTTCCATTGGATCCGAGTTTTCGGGACTTGGGCCGGCGAGAGAAATCACCATCGCCTACCTATTTCCGCATACCTATTACGAACACCAATGAAAAGAAAAAGGAGAAACCAAACTCCACTAAGTTTAGATATGCTGTCTCCAATAAAAGAGATAGAGGGCAGGACGATCGGGGATCACCTGTACCCACGAACCATTCTGTTCCTGATCAGCAGCACGCATGTGGAAAGAGTCGGAAAATGGATGTCCGATATTAGGCATGATTGGTCATATTCCCTAGTAGGCGAAAACGTTACGTCCATAGGGCGACTTTTTTGGAGCTTTTCTTAGCGACGCACAGTGGGGCCTGGAGCCTAATAAGTTGGCATTTAGTAAAAAAATTAAATGTTGTATTTGATATCGCTATCATTGGCCTGAAATACTAGAGTCCTGCGCATTCGTTAACGGCATAGTTTAACCTCTCAGTCGCTTTCCACGCGTGTCAAAGTAATTTACAACAACAACATTAAATATCTCTTACTTGTTATCAGTTCGCAAGAGATCGTAATTTTACACGATTATAGCACAATTGAGTGGAAATAGTTTTATAAAATATGAAGTTTCAAATTAGTTATAGCATAATGTTTGTATTAGTGCGCGTGTCCTAGCAACACAAGGACATTTAGTCAGGTTCCCAGTCCGATCCGAGTTCATCTTCATTTTAATTAGAATCTCTGAATGTTCTTTAATAAACCATTTCTACTTTTTGCTCGAATTTGCTCCTTTGGTTAAAAATCGTTTTTTTGTACAAGTTTGTAAACCAAAATAAAAGGATATTGCGCACAGCGAGCGAGTGAAATTCCCAGGTGGTCCATAATGAATGGGTAAAAGGGCAATTGCATATTCAATGTGAAAATAATATGATTTAACCAAACATGCTTTGATAATATGTTGCTGCGTTTCGATATACATAGTGTTAAAGTTCCCTTTTTAAATTTAAATTATTGAATAATTCCTGAAATTTTAATTCAAATTCGGCAAAATTTTGGAATTTGGGGTTTTTTGGCAATGGGACTCTGAAATTATAACTTAATTTGTATGCATCTGCTAGAGGGCGCTGGGCGCGCACTGTTGCGTGGCTAGTTTTTATCAAAAGTTTTTAACGGAATGCACTATCGGAAATTTGAATATAACAGTTGTGACACTAACCATTTCTATAAAAAGGTATTCTTATTTTATGTCGATAACCCAACCGATTTTCGAAATATTTTTAATTTCACAAATCAAAAAATTGCATAGTAGTTTCAATTTAATCAGTACTTGCATTAAATTAACTTGAACAGGTACTAACTACGTAAATAAGCAAAATGTCCACTATTTGCACCATTACGAATTCTAATTTTTTATCCATTTCTTATATTTTTTTAACGCTCTGTATATGGAAACGCAGCCATATTTTACTAAGGCAAGTTTGACTAAATCATATTATTTTCATCTGCAGTTACTCTTTTATCTATTCATTACGGACCACCCTGTATATAAAAATTATGTTTAATTCTGGTTCAGTAAACATTTAAAAACAATCTTTTCTAACGATTCGTTATAAGATACAAGATATTATTATATTCGAAAATAGGACACTCTGTACATATTTTTAGTACGAATTAGGGTACAACTTATACATTTTATATTTGGGTTTATAGACCAACTCTTAAACTCTTAAGCTTTATTCACAACCTGAAAATTAGCAGCCAAATTAATCAGTTTAATTACACTTCTTACACAATTCCGGAAATTATAAAGTTGTAAATTTTGCTCATTCACAATATCCTAATTTTCCATCTAAGTTTATTTGCTGCCACCTCGGGAAAAACCTTCGAAAGCTACCGAAATCGATAATGCAGCTATCTGAACTTGGTCATGCCCCCCCAATACCCGATATTTTAGGTCAATTATATGTCATATGTTAAGTAATTTATTACAGTGTCTTGAATTAGTACGTAAATTAACGCGAAACCTTGCCCCTTGCAAGCTTCTACGTTAAGTACTAACTAATTCAAGTGTACGTTTAAGTTCTAATTTTAGAGTTTGTGAGTAATCTACAGTGCAAGCCTATGCTAATCTCTTGCGCTTAATTAGTATTACTAATTTTAGAGCTAATTATGAGGTTGTGAATGATGCTTTAACGTGAATAAAACCCATAATGTATCCACAGTTAATTAATGCCAAATTTATAGTACTGTTGCCCCACAGTGCGACGTCCTAAAAGTGTCGTCACGTTGACGTCATTATTTGGTCCAATAATATTCTACATATTCGTTAATGACGAATATCTAATGGATAATTTATGGTCATATAGACAGCTGCGTATTTTGAAGAAAGTTCGAGAAAGAAACGTTCAAATCATTGATCACAATTCTTTTGCTATTACTTTTTCTTAGATTTAAATGATAGTTAAACCATAAAACAACAATTTTACCGCCCTGTATAATCCAAACGCCTAGATATAGATATACAATGTTATCGTAATATGTATGCTTTGTGTCATTTCTGATAATATGGAACTGTAGGTAGCGGGGACAAGTAGAAAGATTCTTCACAGTTGCGAATAACGTTTCGATTTTTATACAATCTAAAGTGTTTCCCGGGCTTTGAAGCCGTGGTCCAATGGAATTTTTTCCTGACGTTTCGTCTACAGCTGCGGCAGACATTATCAAAGGCGATGAGGCAATGGGGGCTCCCGTGCTTCCCGATGTCGACTGATTCGACTGTGGTGAGCACAGTGGTATTTATTGAGGAAACCCCTTATAGAAAACCAACACACTGACCGATACCTCAATAAAGGATGAAATCACCATCTAAGACAGAAAAGGGGAGTCATGAAGGCTCTGTATGTGAGAGCCAAGAAAATTTGTGAGCCGGCTGAATTGGAAAGGAAAATGAAGCATCTTAAGAGCCTTTTTTGGAATGGGTACAGCGCGCACGAGTTCGATAGGGCCGTCCATTCAAGGAATGTAAAGCGCCAGGAAGGAACAACGGGAGAACATGAAGAAAAGCGCGAATGGACTAGTCTACAATACATCCACAAAGTAACGGACAGGATCGGCACTCTACTGGAAAAGCACAATGCTAAAACTCTCTTTAAACCAACTCGTACAATACAACAGAGCATGAGATCGGCCAAAGACCGCAGAGATCCCCTATAGGCACCCGGAGTTTACCGAGTTCCATCCAGCTGTGGCTTGGTATACATTTGATTGACCATTTGCAAATCATGTGACAATTTAATCTTTTTTCTACTCGCGTGCGCGATAGTATACTTTTCCGCACGCATTTGAGTGCGGAAAAAACCTGAAATGGCTGCTATTTTGCTTTAAATAACCTTGGTAACTATGGTTGGTATGGAAGAATGTAATAAGAACCAATAAAACTACCATGATTTATAGTTGTCAGGAATGGTGGCATTAGGTGCCTGGTATACCATCATATATACATCTTATACATGTACTGCATCTTTAATTTTAGTTTTGCAAAAAAGACGGGATATCGATCTCAACATTTTTTAATCGAAAAGGTTGATTTCTTTAATTATTGCTATGTGCGATAAAAGTAAGCAAATATCATTCATCGCGCAGCTGGGGCAATAAATACCAATACGTTGATAGAGTTTTAGGACGACTTTTACAACTATCAGTAAAACTTCAGTTTGAAGTTAAAATACCAGATATGACGTACATTGCATTGTTTACCTGACAGATAAGCAACGCCATGTCTGGTGTTTTAACTTCAAACTGAAGTTTTACTGATAATAGTAAAAGTCATCCTTTGTTCATTGTTCACTAACACTTGCGGAAAGTATCTTTTCCGCACTCGTCTTTCGCGCACGCCTCAATACAGGGGTAACCGAAAAGAACTGTGAGCTTAATCATCTATAAAATCGTTAAAGATGTCCCATATTAGTGGCAGGTTGAGTTCTATACGGTTGTAGCAAAAATGTTGCCCGAACTCCGCTTCGCGTCGTTCGGGCAACGGCAGTCGCGTGCGCGAAAGTGTTACTTTGCGCACTTGTCAAGAAAATAACTATTTTTATTTAGAAGTTATTCTTCGTTGATCGCGTACTAAAACGTTCGTTTAATGTGTAAAAAGGAACACAAAATCATATTATCAACAAAATACAAGAAATTAACCTAAATTTAATAAAATGTCGGAAGGGGACTGACCACAATATAAACAATTTTATCATGGTTAATTAACCTTCCTTTGGATGTAGCACTAATTACTCGTTATAACAACTTAACTTGTTTTAACAGTTTTTAAGTAATTGGTGCAATATAACTTGAAAAATAATGATTTAGATATACTAATATTTACCTTCGAGAGTAAGTATTTACCTTGGAGAAAGAGGCATAATTGCTGGAGAGTGAAGAGCTCAAGTCTGGGGAGGAGCTCCTTTCGCTTTGGGAAATGAGGGTCGATTCCGATTCTGAACGTGACAAATCGGTTAAATCGGGGAACATCTTATGCGACTCCTTAACGTCTGGAATTTCTATGCAGGAACAAAGCACTTGATGGATTTAAACAGCATTTAGAGCATTTAGAACTTACCAGGAAATTGATATCTACTTTCCAAATGCAACATCGGAGTTGGATATTTTCCAATTTTTTTGTCTTCCTCCATTTGTATTTTCTTTTCACGGCGAAGTTCATTACTTATCCGTTTTTTCCTTCTTTTTTTTCGCACCTCGATTTGATCTAATCATAAAACAAAAACAAATAAAACAAATCGAGCTGAAAGTGACAATCACCTTTAAAATGTTCCACGGTATCTTTGGTAATGATGGGATAGTCCAACTTTATTTCGGCCACTTCGAATTGGCAAGTAATAGGCAAATGTTGCAAGTATCTTAGTTTCTTGCGCAACTCTTCAGTCATGGACCCTCCCTCTTTCTCAAGAATTTCCCCTACAAATTAACGTTAACATATGAACTGTTGCACAAAATTACGTCATACCTTCTAAAGTTTTGGGGCCAAATTCTAAAGAACCGTAGGTGTGCTCTAACATTTTGGCATTTATAGCATGTAAATAGATATGCTGCGCGTCTTCAGCTAAAAGAAAATTAAAGTTTTCAATCTACAGGGTATTATTAGATTCCAATAAATTATAAAATCATTGCAAATTAATAAAATGCTAGAATGCATTTTTTCCTTTTCAAAGCTACAATTTCACAATACAAGGTGTCCCAAATTGGTTGTCCGAATAGGGTATCTCTGCACTAGAAGAAAACCAACCTGGCATGTCCGTGCTCTTTTTTAAGCTGCATTTAATGGTGCTCTCAGATTTCGGCGATTGTCATTTGTTTTGGCGCCACAGTCGATTTTTTAATTGTTGCCTAATTTGAAGATAGCCTGTATTTCACTTATTATCTATTAACATGATCAGGCAAGAATTTCAACCAATCGTCTTCAAGAAATTTATTTACCTATGAAATTAGCTTAATGTCAGTGTCAAAGGGGTCATCAGCAATCACTTTTTAAAAATGGGACATTGTCTACTTTTTTTGCTGTTTTTGAGTTCGTGTGTTTCTATATAATTCCTACTAATTTGAAGATCTACCGCAAAGTATTCTCTTCTGTTTGGCTACGTGGAACTGGGAAGACCTGGAAGAAAGACCTAAACCTGCTCACTCCAGAATTACGTATCATCAAGTGTATTATTCATACTGAGCAAATCGTGAATGTGTGGAATGAGAAGTTACTAGTGGCCCACTGGCAAGAAATTCAGCTTCTAATAATAGGGTAGACGATGGTAAAAAGGAACCAACGACCACCATCAGGTACCAACCCACTGTTTAAAAGTAGAAAAAGAAGTTGTTTGGGGGACTTGCAAATGGGTTGTTTTTCGTTTTGTTGTTATTGGGGACTCACAAGGAGAAGTCGGTCTGGGGGTCTCACGAAGTGAGTCTGGTTTTTGGAAGGACTCACAAGGAGTCATGCGGGTTGCGTCTGGAGGTTGTTATGCCGGGAGGACGAACGACCAAGCATCAGGTACCAGCCTACTGTTTAAAAGTAGAAAAAGGAGTTGTTTCGGAGACTTGCGAAAGGAGTCGTTTATGGGGACTGATGAGGAGAAGTCGGTCTAGGGGACTCACAAAGGGAGTCCGGTTTTGGGGGGACTCACGAGGAATCGCGCTGGGAGCTGCGCTCTGGCTGATTGGAAATCGCTACGCCGGAAGGACGAACGACCGCTATCAAGTACCAGCCTACTGTTTAAAAGTAGAAAAAGAAGTTGTTTGGGAGACTCGCCAAAGGAGTCGTTTTTGGGGAGTCACGAAGAAAATTAGGTAAGATCTACTGTTTATTTATTGGCGTTGTTTTCTGTAGTTACTTTCATTGTCGCAAATAAGACCGTAGATAAATAGAAGTTTTCATAGACCCTCAACTGGTTATTTCGGGGGAGGTAACGTAAGCCCCGGTACCCAAACCGTAAAAGTTCGGAAAAGTTAATAGGGTACGATTTTAATTATAGGAAATTTGCGCATTTAAATAATTTGCTTATGTGAATATGCGAGACACTCGTTCGTGACAGTAACATAAGATCTCATCCCTGTCATCAGCCTCCTTTGTGTTTAAAATCAGTTAGGACCCTCTAGGTAAATTATTTATATAATAATTTCACATAAATTCACCTTTTGAACTCGTTCGTGACAATATATTTGACAACAATTTAACGGGAGCCGATTTTTTAAATTCAAACTTTGGTAATATCGGGTTAGGTACTAGAGGTTCAGTTTTATGGCCAGCTAGATCACCGGACCTCTCATCTCTAGACTATTTTTTCTGGGGCTACATCAAAGACAAAATATATTTACACTCTTCCAGAATACTTGAACTAAAACAAAATTTTGAGACTGCGGTAAGAAAAACAACCACAAAAAATCTGCCTACTCCAAGGAGTTATGCTTTAAAAGGTGCCTATACCGGGTGTTGCATCGTCGGGCGGGACATAGGAACTCCCATGTAAATTTTGATAGGGCCAATTATTGGCCTCCCTAATTATTTTGGTGGAAAAATGTATTTAGTTTTTTTAAAGAGCGCTAAAATTCGCAACTAATAGGATAACTTCAAGCAATTTTGATCAACCCGTTTACGAATTATTTGCAAGTAACATATTAAATATTTTGTCTTTTTTATTGCCCCGTATTAACCGACACCAGTCAAGGTAAGAGTTGGCTGTCAAATAAAGCTGTCATTCATGAATTTTTAGTGATTGATAGCCAGGTCTTACTGGTGTTTGTAAATACAGAGCTATAAAAAGAACAAAATACTTAAAAAGTTATTGAAAATAACTCGTAAACGGGTTAACCAAAAATGTCTGAATTTGTCCTTTAGTTGTTGGATTTTAATGTTCTTCAAAAAATCTAAAGAGATTTTTCTTAAAATAATTAGGGAAGCGAATAATAGACCTATTTAAAATTTACATGGGATTATGTCCCGCACGACGATGCAACACCCGGTATATGTTTTTACTGAATTGCGATATATTTAGCGAAATACAAGTAGTTGTCAAATTAAGCAAAAATTAAAAAATCGATCGTAGCGCTAAAACAAATGACAATCAACAAATTGAGAGAAGAGCACCGACATGCGAGGTCGGTTTTCTCCTATAGCTGATACCAGCGCAGATTACCCTATTCGTACAACCAATTTGGGACACTCTGTACATACACAATATTTAGTTGTAGTTTCCCTGGTACAATAACTACCTTGATAAAAGTAGTGATATTTTGCCATCTGATCACCAGCCACCTCACTCAAGCTGGATTCACTCTCAACCAAAGTATCCTTCTCGTCAACCACTACAGGCTTATGTTCATTTTCGTCATCCAAGATTTTGAGCCTAGCCATAAGTAGTACTTTAGCTTGATCTATAAAACACCTTTCTGGACAATCCTCATCCTCAGCGATAAGTACATTCAGTTCCTCATCTTCCCTATTGATAATTGCTTTTATGTTGTCAACATTGGCTGAGAACAGCTTTGAAGAGGCGTTTACAAGAGATTTATCAGAAATGTTGTAGATAATATTTTCAGGCTGAGCCTCGCAGTCAGCTGGATAAGCAGTTAAACTGCCGCGTAGCCTTTTCATGAGTTTAAAAACAATTGTGTCCTTGACATTAAAAGTTTTATGGGGAACCACAATAACACTGAAAATAGTTCTTAAATTATGTTTGAATTCCTCAGGCACCATCAACTTGCCTCTTAAGATCATCTTTCTTCACGATATCGAAACAAATCGGGCACCACTGCGTATCAGAAAGAGATAAGTAATGAAGCATGCAAGGCCAACAGTAAATGTGCCCGCATTTCGTCATTTTAGCTGCAACTGGTGGATACAAACAAATGGGGCAGGAAGGCTGCTCATCAACTTGAACATTCTACACATAGGAATTTTGCTTAGGCAACTAGTATAACTATTAAAGAAGGATCACTTACCACTTGTTCAACTAGATTCCAATCAACCAAGACGTCTGGATTGGACAGGTATTTTTTGTAATCTCCCTTCTCATTGACAACAAATTGGCAGCTGCAACAACAAAAAGTTTAATACCAGTCGAATTAGCCCGCTAAGTGAGTTTTTTAAAAGTGGTATAAAAGTCCATCATGAGAGTGCAAAAAAATCGACTGTTGATCTATAGAACTTCCCTTGGTAGGACATAAAAGCAGATCTCAAGAATAGGAAAAACAGTTGGATTCCTGCAATCATCCGTAAACTCTTTCTAAAGTTATAGGTTGGAAATTGAAAACGACAAAATAATTCCGATCAAAGGGGGGGGGGGGGGGTATTAACTCTTTTTTTCACGATTTTCAAATTTGAATGTCTATAAATATAGAAATAGTACACCGATTTAAAAATTCCAACGAATTTTTTTCTTGTTGTCCTCTAATACCTCAAACGGCAGACGTAATGTTGTCGTCAGTGCACGTCATACAAGCGTCATAGCAACTTAAAGCCAGACCGGATATTGATTGTGTCGATTGTTTTTCAGTCTGTCGATCAGTCCCAATGTGCATCGATCCTAATGCCACAAATGTCAAAAATTTCATTCTCATCAGCTCCTTCATTTCGTATATTTTTATTGTTGTTTGAAAATAATTGAATGAATAATATTTCATAATGTTCTAACTTATTGAGCAACAATTTTAATAGTAAGTAGTTTGTGATATTTCCATCCCCGATTCTGTACTGCAACATTTGCAAGCACCCCGAGGGTATTCCACATCCATCCAAAAGAGCTAGCAGCTGTATTGAAACAGTTCATTCAAAGCTGCAATTCTTGCCCTCAATATACAGGATGTTTCAGAAAGGTACTAACAAACTTCAAGGGGTTATAGAGGACGTCAAGTCATACAAATTTTGGTTATCAACCCTTATCTAGTATTGTGGAAATATTGGCGATTTTTTTATTAAATTGGAACTGGTTTTAGAACGATTATACAAACCCAATATTGAGATTGTATTGTGTGGAGATTTTAATCTGGATTTTTATAGCTTTAGCGAGTGTCGTGATCCTAACGTAAGAAATCTGAGGAGTTTATTGTCGAATTTTGGCTTGGATAGAGAAACAAAAGTCCATTTATTTTGATTATGTCATCGTTTTCTGTCAAAATTTCATAGCCTGCTAGATGAAATTTTATAATGAACACCCCGTATTTACTAACATTGGCAGATACAACAATTCATTGAACCATGTAGTCGTGGACAACACTATTTCAGATCATCGCTCAATATTATGTGAGTGCAATATTGCTGAGTTTGAGGGCGGGTCAGCTCTTTGCGAAGAGCGCAGGGTTTTCCGCGATGATGCCATTGAGAGCTTTGCAGTGGAGCTTCTTCGTAGCGACTGGTCTGCTGTATACAGTGAGAATGACATCGATTCGGCTTTCGAGGTATTTTGTGGTGTTTTTATGAATCATTTCGATGCAAATTTTCAAGTTCATAAAATTAAAACTGAAGAAAAGACTTGTGTAAATGGCCCAGTGCGTCGATCGAGCGAAAACCTTAAAGACCTTTTCAAGTTATCCCGTCAATTCCTACATCTAAGGAGTCTCTATAAGAGATCAAAGATTGAACATTTGACCTTAGTAACTAAAACAAAGAGGGAGTTCTACCAGGCAAGGATTGATAGTTCAAGCAAACAGAGCGGCTTGGAGAATTATCTTTGAGTTGTCGGGTAAAACAAGCGATAAGCGTTGTAAAAAAATGGTATTGAATTGTAATGGTGTCAAAGTGGAGGATCCTGGGCAAATAAGTGATTTCTTTCTGGCGGCGCCCTTGAATGTGCTTGGAGACATTGATAGGGGTGGCCAGTGTTCAGTCGATCATTTCGAACGTATAGACGAAAATGAACGCAGTTTTTTTCTACGGTACTAAAGGGCTACATTATCAGGGCTAAAATAAAAAGTAAATGGTCTTAGGGATATGATGAATTTCCTCTTATGTTAATTAAAAAAACATATAAATCAATGATTAAGCCACTGCTGCACTTAGTGAATCTCAGCTTTACCACTGGGAAATTTCCGGCAAGATTACGGACTGGAAAAGTGGTTCCAGTTTTCAAGAGGTGCGATTCAAGTTCTACGGATAATTATAGACCGGTGTTTATTACTTCGTCGTTCTCGAAGATCTTGGAGTATGCTTTTTTGAAGGGTCTGTTGTCCTTTCTGGAGAAGCATAATATCATAAATAAATGTCAGCATGGGTTTTTGTCTGGAAGGTCTACGATTACTGCCATTCATGACTTTTATGAGAAAATATTAGAGAGGGTTAATGCGGGAGAGTGTCATGGGGTTTTTTTTTGGACTTAAGCAGGGCATTTTACTGTGTCATTATAGAACTTCTTATTTCAAAACTGTCTCGTTACGGGGTGCGCGAGGTGCCGCTGGATTGGCTTGAGTCATTTCTGAAAAGTAGACCGCAGTTTGTCAGCGTTGTCGATGTCCCGGGCGGCTTAGAGAGAGAGGTTGCATCCGCGACCAAAAAAAAAAAAACGGACGTGAGTGTACCTCATGGTACCTCCATCTTGGGTCCAATAGTATTTTTGATCTACATCAATGAAATTACCAAAATCACTTCCAATGTTCATTTGACATGCTATGCGGACGATACGTCCCTCTTGGCCTCCGATGCTGGCCCGCGCACTGCATCAGAGTTTTGTGGTGAGGCCATTGGAAGGCTGTACTTATGGTTCAGCAATAACGATTGTGTAATTAGTAACAGTCAGCAAATTGTATATGGTGAAACGGTCAAATTCGTGGGTGTGAAGCTGGACAATCATTTAACATGGAAACCCCATTGTGAAATGCTGGTTAGCAAATTAAACAAAATAAATTACCAAATAAGAGCACTTCGTCAGACATTAACTGAAGAACAATTGATAAAATTATATCATGCCAAGGTAACTTGTTACATGTCGTCTCTTTTTGGGGGCCTGCTCCCGTGGCGTCTTGCGGCTTTGTTCACCAAAAAAAAATTGTTAGGGCCATTGCGGGCATCGCACCGGACCAATCGGCCAGAGTTTATTTTAAAAGGTAGAGGATAATGACTCTGCCATCTCTAACTGTTTATTCGTTGTGTGTTCATGTTTTTGAGAATAGAGATCACTTGGCAAAGCGCTTGGATGTGCATGATCATGACACTCGTTTTAAGGATTATCTCTGTACACCTAAATGTAGGGCAGAGATCGCCAAATGTACTAGGAATAAAAATGTTTAATGCTCTGCCTACAGAGGTCAAATCTTCTTCAAATTTTAAAAGTTTTAAATTTAAGTTAAAAGGTTTTCTGTTAAATAAATGTATGTATAGTGTGTATGATATATTTAACTAGTAGATAGTGTTATCACTAATGCAATTTGCATGAATGACTTTCTTTTGACGAAACCCATACATTTTAGAATAATGTCTATGGTGAATAAAGTTTATTTACTTATTATTTATTTATTTATCCGCAAAAAGCACCGTTTTCGAGTTACAGGGCGTTAATGAATGTTTGTACACGTTTTATCATTACTTGAACGTACTTTATGAGTGTTAGAGCGCCCTTTTTCTTATGCCGGTGGCCTAGATTTAGAGGTCGCCTGGGATTAGTCTGCCTCTAACGACTGCGCCACTAAAAAAATTTGCAATTTGGAAGCACATTGTGAAAGGATAATATTTTCTACACAAAAAAGGTACTGTTCCTCAAAAGCGCTTGGCGCCGTTTTTGCGGCACAAAAGAAAAACTAAATTTTTTATTTTTTAAACAACTAGTTACAAAAGTGGCTCAAATGCCGACCACCGACCTCAAATTTGCCCGTCGAATCATGGAGTGACGCATCCCTCGAAAGATGTGTAGTGTCTCTCAGTCTCTTCTCTCAACAAGAGTTTCATAAACCAAGGACTTGACGTAACCCCACAAAAAGAAATCCCACGGGGTTAAGTCTGGGCTTCGTGCTGGCCAATGTACAAGCCCTCCTCGCCCAATCTATCTATCAGGAAATATCTGATTTAAATGGTCCTGCACGGATTGAGTAAAATGTGCTGGAGCACCGTCATGTTGAAACCCAATTATTCGCCGAACGTCCAAATGAACGGTTTCCAGTAAATGAGGCAGAACGTTTTTGGGAAAAGTCGAGGTAAATGTTGTCATTTAATCGAGGCGGAAACAAGTATGGGCCAATCAGAAAGTCGCCTATAATTCCAGCCCAGCAAATTTATGTTGATTTGCTCTAATCCAAGTGGCATGAGGATTATGATCGTCCCGTGACTGTTATGGCTATTGAAAAATCGGTCTCTAGTGAAACAACATTAATCTGAAAACATGACTCAACCAAAATCCCGTTCTAACGCATGATGTTGAAGAAATCACAGACAAAACTGTTGTCTTCGTTGATAGTCCTGCAGTCCTAATTCTTGAACTTTTTGACGGCGGTAAGGATGTAAAAGTTGTTCATGAAGAACAAGACACTGAGGTGAAGCAGAAGCATTTAGTTCACGTGCAACTGCAGGCGTGCTGGTAAACAGTTGTTCTTCAAATCGCTGCAAAACTTCTTGATTGTCCGGCTCCTCCATCTGGTTTGAAGTTGCCCTTTTCTTTTAATCGACGGTGGATGGTTGGAAATGTCGAGTGACGAGGATGCCGACGTTACATTTTGCCTCTCCGTAAATAAGGAAAATATCCGTGAGTTCTTCAAACGTAAAATTTACCAATTTGTTCACAAAAATAACAAACTGCAAATGTAATAAAAGAAACGACGAACAAAAAGTAAACCAACTAATAAACTGCCGTTTTTCAATGAAAATGTCAAAACAATCATTCAGGAAAGAAAGTAATTTTTACCTGCATGATAATTAGGAAATGCGTTTGCGATAATAAATAAGCCTTATAAGAAATAATTTTTGCTCTTTTTCCCACGTTTTCCATCATAAAATTCCTTTTAACACAAAAACGCTACACTTAACGCTTTTGACTGAGAGTACCTTTTTCCAGTGGCGTAGTCGTTAGAGGCAAAACATTCCAAGGCCACCCCAAAGTCTACGCCACCGGCAAATGAAAAAGCACGCTCTAACACCTATAAAGTACGTCCAAGTAATGGTAAAACGTGTACAAAAATTCAGTTGTCTATCTCAACTAGTCCCTGAAATAACACTTATAAATGAATTATTTCTTTAACACCCTGTTCTCGAAAACCGTGCGTTTGCGGATAGGAGTTTACAAGCAAAATTTGTATGACTTGGCGACCTCTTTACCCTAAAGTTTGTCAGCGCCTTTCCAAAACACCCTGTAATTAATGAAGTAGGTATCCAAGCCATAGTGACAATGGGAATATTTTCAACAACTCTATATTTATACAAGTATTACAAGACTGAAAACATATCAAAATGGGAGATGAGAACTTTCTCAGACCAGCTCCTTTCTTTTATTAAAATAATGATAAACATAAGAAAAAAAATCTTAAAGACCTGTAATGGGAGAGAAATTGAGAAAAAAAGAGGAAATTCATTGGTCTTTTTCCAAAAAATTTTGGAATATTTTATATACAAATATTGATGGGAATCAGACGATTTCAATTCACTATGAATATAACAAAGTTCATACAACTCAAATTAGCCCAAAATAAATAAATTTTTAAAGGTAAAAATGTCGATTGTAAAAGAGTGTAAAAAGTACTCCTGACGCGGTCTATCTCTAAAACGGATAAAACAGATAATTGGGAGTTCTATAAAAATAATTAAGTCCTGAAAGTGAAGCTTAAAGCTAAGCTGACGATCGACTGCGTATTTAGGGCGACTTTTACAAGTTCAAGTAAAACTTCAGATGGAAGATAAAACACCAGACTTGATGTACATTGCATTGATTACCTGACAGATAAACAATGCAATGTAGGTTATATATGGAGTTTTATCTTCAATCTGAAGTTTTACTTGCGATCATCTGCGAGATTTTCATAGCCAACTGGGGAGTTACATTTTCGATCTATTGTGAGGGATTGACGTTCTCTGCATATTATTTTAATAGAAATATGAGGTAAACTATCATAACTTATAAGGTTGTCACAAATTAAAGACAATTTAAATAACACATATTATTGTTTGGCATGAAACACTTACTTGGCTTGAAGATAATGATCCTTGTTATATGCACGTTTCCTTGTAACCAACCTTTTCCCGTCCTTATCTACCCTGCTAAACTGGCTGTTAGTGCGGTAGCCATCTCGTGGGGCAAATGAAAAATTCAACAAATGATTCAGGCTTTGCTTTTTGCTGCCTGCAATAAATAAACACAAATGCTTTTCAAAATTACATTTTCAGTACAACAAAAAAGACAGTGTGACATACCTGGTGAAAAAACTGAACCCAATTCTGGCTGGTCAAATTGTTCTAGGCAGGCCTCCTCATTTCTAGATATTGCACCTGAAATTTATTCAATAATTCAGCATTCTCACTACCATTGTAGGAATAAATTTAGGCTACTGATTCCTAAATAAGTTGAAATATTTTATTAACAATAAACCAATCAATTCTCATCATTCATTGATGCGTCAATTTGAATGTCCACATAGGACAATGCAATCTGCCAATCGGCGTCGGTTTGTCAATGTGTGTTTTAAAAAGTATCATACCAGGGTATAAGAAATAATACTGTTGCGAACTCGGGGTTCAATAATTCCAGTGTAACGATTTAACACGAAAACACTATTTATTTATTCCACAAATACACACGACTACTAAATAACTCGCAACTTTAACACTTTATAGCCTTCTAATATCGCTTCGTACTTTATCTTACTTATAGCTCGCTTAAAATAAGACTACTCCTAACCGCCGCTTTATGCGCCTTTTATATACAATCCTAAAATTACAGAAAAACCTAGAAAGTTCTTTATAAGAATTCTTGAATAATCTCACATAAAAAAAAAAACGGTTGTAACGGTAAACAACTGCCTTCTAGAATAAGCCAGCCGAGCAATAAATCACTCGTGTCAGCCATGACGCAGCGCGGATAGGTCGCGAAGCTCCACCAACCAACACGCTCCCATGCGTTGCCCCGCCTCCCATGCGGCGTTGCTGCGATGCGTAACATTGCCCTCCTCCTAAGGCTGTTCGTCCCGAACAGATAGAGTTCCATGGTATCGTGCTAATCGATCCAAATGAACGACCTTCATCTTTGACCTGGGGGTCCGCTGGATCCTATACACCACATCATTAATCTTCTTTATAATTGTATAAGGTCCTTCCCAATTTTGGCTAAGTTTGGGCGACTTCCCCACCTTTCGCCTCGGATTGTATAGCCACACCAAATCACCATCCTGGAAGCCGCGGGAGTTAGCTAGTAAGTCATATCTTGCTTTGGCTCGATCACTGGATATCCGCAGTTTATTCCTGACTTGTTCATGAACATTGTCCAGCCTCTCCTTAAGCTCCTCCACAAAATTCTCAGGGTTGAGTGAGTCTTTTTCTGGTGTTCCATACATCAAATCTGCAGGAAGCCTCATTTCCCTTCCGAACATCACTTTCGCCGGAGTATAACCAGTGGCTTCATGCGTAGAGCCTCGGTATGCCATCAACATGAGAGGTAGATGTTGGTCCCAATCACGCTGATGATCTACCACCATTTTAGACAGGTAATGTTCCATGGTCCGATTAAACCTCTCTACCATCCCATCCGACTGTGGATGCAAAGGAGTTGTCCTGGTCTTGCGAATTCCGAGAAGTTCCATGACCTTCTGGAAAACAGTCGATTCAAAATTTCGGCCCTGATCAGAATGAAGTTCGAGAGGGACTCCAAATCTGCAGAACATTTCATTTACTAGCACCGTTGCCACAGTCGTTGCTTCTTGATTAGGCAGGGCGTATGCTTCAGGCCATTTAGTGAAGTAATCCATGGCGACCAAGATGTATTTATTGCCCGACTCAGTCTGAGGAAACGGTCCCGCGACATCAATTGCTACCCTCTCGAATGGAGCACCTACAGTGTACTGCACCATTCGGCCGCGTGATCTTGTTCGAGGTCCTTTTGTGGCACAACAAACTTCGCACTTGCGGCACCAAGATTCGACGTCTTCATGATAATTCACCCAGTAGAACCGCTCTTTAATTTTGGCCAAGGTTTTATTGACCCCAAAATGACCTCCACTGGTTCCGTCGTGCATTTCCTGTAGTACGTCCGATTTTCTGCTTCCAGGAACAACCAACTGACTGACTACGGTCTTGCCATCCGGACTCTCCCACGCTCTCTTCAGTAAACCATTTTCTATTTTAAGAGAGTGCCACTGGGCCCATAGCGCCTTCAGGTTTGGACTTTTACCAGCAATTTCTTGCCATTCTGGTCTCTTGTCGTCAGTCTTTGCAGAGAGGATGGGTCCAATATCTGGATCATTCATTTGTTCTTCTCGAAGGGTCTGTGTGGTCCAGCCATCGTTTATTTCCACCGACGTTCTCCGTACAGAATGAAGTCCCTCACGCTGCTCAGTTCTTTGACAATGCCGACAATCTTCTTTACATGGCCGTCTAGACAATGCATCGGCATTTCCGTGAGACCTTCCTGGTCGATGTTCAATTTGGAAATCGTACTGCTGCAGGCGCTCTATCCATCTGGCTATTTGACCTTCAGAGTTTTTCATCTGTAATAACCATTTCAAGGCTCCATGGTCAGTTCTAATCAGGAACCTTTTTCCATATAAGTAGCGATGGTAATGTTCGACTGCTTTAACGATGGCCAACAGCTCCTTTCTAGTGACGCAATAGTTTCTTTCTGGCTTACTTAAAGTCTTACTGTAGTACTCAATGACCTTCTCTTGCCCGTTTTGTCTTTGAGAGAGTACTGCACCTAGACCACAGTTACTTGCATCCGTGTCCAAAATAAAGAGTCCGTCCTTTATAGGGTAAGCCAAGATCGGAATAGAACAGAGGGCAGCTTTAAGCCTTGCAAACGCCTGACTGCATTCGTGGTTCCACAAGAACGGTGTTTTCTTTTCCGTTAATTTGTGCAGCGGTTTTGCGATGTCGGCAAATCCCTCTACAAATCTCCTGTAGTAAGTACATAGTCCCAAAAAGCTCCTTACTTCGTGTTTGTCTCGGGGAACTGGCCAATCTTTAATGGCAGATATTTTACTATGGCTAGTTTTAATGCCTTGTTCTGAGATAGTATGCCCCAAGTACTCGACTTGCTTCTGGAACAGGCTGCATTTCTTGTAGTTTAACTTCAGGTGAGCATTCCGTAACTTGTTGAAGATTTCTCTTAAATTCTTCAAGTGCTCGTCGAAATCACGCCCCATGACAATTATGTCATCTAAGTATACCAGGCAAGTTTTCCAAGTCAGCCCCCTCAAGACAAGTTCCATTAGTCGCTCGAAAGTTGATGGAGCATTGCACAATCCAAAAGGCATAACAGTGAATTGGTATAGTCCAGAACCAGTAGAAAATGCAGTCTTTTCTTTGTCTTCGGGAGCAATCTTTACTTGCCAGTACCCACTTTTTAAATCTAGAGTGGAAAACCACTTTGATCCCGATAAAGTTGCTAAGGTGTCGTCTATACGTGGCAATGGGTAGCTGTCTTTCTTGGTTACATCATTAAGTTTCCTGTAGTCAACACAGAACCGCGTTGAACCATCTTTCTTCTTAACAAGAACCACAGGCGACGACCATGGACTAGATGATTCTTCTATGACGCCCTCCTTTAACATTTCATTCAGCAAACTGTTAACTTCCTGTTGTTTAGCCAGAGGGACCCTTCGTGGATGTTGTCGTATTGGCTGGGCAACTCCTGTGTTGATCTTATGGACAACTAAATCGGTTTGACTGTCGTTGCTCTTGAAGTTAAACATATCAGATTCATCCATGGCAAATTTTATAGCAGACTGAAGTTGTTCCTTTGACAGGTGACTCCACTGTCGCTTAAAAGCATCAATAACTTCTGGGGAAGCTTGGTTAGAAGATATAATTTTGGATGTCTCTGCTTCGACACAATTGCATACCCATTGTACAGGCTCATAATTGGCAAGAACTGTTCCTTCTTTTAGCTTGATGGTCCTTTCTCCAATATTGGCAACTCGTACTGGCATAGTCTTCTTCGTGTCGGTCAAAGTTCGGGCTACCATGATTTCAGTCGTCAAATCCAGGTTAGGTTCTATAAGTCCTATGGACCACCCAGGATCATTTTCAGAAGTCACTGTGATAATTTGTTCTGAATTTGGAGGAATTTTTACATCTTCCAACACCAGTAGACGGATACTAGTTTCCACATTTCCATTGGTTAATGCAAACTCCTCATCTCCAAACGTGAGAATATTCTGTTTGTGATCATAGGAGAATCCATGTTTCCTGATGAGATCCATTCCCAAAATAAACTCGTCTTTGATCCTGGCAACCAACACTTTATGCCGAACTTCAAGTCTTTCTCCAATAATGATGGTGACATCGGCTTCTCCGTCTATAGGGCAAGATTCTCCAGTGACTGATTTTAACATAATAGGGTTGGGCAATGGTTGTATGGTATATCCGAAAAGTTTATCTGGCCTTACAATGGTCACATCTGCTCCTGTATCGATGGTAATCTGGATCTTCTGTCCTTTAATGCGTCCGGCCACTGTGAGACTTTTGCCACCCAAATTATTGACTTTAAAGATCCTGGGGGTCTTAGCGGCCCCGGTCAATTGCCCCCTTGCATTGACCGGAATTAGTTTTCCTGGGACCTAGGGCGGTCTTGGTCGCCGCTTGGTCTTCTAAACGACGGCGACGGACTTCTTGCCCTATTACGGCAGTTACTCTTGATGTGACCCAGTCTGCCGCAGTTAAAACATTTTATGCCCCGATTGTCCGTTGATCGAGGCGTTCTTTCTAACAGGGCTTGCATACTGACTGCCATATCTTTCATCGCTTTATGTAAACTGGCCATGGATTCAGCCATAGACGTATTCTCCTCTTCACCGCAAGTTGCCATTCGTACGCGTGGCGATGAATTAGATGACACTCGTGACGCCTCGAATTCCAGGGCCCGAACTAGTGCCTCGCTGATATTCTTGGGCCTTACAAGACGTAAGTGGTATCTCATGTCACTATCGCGAACTCCCTCAATGAACCTTTCGGCGGCAAATTGCATTTGAAAAGATTCAGGGGCCGATGGATATGCCAGGTGAATGAGTCTGTCTATGTCCGCCTCAAATTCTTGTAAGGATTCACCTGACTTTTGCTGTCTCATCCTCAGCTGGGCCTGGAACACGGTTTCTTTGTGCTCATTTCCAAATCGTAGTTGCAGAGTGTGTACTAAAGCCGCATAATTACTTTGATCCGCTGCCGACAGGGATTGTAGTAATTCAGCCGCTTTTCCACGAAGTGCTACCACTAATGATGTAGCTTTCTGGGGCTCGGACCAACCATTAGCTTTTGCAGCTGCCTCAAACTGAGTTTTATAAATTTCCCATGCAGTAGTACCGTCATAATCGGGAGGCTTAATTTTAGCGTTGGCTGTGCTAAAACTCTCTGTAGACACGTTGTCGTCCTCAAGTTGTTCCCGGAATTTCTTTTCTAGCTCGAGAACCCTCTGGTTGACAGCTTCGAGTCCTTCGTTAACGCCGTTAATGGATTCGTGAACGCCGTTAACGGATTCGTTGACGGATTGCATTATTCTTTCTTCCAATTGTTGCTCCCTAGCTGCGAGATGGTTCATTAATTCTTCTTTGAATTGTTGATGACGTCGCTCCTGTACTTGATCACGTTTTTCCTGCTCTTCCTTTTGTTGTTGATAACGTCGCTCCTGTACTTGATCACGTCTTTCTTGTTCCTCTTTTTGCTCCTTATAACGTCTTTCTTGCTCTTCCTTCTGTTCGTTATAACGTTTCTCCTGTTCTAGATAACGTCGCTCCTGTTCTTGATCACGTTTTTCCTGTTCTTGATAACGTCGCTCCTGTACTTGATCACGTTTTTCCTGTTCTTGATAACGTCGCTCCTGTACTTGATCGCGTTTTTCCTGTTCTTCCCTCTGTTGTTGCATAAGGGACAGCAGGGCGGCAAGTTGATCCTCCATCGCTTGATGCTGGCTTCTAGTCACTGGCATAAACAGGTAATGTCCGGCAATGAAGCACTCACTTACAGTTCAGTAATATTGGTCCTCAAATTCCCACTGGAATCGCACTTCTGACACCAATTGTTGCGAACTCGGGGTTCAATAATTCCAGTGTAACGATTTAACACGAAAACACTATTTATTTATTCCACAAATACACACGACTACTAAATAACTCGCAACTTTAACACTTTATAGCCTTCTAATATCGCTTCGTACTTTATCTTACTTATAGCTCGCTTAAAATAAGACTACTCCTAACCGCCGCTTTATGCGCCTTTTATATACAATCCTAAAATTACAGAAAAACCTAGAAAGTTCTTTATAAGAATTCTTGAATAATCTCACATAAAAAAAAAAACGGTTGTAACGGTAAACAACTGCCTTCTAGAATAAGCCAGCCGAGCAATAAATCACTCGTGTCAGCCATGACGCAGCGCGGATAGGTCGCGAAGCTCCACCAACCAACACGCTCCCATGCGTTGCCCCGCCTCCCATGCGGCGTTGCTGCGATGCGTAACAATACATTATATCAGTATTGTCAGTTCGTGTCGGCACTTTGATGTTGCCAAAACTAAAGCGTTGCACCTGCACCCGGCAGTTTTCTCCAGTAGTTACGAGGGACTTGTAAATGCGATATAGATACCGTTGGATGGAATCTGAAATCTTTCTAGGAGTGTGCTACAGAGTGTTTTTTTAATTTTATTTCTTTGATTATGGATAATTTTACCTTTGTAATATTTCTACATAGATAATGGAGTAAGTAATGGGTTTATTAGGCGACCATTTTTGTAATACATCATTTTCTGTGTTATATTATTTCGAATTTATACAATTTAATACTTTTCTTGATCCTGTGGACACCTAAAAAATGTCATTTCTTCTCATAAACGACTTTCGCATGGATCCACTGAACACAAATTTTTCCCCGACATTTTTAAAAGACACTGAGTAATACTATCTAAAGTGTTTTCCGGGCTATAAGGCCGTGGTCCAATGGAATTGCTTCCTGACGTTTCGTCTACTACTGCGGCAGACATTATCAAAGGCGATGAGGCAGTGGCCGAAGTGATCTTCCTTGCTTCCCGACGATGACTGATTCGACTGTAGCACGCTCTGTGGTATTCGTACCGCCGCTGTCGCGATGGTGGGGCCGGAGTGGGGGCGGCGGCGCGGGGCTTCGACGCGCTCGACGTGTGTCGCAGAACTTGCTTCCATACAGAGTACAGAGCCACAGCTGCATGGAACTCTATACACTCCGGGTGCTGATAGGGGATCTCTGCGGTCTTTAGCCGATCTCAAGCTCTGTTGAATTGTACGAGTGGGTTTAAAGACAGTCTTAACCTTGTGCTTTTCCAGTATCCTGCCGATCCTGTCCATGACATTGTGGATGTATGGTAAAGTAGCCCAACCGCGCTTTTCTACATCATCCCCCGTTGTTGCTTCCTGTCGCTCTACATTCCTTGGGCGCACGGCTCTATCAAACTCCTGCTTGCTCTATACATTTCAACCAAAGGTTCTCTCCAGATGCTTCATTTCTCGTTCCAATTCAGCTGGCTCACAAATTCTCTTGGCTCTTACAGACAGAGTTTTTATGACTCCCCTTTTTTGTCTTGGATGATGGTTTGATCCGTTGTTGAGGTATCGGTCAGTGTGTGTTGGTTTTCTATACACGGTACGTGCAAGCTTTCCATTCGGCCTCCTTGCCACCAAAACATCCAAAAACGGTAGGCGTCCTTACTTTTCTATCTTCATAGTGAATTGGATCTTCGGGTTAATAGAGTTTAGGTGTAAGAGGAAGGTTTGAAGCTCGCCCTTTCCATGGCTCCAAATAACAAAGGTGTCGTCCACATATCGAAACCAGCACCTTGGCCTCTTCCTTGCTGTAGCCAACGCCCTGGCCTCGAAAATTTCCATAAAAGAGTTGGCTATTACTGGACTAAGAGGGCTGCCCATAGCTACATCATCAGTTTGTTCGTAGAATTCTTCCTTCCATTGAAAGTATGTAGTGGTTAGGCAATGTTGGAACAGCTTAGCAATATCCTGTGGAAATGCTTGATTAATATGTTCCATGGCTTCCTTAATGGGTACCATCGTGAAGGGCGAAACAACGTCGAAGCTAACGAGAATATCCCCTGGAGAAAGGGTCAAAGAATGCAGTTATCGACGAAATGAGTGGAGTCTTTTATAAAGCTGTCAGTATTTCCTATTTTTGGCAGCAACAGTTTTGTCAGGTGTTTGGCAATTTCGTACGTCGGGCTTCTTATGGTGCTCACGATGGGTCTCAGTGGCACATCGGGTTTGTGGATCTTCGGCAAACCGTACAGCCTCGGTGGCAAGGCTTCCGATTTTTTGAGCTTGGTTATTTCATCCGATGCCACGTCTCTGATTAAATTGTTGGTAGCCTTCAGAATACGGGCGGTTGGATCACGAGTTAGCTTCTTGTAGGTGGTGGGATCTAACATTGTCCTGATTTTTCCTTCGTAATTCGAAGTTGAGATTACTACTGTTGCATTTCCTTTATCTGCTGGTAGAATAAGAATGTCCTTGTCTTCATTCAAGGCTTTCAGAGCTTTCCTTTCTGCAAAGGTGATATTGCTTTTTGGTGGTTTTGCGTGTAGTAGAATTTGTGATATCTCCATCCACTGAGTAATATCCGCGCAAATTAAATTTACCGCCAATCTAGGGACACTGTGTATCACTCCAGCACCATTGATGCACTGCTTTTGAAACCGGTTTGGTGGTGCACAATCGGCGGCGGGGAGGACGAGGTAGGGGGAAAGGAGTTTTGATTTTTCGACTGAAGTTACTGATAATGTAATATTCCTTATAATGTGATCATACTGAAAAAACGCATGACAAATAAAAAAGGCAAAATATGAAGAAACTGCCTTTACTGCATTGTGGACAACAACACTACAAAGCACAGCCTAATATTCTATCTCAGATGGGAGAAACAAAGAAGCATCTGAGAGTTCAGTGGAAGGCAATTTGATAATGGCAGGTCGAGTGACAGGTGCAAAAGTGCCAAAGGCTTCCCTGCAAAGGTGATGTCCTCATTAATATGATAATTTCTAAAGTCTGTAAGTTAATGGTTACTTGGCGAGTCTCATTGTAGCACTTCCCCAAAAAGCTCTCTGTGACTGTGTATTGTGTGGAATTCACTAAATCATTCCACTAATGTATCATATAGGGGGTGTTCATTTAAAAACGTCATCTACTTGGCTGTGAAATGTCAAAAGAAAACGATGCCAGAACAGAAGTCCATTTATTTTGATTATGTCATCTTTTTCTGCGAAAAATTCATAGCCTTCTAGATGACGTTTTCAAATGAACACCCTGTATGTACTGGGGAGCATTATCACCAGTAGGATGGGCACTTCTGATCAAAAAAAGATTCATATTAAAACCATCCAAGTACATACTAACAATATAGTCCATTCAACACATATCTATATACTCGAGATACTAAAATATCTTGCTAAAAATATTGGTAGCCAAAATGAACATCATGATTACAGCACAAGATTTGGTGGTGATTTGCAGTTTGCCAAAAACCAATTCCAGTAAATCTATACTATCTAGGAGTCTAGGAGCAATTATGTACAATAAAACGGTTTATGAAATTAGGACATTGTATATTGTATACACTTGGAGAATATCCAGGCTTTCTATAAGAAGGCAAAAAAGTAAACATACCCATATCATGGGACTAAATTATTGTAGGTACTTTTTATTGTTATAATGTACTTTGGCCTGACGTATTTGCCATATTCTGAATATATAAATTTTGGCCCTTTCCACTATTTTAATTTTTTCCTTGTTATTTTGTATCCAGTACTTTATAATAATTATTTCACCAAACTCTGACAGTGACACTTCTTCAGATTGCTTAGTGTGCTTCTGAATCCTGCTCCAATCCAAGTTTGTTGATTGTACTTTTGGCCAATTGTATTTGTGTACTCTCACATACCCATACATATATTTTTGAGTGGAAAGTACAAAGATGCAACATCCCCGAGGAATATCACTCATACCCTGTTGTATCATTAAAATGTCTAAATGTTAATACCACAATTGAAACCAAGTCAATTTTGTCTCTTGTCCATGTTGTCCTACATCAATTTCATTTGAGAATGTTGATCAATAAATTGTATTTTGTTGTATTGTATTGTTCAGTAGCAACCAACAAACAGTAAGGTACATAAGGGGTGTTCATTATAAAACTTCATCTAGCAGGCTATAAATATTTGACAGAAAAGGATGACAATCAAAATAAATGGATTTTTGTTTCTCCATCCTTTTTTTTTTGACATTTCACAGCCAATTAGATGACATTTTCAAATAAACCCCCCTATATAAAGATATTAGTAGATATATACCAGGAAAGTAAAATCCACGAGGCTTGGGGCGTTTATCAGCAGCCTTTCCATTGCGCTGAGGCTGAGGTTTACGATTTGCGTCGCTTGGTTTAGAGAAGCCACAGGTTGGCTCTCGCCTCCTTGTGGCAGCTCGAGCCCCTTGTTTACTGGTAGAAACATCTGTAAAATGAAAAATTCAATGAAAAACTTAACTATTGTTACTTAATCCAAATAGACTTTGCGATTTGCTCTTGCACTTGAGAAATGACGCATTTGCGCAGAATAAATAAAATGGAATGTAGTTTGAATATGGCTGTGGGGTTCTCACCTAGACTTTTTTTGAGGTCAATTCCAGAAGACCCCCTGGAAGAATTTGACGTATTGCGGTTGCCTTTCTTGTCCATCTCGTCCAGTCTTAAAAACTACAGGAATTGCTTGGAAGCTGAGTGCTCCTCCAAAAGGAGTGCCAACGGGATATGTCGAGGCAGACATATTTAAAAAGCCATGTTTACAGATACCAAGGAGAAAAATATCTCAAGTATCTACGAATTTCAAACGTTCGCCGCTCCAGAAAGGGTTAAGGAAAACTGGTGAAAAACGCGTGGGAGCAGGAAACTCCCCTGTCGTCGGATCCGACGAAAGTCTCGCGGAAAACTTTTGGACACTCTCGCCGCGATTAATGGCGACGGGAAATTAATTAAAAAATGAAAAGAAAGAAAACTACAGGAAGTTCCAGCTCGAGCTTGCGCTTTTCAAAATTTGGTGAAAGACGCAGGTGACGGATGAGGTAATCTGTCAAAGCTGACAATTTCGTGTTAAAAGACCTTTTCGTTTTACTGCGGTTTAAGTTCTGGTTCGCATATAAATGGCAGATCAGCTGATTTTCAACAAATCTGTTTGGTTGAAAATCAGCTGGTCTGCTACTTTTATCTGACCTGAACCGGAACCGGTGTGAAAAGAAAATGTGTAATGGATTTTTTGGAAACGCCATCTATCTGGATTGGATCAGCTGATTGACAATTGGACCGTCAATCTGATTTGTCAAAAATAATAACAATAAATAAAATATGTGTTTTAAACAAATATAAATAAATAATTTGAAAGATCTAAAAATAGAGTATTTCAAATTTTTTTCTGTGTTTAGTAGAACAGCAGTTAAAGTGAAAAAGGCAATTTTGTAGGGTAAAAAGGGATTGTTATGTTTGTCAACTAAAATAAACTTAAAACTCCAGGTTGTATGTAAAACTCCAACCATGGGACTTAAAACTCCGAGCATGGAAGTAACGTGGACACTTGTGTATTGTTTTCTGCTTTCAACTTTCTCCCAAAGGGTCCATGCCAGTGATATTACTCACTTAGCCTTTGGGGGCTTCACAGATGGAATGCCTGCAGCTTTTGGGGATTTCAATTCTGATGAACTTACAGACGTGTTTGTTGTTTTAGGTAAGTACTAAAAGTCTTTACAATTCTCTCACTTTACTGAAATCTCAGCTGAGCACTCCCAGGCTTAGTTTTTTTGCTTTGTCATAAGCACAAAACAGTTTCCTCTGTTAAGTCTGGATTTACAAACTCTGCAATAGACGAAGTTTGCAGTTTGTGACATGACCACATTTCTGCCTTTGGCCTGCAATTCCTTTAAAAAAAAATTGTTAACTTTTTTATGTTGATTCAACTGCAGCTTTGCAAGGTTTCATAAATTCATATTTTTCTTTAGCAGACTAATGGAAGAAATGTGAAGATGTCACGAAATTTGAACTTTGGAACCTTCTAAATTGATTCAGTTGAGGAAAATAAAGTAAATTCCACTTTTCCTATAATATATAACAATGATGATTTTTAATTTGTAATTGCACCATATATTGTACAACTTTCTTGGTTCTTTCCTTGGTTCTTTAAAATAACAGGGTGAAGGCCTTGTAAAAGAAAATGTGTGCTTTATTTGAGGTCTAAGGAGTAGGAGCAGGTAATACTCAGAGTAAACTGAAAATGGCACTTTATCCAGGGTAGATAAAAAAAAATATTATGTACATATAACAAAATGAGCATTTGGTTTGTTTTTTTAAAAGTTTATATGATAATGATAACAATGACAAGTTGAAGTTACATTCAGTGGTAGTGTTAAGAAAAAACAGAAATTTTACTTAATAAAGAAATTAAAAATGTTTTTCTAATTTTGACATATAAAGTGGCACTTTTCAATACTGACGACAGTGACTTAACGTCTTACTTTTCGTAACTAGTTACAAAAAGTAAAATCTTTCGTAACTGGTGATGAAAAGTTTGTTTCACCACCAGTTGCAGGTTTTGATTGTGGCACACCATTATTACAGTTTTATGGTATTAAGTAGATACAAAGTGGTTTAAAAGTAAATATTGAAGTTTAATAATATTAACTCTCTCTCTAAGTAGGTATTTGTAGTCAAAATTAGAAAAAATCTTGTATGACGAAAAGCCTTTTTTGTGTATCTCATTTAAATTGCGGGAACTCGCTGCGCTAGTCCTGCAAACATTCATTTGTTACACAAAATCGGACTTTTTGTAACTGGTTACATAAATAGCTATTATATAAATATAATATTTAATAATTTACAATAATATTTAGTTTCATTTAATTTAAAAAAATGTGGACCAAACAATCTTGAGTATGGAAATAAACATGGAATAATTTATTGTTAAATAAACTACAGGGTGTTCATTATAAAACTTCATCTAGTTGGCTGTGAAATGTCAAAAGAAAAGGATGGAGAAACAAAAGTCCATTTATTTTGACTATGACATCCTTTTCTGTCAAAATTTCATAGCCTGCTAGATGAAGTTTTATAATGAACACCCCATATTTGCTCCATATATTTTTTCTTATCTTCCTTAATTCTAATTTTTTTTGTTATTGGTTTCCCTTGTATTCACTTGTAGTAGTTGTCTAATGCTCCAACACTCCTCATCACATTGCAGAGGAATGTTTTGATCGCAGACTGACTGCAAATAAACCCCTAAACAAAAATGCAAATGGTACTTACTTGCCTAATTTGTAAAAATTTTATTGCAATCCTAGATAAAAGAGCAGAATTTTCCAAGCCTTAAAACCGAGCTTAAAACTGAAGTTACAAAAAATTTGGGTAGGTACCTACTTACTGCACGCTGCAAGGCAATAATTGCAAAAAAATTTGGTTTATATCTACTTTGTGGATTTTGTTTCATTATTCCTCTTTTTCCATTCATTATTACTTATTACATTGTAATTTGTAAGTAATTTTGAAAAATTCTGTTACCTATATAAAGGTTTTTGTGTTAATCAATGTCTGGCTTACTCTGGTTTTACTGTAATTGTTTACGAATTAATACAAATTGACTGTCAGAAAAATTTCCAACAACTCCCACACTCCAAATTTTTGCAAAAAGAGCAACACTTGGATATTAAATAATTACCATACAATAACAGTTCGCTAGCCAGGCACCACCTCACTTTCACTTCTTTTGTTTGTAATTAACAATAGATAATTAATTAATAATTTAGTGTCGGAGACCATTCTGCAGTTTCCCATCATACTCAAAAACCACTATGAAAACGTCTGTTTTGGCAGTATTTGGTTTAATACTTAGGGTGCGGACATACCTACTGAGGTTACATGGATGAGCGCGGTGGAGTTCGCGGTAGCGGCCGAGGTTTTATTTACATCGATGCTGGGCAAAATATACTGAAGAGTCCTTCCTTTCAGTGTTCTTTGAGGTTTCTGAAAACATTGACATGTTTTGGAAAAAATTGCTGAAGATTTCCATGCAATAGTTAACTAATAACAATAAATATGTATAGAAGCGACAATGGTGAAGATGATGATGTAAAGTGGTTGATTAGGTGTCATTCTTCAAATCGTCGGTTTAATGCTCATCCTGTATAATACGTTACAGAGCTCCA
The DNA here is from genome assembly GCA_951812265.1 of Taphrorychus bicolor. Classification (NCBI taxonomy): domain Eukaryota; kingdom Metazoa; phylum Arthropoda; class Insecta; order Coleoptera; family Curculionidae; genus Taphrorychus; species Taphrorychus bicolor. The sequence goes on from OX638305.1 coordinate 22,155,932, forward strand.
GGGACCGCTACGTGGTTTGATGAACACCAATAAACATGCAAGTTTACCTCGCGACCAACAGTTCGATCGCCATGTAAGACAAACTATTTTGTTTTGTCATCGACATCGCTGTTAACAGCGATGATAAGCTTTGAGGGTGAACGAGTGAAGCATCCTTGGTATATGCGGTCTCATAAGCAAATAAGGGTTTGTTTTGACATCGGTGTAGCAATCGCGACCGCGACATCCACCGCGCTCATCCATGCAGCTTCGATATGTCCGTACCCTTACTTTTATTTTGAACAGTATCTATTCTTACGCTGTTGATTTCACATTTATTTTATTTTTCGACACACCCTGTATAACATGACTCTAATGTCAACATGTACATATTTAACTAACGACATGCATTAGGTAAGTCATGTGAAATTTTCAAGTCGCTAGATCACTTACTGCCGAAAATATTAAACTTTATAAAAGTAGTGTTTTACGCCAAAAAAAAATTTAGCTTTTTCTGATAAACGGCAAGAGATCGGACTAGGTAACTATCAACAAAAGTTATTTAGAATTTTGCGTAGAATCCGAAAAAGCAAAAATATACAAGGTGTTCTGTATGAAAATCCAAAGTTGCAATTAATTTTTGATAGATATGGCAACGCTGCATCTTTAAAAATATTTCTAAAATATACATCATGGTTTGCTATAGCCCCAATTTTTTTTAAAAAACTTATTTTTATTACTTTTCCAGAACTTTTAATAGGACACTTTTCTTGAATCACCCTGTATGTCAAAGTTGTTTATAATTTGTATTTAAAAACAGTAAATGATAACCAACTAGATTTCTTCTCTAACTTCGCCTAGTAGAACAAAAATGTCACTTTTCTTCAATTTAGTGCTTCTAAGGTTCTCCCCGATTTCGGTGAGATTCTCGTGTGGTCGGGACCAAGAGAGATTCCATCTCTCTTGTTTCAGGCAACCCATAATACACCAATCTCACGGTGAGATTCTCACTGCTCTCAATAGAATAAGGCTCCTGACGGGCCTTAGTTAGGTTAGTTCAGGGTAGCTTAGTTTAGTTCAGTTCTGTTCACTTTCCTTTGGTTAGGTTAGTTTAGTTTTATTGTTCAGTTATATTGTATCGAAAGAGCAGAGAGAGCTACATCAAAGCTAAACTGTCCTCTCTGCAAAGCTAAACATGTCTCGGCATCACGAGGGCAATGAGAACGACCCCCACCGCAGCTATGGAGCGCATGATTGACCTGCTTCCACTTCCACAGAACGAGAGGCAATGAAGACGACATACCGGCTGCAACAAGTGATGCACATAGTATCGCAGCCATTCGATGGTGAGACCAATAATGCCCAGGCTGGCTTGGAAATCCTTGCGGTATCGAACATGGTCTCCGACCTAATGGCATCAAAACTTACATTTGACGCTCACTATGTCGTCAGGATTTCCTCACGGGCAGACTGGGACGAATGAGGCGAAGATCTGCAACTGGCAGGAAATAGCTGGTTCCGGAGTGTATGGCAGATCGGACGGCATCTGCATAGCAGAGAGCCGATTCATCACAGTGTTTCAGGCAGAGATACATGCCATTGAATTGTGTGCCCGAACTGACCGACACCTATTAGAGAAGAACAATAGATCAATAAAGATCTACCACAGGACTCTGAACGGCCTATCTCAGGAGAACAGTGTCACTGTGGTATGGATCTCAGAAATAGAGCGGTGCCAAGTTCCAGGACTGGTGGGAGAACCTACCCGGACCACACTCCGAAAAATTTATCACGGGAATCAAAAGTGCAAAAGCCCAAACATTCCCCAGACTAAAAAGGAGGAAAATTAGAGTGGCCACTGCATTGTACACAGGACATAGCCACCTAAGATTTCACATGCACAGACTCGGACTGTCCGAAGAGACTGTCCGGCTATTGCCAGATCGGGATACTCACTGTTCGGAAACACGATGATTGAGCCTCAAGATGCAAACGCAGTGTCGCCCGAGAGACTCATCAGATTCGTTGACGGTCTGGGCATAACGGGTAACTATTAATGGAGCAAGCAGGGGCAAACCTTGCTGGCAACACTTCGAGGGAGCCACAATAGACCGCATGTCGCGGTGGAGGACTGTACACAAGTCCACTCACATTGAAGACAATACAATACAATACATTGGTTCAGTTTTGTTTTTTTCTTTGGTTAAATAGCCATTTTGTTTTCATATCTGAGGTGCTAAGGTTAGGTTAGTTCCATTATGTTTTTCCATTGGTTAGGTTAGTTCAGTTCTTTTTTCCCGGAGAGAAAGAAATTAGCAAGAATAGTATCACTTCAATATCTGAGCACTACACTTTTTTTTACTAAAAATAGTCGTGTGTGAAAAATAGGTGCGCTTTCCGACAATGGATTATTTACTAAATGTCTGTTTCCAATTTCCACACATATAACGCTAAAAATTAAGTGGTGCCTTTGTAGTAAACTGTAACCGAGACTGCAACTGTGTAATAATTATTTAATATTCAGGCGCCGCTCTTGCTGCAAAAATTTGGGGTTGTGAGTCATTAGAACGTCTTCCGACAATGGTTATGTATTAATTATCTGCTGCTGAGGATAATATAACTGCTTTTTAACTAAAAAGCGAAAAATAAGGTGGTGCCTTGATAGTAAACTGTTACCGATTTTATTTAGGTTATTATCGCTTTTATTCGTTTTTGCAGACAATAGTAAGACAGTGGAAATATTACTAGCGCATGAAGAAGAACCTCTTTTACGACCTGCTAAAAACCGTCTTAGGTGCATGTTTAGCAACTCTCTGATAACCAGTGTAGTTCCTGGGGATTTTGATGGTGATGCCTTAATGGATGTTATGGTGACTACAACTTTTAAAAGAACTGGTAAATAATGAACTTTTGCTGTCGTTTTAACCTAACTACCAAGAAAAGTAGTTTTTATTATATTTTGTTATATGTTTTTAGAAGAGGATACTGGATCTGTATCACTAACTAATGTTTATATATTGTGGGGTGGGGCTGATCATTTAAATTGCACTACTGATGAGGATAAACCTCTTATTGAAATGATTGGACAACCACTGGCAATGGATTATAATCAAAATATGATTATTGGTGAGCCATTTTTTGATTTCAAAAACATATTTTGAATCTACAAATATTTGTTTCTCAGATCTATTTGGTCAAGATAAAGATAAACGCAGAATGTTCTGGGTTTTTAACAAGGACCGGTCACCACCAGAAGCAATTCCAATGGAAGATAATCATAGTAGGGAGGAGTTGCACAGACCTCATGCACATGCATTTTTAGGCAATAATATATTTTTGTTTGGTGGATTTACATTTTGCTGATTTATGCTTCCTTAGATCTTAATTATGACTTTATGGCTGATCTTTTTATTACAACCCCAAATCATTTTGAAGTCTGGCTGGGTAATGAGCACGATCCAAAATTTATTTACAATGGTACTATTAGGCATCCTGACAATAGTAAAATTATTGGGCAATCTTTGTTTATTGATGTGGAACTGAAGGGAACTATGGATTTAGTTACACCAGTTTGTACAGAAAAGGATAGCAATGGTAACTGTCAAGGAGCTGCGCTTATGGTACTTGTGGAATTATATTAATAGTTTTTGATCTAACATATAAATATTGTAGGTTTATTCAGATGGACAGTGGATAAACCTTCAAGTTAACTTTAAAGACGACGCTGGTAACTTATGGAAGTTTTACTTGAAAGAGGGTTGGTATTTCACGTTTATCCTCTCCAAGGCAAAGTTACAGTTTTGTTGCTTTTACATTAGGAAGCCGCTACACAAATGTAATAACCTTAAGAAGTGGCGACTTTAACATGGATGGCTATCCGGATATTTTAGCCACATTAAGTCAGGAGGGTGACGACCACCCTCAGTCATTTTTACTTGAAAATGTAGCCTGTCAAAGTGGATGTGGAAAATTTAAAAGGTATATGTTCATACTGAGTTCTGTAGTAGTTCTAATAGGGGGTGTTTATTAGAAAAAGTCATCCAGTTGGATGTGACTTATGTCAAAAATGCATAGCCTTCTAGGTGACATCTAATATATCCTATCTATTGGCTATGGACCAAGATTATACAAAATCCTATAAAATAACTGGTAATTATATGACTGTGAAGGCTTTTACGGCCGGTCAAAATACAATGTAGAGTTTTCCGGGCCTTGAAGCCGTGGTCCAATGGAATTTATTCCTGATGGTGGTAAAATTACAGCCGTCGCGCTACAGTGGAGGGACTGGGGTGGGGGTAGTAGTGGCGCGGGGTTTCAGCGCCCTTGTATGTTATAGAACTCGAGTCTGCATTTAGAAACGTAATTTCCTCCTTCCTGTTGAGATCGTTGTCCTGTTGACACTGCGTTTTGTGGTGACAATGTATACCGAGCCACTGCTTCATGGAACCCGGTAAACTCCGGGTGCCGGTAGGGGATCTCTGGGGTCTTTGGCCGATCTCAAGCTGTGTTGTATTGTACGTGTGGGTTTAAAGACAGTTTTAACATTTTGCTTTTCCAGTAGCCTGTCGATCCTTGTCCGTTACTTTGTGGATGTATGGTAGACTAGTCCATCCGCACTTTTCTTCATCTTCTCCCGTTTTTTCCTTCCTGACGCTCTACATTCCAACCAAAGAATCTTTTCAGATGCTTCATTTTCTGTTCCAAATCAGCCGGCTCACAAATTCTCGTGGCTCTCACAGGCAGAGACTTTTCTGTTTTGGGATGATGATTTGATCCGTTATTGAAGTATGAAGGCCGAATGGTGCTCAAGCCCATTTGGCCTCCTTGATACTAAGACATCCAAAAACAGATAAGAATGGAGACGTTACAAATTCTACAATGCGCAAAACCATTAGCAATTTCACGTTTGCAGAAAGGAAAGCTCTGAGAAAGTCTTGAACGAAGACAAGGATACCATTTTACCAGCAGATACAGGAAACGCAACAGTAGTATGTCAACATCGGATTACAAAGAAAAAATCTAGACACCGTTAGATACCACCACCTACAAGAAACTAACTCGTGATCCAACTGCCCAGATTCTGAGGGCCACCAACAATTTAATCAAGGATGTAGCATCGAATGAAATGACAAAGGTTAAAAAATCAGAAGCCTGCTTGCCACCAAGGCCGGTTTGCCACGGTTTGCCAAAGATCCACAAACTAGATGTGCCACTGAGACCCATCGTGAGCACCATAGGAGGAAGCCCCACCTAAAAAATCGCGAAACACTTCACAAAGCTGCTGCAACCTAAAATATGAAATAGTTTAAGTTACTTAAATACTAAAAGATTCCACTGATTTCGTCAAAAAACTGCATTCTTTGACTCTTTCTCCAGGAGAAATTCTCGTTAGCTTCGATGTTGTTTCGCTCTTTACGATGGGTCCCATTAAGGACGCCATGGAACATGTTAACCAGGAATTTCCACAAGATATCCAAGTTGTTCCAACACTGCCTAACCACTACATATTTTCAACGGAAGTAAGATATTCTACGAAAAAAAAGGGGAGTCATAAAGGCTCTGTGAGAGCCAAGAGATTTGTGAGCCGGCTGACTTGAAATGGGAAATGAAGCATCTGGAAAGAGCGTTTGGTGGGAATGGATACAGCAAACACGAGGTCGATAGTGCGCCAGGAAGGAACAACGGGAGAAGATGAAGGAAAGCGCGGGTGGACTCCATACATCCACAAAGTAACGGACAGAATCGGCAGGCTACTGGAAAAGCACAGTGTTAAAACTGTTTTTAAACCCACACGTACAATACAACAACTTGAAATCGGCCAAAGACCCCAGAGATCCTCTATCGGCACCCGGACTTTACCGAGCTTCATGCATCTATGGCTCGGTGTAAGTTGGCAGCACAAAACGCAGTGTCAACCCGAGGATTACTGAACAAAAGAGGATTTGCAGGCTGGAACAAACGCAAAAGTCAGCAGTAGCAGAGCACTCTCTCTTCGAAGGTCACGACGTCCTTTTCAACGAGGTGGATATCTTTTATTAATCTCAGCGTTTCTATCCGAGACTAACGAGAGAGGCCATTGAGATCTTTAACACGACAATTTCAACAAGAAGGACGCAATTACGTTTTTAAATGCAGACTGGAAGCGAGCTCTTCGACATACTTCAAGTGCGCCGAAACTTCGCGCCACCACTACCCCCACCCCAGTTCCGCCACTGAAGCACTACGGCGGGGGAATAAATACCACAGAGCTCATCACAGTCGAATCTGTCAACGTCGGGAAGCACGGGATATCTTTCGCCCATTGCCTCATCGCCTTTGATAAGGTCTGCCGCAGCTGTAGACGAAACGTGAGGAAGAAATTCCAGTGGACCACGGCTTCAAAGCCCGGAAAACACTTTAGATTGTAACTGGAAATTGATACTTTTCCTCTTATACAAAATGACTGTTTTTCGTTGAAATTTCGTTGGAAAACCACGTAGAAGAGGGCAAAAAGTGGCTATGAAGAAGTGTCAACTATTTTTAATTGTCTTTTTAAATTAAGACTAAAAATAGAATAAAAACCTTTTTTTGAGAATATTTCCGAAACCAGTCGAAATTTGAAAACGTCTTTTTTATAGACGTCTAATTGCGCAACTTTGCCTTCTTAGTATCCCTTCAAAAAACCAAGATATCTATGGATAAACTCGAGAAATGTATAATTTTTGAAAAAATTTAGTCTGCAGTTTGTGGGGGCTAAAAAAATCATGATCCTACTTTACCAACAAATTTTAACAATTACATCATATAATCAGCAAAACCTAACGTAAAAGTAAAATTATTAATTGTAGCTTAATGTATTTAAAAAAAATGAAGTTAATGATTGATGCATGAAAACGAAACGTCGGAAATTCTAAAGACCCAGAAGCATTTTTATAGACTTCTAAATGCGCAACTTTGCCCTAATTTAACTTTGGTAGTATCTCTTGAAATAATCGAGATTCCCAAAAACTCGAAAACTGGTCACCCTGTGTATTACGCATATAAATAGACATAAAATATATTTTTTGTACAAACGTCAAATAATAACGCATTTTACATTTTCATTAGACAAACGAAAACCTAACCTTTTTTGAGGATCAGAATGTGAGTTTAATTTTCCGCGCGTTGCCCAGGACAGCAAGCGAAATAGTTATTTTCCTAACAAGTGCGGAAAGTGATACTTTTCCGCACGCGACTGCAGTTGCCATGAAGTCGAGTGCGGAAAAGATACTTTCCGCAAGGGTTAGGAACGATATTTTTTCTAGTAAGGACGAAATTTACAGCTATTAGTAAAACTTCAGTTTGAAGTTAAAACACCAGACATGGCATTGTTTATCTGTTGGTTAAACAATGCAATGTACGTCATATCTGGCATTATAACTTCAAACTGAAGTTTTACTGATAATAGTAAAAGTCGTCCTAAAATTGTCGACATCTCTGTAAATATATTGGTATTTAGTGCCTCAGCTGCGCGATGAATGAAGTTTGCTTGCTTTTATCGCACATAGTAATAATTAAAGCAATCAACCTTTTCAATTAAAAAATATTGAGATCGATATCCTGCCTTTTTTGCAAAATTAAAATTAAAGATGCAGTACAGGTATAAGTAAGATGGTATACCAGGCACTTAATGCCACCATTCCTGACAACTATAAATCATGGTAGTTTTACTGGTTCTTATTACGTTCCACCATACTACTATAGTTACCAAGGTTATTAAAAGCAAAATACCAGCCATTTGAGGGTTTTTATACTTTTCCGCACTAGTGCGGAAAAGTACAACATTCCGCACTCAAATGCGTACGAAAAAGTAAAATATCGCGCACGCGAATAGAAAATAGTTATTCTCCTAACTAGTGCGGAAAGTGATACTTTCCCGTACGCTGTCTGCCGCCGCTGTCAGCAGACGAGTGCGAGAAAGTCACTTTCCGTACGAGTTAGGAACAATATTTTTTCTACGAGCCAATTCATTGTAACATATACAAGGATAACCATACAATACATAAACAACTTTATCTTTGTCAACAGTATGACATCTGAATTAATCAACAATCAATTGGTTGTTATGACAAAAACTTGGTGTGATTGTTGGTGTGACGTAATGTTTCAGGCATAAACTGGTGACATTGGAATAAAAAGTACGTATTTTATGGGTATATTTTGTATAAAAAATCAATAAAGGCAAGCATAATAGTTCCATTAAACAGATAAAAATGTTTGGCACGGCTGTAAGGCAGGTGCACCTATCTAGATAGACAGACTATAAAGTCTAAATTATATTATATATCAGTCATTTTTTAAATATTTACTTTCCCGCACGCCAAATTTACTTTCACGCACACCGTGCGGGAAAATGAAGTATTCGAAAACAAAATGCGTGCGGGAAAGTGATATATTAAGAACGCTCGTAGAAAAAAATCTTTTCTACGAGCGTGCTTATTATGTCACTTTCCCGCACGCATTTTGTTTTAGAAAGCTTTACTTTCCCGCACGGCGTGCGTGAAAGTAAATTTAGCGTGCGGGAAAGTCAATATTTAAGGAATGACTGGTTTATAATATAATTTAGACTTTATAGTCTGTCTATCTCTATATGTGCATCTGCCTTACAACCGTGCCAAACATGTTTATCTAATTTAAGGAACTATTATGCTTGCCTTTATTGATTTTTGATACAAAATTTACCTATAAAATACGTACTTTTTATTCCAATGTCACCCGTTCATGTCTGAAACATTACGTCACGCCAACAATCACACCAAGTTTTTGTCATAACAACCAATTGATTGTTGATTAATTCAGCTGTCATATTGTTGACAAAGATAAAGTTGTGTATGTATTGTATGTTTATTCCTTGTCTTTGTTACAATGAATTGGCTCGTAGAAAAAATATTGTTCCTAACTCGTGCGGAAAGTGTCTTTCCCACACTCCTCAGCTGCCCGAACTCCGCTTCGCGTCGTTTGTGCATCGGCAGACAGCGTGCGGGAAAGTATCACTTCCGCACTAGTTAGGGAAATTTTTTTGCTTGCTTTTTCGCTTACTGTCAATAGCAACTACCACCACTCAACCAAATATTTAAAACGTCATTGTCAGTTTGATTTAAATTTTCAGATTGTGTCTTCAGTTATTCTCAGTTGTGATCCACATTATTTGAAATTGATCGTTTGTAGAAAAAACCTTGTATGCATTATTTACGTTGTATGCAAACTTCACTCTCCGAGCAAAAAAGTTGTACTTTTCGCTCTTAATACATAAATAACTCTTACAGGGTGTACAAGATCAAGATAAAAAATATCATATTACATGGCGATTTCGGAAACGATAAGAGATACCGTTTTGGTTCAATGGTAAAAAAGTTGCGCTTGTCCGAGTCCAATCAGATGCTGTATCGAATTAAAAAATATATACAGGGGTTTTCAAAATATCCAGCAAAATCTAAAAATATTAGAATTTTTTAAAAAGTTTAAATTTAGTTTATAAATAATTTTGACTATCAGAGACTATCACATTTGCGGGGCCTCATAGCTCATACGGTCTCAGTGAATGTGTTGAGGAGCCTACTAGAGTGACTTTAAACTCTTCCACTTGTCTCGATAATGTTTTCACATATGTGCATGAGTTGGGGTGCGATGTGCAAGTGCGTGTTCCTTGTCTACCGGATCATAGGGCTGTGATGATGACAGATGATGCAAAATATGTTTTTGAATGCGACCCAGTCTTGTCTAGAAGACTTATAGACACAAATATTAGAAGGTTTGGACAGGCTCTGTCTGGACTGAGATGGAATTTGTTTTTTTCCTCTACTGACGTCGAGAATATGTCAAGTCTTTTGTATAAACTTACAACGATTTGATTAGGGTCAATTTTCCGCTTAAGAAGCTAGCATCTACTAAGCGAAGAAAGTAAATTGGTTTAATGATACGCTTCGTGAGGAAAGAAATAGTTAATTTTGAAAACTTTTTGCGAAAATTGGCGAGACCCTATATCGATTAGTATTTACACACGCTTAAGAAAACAGTATAACAAGAAAGTACGCCTTGCAAAGAAATCGGCATTTGGGCAGTTTATTGCTGACTCTTGAAATGAGCCGAGGGAGACTTGGAGGTTAATAAACTATGAAATAAACAAATTTCCACATAGGTAACACGGCGATATTGAATGAAACCTCGTTTGCTTTTCCTTATATCTCTGAAGAAAGGGCGATTAATGCCATAATGACACTAAAGGATTCCTCGCGGCTTGATGTTTACGATATGGGTGTGGAGGTGGTTAAGCGTACCTCACACATTTTGGCTCCCCTTTTGACTCACTTGTATATCTGTATCTCCTCTTCTACCTTTCCGCAAGTTTTCAAATGCTCAAAAGTTTATCCGCTATACAAAAAGGGCGTTAATAATTATCGCCCAATATACATAATACCCTTATTTGGAAACATATTTGAATCTATTTTGAGGGAAGTCTTGCTAGATTTCTTAATCAGTGTTTCATTTTTTCAGCAAGAGGAATAGGTTTTTTTTTGCCAGGAAGGTCTACATCTCTTGCCGTTAGGGCGGTCATTGATGAGGTTGTGCGGGCGTTGTAGAGCGGTGATTGTGTTTCGCTATCTCTCTTCGACTTATCTAGGGCATTTGACTGCGTTATTTACCAGTTGTTGCTTAGAAAGTTGTCGCGTATCCCTCTCCGAGATGTGACTTTACACTTCTTCAGTTCGTATTTAGCAGAGCGTTCGCAGTGTGTTTAGGCTGGCGGCAAGACATCTTCAGCTCATCAGTTGTGCCTTTGTTGCATGGTGTCCCACAAGGGCCTATCTTGGGTGGCTTGTTAATTTTAATATATGTTAACGATTTTCCTGATTTTATTGAGCCTACTAAATGCTCATTGTTTGCTGATGATACGACTATTGTTTGCAGGGGGTCTTCCCTGCCTGAGCTCGAAAGTGTTTCGTCCGCGGCCCAGAACTGGACAGGTGAATTGTTTGCATCTCACAATTTATTAATTAACAACGAGAAAACTCAAAGATTTAGTGTCTCTCCTGCTTCTGGTGATAACAGTGTCAGTCTATTGGGTATAACTCTTGACAGCTGTCTTAGCTGGAAACCTCACATTGAGGCATTATGCGCCAGGCTGAATTCGGCATTATTCGGTTTGCGAAGTTTACGTTACTCATTTGATTTTGTTGCGATCATAGATGCTTATTTCGCACTATTACAGTATGGCGGACTGTTTCGCACTATTCCATTGTAGAATGCAGTATGGCGGACTGTTTGGGGTGCGTCCAGTCATGTTTCTCGTGTGTTCTGAATGCAGAAGAGAGCCATTAGATTGATCCTGGGTCTAGGTCGTAGAGTGTCCTGTCGGGACTACTTTATCAGGGAGCGTATCTTGCCTTCCGAGCATATTGTTACGGTACGCAGCGACGCCGCACCGGAGGCGGGGCAACGCGTGTGGTTGGTGGACCTTCGCGACCAATCCGCGCTGCATCATGGGTAATACGAGTGATTTATTGCTCTGTGTGACACGAGTGATTTATTGCTCTGTTTATCTAGAACGCAGTTGTTTACAACCTTTTTTTAATGTGAGAATATTCAAGAATTCTTATCAAGAACGTTCTATGTTTTTCTGTATTTTTAGGAGTTTGTATAAAAGGCGAATAGCGCCGCCGTTAGGAGTAGTCTTATTTTAGTCGAGCTATAAGTAAGCTAAAGTACAAAACGATAATAGAAAGCTATAAAGTGTTAAGTAGTGAGTTATTTAGTAGTCGAATTGTACTTGTGTGTATTTGTGGGATAAATAAATAGTGTTTTCGTGTCAAATCGTTACACTGGAATTATTGAACCCTGAGTTCGCAACAATATGTACCACTTGCTGCTGGAAATTCACAAAAAGAGAGAGAGTCTTACTAGTCAATCCGCTATTCATGAGCTGAATACTAGATTTGCTAATCATCTCAGACTTCCCAGGTATAGATTGTCTCCGAGTCTCCGAAAGGAATTCTCTAGATTTCACACTTTACAACAAGATTCCTTTGGAACTGAGAAATTTTACAGACTCTCAGTTTAAATAAAAAATAAAATCAATTTTTTTTTACTCTACTCTTAAATTTTAATTTTTACTTGCTACAAACACAAATTTAATGTGTAACGTAGTCAATTAAATGTATCTATCTATCTATCTATCTGTCTAATAAAATTTGATAGTTTTGTATTAGCGACTTCGGTCAATCGAATGACGTTAACGAATTTTTTCTTGGAGTTTTAGTTCTCTGCAACCATAGTCAACTTTGTTGTTCCTTACGGTCCCCATATTGGATTTATACATTATTAAATAGTGCATAACAATGGGATTTCCAGCCATGAACTCTATCTTTCAATGACAAAAAATGTACATTTATTTAAAAAAAACAGTTTTAATTTAGTTGGTTGTAAAAGAAATGCCGTAACTGTGTTTGTTGTCGTAGCTATGTAACTATCTGTCAAAAGATGCTTTTTATTTGATTTTTTCTGTTACTTTTTTTTCAACTTTTTTTTGCTGCTGGTAAAAAAAAATCATACAAAAAAAAAGGTTTTTAATTATGATGCTGAAGTTCACAACTGAACCGTTATTTATGTTCAAACTCATAACAAAACTCAGATGACAAAGCATTGAATTTAATTTAAGTAAAAATGTTCAAAAATTCCACCGTTGTTATTAATGCACGTCCTGCATCGATGATTTAGAGTCATACATCAATCTTTAACCATTTGTCCAGGCATTTTTTGTATGGCTTGAAAAACAATTCGCCTCAAATTCTTCTATCTTATTATAAGGAGTATAATAGACTTTGTCCACGGCTGTACACTGATATGATAATCACTTGTCAGGTTATTGCTCCATCGAGGTGGTGCTCCATCTTACTAGAACTACATTTTCGCTACATCTTGAAGAGCCAAATTTTCTAATACGACGTAATTTTGTAATATTTTAAAATGTCGAGGTGCAGTTAAATTGTTATAAAAAAAATATTAAGAATAGATAGGATATAAGCTCTTGTTTTATTGTTAATTTTAGATCTTATGCGATCAAATGGAATGCCCTGAGTCCTTTCCGAAATGGTACAGTTATGGCAGCGTTTTTCGACTTCTATCAGGATGGTATTTTGGACTGCATAGTGGTGACCTATAATGGCAAACAGTATAAGGCGGGAGCTTTCAAGAACAGCCTAGACTATGATGCCAACTTTATTAAAGTTATGGTTTTGACCGGATTAACCAATAAAAACAATCAGATGATTAATGGTCGAGTTGGCAAAAAGCGAAGGACTTACGGAACGAATTTGCCTGGTGAGTGTGTTTTGGTTTGGTGGCCATATTGTTTTTCTCTTAATTGTTGATGAATTATGTTCTTGAACGTTACCGACTGTAGCTACTAGTATATTTTTCAACAAGCTTATAATGTAGGGCATCATTTCCAAGGGTGTCTTTTTAACCCAGGAGCGTAGCGAATTCCGATTCACCGTATGATAAGGTAATGATGCCTATTATATGCAAGTTGGATACTATTCTTTGTCCATGGCTTAATTGATGATTTTTACATAATCAATTAGATAACCCAAGTCTTGTTTTGATTATCAAAGTTGAGATGAGGTTAAAACGATCAGGGCATCGATAATAGTTTGAACCTTCATTCGCGTTCTTTGTAATTTTCAACATGGCGGTGTCTGCATGCACTTCCTATGTAGTATATTGTCGGTAGGTTTTATGGTATTTATAACCGCGATTCATTCTATATTTTTGTACGTGGAAATTGGTATTTGATGGAAAAAAGGGGAATTGTAAACAGATTGATAAAATTTTATATAGACGTCAAAGTAAAACATTTTGATCGTGAATCTATTTAATAATGACTAGCATCTTTCGTATAATCTTAACTTCGACCAGCTGAAGCATTCTCAGGATCTGCGGCGTCTAAACCTAGACTGCATTGCTGCGCGATGGTAATCACGCTGTCCTAGGACCCGCTCATCGCCTGATTTACGAATCGCAGATAGAAACTTTAACGAAGATAGAAAATCTCCAGATCCAATCTCCAAAAACTTAAATTTCTGTGCTCCAAATTTATCCTCACAGGTTTGTAAAAAAAAATAGAGTGAGAGTGAATTTTCTTGAACTTAAGTTAAATGTCATTGCGGGAGTACATCCCAAATTTAGCATTGCTTTTGGCTCCTTTGACCAGTCTTCCAGAAACAGAAAAAGTTTAAGTTAGTTACTGTCTATCAAAGGACTTTTGAGCTTTCATCGTTCAAACCGATGCGTCACAAATAGGAATGGCAGCGGGCTTATGTTAGGAGTCTAAAGAAATGACAACGAAAACTCGTCTCTCACATAAGTGCTAAGTTTAGTTCCACTACTGCTAAACACCATGTTAACGAACAGTGCGTACTATGGGAATACGAAACTTTAGAGCTTATCCGGTTGACCACCAATTCATATTGCGCACAGACAGCCGAGCGGTTACGTGGCTTAACAAATTCAAAGACACTAGGTTTAAGCTGACCCGCTGGGCTCTATTAATGTTATAATTAAAATTTAAAATTTAATAATTAAAATTAAACAAGAGTTTAGTTTTACGATTGAGTACGTACGAGGCAGATGTAATAAACTTCCGGATTTGTTAAGTCGTCAACTTTCCAACAAAGAAGTTGCAATGCCAACAGATGAATGATTATTGCCACCTGCTCCTCTGGACGATCGGATTTAACAGATTATCCACACTGAATCTCCCGGACTGCATAAAGTGATTGTTGACAATATGGTAGCCGTCCTTTATGTATAGCGCCTTGAACAACAAATAATACAAGCTCAGAGGGAAGCAGACGAATACGTCAAGATATCGCTACTCTTACACATTTGATCAATAACCGGGCAAGGACATCCTATGAGAAGGAGTTGGAAAACCCCTTCTGTGCAAAGTCGACGGATTATTGTTCGGAAAAGACTTACACTGGTATGGCCGAAACTTATGCGCTGATATCTGGAAGGTACTACTGGAAAAGGATGTTGCCGGACATTCGACAATATGTAAACTGTTGAATTGTTTGCTCAGTAGTCAAGACAGTTCATCATACACCACAACGAGCGCGAATTCCAAAATTTCCTTTTCAAATGCTATTTTAACGGTTTGTAATGTTATTCGTGTAAATATAAAGTCTTCGCAATGGCATAGCCAAGTTTATTTTCAACAATAGAACTAAAGTTTTACAATTTGCTAAAAGGTGTTTACGTTGACGATACGAGTAACGTCCCAATCGGTGGTTCACGTAAAAAGCCCCCGATTTTTTTTGGGGGGAAGCGACCTCGGCGCGAAACATCTTCTCGGCTAGACGCCGGACAGCCCCGCACTGCTGTCCGCTAGTGTGGGATTCTTACCCACTAAAAAACCCCGTTTGTGCTTGGGGTTTCCGGGCCCGGTTGCCTATAAATCCCCGATCTGCTACCGGCAGTCTTTTCTGGTGCACGCTCTTTCTTGTCTTCAATATCTCATACCCTCGCTATCTTGGGTGGTTTGGCATGACATATCTTGCGGGAGATGTGACTCTTGCTTCTCAGGGCGGTTTTTGCCTCTTTGCTCTTCTCTGCAGCTTGATATCATAGCTGATGCCGTGGCCGCTTCCAGGGCTACCCACCACTGAGAGCCACACCGCCTCCACCGCCCACCCACACGAGGCCGATTCATAGTTAGGCCGCATGATGATTTTCAGCAATAGAAGCTTTCCCCTCACAGGCTTCTTCGGTTGGGCAGGGCGTATAATCAGGCCATAGCCCCCCCCCCCCCCACCCCTAGCTTTGGTAGCGCGACTCTGACATGGGGGCTCCAAATCAGCCCTTTATCCAAGGTTACCCCTAGATAAATGTCCGAGTTTTGCCACGGCACTTCGATGCCATCGATCACAAGTTGATCCAGGATGGTATCGCGATGTCTACCTATCAGGATTGCCTGGCACTTGGTTGGATTAATCTTAATCCTTCAACGGGAGGTCATCTAACGCTAGCTGCAGATTCTGCCGCACAATATCTTTTCTCCGGTGTTTGGATAAAAGAGCCGTGTCGTGAGCATAGAGTGCGAGCGTACTCCTTGGTGTTCTAGGAATATCGCTCGTGTCGGACAGACCCGAAGGGCTGGTAAATTTCCGACCCATAATTCATAGCTCTTTTCTTTATTTCTAAAACGTATACAACGCAATAGGAGAATCTAGGCGCCTATAGTACAACCTTTGCCGAACACGTACCGGACGTCGGAAGGATCTGACGCCGACCGAAAATTAGTAGCTCCGAAACTATTTACTACTTAATGACGGGGAATTCCAGTAAAATATGCAATCCACTAAATAAGTATACAACTGAACTAGATAGAAATGACGCCACACTATCATTGGATATACTGAGACCTTACCCTTCTACAAAAGAGGCGACATAGGTACATACTTTTTGCGAAGACGTGTTCTCAAAGTGGATAGAGGCAGATCATTCTCGGCAATCACCGGTAAGGAAATATGTCAGTTCCTACAGAACCAAATGTTCACCACATTTGGGGTCCCAGAGGTAATCGTCATCAGCAAGCTAACCCCGCCGAACGTCGCATACATAAGTTCAAGAAAATCATGGGGATCATGAACAAGGATGAGGACGTTACGAATAAATAGAGCGACCTTTTGCAACCAACCCTGCGAATATTTCGTTTTCAAAAAAATCGTTCAACTGGTGAAACCCCTTCTTCATAGTCTTAGGGTACGAACTCATTAGACCGGGAGACTGAAAAACGTCTCAGCTCAAGAAGCGGGAACATAGAGATGTGGCAGAACGACAGCATAGAAGGAGAATCTCTCCAAGCCCCAGATTAGATTTTTGGTGTATGACAAAGTCAATGTACAGGGTATCCCATTTTCGGCACTTTTGCGGGGTATCTCTCTTATTTTTAGAGATAGAGGGTTGCGGTTTTCGCGACAGTGTACTATTTTTTTTTTAATCTAAAGATGGCGCCAATATTTGCTTCGTAACTCAAAAACTGAAATTGCTAGGAAAGAAGTGACTCCGCCACTGGATTCTACGGAAAAAATTGTTTCAGAATGCGATTTAACTTCTTCGATAAGTTTAAAGATAACTGTGATACGGGGGGGTGCCTCAAAGGCGATACTTTTCAAATCCACCCTGTATCTCAAAAACCAAAAGGGCTATAAAAATTCTGCTGGCACCATCTTTAGTTTCACAAAAAAGTAGCACACTGTCCCGAAAACCACAGCCTTCTATCTTTAAAAATAAGGGAGGTACCCCGCAAAAGTGCCGAAAATGGGATACCCTGTACGTGCAAAACCTGCGATAGGACAACCATTTAGTCTTGGTCAGGGCCTCATGAGGTTTTAGCAGTTGAAGTGAACCACTTATAAGTTGTTTGTAAATGGCCGAGAATGCCTCATTCACTTGAACGAATTACGCGCCTTCTCGTAGGGAAACCCAGATCCCAGATTGACATCAGATGACAATCTCTCGCCCGAAGCTGATTCCTTAAGCTGAGATTCCACATTGCGAAACTTACGCGCGCAACTGTTTCGCGAAACAAGTCTCGGCCTGCTGCTGTCTTGCTTAACCATTTACATGTTGCGAAACGTTTCGCGGAATATCGCCGAAACAAGGCGCGCAAACCAGTTAGCGCGAAGCAGTTATGTCGCTAGTACTTCCAAATGCCGCCTCAACGTTTACCATCGTGAATACCAACAAAGAAGACGATGGTGGGCGAAGAAGATGTTTTATCTTATTAATGTGGAAACCAACTTTTTAGAGAATATAGTTAATATGGTAGTAGAACCCTCCGATCACGTTTAAACTATGCGAAGCAAGTCAGCTCGAGATACTTTGACGCGCGCTCAAAAACCGACCGCGAGTTGGCTCACCACGAAACAGCCTCGCGCTGAAAGTTTTGGGGTAAGAGCAAGGTATCGACAAGCCAAGACTTGTTCGCCACGACATTCGCAATGTGGAATCCCAGGTTTAGATGTTTCGTTGCCAACCACAACATGTCGGTCTCTGGGCGAGAGCTCAGGTGATAAAATTCTCCGCCCATGACCCTTGAAGCCAAGGTAAACGAACCTAGACCCTCAGTATACGGACATACCGAGGTTACATGAATGAGCGCGGTGGAGGTCGCGGTAGCGGCTGAGGTTTTACATCGATGCTGGGCAAAATATACCGAAGGGTCCTTCCTTTAAGTGTTCTCTGAGGTTTCTGAGAAAATGGTTGCGAACAGACCTGTTTCGCAAAAAATTGCTGAACATTTCCATGCAATAGTTAACTAATAACAATAAATATGTATAGAAGCAACGATGGTGAAGTCGATGATTCGTCTGTAAATATAAAGTGGTGGATCATGTGTAATTCTTCAAATCGCCGGAGCCGGATTACTGCTCATTATAATAGGTCACAGAGCTCCAGCGACCACCATGTGGTTTGATGAACACCAATAAACGTGCAAGTTTACCTCGCGACCAACAATTCGTTCGCCATGTAAAACAAACTATTTTGTTTTGCCATCGACATCGCTATTAACAGCGATGATAAGCGGTGAGGGTGAACGAGTGACGCATCCTTGGTATATGCAATCTCATAAGCAAATAAGGGTTTGTTTTGACATCGGTGTAGCGATCGCGTCCGCGACATCCACCGCACTCATCCATGTAGCTTCGATATGTCCATACCCTAACTTTGTTGTGTGTAACCCATCAACATATGATTCCACAAGAAAGTCTGGCCATTCTCAGTACGTCTTCTCATTTTTCCCAGAATTTTTTCTGGTGGTCTGTGTGGAGGGGTGTCGCCTTGTACCATGATAGGTTTTATTTATGCGATACATTCTATATTGTTGTACGTGGAAATAGGTAGTTGGTGGAAAAAGGCTAATTTTCAGGAGATTAATAAGCTTTATATAGAGGTCACAGTAAAATATTTTGATTGTGAATCTATTTAATAATGACTAGCATCTTTCGTATAATCTCAACTTCGATTAGTTGAAGCATTCTTAGGAGCTGCGACGCCTAAACCTAGACTGCATTACTGAGCGATAGTAATGAAGCTCTCCTAGGATTGCCTTTAGGAGCCTGTAGCCACGTAAAGTTCAGATAGTTTTAAGTATACTTCTCAGCCACTTATCGCCCTTTAACGAAGATAGAAAATCGTTCGATTGTCTGGCTAGTTACGTCCAGATGTACCCAAGCTAACCTCTAACCTCAAAAACATCAATTTCTGTTCTCCAAGTTTTCCTCACAGTTTTATGGAAAAAAGTGAAATCTCGTGAGAGTGATGTTTCTTGGACCTGAGTTATCTATTGGAAAAAAAAACTTCTTTGCGTGTATTTTATCATTCCAATAAAGTTAAAAGTGCACTAAAAAATTATTTGTAAAAGAGGTTATTCGAACAACCATTACTCTGCGCCAATTTATACCTATTTTAAATGTTCCTTTGGGACTCGGTAATTATTGTACTGTTAAATTAAAACAATACATTACTGTAATTCGTTCAGGTTAGTTAGTAAGCTTGATTTAAATTTAACTAAATATTTAATCTTTAATTTCAATTTCGGGGGGACAAATTTCTGAACAATTATTTTAACTTCTGGAGTGACTTAGATGGTCGTGGCTGAGAGAAGGTAAATTGTATGTTTATAGTTTACAAACTCGGCGCATTATGGAATCTGATCATATGGAGAGGTCATTGTCAATGCCAGAACTCTCACCATATTCATTACGATTAGTAACCAGTCATAATAATGATAATTTCCCTCTTGTTCGCGTATCTCCTTCGCTTCCATGCACTACACTAGATTCGCATATACTCTGTTCAGCGAGAGTTCAATGTTACGTCATAAATTGTGACGTCATACAAAAAAATACGTCTGTCTCTGATAAAATGTCAATTAAACAAAATGTCAAGTTGACACGGGGCAGGTAACAGTTTAGCCTTTTGTGCAAACATTTCAAAGTTTTCCCATTTACGGTATTAATTCAGAAGGAATATCCGCAGCAGCTTTACCATAGACACCTGCTATGATTCATCCGGCCATGGATGTAGATCATAAGATATGGACAAAATTGGCCCAAGATATTAGAGTATTTTTGTGTGCTTACTATACCTAGTAGTGCTCACAACTTGCGTTCTAAAACCAATAAGCAGAAACACTTGTCGTCGGGTCGCCAAACATATTTTTTCGTTCGAATGCACCCTTTTCTGCGGAATAGTTCAATACGTGTCCGCATGAATTCATTCATTTGATAAAAAAAACTGTTAGGCGTTTATTGTATATTCAATTCTTGAAATTTTTCTTACAATTTAATTAATGCAACGTGTGATAATAAAACATGCAACATAATTAACTTAAATTGAGTACATAATCTAACTAAGTGTGGGCAATTTTTTTAAGACACCTAGTTTTGCTTTTATCTGTGTCGCAGCACCGTTCTTCCACATTTTTTCTTTAGTTGATTAAGCTACCTGCTACTTTTGATTAATGTTATATTCATTTCCACACAAGCGGATCTCGCCTTTAGGTCACACCAGGGGAAGATATTTTTGTGGACCAGTAGGTGGTTGTTCAGGAATAGGGGCTTCTTTTCAACAATTCATAGTTCCTTCGGGACGTATGTTGATGGAATTTCTTCCGCCGCTTCATCGAATGTAACTCCTTGTTTCTCGACTATCTTGGAAATTTTCTCCGGTTTTTCTTCACACAGTGTACTTTTTCTACATGATCCCTTAAAAGCGATTCTTTCGTTTCTATATTTAGTTCTACAAAAGCTGGACTCGGATTTTTACGACATTTTGACATTAAGCGTCAAACTGACTTTAGCTGGTGGTTTTATTATTAATAAGAACTAATAATACGCCTGTTTTTTTGCGATCTTTTTCTAATGAAATGAGATGATGAATGTGACGTCATATTGAACCCTCGCTGAACAGAGTATAGCTGTGTTACACGAACAAAATTATAGAATGAATAATTATATATAATATACAAAATAAACGACAGTATAATGAAAATACAAAATATGCAGCGTGAATAATGAATATTGATCACTCTGTAGCACCTGTTTTAATTCAAAGGGTATAACATACCCTATTATGTGTTGACAACCTCACGTATGACGACGGTATTACTATATTGTACAGCCGTTGACAAAAATAGATATTGTTATACAGGGTGATTCAAAAGTACTTTGACAAACTTCAGGAGGTTATTGCTGGCATTATTTTAAGAAGAAGAGTTCTAATAAACGAGGGTCCTTAAGAGCATCGTTACGAAGATACAGGGTGTTAAAGTTTTATAAAAGAATTAAAAAAAAATAATATCTCATAAACCGCTTGAAAGGTTTTAATAAAATCATATAGAAGTCAATAGCTAGCGAGTAGCCATGTTTCTGTTTTTTTTTTGTTCCACCAGTGGCGCGCGTACCGCAATGACACTTCAGCTTTTTGAAGAAAGGTATGGTACGCCATTGGTCTATCAAAAAATAAATTCTACCCTTTTGTTCTCTGTTCAATTCTAAACAAAAAAGCTCTCTTAAGTTTTCTTCGTTAGACGCGTCATTTTCAAGTAAAAAAATAAAAATCGTTTTAATGCACGTCTAGGAATCGTTACCTCAATAAGATGGAACGTGTTATTTCAGTTCAAACTTGAAAAGAAAAATTAAATTAAATTAACTTAAATAAATTGTTCGGAATGTCCTCCCTCAACCTTTCAAGCGGTTTTGAAGATATTATTTTTTTTATTTTTTAATAAAACTTTTAACACTTCCATGGTTTGTAACTTTCTTCTTAAATTAATGCCAGCAATCAGCTCCTAAAGTTTGTCGAATTACTTTTGAATATACCCTGTATAAGAGCTAACAAAAAGCTCAAGGCTTTTTAATGGAGCTAATGTAATAATGTACGTACACAGGCCCATCGATCTCCTATAAAACGACCACGCAAGAAGGCAGCTTGAGGCACGGCGTATCTCCACAACTACCGCAATCCGCACATTTCAGTTTAAATCTCCCTTACACCATTTTCGGCTTGGGCCGCACACCTAATTTCGTAGACTCTGTTACGGTTGGCCTCTCCAATCACTCTAAGTATTGGACTCAAATAATACCTAATTCCCAGATGGTAAGTGACCGATTTCATCTTGTCTGACTTAAATTCATTTAATCGCGTGATACAATCGTATTTTCATTTGTTATTTCTACTTTAGCTTTTATTGTTGTAATACCCAAATGACGATTTTTTTTCTACAGGTGGTAATTCCATGGCCGGTTAATGAGCCTTGGAAATGGAAAGCGCAGTTATTTGTGACACCTAGCAAACTTATCTTAATGTCTGTGGCGGCGCTGACCGCAGTTTGTGGCATAATCACCGTCATTATTGGGGTTTTGCATTGGAAAGAAAGACAGGAGGATAAGAAGGAGAGGATGTCTGAAAGCCACAGGTTTCACTTTGATGCTATGTAGGGCGTTGTGTTTAGAACTAGGTATTTATGATTTTCGTTAATTTTATTATCGTTATTTATTTGTTTTAATTTATATAATTATATACGTAGTGTAAGCATACTGACTTTCGTTAAAAAAAATACTTAAATACCAAAAGTTTGAACTCAATTTGGGTTTTTTTTATTAGTGTTTACCGGTTATACAGAGTGACCACCGGGACCATACCCGTTTTTAAATTAACGGTACAACTTTATTTCGTCCCACAAAATATAACCAAAAGTTTTACAGGTTTGACTAAAAAGTATGTCATCTGAGTTGCAGCAACAAAATATATAACTTCTTCCTTCGTCCATCTTTTCTGGTGCAATTTTTAAGTCTGTTGGCAGTACTGCCTCTCGACCAGCAATACTCGAGAGAAGACACTAAAGCGCGTGTGCGCTAGCTTTCTAAACATAATAATGTAAGTACTTTAAATTGCATCAGGGACGATGGACGTCATCTGGAAAAGGTTATTATTGCTACGTAACTGGAGCCTAATAAATGGAGGAGCTAAATAAATTTCACCCTTTAGAAGAACAATAATGAAGGAATGTTCTTTGTGATGTATAGAAGTATAAGATAGGAACACAATGTTCAATGAAAGTTCTTCTTTGATAAAGAAGGATATTTATTTATAATAAGACGTGTAGTTCCCTAAACTGGATCAAATTAACCAGGTAATTATGGCGGGGTGAAGTACCAGTTGACTTTAGCTGAACCCAACTTTGAGTGGGACTGGTACAACTGGGCCTCACTTGCTCGATTTCTATCCCTCCCATCCTTACACCGGGTGTCCGCCTTAACGTGGTAGTCTACACACTTTTTCGAAAACTCAATAGTAACAGATCTACATGACCTTGAACTTAGATATGAAAAATTAATTTTTTCCATAACAGTCAAAATATGACAAGGTTTGCGCATTATCGTCGGAATGCAAACTGACACGTATATTCATGTTCCCATTTTTTTAACGTTGCCCATGGCAGCGTGCAAAAAAGTAACTAGTTGCCATGGGAAACGTGAAAATAGTATATTACAATACGAGATGGGAAGTCTTTCATTACTGTCCAGAGATTATGTTATTTATCGAGACGCGTAGCGTCGAGATAAATAAAATCTCGAGTATATTCCCATCGAGTATATGTATACCATTTTATTTCCAACCACACTTTCTGAATAACATAAAAAAATTTTCTTGAATATTATTTATTCATATAATATTCTGGCTCAAATCCTCACTCAGGAGGCGGAATTTTAATGGTTGGTATGGTATAGAGCAAAACCAAACCATCAGTGTTTCTGTAATTCCCTGAAGCGCTTTGTTTGCATTTGGATTAAGTACTGTAATGGAATTACTTCCCGTCCTAGACCAGTAATGAGACACTTCCAAGATATTAAAAAGACAGAAATGTCATCATTACTACATCTCTTACTTACATCATTACATCATTATCATGTGGTTGAAAATAAAAAGTTTTTCGCGCACTCTTTCGATACAGAGGTAGCAGAAAAAACTGCATTCATTGGTAAAGTTTTATACCCTAGGAAATACAGTTGAATTGCCCTAGAGCTTTTTTGAACAGTTGTAGAAAAAATGTTGTTCCTAATTCTTGCGCAAAGCATCTTTCGCGCGCTTGACTGCTGTCCGACCTCGGCTTCGCGCCCTTCGGGCAACGGCAGTCGCGTGCGCGAAAGTATCATTTTGCGCACTTGTTAGGAAAATAACTATTTTGAAATAAGTTTCTTCATGGTTATTCGATTGTATTAAGATTTGGTGGACTTATTACTCACGATTTTTTGTATTATTGAACTATTACCTTGTTATCTACTTAATAACCTATAACTTTTAAAGTGTTTTCCGGACTTTGAAGCCGTGGTCCAATGGAATTTCTTGCTGACGTTTGCTCTACAGCTGCGGCAGACGTTATCAAAGGCGATGAGACAGTGGGCGAACTGATTTTCCGTTTACCCGACGTTGACTGATTCGACTGTGGTGAGCAGTGGAGGGACTGGGGTGGGGGTAGTGGTTGCGCGGGCTTTCGGCGCACTTGAAGTATGTCGTAGAACTCGCTTCCAGTCTGCATTTAGAAACGTAAATTCCTCCTTTTTGTTGAAATTGTTGTCATGTTTAAAAATCTCAATGGCCTCTCTCGTGAGTCTCGGATAGAAACGCTGCGATTGATATAAGATATCCATCTGATTGAAATGGATGCCGTGACCTTTGGAGAGAGCGTGCTCTGCTACTGGTGACTTTTGTGTTTGTCCCAGCCTGCAACTACTCTTGTGTTCCGTAATTCTCGTGTTGACACTGCGTTTTGTGGTGCCAATGTATACCGAGCCACAGCTGCATGAAACTCGGTAAACTCCGAGTGCCGATAGGGGATCTCTGCGGTCTTTGGCCGTAAATGTAGGTTACAGTGTCCCTTTTTCATTAAAAATGTACTTTTCACTGAAAAATACTTAGATTAGGCCATAAAATGAAGTAATTTACCGTCCACGCCCGTAGCATTGAAATGAACATGCACGGGCGACTAGACCGTTATCTATCTGACGCATCAAACGTCGCGCCGTCGATTTGCGAAACCAGTCGTGGTTTTAAAATTGTGAATTATCTTTGTGGCACTTATAACCTATCATATTTGTGAAAACCCGGAACCTTGGTCGTGGATATAGCATAGTATTCAACTCGCATTTAATGAGCGTTATTCTCTCGGGCAACTTGTACCACTCGCTGCGCTCGTGGGCTCAAACGTTACCCTCGGGAATAACGACTCTCATTAAATGCTTGCTGTATAATATACTATTACAGCGATGCCAAACGTCGGAGTTCATCATTAAATCCAATTACGTGGTCGCACGCATCGAAAATTACTAAGTAATATTAGGAGATTTCAAAAGAGTTATTAATTAAACACATAACCTTCGCGAATTTGGCCAATCAAATTACAGAAACGAATTGTGTGAGTTTTGCCATAAATTTGCCACTACATAAATTGGTCCACATATTTATCTATGAGAAGGGATTGCATAGCTCCTAAGCGCCTAATAAATTGTTTTATGCGTGACTAATGTCATTGGGCAACCGCGCCAATAGTGGGTGCAAATCCCGGTGCCTAGCAAAACCATGATCAGCTATAACTGGCTGTAGAGTTTGAGCAGAACCATCATTGACAAACACGACAACCATGGTTTTCAGTTGCATCATGTATTCCCAATACCCATTTTGGTGGGATCAGTCTGCCGACATTATACTTTCTTTTGGTGTGTAGACTCATCAATTTGTACCACGTGTCGCCTCCTAAAAAAGCAACATAAAAATTGAGGAAAAAGCACAAAGAATCTGACCTCATTTAATCTGGAAGATTAAGTAAACAAAAATCAGAAAAAAGTTAATATTAGGACTGTGAAGGCTTTCGCCGCATGTCAAAATACAATCAAGAGTGTTTTCCGGGCTGTAGAGCCATGGTCCAATGAATTTCTTCCTCACGTTCGGTACAGCTGCGGCAGACAGTATCAAAGGCAATGAGGCGATGGGCGAAGTGATCTCCCGTGTTTCTCGACGTTGACTGACTCGACTGTGGTAAGCTCCCTGGTATTTGTTGACCCGCCGTCGCGCCGCAGTTAGGGACTGGAGTGGAGGTAGTGGTGGGCGGAGTTTCGGCGCACCTGAAGTATGTCGTAGAACTCGCTTACAGTCTGCATTTAGAAACGTAATTTCCTACTTCATGTTGAAATTGTTGTCGTGTTTCAAGATCTCAATGGCGTGTCTCGTTAGTCTCGTATAGAAACACTGCGATTGAGCGATTGATATTAGATATCCACCTCGTTGAAAAGGATGTCGTGACCTTCCGAGAGAACGTCTTCTGCTACTGCTGACTTTTGTATTTGTCCCAGCCTGTAACTCAACACTGCGTTTTGTGGTGCCAATGTATACCGACAGCTGCATGGAATTCGGTCAACTCCGGGTTCCGATAGGGGATCTCTGCGTGCTTTGGCCGATCTCAAGCTCTGTTGTATTCTACGAGTAGGTTTAAAGACAGTTTTAACATTGTGCTGTGCGAGGCTACAAACTGCTCAACTTAAAGTTCGGCACAAGCAATTTTTCGTTTCATTTTCAATTAGCTGTAACTTTTTAAGCAATGAATTGTTTTAAATATAATTTGCACGGTCTGAAACCCCATTTTCTCTAGATTAAGGAGGCGGATATTTTTGAAAAAAAGACCGACCTTTATTATCTTTTATCTTTATTTTATATATATATATTATCTTTATCATATAGGGTGTGAAACAAAGTGATGCAAAAATTTCAAAACTTTGATGTTCTGCCATGTCGCATTAAGCCCTTTTTTCGTTATCGTTTTCAGATAAGGAGTATTCAGACAGATTTTTCATTAAAGCACTCTGAATTTTTATACAGAGCGAAACGTAAAACGTGTGAAATTCTTGTTGCTGATGTTTTTAAATCGTCGTAGTTCGGAAAAGCGGTAAACAATCTTACTGTGTTTCCCTCACTTGTTGACATATTATCTGCGGATTGTTACTCATTCAAAAAATTTAAAAATAACTGCCGTTTTTTTTAGAATACTAGCATTCAAAAAAATATGATACTATTATTGTTGATACTCGTGACTTATAATAGCAATATTAAATAAAATAACCTTTCTAGAGATAAAAGGAAATTGAATAATACCGTCACAGATAGCCAACGTCAATATATCTAGATTTTTTGTAATTTTTTGTTTTTAAGTTATTAGAACTTATACAGAGGGAATCAAAATATTCTTAAACGTTTCGCTAGTATTTTTTTTTAAATCTTCGTAATTCGCGGACAGGTTGACGGATGTTTTTTATTCCTTGGATCGACAGCATTATCTACAAATTGTTTCTCAACAAGGGAGTTTTCCAAATGTGATTACTGAATTACAGGTACGGACTTGACAAAATTAGTATACGGGGTGAATCATAATGGGTGGTCGAAAATGAAACCTCATATTCTTTGGTCGATTTTAAAGGGGGTCTGTCATACAATTGTGTTACCTATCGAGCTTCGTTAAAAAGTTACAAGGTGTTGAAATTAGAATTTCAACATTCATATGTATTTATTATTCCGAAATCTTAAGAGATATTTTATTGAAATTTTGTACGTTTTGAGTGCTACTGTTAATTCCTGTAATGAAATTTAGGAAGAATTGTTCAACTCAAAACAGTTGTTCGATTGTTCAACTCAAAACAGTGAAACAAAAAATGAAATCATAGAGCGATTTTCTTCATTAAACCACATGACTCGAGTTATAGCATACTGCAGACGATTTATTCAAAAATGCAGGAAACAAACGAATTCGCATACACTACTCACAGTTTATGAATTGGGAGACGCCCTAACACACTTGGTCAAGATTGATCAGATTCAACATGTCAAGCTAGAAATACAAAAGCTAAAAAAGAGCTCTCAACTAGACAGTAGTAGCAAAATACTCAATCTTACTCCATGGCTGGACGAGAATGGAGTTTTACGAGTTGGAGGAAGATTGCAAAACTCAATGTTAAGCTACGATAGCAAACATCCAATTATCTTACCATATGCGAGTCATCTGACAAAGTTAGTAATACTGAACGCTCACGCCAATACACTACATGGAGGAAACAAGCTGACGTTATCCTATACAAGAAGCCGTTTCTGGATAATAAATGGAAAACGCCGAGTAAAGACGATTATTGGCCACTGTGTAAGATGCTTGAGATACAAAGCTCAAACAATCGAGCAACAGATGGGAAATTTGCCAGTTCCCAGAATTACACCGTCGCACCCATTTCTGCATTCCGGCGTCGATTACGCGGGACCTATCCACATCAAAACTACAAGGGCAGAGGATACAGATCTTATAAAGGATATATCTCGATCTTTGTCTGTCTTGCTACAAAGGCAATTCACATATAAGTTGTCAGTGATATGTCATCAGACATGTTTCTGGCAGCCTTCCGGCGATTTATCTCCAGAAGAGGACGATGTGCGCATCTATATAGTGACAATGGTACCAACTTCATAGGAGCCAGTAAGATACTCCATGATGAAATTTACAATACAATACAGAAGTCAGAGATCCAAGATACCTTAGTTGCAGGTGGAACCCAGTGGCACTTCATTCCCCCAGCTTCTCCTCATTTTGGAGGACTATGGGAGGCTGGCGTTAAGTCTATGAAGTTCCATTTAAAGCGAATAATTGGCGACACACCACTAACTTATGAAGAAATTACCACATTAACTCACCAAATAGAAGCTTGCCTTAACTCTCGACCTCTGTGCCCATTATCAAATGATCCAGATGATTTAGCAACCTTAACTCCAGGACATTTTCTAATTGGAAGAGAAATTATATCGTTTCCCGATCCAATATCTACAAACATAAACTCGGACATTGTTGGGAGGTGGAAACTTGTTCAGAAAATTAAGAAAGATTTCTGGAAGAGCTGGACTAATGACTATCTCCATCAACTGCAGCAGCGTTACAAGTGGAAGAAGCATCAAGATTCACTCAACATTGGAGACCTAGTACTTGTAAAAGATCAGAATATCAACCCAAGCAAATGGCCATTAGCCCGAATAACTGAAGTGCACCCAGGTAGGGACACAAATGTTAGAGTGGTCACTATAAAGAGAGCAGAAGGAGGCCCGATCAAGAGATCTACGCACCACTTAATTCCAATATTGTGAAACACCGAGAATGAAAAACAACAAAAACAAACGAAGCCCAAGACAACACTGGAAAAAGGTATTGATCGCCGTTCTTTTCGTTGTGATGATCCAAGCTTCCAAGGCAACTCAATATTCGATCCATTATCCTCCACCAGGACTGTACATTGAGCACATGGGACATGCACGAATAGACAGGGGCACCTTCAGAATTGACCTTAAGTACGAGAAAAATAAAATGGTAAACGACTCAATAAACGTTCAAGATGCAATTAATCAGATAGACAACCTCTGTCAACGAGCAAAATCAATAGCAAGGGACACACAATGCATATCACTGATACATCATTTAAAAGAGAAGGAATTAACATTGGTCCTTCGAGCAAAAAACCTTCCAAAATCCAACTAATTAGGATTCTCTCAAGCCTGTGCGGTGCCCAAGTATACCTTGGGTGGGAGTGGTTCTTTTCAGTTACTTCCCTTTACAAATAAACACAACACACTCGCGCCCTTCGGGGTTAACGCTTAGATACCGGTCTAAGCACACCTACACATACCTACCTTCCTGCTGTAGCAAGTGCTTTGTCTGGTTGCAGCGTCCCAAAACTGATTAGAATTCTATCAAGCCTGCGCGGTGCCCAAGTATACCTTGGGTGGTAGTGGTTATTTTCAGTTATTCCTTTGTATAGCAAGTGCATTGTCTGGTTATACAATTCCTTCTGGCTGTAGCAAGTGCCCTGCCTGGTTACAGCATCCCAAAACTGATTAGGATTCACTCAAGCCTGGGCGGTGCCCAAGTATACCTTGGGTGGGAGTGGTTCTTTTCAGTTACTTCCATATACAATAATACACGTACACTCGTGCCCCTCGGGGATATATAACATACATTCCATCCTGCAGCACCCCATCCCCAACGAAACTAAGAAATCAGTTGAGATACCAGCAGACAACAAAAAAAAAAAAAACCTACTGAAGTCATAAAAAGAAGCCAGGACATACAGACCTAGAAGAATGGAAGAAGCCAACGAACTCACCAAAGAAGAAACCTTGGGTAAAAAATTAAAAACCCTATTTGCCAATTACAAAAAGGACGGCCAGGAAAGGAAAAATGAACAATATTTTCTCAAGAAAACTGCAGAGTTCGAGTCCATTTGGGAAAGCATTGAAGAAAACCATAAACAGCTTATAAAGCTTAACGTGCCAACGCATCCGTATTTCACAGCCACCTATTTTCATCAACTAGAAGAGTTATTCCAAGAAACTACCAAACATATTTCCGATTCCAAACAAAAGTTTCTCTAGGCAGCCAAACCACCCGCACAACAAGAAGCCTTATATTATAATCCAAACCAGTGTCAGGTACCGAAAAATCGTTTAAAAGAAGAAGAGGTCCGAGTAAACCAGATGAGTCAAACTTTAAGAGACATCTCAACGGAACTAATCAATGAGCAGTGTCGCAGCCAATATCAGTTCCTACTAGAGAAAGTATCCAAGCAATGGGACGTTATCCCTGAAATATACGTCGAGCTTCAGGTTCAGGGAATTGACCACACCATCAAGAATCACGTTCAAAACCTTGAAAAGCAGTACGAAAAAACAGTACAAAACCTACAGTACAAGATTCAAGGAGTACAACAAACTGTAAAACAATGTAATATAATCTTACCTCGAATTAAATTGCCAAATTTAAGTGGAAGAGTGGGTCACATTTCGAGATATTTTCATCAAAGTGGTTCATGAAAATCCAACAATTACAACAATAGAGAAAATGCATGAAAAATGCAGAAGCTATGAAAATCTGAGAGTTCTCATCGACCCTGGCTCCCAATCAGCATTCATAACCGAAGAGGCTGCAAGTCTACTCGGCCTGCCCAGACAAAAAATTCAAGCACAAGTTACAGGACTTGGCGCAGGAGAACCACAAGTGTCAAAATCCCAGTTACAGCTACTAATCAAGCCAAGATTTTCCATCAGTTTCCAGCTTGATGTTGTCGGAATTGTTCTGCCTAAACTAACACGAACTCTTCCTGGAGTAGACCTTGACATAGACATATTACAATGGAAGAACGACATCCTTGCGGATCCAACATTCTAGAAACCTGGCCCAGTAGATATACTTCTTGGAGCCCGAGAATATGCCCAGTTAATTTTGGAAGGCATACGAAAGACAAAAGATGGTCTCCTTGGCCAACAAACAGAATTAGGATGGATTCTTTCCGGAAATTTACCAAAAAATTCAGCCAACAAACTACAAGTTCTCAGCATGATAACATGCGTTGAAGAAGATAGACAATTAACCAAAATTTTGGGAAGTCGAAGAGGTTTCACAAACATGTCCGTTATCAGAAGATGATCAATACTGTGAACAACATTACGAAGCCAATACTACAAGAAATACCGATGGAACATACACTGTTAGAATCCCATTTAATGGAAAGGAGAATCTATTAGGAATGTCGAAATCACGAGCCACTGCACGATTGTTCCAGTATTAATCCAACAGTGGTTCTTACTCAACCTTCCAACCTAAACCTTATACAATAATAAATTACCAAATGTCCTGAGCATTCTTCCTAAATTCCATTACAGGAATTAACAGCTACATAAGGCGCACTTTTTGCAATAAATAATTATTTTTATTTCCGCCAATGGCGCGCTTTACAGCACGTCGACATATTTTATTTGAAAAAAAGGGGGACGTCACTGGTTTTTCGAAAAATAAAATTTAGTTTTTGGATGCCCAATAAAATACTACTGGTTTGCAACATAAGTCAAGCCCTAAATAATCGAATATTTTATATTTTTCATTAAAATGAAATTATTCGCGGCCTACTTACATACATCACAATGGTTTTTATTTATTTACTCGAAAACGGTGCGTCATACTAAAAAAACCGAAGAGTGCTCTTTTCTTAACAGTAGAATGGGTATTAAAAAACTAAGTTTTATTTTGCAAAAATCAGTGACGTGCTACTTTTTTTTTAAATAATGTAAACCGACGTGCTGTTAAGCGCGCCACTGGCGGAAATAAAAATAAGTTTTTACTGCAAAATGCGCGCCGTTTATAGCTGTCAAAACGTACAAAATTTCAATCAAATATCTTACGCTTTCGAAGTAATCAATATATATGCATTTTGAAATTCTAATTTCGACACCCTGTAACTTTTTATCGAAGCTCAATAGGTAACACAATCGTATGACAGAACACCCTTAAAATCGACCGAAGAATATGAGATTTCATTTTTGACCACCCATTATGATTTACCCCGTATACTAATTTTGTCAAGTCCGTACCTGTAATTCTGTAATCACTTTTGGAAAACTCCCTTGTTGAGAAACAATTTGTAGATAATGCTGTCAATCCAAAGAGTAAAAATGATAATCCGTCAACTTGTCCGCGAATTACGATGATTTAAAAAAAAATCCTAACGAAATTTTTAAGAATATTTTGATTCCCTCTGTATAAGTTCTAATGCATTAAAAACAAAAAATGACGAAAACGTCTAGAGATATTGATCTTGGCTATCTGCGACGGCATCACAGAATTTCCCTTTACCTCTAGAAAGGTTATTTTATTTAATATTGCTATTATAAGTCACGAGTATCGACAATAATGTTATCATATTTTTTGAAAGCTCGAATACTAGAAAAAACGGCACTTATTTTTAAATTTTTTTGAATGAGTAGCCATCTGCAGACAATATGTCAACAAATGAGGGAGACACAGTAAGATTCTTTATTGCTTTTCCGAACTACGATGTTTTAAAAATATCAGAAACAAGAATTTCACACATTTTACGTTTCGCTCTGTATAAAAATTCAGAGTGCTTCAATAAAAAATCTGGCGAAAAGGTCCCGAGATATGTATGTTGGCTTACTTATCCTTACCTGAAAACGATAGGGAAAAAAGAGCTTATTGCGAAATGGCAGAACATCAAAATTTTGAAATTTTTGCCTCACTTTGTTTCACACCCTATTAATAAAGATAACGTCGTTTTTTTCTTTCAAAATTATCCGCTTCCTTAATCTAGAAGAAATGAGGTTTCAGACCGTGCAAATTGTATTTAAAACAATTAATTGCTTAAAATGTTACAGCTAATTGAAAATGACACGAATAATTGCTTGTGCCGTATTTTAAGTTGAGCAGTTTATATGGTAGACTATCTGGTAGATTAGTCTACCACACAGTCTTACTTTGTGGATGTATGGTAGACTGGTCTAACATTAGTAGACTAGTCTTGTCGCGATTGCTGTAAAACTACCTAGTTAAATGTTAGTCGCACCATTTCTGGACACCTTGTACATACCCATCATTTATTCCAGTGTTTGAAGGACGCCACCATGTATACCAATGAATGTTAGTTGGGGTTAGTTCTTTTCATGTGCCTACTGTTTGGGGCGGTTCAGAATATACTCACAATTTTGTAAAAAAAATGTATTTGTATTGTAGGAATTTTATCGACTGGCTGCGAAGCGTATGATTTTTTGCGGTTTCTTATTTTTTGCCGATTAACAATGCTACGTCGAATTTTTTGCGTCAAATGACGCCGTACCTCTTGTGATTGTGATGGTAGTCATACATTCCAGTTCGGAATTTCCTGGCGCAGATAGAGATCGGGTTTCGCATCCGTTGGGCAAGTTCTTCAAGAACGTCGTGTTATGGGGAAATTCTTAGAGTGAAGTTGGTGTCAAATTATAGTACATTGTTATATGAATTGAGTGAATTAACAGGGGTGATGTTTATTTAGAAGATATATAAGAAAGTGGTGAATAAAAATCGCGTGTTTCAAATTTCATCATTAGACAAGGTTCCTGATGAACTGTTCAACGAGAAACTGTTCCGGATAGGTGCTAATAATAAGTAAGTAAGGTTAGCCTATCTCTAAAAACATTTCGAAATTTGATATTACTTATAATTGTTTCCATAAGCAGTGTTTGTAAAGTTTATGTCATCTCAAATTAATTTTCTTTTCGTTTACAAATGGTAGCTTATGGATTACAGAAAAGAATAAAAGAAAAAATTCTTTTATGGACCACTTTTCACTGAGAAATAAGAAAAACAAGATTGTAAATTCACGTCCAAATTGACGCAAGAGCTCTCCAAACTGACAGTAAAGATGGAAATATATTTACAGTGATGTCAAACTTTTTAGTGTATCATTAGGTGCAAGTATGCAGTCGCGCATGTAAATGAATTAAAATAAATATTTATGTAAAAAAAACAGGATCCCTAGGCTTAACAAGCCTCTATGGATCATGTTTTGCCTTCAGATTACGAAACCCGGCAAGGGGTTGCAGCGGCCCTTTTGCAGGCACTCACCTCACCACTCACCACTTAATCTTTACTAATAGGGGCGGATAACTGAACTGACCTAACCAAGAGATTAACTAGGGAACTAATCTGAACTAACCAAAGGAAAAGTAAAACTGAACTAACCTAAAGTAACCTGAACGGATAACCTAACTAACCAGACCTGGTCTGGTCGGACCTGATCTATCCCGACTTCAATAAGGGCCCCTACGAAGCCCACACTTGCGGCCATCCGTAGCGGCCCTATCCGTTGTTTCCTAAAATGGAAATTTTAGGATGGCAGTAATTGTAGGTATTAAGAAAACTCGTCTTTTGGAGGGGGTTTGGGCATCATTCAATCATAATATTTAAACAATTCAGCATTTTATGTCCACAACTTTTGTCAGCAACTTCTCATAAACATAAAAAAACCTAAAAGTGGTTTACGCCATAACTACTTCGCTGTCACTCGACTTCCAAAACTCCACGGGAAATTCAAATGTTCAAAACGGCGCAAACTTCGAAAATAATCGTTTTCAGTCTACGCTTTATGGTTTTATTATACGCATATTATTCAAGAATAAATCTTGGCAATAACGCCTTAGAAAAACGTCAAGAAACTTCATCTGTCATTTGTCATCGGTCAGCGCTGTCAAAGCGCAAATGTTTTTTTTATTAATACATAATCAAAATTTTTATTTTTTGAAACGTTTAAAAACTTAACTTACTTCAGTGATTTGTAGAAACCTTTGAAGTTTATAAGTGAAGATAAGATATATATCTCAATATCTCATAAAAGAAGAAGAAAGCAGGACAACTCCAAAGTGTGAATAACGTAATCCGATATCTTTTAACTTGGATTCGTGCGCCAATGCGCTGTGTTATGAAACTTGTATCTTAAGATACTATTATTAAATTGCAAAAATGGCAACACCGCAGCCAGTTTATTAATTATGAAGAGAATATTTGTTTTAGGATTTGTTTCAGTACTTCAGCTACAAACCTGTAAATTCTGCCTTGGAGCTTTTACCTATAAAATCCAAATTTATCTGCCGTGTGCTCGGTAACAAACAAGTAGGTACGTGTAGGAGAGTGTATTTTTCTTTAAAGTGTTTTATTGGCGGACCGGTTTCGGCACAAAGGCCGTCATCAGCGCCCAAAAATTCTTCAAAAGAAGGGAAGCCAAGGGCGAGGAGTCATCGCGCCAAGGTACCTCATAAGTAGAGCCAGTCAATTCCAGTCTTATATATAAAATTAATTCATTTAAAAACACAACATAAATCCTCCTCGAACCTGAGAGTTTTAAGTTTTAACCATTTTAATATGTTTTAAATTTGCGTGCCTGTTACGTGTGGTCTGTTAGTGACCTATGTCTATGTTTTATTGACTTTCTCAATTGTTTAAGTTTTAAATTGACTGCCTGTGATTGACTGGTTCTATTTATGATGTACCTTGGCGCGATGATTCTTCGCCCTTGGCTTCCCTTCTTTTGATGAATTTTTGAGCGCTGATGATGGCCTTTGTGCCGAAACCGGTCCGCCAATAAAGGATTTTAAAGAAAATTCCACGAAGTATACACTCTCCCGCACCTACCCACTTTACCTATAAAAGGCAATTTAGGAATATATTACACATATACAGGGTGTCCCAACTCTATTTAGACACTAAATATCTCCGCCCCTGTACATTTCAGAGAAAAAAGTTTCAGATAATAAGTTCATGGTTTGGAAAGGTGCTTGCAATGAGAATTTACTAATATGTACAGGGTGAAGCAAAAACGTACTTTTTGACCTGAACTTAATTTTTTTCAATGGAACACCCTATATTTTATTGGAGAGTTGGATGCCTCGTTGAATACTCAATCAACAATGTGTAACACTTTTTTTCTAATTTCAATAGTTTTCGAGAAAATCACAAAAACATCATTGCATGTTCAATATTACGGGTAATTTTTATAATCTCGCCTAATTTATCAATAACCATAGCAACGTAATTATTATGTCATTGTCATTCTGAAAGATGTTAGTTGAATATTTAACAAAGTATCCAAATCTCCAATAAAATACAGGGTGTTCAATTGAAAAAAAATAAGTTTACGTCAAAAAGTACGGTTTTGCTTCACCCTGTACATATTAGTAAATTGACATTGAAACCACCTTTCCAAACCATGAACTTTTTATCTGAAACCTTTTTCTCTAAAATGTACAGGGGCGGAGATGATTAGTGTCTAAATAGAGTTGGGACACCCTGTATATCACAAATCAAACATGAAACATGATCATCAAGATCAAGTTTTAAGTTAAGTCCGATATTTAAATAGCCACCATATTGCCCTGAGGGGCGTAGATGTCAAACGACGTAATTCTGGAATGGTCAATCAGGCCAGCAATGTTGCCAAATTGTGTCAATATTTAGAAATAATAGTAGCCCATTGGGGCTTGTTCATTATTGCACATTGATTGCACATAAGTCTGCAACAAGGTAAGATCAAGTCAATGCAATTATCCGTTTAGGTTAGTTCAGGTTAAGGCAGGTCATAATATTCATAATAATTATAGAGCAGGTTAGTTCAGGTTAGCTTTATTTTCTTATTTTACATTACATTTGATTGGGTTGCATGACGGAGCAGCCGCAGCCTGCCGGGGAAAAAGAGTATTTGCTTGCATATCGTTTTGCAAAATGGCGAGTTTTGGACAGTTTTTATTAGATTTTTTTTTGCAGCTGCAAAATTTTTTAATGAAAATTAGTTGTTTTTAACCTACCCGAAATATAATAAAGGGCTGGTCCTTTTGACATAGTATTATAATGTTAGGTACAGGAAATCATCCGCATTATTCAGCTTTATGAAAGTAGGAAATTGAGGAGTAAATGCTGTTATATTAATTAAGAAAACTGCTGTCCATTCGATGTAATAGCCCAAAAAAGGAAAAATTTAGCAGTGTTCTTCACTAAAAAAATATATGACGAGGGTACGAACACTATACGAACACTAGAAAAAATCGATCGTCTCTTATGGTTCATCTATTTGCATATCAAGGGTCAGCCAGTGCCGTAAATAGTACAAAACATGCCAGCCGCGACCTCTCTTCAGACCAGTGGTCAAAGCTGCTAAAATGATAGAGCTAAAATTCTCATAGAAATGAATATATAACTGCCACTCAAATTATGTCGAAACACGTCTTTATATGCAAAACTATTTATATAAATTTATGTAAATAAAAAAAAACGCCTTAAATTAACATAATAGACATAACTGATTTCCACTTTATTTCCATTAGCGGCCATGTATGGGTCCACTGGTCTCGCCGGACTGCACGAATGCCTAAAAACCTGCCCCTTATATTACGATTTATTGCCTTATTACTATGTAAATGTAATTAATCCTCGGGCATTAAAAAAAGGCAGGCCAGCTTATAAAATTAATCGCGATGTAAGTCCTTCGCTGGTTTGCGGAAAAACATTGAAATTTTATTCAAGAAAAAAAAGAAAGTCAAGACATCCGCTTTAGTTACCTACTTGTATGTGTTAAAATAAAATTATCTTCATTTTAAATTTGGAAATTTAACATAATAGTTATTTACCTATAACAAGTGCAGAAAGTGAGTCTGTACCCCATACATTCTTTATGGCAGTGCTGTAAATAGGCATTTCCGCACAGGTCACGTTCAATTTTCTTTCTACGATTGCATGTGTATTTTTTTAACCTTGTGGTGTTGAATTAAATATTAGCATGTGGTAATAGTATATTGTGCAACTAGTTTCGAAAATTGCACTTTTCACACGAGTGTGACGGTTTGGACACGAGCCGTTAGCGAGTCGTCACAAGAGGGTGAAGGGTGATTTTTGTAGGTACATGTTGCGCACATTATAAAATTCAGGGTATTACGGGACAAAACGTACATACTAATATGAGAGATAGGTTTTGACCATGCCAACACACATTCAGTATGACAAAAGTTCGGAACTCATTTATTACTGATATACAGGGTTTTGTATAAATTTTGCCCAAAATAGAATCAATCATATTTCCCAGAATATTTGCAGACATGCAAACATTCTGGGAAAAACAACTACCAACCTATCAGGCAACTAGATAAATGTGTAATATTTTTGGGGTAATGGTCACCAATAAATAAACAAAATAGGATGATTTATTTGTATTTGAAATTATTCATCTATTATGCTTGTTTGTTATTTTTCTCTCATCTCCTATTTGTTTTCTATAATTTCTTTTGTCATACATATCAAGAAATGGTACAATAAATAATAAATAATAAGGAGTTACGCAAGTTTACACCTAATAAGTCATTTGTAACACAAAACTCAGTTGATTACAACATTAAAAACTTTAACAAAAAAAAACCAAAAGTGCGACAACTTAAATTCTTGCGATTTCTTATTGTCTGGAGTTTGTGATCTTCACAACTATTGCAAAAGTTTTAAAAAATCGTATACTGAGTGTTTGTTTTACGACACCATGAAAAGAACAACTTTATTAGTCCGGGTCCGGAAATTTAGAACTTTTTGTTACCTTCCTGGGTTCTTGCCCTCCAACGTCTCAGGCACATGCAGTTTGAATTCATTTCTGCAAAAATTCTGAGAAATATGAATTATTTTTGTTTTGGGCAAAATGTATACAAAACCCTGTATATCAGTAAGAAATGATTTCCGAACTTTTTTTAATACTGAATATGTGTTGGCATGGTCGAAACCTATCGCCCATATTAGAATGTACATTTCGTCCCGTAACACCCTGTATATGCAAGGCGTGTGCAAAACAATCAGAAGCCTGTGCCAAGTCAACTTTGCCCAAGCTTCTGTATGGGAGCGTGCGTAATGTGCACTTTGCGCACGCTGTTTGCAATATGCGATTTTCAACGGTAGTTAGTAGTGCGAATTTGTTCATTTTCGAGGCAGTCGTAGACAAGAGTCATTTACCTAACAAGTGCGGAAAGTGAGTCTTTACCCTATTCATTATATATGGCAGTTCTAAGCAATCAAGTGCTGTATATAGGCATTTCCGCACATGTAAGGTTCAATTTTTTTTTCTACGATCGCATGTGTATTTTAACTTTGTGGTGTTCAATTAAATATTAGTACTAGTGTAACTAAAAAAATTAAATATCAGTAACTAGTGTCTAAAATTGCACTTTCCAGATGGGTGTGACGGTTTGGACACGAGCCGTAGGCGAGTGATACAACGTCACAAGAGTGTCAAGAGTGATTTTCGTTGTTGCACACTATACTTTTTCTACGACTGCGATTTTGCTTCATGAATTCGTATTACAAAATATACGTAAGGCGTGTGCAAAACAATCAGAAGTATCGCTTCTGTATGATCACGTGCGCAATGTGCACTTTGCGCAGGCTGTTTGCAATATACGATTTTCAACGGTAGTTAGTAGTGCGCATTTGTTCATTTTCGAGACAGTCATAGAAAATAGTTATTTACCTGACAAGTGCAGAAAGTGAGTCTTTACCCTATTCATTCTTTTTGGCAGTTCTAAGCAATCAAAAGCTGTATATAGGCATTTCCGCACAGGTCAGGTTCAATTTTTTTTCTATGATCGCATGTGTATTTTAACTCTGTGGTATTCAATTAAATATTAGCGTGTGGTTATAGTATATTGTGCAACTAGTGTCGAAAATTGCACTTTTCACACGAGTGTGACGGTTTATACACGAGCCGTTGGCGAGTCGTCACAAGAGGGCGAAGAGTGATTTCCGTACGTGCTGCACACTATACTTTTTCTACGACTGCGGTTTTGCTGCATAATAAATGATCATTCGTATTATAAAATAGCGTGTGCAAAACAATTAGAAGCGTGGGCAAAATTGAGTTTGCACACGCTTCTGTATGGGGGCGCGCGTAATGTGCACTTTGCGCACGCTGTTTGCAATATGTGATTTTCAAAGGTAGTTAGTAGTGCGCATTTGTTAGTTTTCGAGGCGGTCGTAGAAAATTAGTATATTGTGCAACTAGTGTCGAAAATTGCACTTTTCAGACGAGTGTGACGGTTTGGACGAGTCGTCACAAGAGGGTGAAGAGTGATTTTCGTAGGTGTGGCACACTATACTTTTTCTACGACTGCGATTTTGCTTCATACATGATAATTCCTATCATAAAATATATACAAGGCGTGTGCACAACAATCAGAAGCGTGTGCAAAGTGGAGTTTGCACACTCTTCTGTATGGGAGCGTGCGCAATGTGCACTTTGCCCACGCTGTTTGCAATATGCGATTTTCAACGGTAGCTAGTAGTGTGCATTTGTTCGTTTTCGAGGAAGTGGTAAAAAATAGTGTATTGTGCAACTAGTGTCGAAAACTGCACTTTTCGGACGAATGTGACGGTTTGGAGACGAACTGTTGGCGAGTGATACAACGTCATAAGAGGGTGAACGGTGATTTTAGTACGTGTTGCACACTACACTTTTTCTACGACTACGATTTTGCTTCATAAAGGATCACTCGTATTATAAAATATATGCAAGTCGTGTGGAAAGTGGACTTTGCACACGCTTATATACAGGAGCGTGCGCAATGTGCAGTTTGCGCCTGCTGTTTGCTATGTGGGATTTTCAACGGTAGTTAGTAGTGCGCATTTGTTCATTTTCGAGGCAGTCGTAGAAAAAATCTTTTCACGCACACATGTGTAAAGTGCTACTTTCAACTTGCTTATGTGTTCGGTAACAAACTTTATCTTTCGATAATAGAGATTAATTTAAAGCTTTTGTAGGCTTAGTAATAAGTATGCATAAAAAGTTCAGCATTCGGTTTCATTCACCATTTTAATCAGAAAAATTTATATACATGGTATTTCTGAAAAAAGTAGGTACCATAAAAGTGACCACTTTTGCTAGGATTCAAAATTAAGATAAATACTTTATATAAACATCCAAAATTGTTTTGTTTACCATGTACAGGGTATGGACGGTTAGATCCACGGGATAGTTTTTAATTAATATTTTCGAAACCTGTCGAGATAAATTAATGAAATTTGGTATGTCACCATAACGTTTTATGCCCTTTCCACAAATTAAGTAGATATGGACACATTTGTCTAGGGGCGGGTGATACGAGGGGGTAGTGGGTAAAAAGTACGTAAACTTTTTTGAGTGTACACATATTGATAATTTATTAACGTCAAGAATAACACCTTTTAGAAAATATGTTTTAGGGAATTACCCTTCATACTCTGTATATGGAAAACAAAACATTTTTTGTTTCATGTCTAGTACTTTTTTTATGTAGAAATCTTCAGATTTGCTAATTATTTATTAATTGCCAATACGCCAATTTATTTATTGCCAATAAGTTTACACACAAAACAATTTAGGTACTTTTTTACACACCCCCCTCTTGTATCACCCGCCCCTGAACAAATTTGTTCATATCTCTTTAGTTTACAGAAAGCGCGCACAAAATTTGTGGTGACATACCAAATTTCATTAATTATCTCTACACGTTTCGGAAATATTAAATAAAAACCATCCTCAAGATCTCACTTTTCATACGCTGTATACAAGGTGATTCATGGTGATGGTACCTTATAGACCTACCCGTAGAGTGGCTTCGCATATTTATTTCCAGTTTTATGTGTAGCCACAAATGCGTCTAAAATCTATTTGTAAAATAAATTCACCTTGCGGTGCTGCCGGTTTAGGTGAAAAGGAGTATGTACCAACTTTTTTTTTTAATGGATGACCATGTATTAAAAGTTATTTTCGAAATCCTCATAGATTTCTTTACGATACCACTCTAAAAGTCCTATACCCATCTTACGCACTTTCGCAGATATTTATTGATTTCTTGTTTTTTAAATAAAAAATTGGACTCTAAATAATAATTAAAATCTCACGTCTGGAAAGATTTAACGATATGAGGTCGGGGATTTTGCTAACCAGAACCATGTGCCTGAGTACTATGGGCAGTTAGTGACGAAAACCAACAGGGCGGTAAACAACTAACCTCCATTCATCAGAAAAGAAAAATTATTAAAAGTTTAATAAATTTTAATTTTTCAATTCCCTATGTATCATTAACTTTATAACACAAGTTGTATTCATTAACTTTATTTAATCGTGAAATATAATGTATATAGTAAGTAGTTATTTAGCAATT
Organism: Taphrorychus bicolor; assembly: GCA_951812265.1. NCBI lineage: Eukaryota > Metazoa > Arthropoda > Insecta > Coleoptera > Curculionidae > Taphrorychus > Taphrorychus bicolor. Next base: position 22,198,556 of record OX638305.1, read on the forward strand.
TGACAAAAAATTCTGAATAGAGTATATGGCTGGTTGTTTTCGTGGGATGTGGTCCTTTTTTTATTAAATAAGTTAGAGATGCTTCAAACTTCGTTGTTTATTGACATTTTACGTTCAGTTTTAGCATGTATTAATACATGTATTTTCGTACATTTCAAAATAATATCAATCAAAAATAATTATATTTAATCTAAAGTGTTTTCCGGGCGTGTAAGCCGTGGTCCAATGGAATTTCTTCCTGACGTTTCGTCTACAGCTGCGGCAGACATTATCAAAGGCGATAAGGCAATGGGCGAAATGATCTCTCGTGCTTTCCGACGTTGACTAATTCGACTGTGGTGAGCTCCGTGGTATTTATTCCCCCGCCGTTGCGCTGCAGTGGAGGGACTAGGGTGGGGGTAGTGGTCGCGCGTGGTTTCGGCGCAATTGAAGTTTTTCGTAGAATTCGCTTCCAGTCTGCATTTAGAAACGTAATTTCTTCCTTCCTGTTGAAATTGTTGTCATGTTTAAAGACCTCATGGAAATGGAAGGAAAATGGTGTTTAATATGTCCATGGCTTCTTTAATGGGTACCACCGTGAAGAGAGAAACAACATCGAAGCTCACGAGAATTTCTCCTGAAAAACAATGGTGTAGCTCTGGTGTAACAAACTGTGTAGCTATAGGCAGCCCCCTTAGTCTTGTAATAGCTGAGGTGTAAGAGGAAGTTTTGAAGTTCGGCCTCGCCATGGCTCCAAATAACAAAGGTGTCGTCCACATATCGGGACTAGCACTTTGGCTCCTTATTGGCCGTTGTCAATGGCCTCTCTCGTTAGTCTCGGATAGAAACGCTGCGACTGATATAAGATATCCACTTTCTGCTCTGCTACTGCTGACTTTTATTGTGTTTGTCCAACCCTGCAACTCCTCTTGTGTTCCGTAATCCTCGTGTTGACACTGCGTTTTGAGGTGCCAAATGTATACAGAGCTGAGAGTGTAATGAGTATACAATGTCCACAGCTGCATGGAACTCCGGGTGCCGATAGGGGATCTCTGCGGTCTTTGGCCGATCTCAAGCTCTGTTGTATTGTACGAGTGGGTTCCAATACAACGTTGTGCTTTTCCAGTAGCCTGCCGATCCTGTCCGTTATTTTGTGGTTATATGGTAAACTAGTCCATCCGCGGCTGTCTTCATCTTCTCCCGTTGTGCCTTCCTGGCATTCTACATTCCTTGGACGGACCGTCCTATCGAACTCGTGCTGGCTGTATCCATTCCTACTAAAGGCTTTTTCCAGATGCTTCATTTCCCGTTCCAATTCAGCAGAGTCTTTATGACTCCCCTTTTCTCTCTGGGCTGATAATTTAATCCGTTGTTGAGATATCGGTCAGTGTGTGTTGGTTTTCTATTAACGGTGTGCGCAAGCTTCCCATTCGGCATCCTTGATACCAAAACATCCAAAAACGGTAGGCGTCCTTCATTTTCTATCTCCATAGTGAATTGAATTTTTGGGTTGGTAGAACTGAGGTGTAAAAGGAAGTTTTGAAGTTCGCCCAATAATGCCATGGCTCCAAATAACAAATATGTCGTCCACGTAGCGGAACCAGCATGTTGGCCTCTTATTTGCCGTTGCCAACGCTTTGGCCTCGAAAATTTCCATATAACTACATCAGTTTCTTCGTACAAATCTTCCTTCCATTGAAAATATGTAGTGATTAGGCAGTGTTGGCCAACCTGGCAATATCTTGTGGAAAATGGTGTTTATAATGTTCATGGCTTCTTTAGTGGGTACCATCGTGAAGAGAGAAACAATATCGAAGCTATCGAGAATTTCTCCTGAAAAACAATGGTGTAGCTCTGGTGTAACAAACTGATGGTGTAGATATAGGCAGCCCCCTTCGTCCTATAATAGCTGAGGTGTAAGAGGAAGTTTTGAAGTTCGGCCTCGCCATGGCTCCAAATAACAAAGGTGTCGTCCACATATCGGGACCAGCACTTTAGCTCCTTATTTGCCGTTGTCATCGCCTTGGCCTCGAAAATTTCCATAAAATAGTTGGCTATTACTGGACTAAGGGGGCTGCCCATAGCAACATCATCAGTTTGTTCGTAGAAATTTTCCTTCTATTGAAAATATATAGTGGTTAGGCAGTGTTGGAACAACTTGGCAATATCTTGGGGAAATTCCTGGTTAATATGTTCCCTGGCTTCCACACTCCTTAATGGGTGGTGGGTCCTTAAAGTGTGGATCTTTGGCAAACTGTCCAACCTTGGTGGCAAGGCTTCTGATTATTTTAGTCATTTTATCGGATGCCACGTCCTTGATTAAACTGTCGGTGGCCTTCAGAGTCCGGGCTGTTGGATCATGAGTTAGCTTCTTGTGGGATCTAACAGTGTCCGAATTTTTCCTTCGTAATCCGATGTTGGACCGGAAGAGAGTTTTACGACACACTTTAAGTGCGCCGAATAACCGCGCACCCCCCCCCCCCCAATCTTTCCACTGCAGCGCGACGGCGGGGAAATAAATACCACGGAGCTCACCACCGTCAAATTAGTCATCGTCGGGGGGAAGCACGGGAGATTACTTCGCCTCCCCACCACGACTTCAAAGCCCGGAAAACACTACACATTGTATATTGACCGGCCATGAAACCTTGCACAATCTAACTATATTTACCTAATCAAAAAGTTAAAATTCATCAACATTTTCTTCGTTTCAACTTTCAGAACTGCCGGGATCTAAAGATTTTTTATTATCTTCTGACATTCTGATTGGTAACGTACTACATACTTGAGATGTTACAAAAATGGCAATACATCTTTAGGAATCGTTCTTAAATTCGCAATTGGTCGGTCTTTCGCGGTACGAATTAATCAAAGGGTCAAAAGTAATAAGCATCATATTAAAAAGGTCCATATTTGTGTCTATTCAAGAAGTTTTTTGTGTATGTGCCAGTCGAAAACGTCTGCAATATCTTTATTGCGAGCCTCTTGGGCTTCCTCAGACAATCGTCTAATTGGCACAGTACACTCCCTGATAACATCTAATGCATGGGTTAATTTCTTATGTATACTTACAGGTATTGAAAACCAATTATAGAAAGTAATATTTACCTAACAAGTGCGGAAAAAGATACTTTTCCGCACGAGGCTGTCCTTCGGGTAGGCAGTTGAGGGCGGAAAAGACTCTTTACGCATGTGTTAGGTACAAAATTTTTCCTTCGATTATTCGTTTACGTTACATGGAATTAAAATTTACAGAAAACATAAAGTTTGATTTTAGTAGTTTGATCTGACGTGCATTTCTAATCAGAAAACTAAATATAAGCTTATCATTTTTTGACCTGAGTAGAATTCTTGTATTTCTTTTAATATGTGCGGAAAAGTAGCTTTACACAAAATAGATATGTAAGGACGCTAGACCATAAGCAAAAATTCAAAAATCTAAATTTATTTATGAGAATAGCGTTTTAAACGCCAAACAATTAGCACTAAACCCTGATTATCAACAATTAGCACTAAACACTATAAGGGAGATTATGACCGATAAATATTGAAATTAAAAGTACAATTTGTAGCGCATTATAGCTTTACTGCGGAATCCATTTCTTTTTGTTCTCTGGCTTTAATCTGACTTTCAAACATTGATGTTATTTGACTTTGGTTTGTATACTGGATATTCGTTCCAGTGTTATCCCCGGATATAAGTAGGTTCTTGTGAAGTCGATGCTGTTGATGTTAATTTTTAGAGTCACCATATATTTTCCATACTCAGGGTGGTAAACCTTCGACTTGGCACTTGGAATGTTAACAGCATGTATATGCCAGGGAAAACCCATAATATAGAGCAGGAAATGAAAAGACGGGGAGTGAACATCTTGGGAATAAGTGAGACAAGATGGCCCGGTCGTGGAAAAATCAGACTGAAGAACGCAGTGTTGTTTTATTCCGGAAACGAAGACACCCACCACTATAACGGAGTAGGCATTATGGTCGACCTGGACACCAGCGGTTCTATCATTAACTTCATACCACTCTCTGATAGAGCAATGATGATAAAACTAAGGGCCACACCTAAAAACCTAAACATCATTCAAACATATGCCCCAACAGCCGACAAACCACAGACAGAGTTGGAGGCATGGTATACAGAAGTCAAACAATTAATAGCCGCCACAAATAAAGACGACATCACCCTTATCCTCGGGGATTTCAATGCCAAGATGGGTACAGGAAAAAGTGGGGATACCGTGGGTGAATACGGTCTGGGAATTAGAAACGAAAGAGGCGATACCCTGGTCCAGTTCTGCCAAGAAGAAAAACTGATGGTTTCCAACACATGGTTTAAGCTACCTGTACGTCGCCTCTACACATGGAAATCCCCACAGGACACCACAGAGCATCCGGTCAGGAATCAAATTGATTATATACTGGTTCCAAAAAGATATAGAAATGGAGTGCTTGGTGTTAGGACATATCCAGGAGCAGATGTCGAGTCAGACCATATTCCCGTAGTGGCACACTTTCGTATTAGACTTAAGAAACTTAAAAGAACGCAGTCCAACAAACCAAACGTAGCACTACTACAGAATGAACCCGAACGTCAAACAATCACTGACAAACTCAACAATGGGCTCAAAAAGGTTATACAAAAGAACGAAATGATTCCTGATACCGAGAGCCCTGACTGGATCGAGGACACCTGGAATTAATTCAAGAAAGCTATATTAGACACACAAAAGCCGCTAGTAACACCAAACAGAACGAAACAACATAAGGAATGGATGACACAAGAAATACTCAGGCTGATGGAACAGAGACGTAGCTTCAAGAACACGAGCACAGAAAAATATAGGGAAACCCAAAAACATATCAGAAGAAAAATCAGAGAAGCCAAGGAAAAGTGGATGGAAGAAAGGTGCCAAGAAGTAGAAGAACTATACAAAAAACACGACCTCTTCAATTTACATAGGAAGGTCAAGGAAATTACAAGTAGTCGAAAATACCCAGCCTTGTCCCATATAGTTAACCAGGGCAACAAAATAATCACAGATGATGGCGAACTTAAAAAGGTATGGGCAGAATATGTGGCAAATACATTTGAAAGCAATAGCCCTCCTTTTCACAGTCAAGATCCGACGGAGCCGACACCGGAAATACTTCAATCGGAGGTCCAAAAAGTGCTTTATAGATTACACAAGGGCCTTTGACTGTATAGATCACACCAAATTATTGGAACTACTGGAAAGAAAGGGTGTCGATGTCCAGGATTTAAAGATCGTACAGAATCTCTATGAACAGCAAATAGCATCTGTTAAACTGGAAAACACCGAAACAAGCACTGTACCCATAAGATGTGGAGTCAGACAAGGGTGCGTACTTAGCCCCATGCTTTTTAATATGTATTCAGAAATCATTTTCCAAAACGCTCTGGACGAGGCGGTGGACGGTCTGAAAGTCAATGGGAAACTCATAAACAATCTAAGATATGCTGACGATACAGTGATAATTGCGGACAGTCCTGAAGGACTGCAACGCCTTATCGACAGCATATCGGTTTCCGGGGACGAAATGGGACTGAAGATTAATATCTCAAAAACGAAGATCATGCAAATAAGCCGCAACCCAAACAACCATCCCAACATAAATATATACAGAACACCTATAGAGCAGGTCACTAAATTTAAATATCTGGGAAGTTGGATCAGCGAGGACCTGGATCCTGAGATAGAAATAAGATCCCGCATAGAGCAAGCGAGAACTAACTTTATTAAGATGCGGAACCTATTAACGGACAGAACACTCAACTTAAACATAAGATTTAACTTCGTTAGATGTTATGTGTATTCCACGTTACTGTATGGAGTCGAGGCCTGGACGCTGAAAGTCAGTGGCATTAATAAACTGGAAGCATTTGAGATGTGTGTGTACCGCAGAATGCTGCGTATTCCATGGACCGATCGTACCACCAATCAAGAGGTCTTACATAGGATGAACAAAGACCAAACAATCCTCGAGACCATAAAAAAGCGAAAGACCGCTTACCTTGGCCATGTCATGAGACAGGACAAATACAGATTCCTACAACTGATTATGGAGGGCAAGATTGAGGGAAAGCATGGTCCTGGACGTAGACAGTGCTCTTGGCTGAAAAACATAAGGGATTGGACAGGCTTAGACTCAAACTCCCTGCTGAGAAGAGCCCAGGACAGAGCCGAGTTTGCCAGAATTGTTGCCGATCTTCATTGAATGGAGAAGGCACTTCAAGAAGAAGGGTGGTAAAGTCACTTTATTTACAACTATATATGTAATGCTATCATTACAATCGTTATAGTGTGGGAAATTACCTATTACCTACCTCTAAATTAGGCGTAGGAAATGGGTATTCCTTACCAACCAAGACCCGTAATGGCTTGTTACCTACCTCTCTTTCAACCTTCATTTTCCATGCTTATTTCTTGGCCCCTAAAGTTTAATGTCTTTATAGAATTAAAAAGGTGTCCCTAGTAGCACCGAACTAGATAAGATAGTTAACTGGTAATTTTTTAAAAGATAGTTAAAAATATTATAAATATCTTATACGAAAAATATAAATTCATATTATGTAGGTTGTAAATAAAATAGTATACACACCTCGGTAGGAAGTTTCCTTACCGTCCCGAGAGTTTATAGTTTATAGTTATAACTCTCAAATCTCTCGACAGTAATGAATGACTTCCCACCCCGGTATGTAATATACTATTATTTACAACCATATACGTAATGCTAACATTACAAACGTCATAGGAGGGTGGGAAATTACCTATTACCTACCTCTAAAATAGACGTAGGTAATGGGTATTCATTACCACCCAAGGGCGGTATTGGCTTATTACCTACCTCTCTTTCAACCTTCATTTTCCATGTTTATTTCTAGCCCCCTTAAAATTTAATTTCTTTATAGAATTAAAAAGGTGTCAATAGTAGCATCGAACTAGATAAGATAGTTAACTGGTAATTTTTAAAAACGATTGTTAAAAATATTATAAATATCTTATCTGCTTATACGAAAAATATAAATTCATATTATGTACATTACTGACGGTAAGGAAACTTCCTACCGATGTGTTTATACTACTTTATTTACAAATTTTATATTTTTCGTATAAGATATTTATAATATGTTTAACTATCTTTTTTAAAAATTACCAGTTAACTATCTTATCTAGTTCGATGCTACTAGGGACACCTTTTTTATTCTATAAAGACATTAAATTTTAGGGGCCAAGAAATAAGCATGGAAAATGAGGGTTGAAAGAGAGGTAGGTAATAAGCCATTACCGCCCTTGGGTGCTAATTGAAAACTTTTATCATGTAACTTCATCCTAGATCTAGTGATTACAACAAAATTCATAAAACTCAATGGTAAAGCGATCAATCAAGTTACAAATTTTAAACTATTGGGAGTGTATGTGGACATGGCATTGAACTGGAAAAACCATGTCGACTTTATTTGTAGAAAAATTTCCCAAAAGAGCTTTGCTCTTTCTTAGGCTAAGAACGATCATCAGCAATGAAGTGCTAAAAACCTTTTATTATTCTGACTTTGAATCAATTTTTCGATCTGGAATCTCACTATGGGGAGCAGCTACAGCAGCAAAGAGGGTTTTTACTATGCAAAACAGATGCATTAGAAATATGTTTAATTTAAAATATAGAGAAACTTACAGGCCCACATTTATTCAAGAGACGATATTGACTCTGCCATGCATATTTATTTTTGAAACACTAAAGCACATTAAACAAAATATACATAAACTGAATACACTTAATTTCTATCAGAATCATCATACCAGGCATGGCAGTGATCTTGTGCTGGATTATCAAAGACTAGAACTTTACAAATCTATTCCAAATTACATAAGGGCGGTGCTGTACAACAAGTTACCACTTAGTATCAAAACATTAAACTTAAGAGAATTTTGTAAAAACATAAAACAGGTTTTAGTGTCAAATGCTTTCTATAGTGTAGATGAATTCCTGAACTTCACTGTCTATTAGAATAATTTCACATAGTTAGTCTTTGTCACGAGTATATTGTTGCTCAATTTAATTATTGACATATCCTAAATCCTGTAAACTGATAATTGGATCAATAAAGTAAAGTAAAGTAAAGTAGTCGAGGTGATAAGCAGCTGCCTTATGGACAGCCGCCCTTGTGCTCGATTTCCCTCCGGTGATCTCCCAGAGAAGCCGTAACCTTTCGGTTGCAGAGTGCCGATCTGACTGAGCTTGCCAACGGTGTTGGGGTTCCCCGGGCCCTAAAGGCCTCGCAGATGCTGTTTCTTGTGGCCTTGTCGAATGGTCCCTCAATGTCGAAAAAGACCAACAGCACTTTACTCCTTATTCGAGTATGCCTTCTCTATTTTATGCACTACAGAGAGAAGAGCCGTGTCGGTCGACTTCCCCTTGCTGTAGGCATATTCTTCTTTGTTTATGGGATGTCTTCCTATAATTTCCTCTGTGATGTACCTATCGATTATCTTTTCTAATGTTTTCATTAGAAATGATGTCAAAATTATGGGTCTGAACGATTTGGCGACATTATAGTCACCTTTCAGAGCTTTTGGTATGAAGACCGCGTTTCTCCACGCCTGAGGGATATATCCCAGAGCCACGCTCATCGTGAACACTCTGCTCAGGGACGGGAGCACATTGACCAGTACCTCTTGCAGCATTGCTGGGATTAGCGCTGCCTTAAATGGACTGAATTGGCCTACCGCCCATCTAATAGCTGCGTTGGTCACTACTTCCTTTGCAAGTATCCAATCCTCCTGGACCGGACCTCGCTCTGGAGGAGCGGCCTCGCCATTTTTTTCGGGGAAGTGGTTATCCAGGAGAACCTCTAGGATATCTCTCTGGTCTCCTGTCCATGTACCGTCCTGTTTCTTCATTGTATCTAGATGAGTTCCTCTTACTGCGCTCAGCAACTTGGCAAGCTTGGCCGATTCCGGGAGGGAGTCCATCTCTCCGCAGAATTTTCGCCAGCTCGATCTTTTACTTCGCCATAACGGTTTTTTGAACTCTCTGCGGGCTTCGTTATATCGATCCCACTCCTCCGCACCTCTTCTGGAAGCTCGGTGGAAGGCTCTTCTGGCGTCTAGCTTAAGACGGTTCAGCGTGCCACTCCACCAGGGAACTCTACAAGTACCCTGTTTCCTGAGTGGGCACGACTCTTCGTAGGAGTGGCCAATGGACCTATTGAGCCTTTCTACCTATCTTTCTATGTCCTCTGTGGAGAGCACCTGCCGCTCGTTGCAACCCTTGGCCTGACTTAGAAGCTCTTTTGGCTTGACTACTAAAAACTATTGACATGTTGAATGCCATAATTCATTTAAGAATTAAAAATATGACATTTTATTTTTGACTACCCATTATGTTTCAGTCTGTATAATAGGTGTGCCCACTAGTACTATTTCCGAAATGATAAAACTTAGAAAATTGGTTAGGTGGAAAAAAGTTTCCATATGCGGAGGCTTTGGAAATGCCTTAAATGGCATTGTCAAATTATATTCGGTTTATGTCCCCACACGTTTATATTACTTATTCAGTATGTACCTACCTTTATCGAAAACGATAATAAATAACGCCGACCTATGTAACGATGAGTCGCCAGTGTCAATTCGAATTCGGCTGTACCGGAACTTGAATATTAATAAAAATGCCATTTAAATACCAAATGAGAGACACCAGTCAGCTTTCACATGGTGAATATTTTAGAAAGGAACGGGAATAAAGTACAGGGAGTTGATTGCAATGCAACAGTTTGTCACTAATTCGAGGTCTTTTAGTTCCCTACACTCTAGACAAAATCAATGTAGTTAAAATGTCCCATTTTTTACATTAGTAATGCATAAGGGTGTTGATGGTGGTACGAGATAAAGAAACGAAACGTTAAACTTTTCTTAGTGCGTAATAGCGCATAATTTATCCCATATTGTGTCGGTCAATTTACATCAATGCACACACCTCTAGATCTAATAAAACAGACATTGTAAAGGCAGCAAACGAAATTAAATAACATATTAAGCTGCCGCGACGGATTTATTATTCAATTCGGGGCCGTTCTAACGCTTCCCGTGTGCCAAATCGTGTCACACTAATATTCAGCATTTGTGTCGTCTAAAAATACGAAACGCCGTACATCGGGAACCACCCACGATATCATATTTTGATACGGGGTCTCTGTTTTGCTCAAGTTTGTGTCCATTAGTTTCGAATTTTTATTATCTCCATCGCACGGTTTTCTAAATAATAAAAATATAACGAGGGGGCGGCCCCTGGCTCCCCGATGACATGGGAATGCAGGAAGTATACAGGGATCAAAAGAACTTGATTAACATTATTGCATCCCGTGTAAAATGTGAATATCAGAAACTATTTGGTACGAAGTGACTGTATCGTCAATTTATTCATCAAACTATTTTTTATATTAGTCGCCCATCAAGCAGGATGAGGGGGGGGGGGAGAGTTCGCGGACTTATTCATATTTATTTATATTAAGAATACATTTGTATATTTTTCCTAGAAAAATAGAAATATTTCTATGGCTTTTTATTACTTAGTCTACTCAGGTTATATTGGGTATTTTTTGATAAGTAAAATAAGGTAGTAAATATGTAGTTATTTATTGGCAGAAAAGACGGCTTTCTTCATCAAGAAAAAATGCTGTGCGGCGTTTCCATATCAGGAAGGTCTTTTATCACAATTTAAACAACCTAAACAAACGTTAAATCAAAATTAAATAAATATTCTTGTTATTTATCTAACAACTCAAACATTTTTCATTCAAGTGAACTCACTCCGCTACCGCCATCATTTTCTATTTGATTTATTAAATAGGCGAAGATGTAATTTTTTTGTTTTGATATTTTGCCAACGCTTTTCGTTAACAACATGTACTATAAAAAGAGCCGATTCATTATGTTTCACACCCTTATCGTGAGGGAGATACATATGTCAGCAAGGAAGCCTTTGTAAACTAAGGGTGATTGTTTGTTTCTCCACCGACTGCTGCAATCGATAATATAGCGTCCATCGATTATTCTTTATGTGCAATTTATTATGTATAAGAAAATCTCGTTTTTATGAATCGCGAATAAGGTGCGGGCTATTCATTACGAAAAGTCAGCAAGTTGGCAATTAATTATTGACAAAAAGGGATGACATAATCAAAGTAAATGGACTTTTGTTACTTCTTTTCCTTTTGACATTTTCACAGCCAACTTGATGACTTTTTTTTTAATATACATTTTCTTTTGTTTCTATAACTCTGCACTTAGTAAAATTTTGTGAGAAAATCGAAAACTTCTCGCTTAAATAAAATTACAAGTCGAATTTGAAATTGAACTTTGAATTCGTCCTTCTAAAAATTTTTTTTTAGTCTGAGTTGCCTGTCTGTGTGAGAGTCTGACTGATTTACCAATATAATTTTGCCATAAAATCGAAAACTCTCCGTTTAATAAAAGTACAAGTATAATTTGAAGTTGACATACTTCTAAAAATTTTTGGCAGTCTGAGTTGTCTGACTTTGTGAGAGGTTGACTGATTTACCAGTTAGTGATTTATTTTATAGAATTAATCTGAAAACAACCATTTTAATATATTTTTACTGCTATTTGTTTTATAAAACTCCACTCTTTAGTATAATTTTTTCAGAAAATCGAAAACTTCTCCGTTTAGTAAAGGTACAAGTCTAATTTGAAGTTGACGTAATTGTAATATTTTTGGGTGTCTGAGTTGTTTGAATTTGTGAAAGTCTGACTGATTTACTAATATTGTGAGTCATGTCATAGAATTAATCTAAAAACAATATTTTTAATATATTTTAACTAATTTTTGTTTTATAAAATTCCACAATTTATTATAATTTTGTCATAAAATCGAAAACTCTCTGTTTAATAAAAGTTTAAATAAACACGATTAGACTAGTGTCTAATTTTAAGTTGACGTACTTCTAAAAATTTTTGGGAGTCTGAGTTGTCTGACTTTGTGAGAGTTTGACTGATCTATCACAATAGTGATTTGTTTTACAGAATTAATCTAAAAACAACCCTTTTAATATATTTTTACTTAATTTTGTTTTATAAAACTCCACTCTTTAGTATAATTTTTTCAGAAAATTGAAAACATCTCCGTTTAGTAAAGGTACAAGTCTAATTTGAAGTTGACGTACTTGTAATATTTTTGGGAGTCTGAGTTGTTTGACTTTGTGAGAGTCTGACTGATTTACTAATATGGTGAGTTGTGTCATAGAATTAATATAAAAACAACATTTTTAATATAGTTTAACTAATTTTTGTTTTATAAAATTCCACAATTTAGTATAATTTTGTCATAAAATCGAGAACTCTCCGTTTAATAAAAGTACAAGTCTAATTTGAAGTTGACGTACTTCTAAACATTTTTGGGAGTCTGAGTTGTCTATCTTTGTGAGAGACTAACTGATTTACCAATTAGTGATTTATTTTATAGAATTAATCTGAAAGCAACCATTTTAATATATTTTTACTGATTTTTGTTTTAGAAAACTTCACTCTTTAGTATAATTTTGTCATAAAATCGAAAACTCTCTGTTTAATAAAAGTTTAAATAAACACGATTAGACTAGTGTCTAATTTTAAGTTGACGTACTTCTAAAAATTTTTGGGAGTCTGAGTTGTCTGACTTTGTGAGAGTTTGACTGATCTATCACAATAGTGATTTGTTTTACAGAATTAATCTAAAAACAACCCTTTTAATATATTTTTACTTAATTTTGTTTTATAAAACTCCACTCTTTAGTATAATTTTTTCAGAAAATTGAAAACATCTCCGTTTAGTAAAGGTACAAGTCTAATTTGAAGTTGACGTACTTGTAATATTTTTGGGAGTCTGAGTTGTTTGACTTTGTGAGAGTCTGACTGATTTACTAATATGGTGAGTTGTGTCATAGAATTAATCTAAAAACAACATTTTTAATATAGTTTAACTAATTTTTGTTTTATAAAATTCCACAATTTAGTATAATTTTGTCATAAAATCGAGAACTCTCCGTTTAATAAAAGTACAAGTCTAATTTGAAGTTGACGTACTTCTAAACATTTTTGGGAGTCTGAGTTGTCTATCTTTGTGAGAGACTAACTGATTTACCAATTAGTGATTTATTTTATAGAATTAATCTGAAAGCAACCATTTTAATATATTTTTACTGATTTTTGTTTTAGAAAACTTCACTCTTTAGTATAATTTTGTCAGAAAATCGAAAACTTCTCTGTTTATAGAAAAAGGTACAAGTCTAATTTGAAGTTGACGTACTTTTACTATTTTTGGGAGTCTCAGTTGTTTGACTTTGAGAGAGTCTGACTGATTTACTAACATGGTGAGTTGTGTCATAGATTTAATCTAAAAACATCATTTTTAATATATTCTACTAATTTGTGTTTTATAAAATTCCACGATTTAGTATAATTTTGTCATAAAATCGAAAACTCTCCGTTTAATAAAAGTACAAGTCTAACTTAAAGGTGACGTACTTCTAAACATTTTTGGGAATCTGAGTTATCTGACTTTGTGAGAGTCTGACTGATCTACCACTATAGTGATTTGTTTTATAGAATTAATCTAAAAACAACCCTTTTAATATATTTCTACTGATTTTTGTTTTAGACAACTCGACTCTGGTATATTTTTGTCAGAAAATCGAAAACATCTCCGTTTAGTAAAGGTACAAGTCTAATTTGAAGTTGACTTACTTTTAAAAATTTTTGGGAGTCTGAGTTGTCTGACATTATGAGAGTTTGACTGATTTACCACTATAGTGATTTGTTTTATAGAAGTAATCTAAAAACAACCATTTTAATATATTTCTACTGATTTTTGTTTTAGACAACTCCACTCTTTGGTATATTTTTGTCAGAAAATCGAAAACTTCTCCGTTTAGTAAAGGTAAAAGTCTAACTTGAAATTGACGTACTTCTAAAAATTTTTGGGAGTCTGAGTTGTCTGACTTTGTTAGAGTCTCACTGATTTACCAATATAGTGAGTTGTTTTATAGAATGAATCTAAAAACAACAATATTAATATATTTTTACTGATTTTTGTTTTAGAAAACTTCACTCTTTAGTACAGTTTTGTCAGAAAATTCGAAAATTTCTCCTTTTATTAGAGGTACAAGTCTAATTTGAAGATGACGTACTTGTAATATTTTTGGGAGTCTGAGTTGTTTGACTTTGTGAGAGTCTGACTGATTTACTAATATGGTGAGTTGTGTCATAGAGTTAATCTAAAAACAACATTTTTAATATAGTTTAACTAATTTTTGTTTTATAAAATTCCACAATTTAGTATAATTTTGTCATAAAATCGGAAACTCTCCGTTTAATAAAAGTACAAGTCTAATTTGAAGTTGACGTACTTCTAAACATTTTTGGGAGTCTGAGTTGTCTATCTTTGTGAGAGACTAACTGATTTACCAATTAGTGATTTATTTTATAGAATTAATCTGAAAACAACCATTTTAATATATTTTTACTGATTTTTGTTTTAGAAAACTTCACTCTTTAGTATAATTTTGTCAGAAAATCGAAAACTTCTCTGTTTATAGAAAAAGGTACAAGTCTAATTTGAAGTTGACGTACTTTTACTATTTTTGGGAGTCTCAGTTGTTGGACTTTGAGAGAGTCTGACTGATTTACTAACATGGTGAGTTGTGTCATAGATTGAATCTAAAAACATCATTTTTAATATATTCTACTAATTTGTGTTTTATAAAATTCCACGATTTAGTATAATTTTGTCATAAAATCGAAAACTCTCCGTTTAATAAAAGTACAAGTCTAACTTAAAGGTGACGTACTTCTAAACATTTTTGGGAATCTGAGTTATCTGACTTTGTGAGAGTCTGACTGATCTACCACTATAGTGATTTGTTTTATAGAACTAATCTAAAAACAACCCTTTTAATATATTTCTACTGATTTTTGTTTTAGACAACTCGACTCTGGTATATTTTTGTCAGAAAATCGAAAACCTCTCCGTTTAGTAAAGGTACAAGTCTAATTTGAAGTTGACTTACTTTTAAAAATTTTTGGGAGTCTGAGTTGTCTGACATTATGAGAGTTTGACTGATTTACCACTATAGTGATTTGTTTTATAGAAGTAATCTAAAAACAACCATTTTAATATATTTCTACTGATTTTTGTTTTAGACAACTCCACTCTTTGGTATATTTTTGTCAGAAAATCGAAAACTTCTCCGTTTAGTAAAGGTAAAAGTCTAACTTGAAATTGACGTACTTCTAAAAATTTTTGGGAGTCTGAGTTGTCTGACTTTGTTAGAGTCTCACTGATTTACCAATATAGTGAGTTGTTTTATAGAATGAATCTAAAAACAACAATATTAATATATTTTTACTGATTTTTGTTTTAGAAAACTTCACTCTTTAGTATAGTTTTGTCAGAAAATTCGAAAATTTCTCCTTTTATTAAAGGTACAAGTCTAATTTGAAGTTGACGTAGTTGTAATATTTTTGGGTGTCTGAGTTGTTTGACTTTGTGAAAGTCTGACTGACTTACTAATATGGTGAGTCATGTCATAGAATTAATCTAAAAACAATATTTTTAACATATTTTAACTAATTTTTGTTTTATAAAATTCCACAATTTATTATAATTTTGTCATAAATTCGAAAACTCTCCGTTTAATAAAAGTACTAGTCTAATTTTAAGTTGACGTACTTCTAAAAATTTTTGGGAGTCTGAGTTGTCTGACTTTGTGAGAGTTTGACCGATCTTTCACTGTAGTGATTTGTTTTAGAAAATTAATCTAAAAACAACCATTTGAATATATTTTTACTTATTTCTGTTTTATAAAACTCCACTCTTTAGTATAATTTTTTCAGAAAATTGAAAACATCTCCGTTTAGTAAAGGTACAAGTCTAATTTGAAGTTGACGTACTTGTAATATTTTTGGGAGTCTGAGTTGTTTGACTTTGTGAGAGTCTGACTGATTTACTAATATGGTGAGTTGTGTCATAGAATTAATCTAAAAACAACATTTTTAATATAGTTTAACTAATTTTTGTTTTATAAAATTCCACAATTTAGTATAATTTTGTCATAAAATCGAAAACTCTCCGTTTAATAAAAGTACAAGTCTAATTTGAAGTTGACGTACTTCTAAACATTTTTGGGAGTCTGAGTTGTCTATCTTTGTGAGAGACTAACTGATTTACCAATTAGTGATTTATTTTATAGAATTAATCTGAAAACAACCATTTTAATATATTTTTACTGATTTTTGTTTTAGAAAACTTCACTCTTTAGTATAATTTTGTCAGAAAATCGAAAACTTCTCTGTTTATAGAAAAAGGTACAAGTCTAATTTGAAGTTGACGTACTTTTACTATTTTTGGGAGTCTCAGTTGTTTGACTTTGAGAGAGTCTGACTGATTTACTAACATGGTGAGTTGTGTCATAGATTTAATCTAAAAACATCATTTTTAATATATTTTTACTAATTTTTGTTTTATAAAATTCCACGATTTAGTATAATTTT
This sequence comes from Taphrorychus bicolor, assembly GCA_951812265.1. Taxonomy (NCBI): domain Eukaryota; kingdom Metazoa; phylum Arthropoda; class Insecta; order Coleoptera; family Curculionidae; genus Taphrorychus; species Taphrorychus bicolor. The sequence goes on from OX638305.1 coordinate 22,215,106, forward strand.
ATCACAAAATCGAAAACTCTCCGTTTAATAAAAGTACAAGTCTAATTTGAAGTTGATGTAGTTCTAAAAATTTTTGGGAATCTGAGTTGTCTAACTTTGTGAGAGTTTGACTGAACTACCACTATAGTGATTTGTTTTATAGAATTAATCTAAAAACAACCATTTTAATATATTTCTACTGATTTTTGTTTTAGACAACTCGACTATGGTATATTTTTGTCAGAAAATTGAAAACCTCTCCGTTTAGTAGAGGTACAAGCCTAATTTGAAGTTGCCTTACTTCTAAAAATTTTTTGGAGTCTGAGTTGTCTGACTTTGTGAGAGTTTGACCGATGTGTTTTATAGAATTAATCTAAAAACAACCATTTTAATATATTTTTACTTATTTTTGTTTTATAAAACTCCACTCTTTAGTATAATTTTTTCGGAAAATCGAAAACTCTCCGTTTAATAAAAGTATAAGTATAATTTGAAGTTGACATACTTCTAAACATTTTTCGCAGTCTGAGTTGTCTGACTTTGTGAGAGTTTGACTGATCTAGCACTCTAGTGATTTGTTTTATATGATTAATCTAAAAACAACCATTTTAGTATATTTTTCCTTATTTTTGTTTTATAAAGCTCCACTCGTTAGTATAATTTTACAAGTTTAATTTGAAGTTGACGTACTTCTAAATATTTTTGGGAGTCTACATTGTCTGACTTATTTGTGAGAGCCTGACCGATTCTAAAAACAACCCTTTTAATATATTTTTACTGATTTTTGTTTTATAAAACTCCACGCTTTAGTATAAATTTTGATTGTCCTACACCTGCTATTAAAACGTTCATCTAAGAAACAATTTTAAGATTATCAACCCTATGTTAGGTTTTAAAGTGGTCTTTAGAGTATGCCCTTAACACTTTACAATTCAATCTAAAGTGTTTTCCGGACTTAGAAGCCGTGGTCCAATAGAATTTCTTCTTCCTGACGTTTCGTCTACAGCTGCGGCAGACATTATCAAAAGCGATGAGGCAACGGGCGAAGTTATGTCCCGTGCTTCCCGACGTTGACTGATTCGACTGTGGTGAGCTCCGTGGTATTTATTCCCCCACCGTAGCGCTGCAGTGGGGGGACTGGGGTGGGGGTAGTGGAGGCGCGGGGTTTCGGCGCACTGGAAGTATGATGTAGAACTCGCTTCCAGTTTGCATTTAGAAACGTGATTTCCTCCTTCTTGTTGAAATTGTTGTCGTGTGTTTAAAAATCTCAATGGACGCTCTCGTTAATCTCGGACAGAAACGCTGCGATTGATATAAGATATCCACCTCGCTGAAAAGGATATCGTGAGCTTCGGAGAGAGCGTGCTCTGCTACTGCTGACATTTGTGCTAGTCCAAGCCTGCAACTCCTCTTGTGTTCCGAAATCATCGTGTTGACACTGCGTTTTGTGGTCCCAATGTAAACCGAGCCACAGTTGCATGGAACTCGGTAAACTCCGGTTGCCGATAGGGGATCTCTGCGGTCTTTGGCCGCTCTCAAGCTCTGTTGGATTGTACGAGTGGGTTTAAAGACAGTTTTAACCTTGTTTTTTTTCCAGTAGCCTGCCTTTGTGGATGTATGGTAAACTAGGCCATCCGCGCTTTTCTTCATTCTCTCTCATTGTTCCTTCGTGGCGCTCTACATTTCTTGGACGGACGGCCTTATCGAACTCGTGTTTGTTGTATCCATTCCATCAAAAGGCTCTTTCCAGATGCTTTATTTCCCGTTCCAATTCAGTCGGCTCACAAATTCTCTTGGCTCTAACAGCCAGAGTCTTTATCACTCCCTTTTTTTTGTATGTAATGATGATTTAATCCATTATTGCTGAGGTATCGGTGTGCGCAAACTTCCCATTCTGGCTCCTTGATACTAAGACATCCAAAAATGGTAGGTTGTCCTTCTTTTTCTATCTCCATAGTGAATTGAATTTTTGGGTTGATGGAGTTGAGGTGTAAGAAGAAGTTTTGAAGTTCGCCCTCGCCATGGCTCCAAATAACAAAGGTGTCGTCCACGTATCGGAACCAGCACTTTGGCCTCTTATTTGCCATTGCCAACCCCTTGACTTCGAAAATTTCCAAAAAATAGTTTTCTATTACTGGACTTAAAGGGGGTGCCCATAGCTACACCGTCAGTGGTACTCGCAGGTGGTGGGATCTAACAGTGTCCTGATTTTTTCTTCGTAATCCGAGGTTGACATTACTACTATGCGTTTCCCTTATGAATGCAAAATGAAAATGAAAAGATACTTCTCTTGGTACAAGGCTTTTAGAGCTTTCCTTTCTGCAAGGGTGAGTGAAATTGCTTTTTGATGGTTTTGCGCGCTCTCTCCGAACGTCACGATGTCGTTTTCAACCAGGTGGATACCTTATATCAATCCCAGCGTTTCACTGGAACAGTAAGGAGGAAATTACGTTTCAAAATGCAGACTTGAAGCGAATTCTTCGACATACTTCAAGTGCGCCGACACCCCGCGTCACTACTACCCTCACCCCACTCCCTCCACTGCAGCGCGACGGCGTGGGAATAAATACCACGGAGCTCACCACAGTCGAATCAGTCAACGTCGGGAAGCACGGGAGATCACTTCGCCTATTGGCTCATTGCTTTTGATAATATCTGCCGAAGTTGTAGACGGAACGTCAGAAAGAAATTCCATTGAACCACGGCTTCAACGCCAGGAAAACACTTTATATTATGAGGAGGTAGTTGCTACTGAAATGCTGTTAATTGCTACTGAAAATGTTTTTCGCTTCCTGCCCTAGGCAACGCGCGTAAAAGTGGGGTCACATTCTGATCCTCAAAAAAGATTAGGTTTTCGTTTGTCTAATGAAAGCGTAAAATGCGTCATTACTGGAGGTTTGTAGAAAAAATTGATTTTTTTGTCATTATTTGAAGAAATAGGACTAATTTCACACCTATAGATTTACCATGTTTATAAGGGATTCAAATCGTTTAACTCCCATAAAAAATAGCATAAAACAATTTCACAATTCTTATAAAAGAACATTGTGGTTGATTTTTCGGTACTTAAAATCGCTAAAAAACATTTATATCAATAATTTCACCCATTAGGTTTGTATTGTTCAAAGGAGATTGAAATCGTCTCATTTCTATAAAAAACCGTACAAAGTTCTTATGAAGTTGAGCACAGAAGGGTAGGGAGCTCTTTCATCTCTTTTCTTAATTTCCAAATTTAACCGTTTATAATTTTGGATCAGTCCAATGGATCATTCGGAATGAATGCGACTTTTTCTTTTCTCTTGTGGTCCTCTTTCTTCTCCCACAAACGGACGACCCATTCATTCAATAGCCTTTGGATATAAACTCGTTTGGTAGTAATTTTTTTGGTGCTTTTTAAAATCGACTTTTTGGTCATTTAAAAAAAAGCAATTTTCCTGTAATTAAACTGCTGGTCAATTGCCTTGCAACACTCGATTTTTGCATCAAGTTTGATAGAGCATAACTCTAAAATGGAACAACGGCGTTCTCCGACTTAAGCGAATTTGATCCTCTTCTTGTGCTAGTTTACGAGGTTTGTTGAAAGAAGCTAAGTTGGTGATGTGAAATTATACAGGGTTGAAAATAAGGTGATGTAATTTTGCGTATACTTGTTTGCACAACTTTCGGTAAAAAAATTAAAACTAATTTTTTGATATAGGATTATGAAGAATGATGTAATCTTCGGGACATGTTCGGTTTTTTTTCGATAAATTGCTTAGTTCGGTTAAATATACCATATTTTTGAAAAAGTCTGTTTTGTCGAACATTTTACCGTGAAATGCGTTACTCTCAATGCTAAGATCACAGGAACTTATTAATGTGCTAAAAATGGCTTCAACATGCGTTAGATATACCAGGGGTAAGGAAAACATTGAACTACACCTTTTAATTTGATAAAATATGTGCACATGATCGACATTATTTAGAAAGATTTTTCTCGTTTTTGAAACTGGCGGTTGGAGAGTTGTTAAACCAAGTCTTTTCTCGGTACCTTTTTTTGCTTTCACCGATTTCTTGTTATATCTAAGAAATGTAACGTTTTTTTAAAATAAGTCTATATTAGAACAATAACATTTAAAGTGTAGCAAGATGTACTAAATGTTTCACGGTCGATTCTTCTAAATATCCTCTGTTTAGTAAAGCAATAAAAACCTATATAATCTCTCGTTTGAAACCTTTATAATCTATTTCATTCTGGTATATCTAACGGGTGTAGTTATTTTTAGCACATGAATAAGTTCCTGTGATCTTGCTGGACCGAAAAACGTCAAAAGTAGGCAATATATCGAAAAAAAACCCGAACATGTCCCGACTTGCTACATCACCCTTCATAGTAGTGTGTCAAAAAATTAGTTTTGTTTTTTTTTCTGAAACGTGTGTAAGCGAAAAATTTTAGCAAAATTACATCATCTTGTTTTCCATTTTTACCTTCTTTAAACATACATAAATTAGTATAAGCACAGGTCTATTTAAATTCACTTCGTTCGAGGATATCCGTTTGGTCATTTCAGAGTTATGCTCTCTCAAACTTGGTGCAAAAATCGAGGGTTGCAAACTTGCAAAGCAATTGGCCAGCAGTTTATATAATTGATAAGGAAACTTTGTAATTGCGAAACATGCTAGTTTAGTTGACTTAATAAACTTATGCAAATCATGAAAAAGAAATTCCATTTAAACACAAAAAATGTCATAGGTCGTCTCGATTTTAATACAAAAGCTCACAATATGTTAATTCACAGTTAAACAGATGATAAAATATGTATTCGTCGTTTGGACATTGGTCGTCTTTATCTACCCAAAAGTCGCCTTTCACCGCTTGCCTTCATTAAAAAACATGTTTCGTAAATTATTTTTACGTGTTTTCACAAGTAAATTAACGATTTCCATTTAAACGTGCGTACCTATATTTTGTTGCCATAAAATAACGATTATTCGAGTGGGCCTGTGATATCATTTCTCGGGTATCAAACACTTAAAGAAACTGCTGTCTAGAAAGTGGGATTTGAAATTATCACAGAGACCTTCAACTATCTCAATAGTTAATAAAAAAAGCGAGAATTAGTCTTGTAATTTAGAGACAGAATTAAGCTTTCTTCCATTTTTAAGGTTATTTCGTTATTATAATTCTGTCTTGAAACGTATGGTCACCTTAAAAGTCGATCCCAGCCATCCATCCATGGCTTATCTTAAGAATGTTGGTATACCAAAACTGTTTGAAATTCAATAAATGCCTTTGCCGTGCACGTGATTGACATATTTATGCAACAACGAGACACGTAACAATTGTTACGTAAAGTTAGGAAAAACTTCGACACGACTACGATGGTGATAATCCCTAAAGTTTAAAATAATAATGTTCTTTGATCTTTAATTAAATAAATCACTTTTGTACAAGCAGTTCTGATATCAAGGCATGTGAAAGGTTACTTTGAAAGCATGTACTTCAGTCTAGCTGATAACGTTATCTGCGGTTTCACAAACATGGTTAGCGTGTTTATAAAACTGCGATTTCTTCGAAAGTACTACATTTAGTAGTAGTGTATTTTAGCAGTTTTGGTACTCAATCGCCTTGATAATAGCTCAAGAGTGGGACCTAACTAATTAACATTATTTTATAAGACGAATATTATTTCAGCAGCTGATAAGAAAAGCGAAAACCGCCACTTTAATTTTTCTGGAGGTATTTTCATTTATGTGTTCTGGCGCATGCAAGGAAAATAACGCGATTATACAGCACGCGAAATAATTTATACAAGGAAAGAAATACACCTGGTTTGTCCCACTTTAACTGCTTAACCGGAGGGTTTTGTGTAATAAATTCATAAATTTAGCACGGAATTAATGGAAAAGTGCTCTTAAATTCTTCGATTAATCAGAACGATAAAACTCTAGTCGAAGAAAAACATGCAAAAGAACCCAACGAGTGTGTTTTGCATGTGTCGTCGTTAAACGGTAACTTGAACTCGTTCTTTGCCATCCAGATGCTTTCCAAATTCTTAAGTCTTGACACAATATTAATACAAGTCGTATGAAGAGGGGGCCCGATTTCGTCACTGAAAGAGCATCAGACAAACCAGGAACCAAATAAAAAATCTGAGACAGTTGAAATAGAATGCTGGAAACGCCTGGCGATTTGGCACGGTTCCATCTCTGACTTTTTATATTTATCTTAAGGTATTGTTTCAAGTGTGCCAGAGTTTTAAAATAGAACAGTGTCCAAATTTACAGAACTGAGGAATTCAACACAGAGGCGCATCACCGATGGCGCTCCAACCTTTTCCTGGATCAATCGGGACCAAAAACCTGAATACCACTAATTGTTTTAAAATACTTTTGTAATAATAGTTGCTCATCTGGATTCTTCTTCGAATCACTTCCATAGGGCGCCACTATAAGATAATGAGAAAATATTTTCTAATGCTGCGCCGCTGTATTATCCCGTCGAGACTCAACAAACACGAATGTCTCCAAAAGCGATGCGCCTAATTATTGTCTCCAGAATACCTACTACACAAAATTTTCACAGTTCTAAAAATACTGACCGTTTAGAGGTACTTTGTCAGCTTCAGTGTGCTTCAATGTATAGAATTAGAACGCAGCAGAAGTACTTCTAGAACATTCCAACTGAACTATAAAAAGTCCCAATCCTAGTTGCAATCTAAAGTATAAGGATTTTAATACATTATATTCCTTATTCCTCCTTGGTCGTTCGGGTCCTTAGTAGTATCCATTCGGATGATGACTTTAGAGCTTCACGAGACCACGAGATAAGTCTCGTACGAGACCGAGACCCAGACCGAGATTTTAATATCGACTTCGAGACCGAGACCGAGGCTGTCTAGGTCTCAATCTCGATCTCGGTCTGCGAAACCGAGACCGTTACTGCCAACCGAGAATCTCGAGAGTCTCGGTCTCGAAAAATATCATTTGTTTGCAAGATATTAGGTATTATATAATCAGCAGGCGAGGGGTCCTTATAATAGTGCGTTGTGTATTCTTAGTACGAAAAGACGCTTTACTTTAAGTACGTACGAGAGAAGTAGTCTAGTACATACTTACCTGAGTTTTCTATTTTCCTCATTTTATAGAAAAACGAGATTTTGTTTGCTTACAAAGTAGTTTCATCAGGAGTGAATCGACTCAAAGCGAGTAAGAACCAAAGACGAAGACAAGTGTAAAGTGTTACTTTCCGCCCTTTATATTTATAAATAAATATCAACTATCATAAATCAGTTCTATGGATTCCTGAGTGCGACTAGCCTGCCAGTTAACAATATGATGACGAAATTTTTGTGTTTGCAAAAGTATTGTATTATTTCTATACAGGGTAATTTTTAAGGATAATTTTTAAGCTGGTTCAAATTACTTCATTCTACCACAAAATAAAGCTAAAAAAAAGAGGAATTTTTCCATTGGCAGTATGTGCACTTTTTCGACATGCATATTCGAATTGATAATATAAAACCTGATTTGAACTATTTCCATATTTTCAATGAAATTTTGTAGATGTGTCGATAGCTAAGACAGGACGCATATTTTTTATAAAATAGTAGATTATGTCACTAGGAGTAAAAGTGGGTCTTTTCGTGCTGAGCCCAGAGATTGACGGCCGAAGCGAAGCTGAGGCCTGCAACTGGGCGAAGCACAAAAAGACCTTTTACTCCGAGTAACATATACTATTTTTTTTTCAAGCATGCAAGAAATAAGAAATCTATTTAAAAGTGGTTCAGTTTTGCAATTTTCTCTCATCCTCTTTAAGCGGGTCTAGGTACTTACCCAATTGTGTATATTATTTGTAAAATACATAGAATATGTTAGAATGGTGGTTTTCAATGTTCAATGGTTTTAATGTATTAAATAATAACCAATGATTATGGTAAACTAAGAATTTGTAGCATTATTTTCAATACTAAATTAATAAATGTCACATTGACAGATAAATATGATGACGCGCATGACATTTAACAGACGAATTCAGAATTCGAGAACCTATGCGATTTCGACTAATAACGGTTTCGGATGGTGCTCTTGAGTGCTCTGAGAGTATTTTTATCCTTTGTTTTTTCAACAAGAATGTAAAGATGGCAATACACTCAGATCGGTTTATCTGGTGTCATCTATTATTAAAATAATTTTGTTGAATGAAAATCGTTTATATATGCGCTACCATGACACTAGCGGTGACTTTTGACTTTACTTTTACTGCCTAGGACTTTTTTGCTACTTTTTTGGTCTCAGGATTTGAAAGCCCACTTTAGGTGTGCGTATGGAGAAAACAAATGACGTACTTTTAGTCCGCTTGAAAAAAAAATATGTTTAATAGCATCAGTGGCAACCTACGGGCAGGTCTAATGCAGTTTTACATTAAACTAACCTGAACTAACCAGATTCTACATTGGAAATTGGAACCCTCAATAATTTCAAATTTTTATTTTAAGTGAACATTTATACACAAAAAAGTACATTTCTTTGAAAACTGTGCGTTATAACTCAATAATTCAGAAGAAAATTGAATATGCAATTGAAACATAATAAGATTTTTTGAGATACTACGTTTTTTCCGAGACCGAGGCTCGAGTTGCTGCTCAACCAAGACCAAGACCGAGACCGAGACTCAATTATAAATTTGAGACCGGCACAGAGAGTATGTAAGTCTCGGTCTCCGTCTCGGTCTCGGTCTCATGAAGCTCTATAAGAAATTGTCCGATACTAAAAATCAGGAAATACTTAAAAAAAAAGATGAGAATAAAACTTAAAAAAAACAGAGCATAAACTGGTATATATGGAAAAAGTGTTAAATAAAGCAGTCTAGAAATTTCACAATTAGTATGAAATAAATTAGAAGAATATCTGGTAAATATTGTCAAGTAAGACAGGTAGCAAACCGATTCACACTGAAGAGAAAACAGAAAACGAAATTAAGAAAAAATATAAAATTTAGGAAAAGGAGAAAAAGTAGGTCAAAGGGTGTATAAAAAACGGTATAGTATGCTCAAAAACAAAGTAAGAAGTAAAAGAAAAAATAGTAAATGATCTAAAATAGAAAGGAGTAAAAATTTTGCGAATGGAAGATCAGACGCAAACTAACTAGAGATAAGAAATTTAATAACAAAAAAAAAAGAAGAAGGAAACTTTACTGGCAGAAAATTATAATGAGAAAAAATGATCAAAGATACAGGAATTAAAAAGGGGAGCAATTGAGCCCCAATTATAAAAAAAAAACAGAAAATATTACAGAATGTAATTGGGAAAAGAAAATGAGTTGAAATAATAAGAAAATATCAAAAAGAAAGTGGCTGAAAAATGATTCAAAAAATTTCTTCAAATTATAGAAAACGTAAAATGATTATTAAAAAAATAGTAAATGAAGCAAATGTGTTATAAATATGGAAAATATCACGGATTAGAAACAATCATCTTTGCTTAGCGTCCTTTATTTATTAATCTGAACGTTTGGATAGCAGGTGTAGGACAAGAAGCTACTTCACTTTTTTGAAATTGCCAACGTTTCGACCTTTATTTGAGGTCTTCCTCAGGGCTAAAATACAATAATTGTATGTACATTGGCGGTAAAAACACTAATTACAAAGATAAACGACCAACAAAAGTACACAAACTAAAACACAATACATGAGTAAAAATAAATTCTCCTAATCTATTATATGGGATCCGTGATCAGAGAAGTTTGTCATTAAAATTAAAACAAAGTACTATATCGGGACTTACACATCTACGGACTTCTGTACACTTCGACGACACCAGAGGACCAAACAACAGCTTGAGAGGAAACCAACAACTAAAGGAATCGGAAACAGACAGATATCAGTGGCCCAGGAATGTATGTAATTTCGGCCGATTTCAACGAGTATATTGTACCTGTGTGCTATCAAAAGAGAGTATAGGATCTATGGTTATTTATATTATTCACTAATTAATGTTATTCGAAAAGTGGAAAACAAAATTGATTATTTTTCCGCATTTTGATCCTTCAAGTGATTGATGTGTGTTCAAGTGGTGAATGAAGGTTACAATACAAGATACTCAAATTCTGGGTGTCGGTTCTGTCGTTGACCGTGTCGTTAATGTAGATGTGGACCATCTCGCTCTTTTTCGGTAATTGACTTTCCGATCTAGGATAGAGGTATTCGAGAAGTCGAAGTCATGATTAAACACGAAATGATGTTGAACAAGTGCGGTTTTTTCTCTCCTCTGTCTGTTGAGTTCCCTGCAGTCATACTCTTGTTGGTATGATCTGCTCTTCAAATATTGTCGCGTCATGCCAATGTAACACTACATGGTATCTTATAAATTAGTTCAGAGCAGTGAGAGGCAGGAACAGGAAGTTTGAGTTTGGAGAACACTTGGCTAATATCTTTGATGTTTGGTTATAGAGGGGTTGACGCATTTTAGCTGATACTGGATTTTATCCGACAGTCCCTTCACATATGGGAACCTACAAAATGTCTTCTCACGAGGTTGGGGTTGGGATCCAGGAGAAATATTGTGACGGTATTCATTCCATACTCGATTGATGTAACTAGATGGGTAGTTGTTCGCTTTTAAGATGTTCTTTACTATATCTATGTTCGTCTTATGGAACACATCACTGCTAAGTTTAATAGCTCTGTAAAAGAGATTTTTAATGAACAAATAGTTCACGACTCTACCCGAGGCAGTGGGCTTTATGTACCAGTTAGTTAGAAGAGTACCATCGTCTCGCCTCACAACCAGGGTATCCAAAAATGCCAATGTAGATTCTACTTCTGTCTCTACAGTAAACTGTAATTTGTGATGATAACTGTTGAAATACTGCAAAAGCTGTGGCAACCTGTTCTTGGGGCAAGCCAAAATAGTGTCATCTACATACAGCTTAATAAATGGTATAGGGAATCGAACACGCTTAAGTACCTCTGTAATAAGGTCGTCCATCACCAAGCCTGCCAACACCGGACTAGCCGGATTACCCATTGCCGAGCCGTCCAACTGTTCATAAAACTTTCCCTCAAATGCAGGGTTCCTCTCAAGCTGTTGTTTGGTCCTATGGTGTCGTCGAAGTGTACATAAGTCCGTAGATGTGTAAGTACCGATATGGTACTTTGTTTTAATTTTAACGACAAACTTCTCTGATTGAAAAAGGTAAGCTCGACACATCCTTTCTTATATCTCCACAGTATGCACGGATCCCATATAATAAAATAGGAGAATTTATTTTTACTCATGTATTGTGTTTTAGTCTGTGTACTTTTGTTGGTCGTTTATCTTTGTAATTAGTGTTTTTACCGCCAATGTACATACAATTATTGTATATTAGCCCTGAGGAAGACCTCAAATAACGGTCGAAACGTTGGCAATTTCAAAAAAGTGAAGTAGCTTCTTGTCCTACACCTGCTATCCAAACGTTCAAATTAGAAACAATACAAATTAATCATGCAAAGAACAAAGCAGGTCAAAAGCAGTGCGAGAGTTAATAGAAGTGGAGCTTGATGAATAAATATAAAACAGATATGTAAACGGTGCATGAAAAACCAAAAAAGGACCAATAATAAGAACTTGGAAAAGAACAATATAGAGAAAAGGTAAATGCGTTAAAAATGCAGAAGAATGCTAAAAAGGATGTGTGAGGCAAAAAAGGATTTAAAACTAAATAAAAACGGAAAATGATACAAAATTAAAAAAGTTGCAATTCGTCAAAATGTTCTTAATAGATGGTCCAATATTAAATCTTAAAAATCAGACCCCTTTGGTGGACGAATTTTAGGCAGTTACAACATCGAGTTTTTCGCCAATTTTTGGAAAAATTACTTTAAGGGTTAATTTCATTTAAATTGAGTTTGTTACGTTCTTAGTGAATTGCAGATGTGCCATTCCTATCAAAAACAGCAAAAAAAAATTCTGAAATTTATTTGAACTTGACCAAAGAGGGGGGGGGGGCTAGAATGACTTTTTTTCTCCATTTTCAAGTTTGACCGCCTGTAACATTAAAACGAGTGGACCGATGGGAGTGAATCTAACTGTTTTTTCCTCTTCTTGATGTCATATTTTAAAATCGAGTTTTTGGCCAATTTTTAAAAAAAGTACTTTCAGGATTAATATAATTACGATTGAATTTGTTACGTTCTTAGTGAATTGCAGACGTGCCATTCCTAGCAACAACACCAAAAAAAAATTTCTGAATTTTTTTTGAACTTGAACAAAGGGGAGGGGGCTATAACGACTTTTTTTCTCAATTTTCAAGTTTGACCGCCTGTAACTTTGAAACGAGTGCACCGATGGGAGTAAATCCACCTGTTTTTTTTGCTCTTTTTGATGTCCTCTTTTACCTCCCGCCAATACAAGTCCAGTAGATACAACATTTTCGGAGAGACGATTCTTCGGTGGGCGACTTTTGGGCACATTTAAAATCGAGTTTTTGGTTAATTTAAAAAAAAACTACTTTAAGGGTAAAGTTCATTCGAAATGAGTTTTTTACATTCTTCGGGAATTGCAGACGTGCTATTCCGATGAAAAATACCAAAAAAATGTCCCATTTTTTTTTAAATGACCAAAGAAGAGGGGGGGGGAGTGTTACGACTTTTTTCTCAATTTTCAACTTGGACTCCCTGTAACATTAGGACGAGTGGACCGTTTGGAGTGTATCCACCTGTTTTTATGCTCGTCTTGATGTCCGCTTTCCTTCAACAGAAGTCCCGTAGATGCAATATTTTCAGAGTTAGGCCCCTTCGGTGGCCGATTTTTAGGCACTTTTAAATCGAGTTTATAGCAAATTAAAAAAAAACTGCTTCAAGCGTTAATTTCATTCGAATTGAGCTTGTTGAATTCTTAGGGAATTGCAGACGTCCCTTCCGATCAAAAACAGCAAAGAAAAATGTCCTAAATTTCCTTGAACTTCTAAGGGGTGGTAGTACGACTTTTAACGCCTGTAACTTTAAAACGACTGCACCGATTAGAGTGAATCCAACGAACGAACCAAGTCCCGTAGAGGCCACATTTTCGGAGAGACCACCTTTCGTTGGGCTATTTTCATTTACTTTTAAAATCGATTTTTTGGCCAATTTAAAAAAAAAACTACTTTAATGGTAAGATTCCGATCAAAAACAGCACAAAACAAGTCTAATTCTTTTTTTAAATTGACCGAAGAGATGTTACTTTTTTTTTTAATTTTCAAATTTGACTCCCTGTAACTTTAGAACGACTGGACCGTTTGTAATGAATCCACCTGTTTTTTGCTCTTCTTGATGTCCCCTTTCACCTGTCGCCACAGAAGTCCCGTAAGTGCAATATTTTCGGAGTTAGGTCCCTCCCGTGGCCGATTTTTAGGCACTTTTAAATCGAGTTTTTGGCCAATTTAAAAAAAAATACTTCAGAGGTTAATTTCATCGAATTGAGTTTCTTACATTCTCAGGAAATTGCAGACGTGCCATTCTGATGAACAACAGTAATGAAAAATTTACGACTTTTTCTTGAACTTGACCAAAGAGTGGGCATTACGACTTTTCCTCAATTTTCAACTTTGACTCCTTGTAACTTTAGAACGAGTAAACCGTTTGGAGTAAATCCACCTGTTTTTTGCTCTTCTCGATGTCTCCTTTCACCTGCCATCAGAAACTTTCAACAGAAAGTCCGTAGGTGCAACATTTTTGGAGTTAAGCCCTTTCGGTGGCCGATTTTTAGGCATTTTTACTACTTCAAGAGTTAACTTAATTTGAATGGAGTTTGTTACGTTCGTAGGGAATTACATTCCGATCAAAAATAGCAAAAAAAAAAATGATTTTTAAATTGACACAAGGGGGGTGTTGTTACGTCTTTTTTCTCAATTTTCAACTTTGACTCCCTGTAACTTTAAAACGAGTTCACGGATTGGAGTGAATCCAACTGCTTATTGCTCTTTTTGATGTCCCCTTTCACCTCCCGCCAACAAAAGTCCCATAGATGCAACATTTTCGGAGTTAGACCCTTTCGGTGGTCGATTTTTAGGCACTTTTAAAATTGTGTTTTTGGCAATTTTTTTTAAAAATTACTTTCAGGATTAATATAATTACGATTGAAATGTCGAGTGCGGAATCCGGCAGCTGCCAATTCAGACGGCTGAAGAGATAAGGATGGAGACGTCACGAATTCTACAATGCTCAAAATCACCAAAATGCAATGTTACCTTTGCAGAAAAGAAAGCTCTGAAAGCCTTGAACGAACGCAAGGGTATCCTCCCTTTACTAGCAGATAAAGGATACGCAACAGTAGTAATGTCAACACAGGTGTACGAAGCAAAATTCAGGACATTGTTAGATCCCAGCACTTACAAGTAGCTAACTCGTGATCCAACCACCCGGATAACAACAAACGACTAAGCTTAAAAAGTCAGAAGCCTTGCCACCAAGAAGTACGGTTTGCCAAAGATCTACAAACCGGATGCGCCACTGAGACACATCGTGAAACCCCTCACAAAACTGCTGCAAAGTACAATGGAAATACTGACAGCTTTTTGAAAGACTCCCCTCATTTAGTCCAAAAACTGCATTCTTTGACTGTTTCTCCCTTTTTAGCTTCCCTTGTTAGCTTCGATGTTGTTTCGCTCTTCACGATAGTACCCATTAAGAAAGTCATGGAACATATTAACCAGAAATTTCTACAAAAAAAGTTGTTCCGACACTGCCTAACCACTACACATTTTCAATAGAAGGAAGATTTTACGGAAAAACTGATGGTGGAGCTATGGGCAGCCCCCTGAGTCCAGTAAGAGCTAACTATTTTATGGAAATTTTCGAGGCCAAGGCGTCGGCAACGGCAAATAAGAGGCCAAAGTGCTGGTTCCGATGCGTGACTGACACCATGGTTAGTTGGAGCCATGGCGAAGGCGAACTTCAAAACTTCCTCTTACACCTCAACTCTATCAACCCAAAAATTCAATTCATTATGGAGATAGCAAAGGCAGGACGCCTACCGTTTTCGGATGTTTTGGTATCAAGGAAGCCGAATGGTAAGCTTGCGCATACCGTTTATAGAAAATCAACGCACACTGACTGATACCTCAATAACGGATAAAATCATCATCCCAGACAGAAAAGCGGAGTCATAAAGATTCTGTGACAGCCAAGAGAATTTGTCAGACGGCTGCATTGCAACGGGAAAGAAGCATCCGGAAAGAGCCTCTGGTTGGAATGGGTACAGCAACCCAGGTAACATCTTGCTGTAAATATGCAGAATGTGGGTGCACTATTGCTAGGTATTAGGTACCTACAAAGGGCCTAATTTTGATAATAAAAAATTAAAAAGCAAATTGTGATTTCGTAAAAACCAAGCAACGACCTAATCACTAGCAGGGATGGGTTGCTTACTTTTACTGTTTCTACCATTGGCTTTAGGAACACAAATTAAGATCGAGCAGTAAAGTTGACCTCACAAGTAACAATTTACGTTTTAAAACACTCTAGTAAGGTTCTTTAAGGTTAAAACATAAAACCTGCAGTAAAACGTTTTAAGAGGGACATAAAACCGTTTTACCTAAAAAGGCCCGTTTATGAAGGACTTCAAGATAATTTTTAAAATCAATTTAAGAACACTTATCCTTATGATGCTCTTCGTTAAATCCTCTGTAAGACTATCATAAAACTGCTGTTTGATCTGGATAATGATTTTAGGAGAAGTCTAATTTTATTAGTAATTATTATTTTTATTTTTTCCCCTTAAAATGCTTGCAATATCGCTGACCAGTTTTTCGTCACAAACATGGCCGAATTCGTGATTTAACAGGCATATCCTTGATATTCTTAGAATGGAAAGAAAAATATCAGAATCCATCCAAAAACATTATGATTTGCGAATATTTCAAACCTCTTGAAGCTATGTAACTTCTGATAGTATGTTTGACTTAGTTGGTTTTAATACAGCTGAAAATGAGTTGTTGCTCGGCAGGGTTATCCTCCAAACTAGAAATGTTTTGGAACAAAAAGGGAAAAAAAAGTAAACTATGGAAATTTGCATGTCAAAAACTGCAAATTTCAATTGAAAAAAGACATAATAAATTGAATAATAAATTAAAAACCTTATTTAGTAGGCATAATTTCAGAGTGGATAGAAAAAAAGACATTGTTTGTAAAAAATTATCATAATTTGTGAATATTTTAGGCCATTTTGAAGATATGTAACTTCTGATACTTTAGTTGTGGTAGTTGGTTCAAGACAGCTGAAAGTGAGTTGTTACTTGTGAGAAAATGCGGATAAAACTTTTTAGACATATCAAAGACCGTTTAAGGAATTTTCTCTTAATGTTAATTTATTAAACATCTAGTTTAGTTTTGTGCTCAACGCTCATTATTAAAGCCATATGCAGAACATTTGGCTTTAAGGTTTTATAAACAAAAAATTTTAAGATTAAATTAACTTCTTGTTTTATGCAGTCCTTTTACAAGACGCATTACACTTGAGAGTATTTTTGCTTTTAATAAATGGTTTTAAGGAGTTCTAAAAATGCTCTTCAAAAATCATTAATAAATCTTTAAGTTTTATATTAATCTATTTTAAAACCAAGTAGCCTTTAAGATCATAAAAAGCAACATTTCTTTATAATGGTTTGTTTCAAGTTCGTAATAAAGCCATTTTAAAACTAAAAGTCTTTTAAAGAGAAAACGACTTAAAAAAATTAGCCTTTAGATTTCTTTAAAACTGATTTTCCAGAGTAAACAATCTTAGGAAGTGTATAAGACTGTGAAGGCTTTCACGGCCGGTCAAAATAGAATCTAAAGTGTCCAGTGTATCGGAACCAGCACTTTGGCCTCTTATTTGCCGTTGCCAACGTCTTGGCCTCGAAAATTTTCATAAAATAGTTAGCTATTACTGGACTAAGGGAGCTGCCCTTAGCTAGACCATCAGTTTTTCCGTAGAAATCTTCATTCCATTGATTGAAAGTATGTAGTGGGTAGGCTGTCTTGGAACAGCTTAGCAATATCTTGTGGAAATTCCTGGTTCATATGTTCCATGGCTTCCTTAATGGGTACCCTCATGAAGAGGGAAACAACATCGAATCCAACGAGATTTTTCCCGGAGAAAGAGTCAAAGAATGCAGTTTTTCGACGAAATGAATGGAGTGTTTTATAAAGCTGTCAGTATTTCCTATTTTAGGTTGCAGCAGTTTTGAGAGGTGTTTCGCGATTTCATTGGTAGGGCTTTATATGGTCTTACGATGGGCCTCAGTGGCACATTTGGTTTGTGGATCTTTAGCAAACCGTACAACCTTGGTGGCAAGGCTTCTGATTTTTTAAGCTTAATCATTTCATCTGATGCCACATCCTTGATTAAATTGTTGGTGGCCCTTAGAAACCGGCCGGTCTACCTCGATAATGAACTTATTAGTGTTGCGTTTCCTTTATCTGCTAGTAAAATGAGAATATCCTTGTCTTCGTTCAAGGCTTTTAGAGCTTTCATTCCTGCAAAGGTGAAATTGCTTTTTGGAGGTTTTGCGCTTTGTAGAATTCGTGACGTCTCCATCCTTATCTCTTCAGCCGTCTTAATTGGCAGATGCCGGATTCCGCTCTTCACGTATGCTATGATGTCTTCCACAGGTATCCTGGATGTTGTTATGGCAAAGTTTCTTCCCTTGTTCAGAACGCTCACCACGTCGGTTGACAGTTCTTTGTCGGTCAAGTGTATTTTTATTTTTCAAGTTGTCAATATCTTCTGGTGTTGTTTTACACCAGCTTCTGGTGTTAGGCTTTATCTTTAATAAATCCCTAAATTGAAAAATTCGTAGAGGTGACATTGGGAGAACGAGGTGCCCACAATATTGGGTCGTTATTTCCTTTCCAATGGTTGGGTTTAAAGTTTAGGTGTTTAAAACCATTTCGATGGATGGAGAATTTTGAGCCGATCTTGTGGGAACATGTATCCCTTGTTAGATTTCCCTTAAAGGCACATCATTATTCTTAAAGATTTTGAAATTTACGCACCCTAAAACTATATTATGAAAGTTTAGCCCTTCTAACATATTAGTGGATAAAATTGTTATAGAAACGATTTCTAGACTTTCTACTTTTCAACTCAATATCATTGTCGTAAAAATAAATTTGTCAAACTTAACATTTTTCGAAACCAGGAATTTTCACCTGCTCCTCCACTTCTAATTGATTGGTTTTAGTCGTGGTCGTGGATAAAACGTTGAATTAAATTCGAGGATTAACGGCGTTAAATTCTCTCGCAAACAGGTAAAGTTTTCTTCTATCGCGAATAGTTCACAAAATACAGGAGATTAAAGCTTTGAGATATTTTCACATTTTTCCAAATAACTCGGAAGCCAGTAAAATTGTCTCATCCCCGATCGAATCTTAAAATAACTCAACTTTTTCCTTATTTAAGTGACCTTGTAACTCTTATTATTTCGGAGACAGAATGGTAGGAACGCATAAAAGACACACCTTGTACAATTCCTTCGGAAATCGTAAATAAACTAAGAGTCAATTGAAGCGATACACCAAAAATTTTGAATGAATTTTAACACTACCTATCTCTAAAGCTACTTAACCGATTTTCATTGGTGATGCCATTTCGGTAAGATCCACGTATAGACTGCTTTAATTGGTTACCCAGATAGCACCAGTTAATCTGAGAATATTCCGACAATCTTCCATAGAGAATATTCGTCTATAAATATTCCAGAAATCTACCAGGAATATTCTAAATGATTTTTCCAAAATTGATAATTCCTTGAATATTATTTTTTGAATAATACCAGAATATTCTAATTAGAGTCTATTAGTAATATTCACTATGGAATATTCTGTGGTAAAATATTTCAGGAATATTATTAAAATATACCAACTCTAGAGAAGTCAAGAATATAACATATGTTGTAAAAGCTTTTAAACTTTATTGAATGTATGAAACACTTTCAAATAAGTGATTAGGACTTGGAAGAAACCAACGTAAAGTACCATCTCCTCAATTAAATGCAACAAATCGCTGTTTCCACATGCAAGTAGTGATGGTAAAAATTAAACACTAACAATTGTATTACAAATGATTACGAAGTATGGACCCACGCGAGATTCTGGATGATCGGGGACTGGAAGGACTGAGAGGGCCATTGCTGTTGAAAGGCTCTTTCGACTCCAATCTGTGCATTTTAGGCCGTTTTGTAAGTTTTCGGTTTTCGGGTCTGGTTTAAGGTGACTTTTACAACTATCAGTAAAACTTCAGTTTGAAGTTAAAACATCAGTAATAACGTAGATTGCATTGTTACCTGACATAAACAATCGGATTGCATCAATTTCTCAATTAGTTAGGTTTAGATAGATAGATTATTCAAGATTTGGTATCAAAACTCGAATAGGCACGGGGTGGAGAAATATATTTTTTCTAATTTTGACATATAAAGTGGCACTTTTCAATACTGATGACAGTGACGTAACGTCCTACTTTTCGTAACTAGTTACGAAAAGTAAAATCTTTCGTAACTAGTGATGAAAAGTTGGTGTCACCACCAGTTGCAGGTTTCGGCTGTGGCACACCGTTGCTATAGTTTTACGGTATTAAGTAGATACAAAGTGGTTTAAAAGTAAATATTGAAGTTTAATAATAATAATTCTCTCTCTAAGTAGGTATTTGTAGTCAAAATTAGAAAAAATCTTGTATGAAACAAGTGACGAAAAACCTTTTTTGTGTATCTCATTCAAATCAAAACATTCATTCGTTACACAAAATCGGACTTTTCGTAACATAAATACCTAATAGGGCCACAGGGTGGAGAAATTTTTTCCTGCAAGAAAACCAACGAGGCCGAGGAGTTCCGTAAGATCAGTAAGTACCTATATTTATTTATTTAGCTCTTCTATTGTCTTTTATTTGTTATTTACCTTTAGGTATCTATTGCAAATTACATACAGAATAATAACCAATGCAAAACACCCTGCCCAAAACTAATAAAACCATAAAAAAGAGTGGAGTTTGGTATTATGAATTTAGAAAAGAAAAACATGACCTTTTTTAGTTCATTCATAATTCTATTACCATATCTCCAACCCCTACATCGGTCTTATGGGTTTCGTGCGCATGACGTCATTTTGTCAGAATTTTAGTAAATATAACCTCACTTTAATAATGAATAATATAATGTTTAATTTTAAATCTTAGAGAAGCACACAAATACAATATTTTTTTTGTTTTCAACCAATGTAGTCACGTGCCGCACGAAACCCATTGCAAGCATTGCGTACAAATCAAAATAACATAACATAACTCTTTTAGAAATGTCAATAGAGTTTGATTCAGATGTAGAAGTAATTTCAATTTGTGAATTGCAGCAACCTGAAGTTTTAGAAAATAGTTTTTCGAGGATTTTAATGACACTAATATCTCGACTAGTACTCTAAAACTAACTTCGGAGAGCAGTAATTTTCCACAAGGTTCAGTAATGCATCTTCGTGAGTGGGCTAACAAATATAAGACCTCCCATATTGCTTTAAAAGATCTGATTCCCCAAATAATATGTTTAAGAGTCTCCCCGAAGACCCACTCACTTTCACAGTGGTATTCGTTAGTGAAAATATCACTTATTTCAATTTTTGGGATCACTCTCTGTATAAGTACTTTTTTTTTAGAATTTTTTTTCCCATTTCTTTAGGAGCAGTTTGTTGCTTGCATAAACAGATTACAAACAGATAAATAGAGTTACAAACAGCAGTATAGTTGTCCAAAGCTTTGGAGAGAATTCGTCGAGTGAGAGCAGTAGAGCCAGCCGAGCCGAAGGACCATTGACAACCCGCCGAGCAGAAGAACCCTTTCTCCGTTTACCGTTTAATATACGTGTATCGTTATCCTAGTCTAAAATATTCTATATATATATATATATATATATATATATAATACTTCAGTTTACAATTCTACCTGGAATATTCTAGAGTTATTAAAGATTATTTACAGAATATTTCTCAGAATATTCTGGGAATATCTATACCAATAGCTAAAAGTTCAAATTGATTATTCCTGAAATATTCCGTTGAAATATTACTGGAATATCGAATATTCCAGATTGCATAATCCTGGATGATTCCTAGAATTTGCTGTCTGGGTATGCACTGGGTTATATGTTTTTTTTTTGTAAACACTTTTGAGCACATAACTTTGCGGAAAAAAATTCAAACAATTTTTTGCTACGGGAGTATCTGGAGACGCGTCATACCTCGGGACATATTTAGCGTTTTTTGGATATTTTGCCTAGTTCCGTAGATATTTAGTTTTTTTTATAAAAGAGGAATCATTTAACACTGGGGCTCCAATTTGCACCATAATACAAATATTGATTAAAACTTCGTATGGAATATAAAGACTATGCATAGGACAAGCTAGACGAACAGGCGTAATGGCTATAAAGTTGGACACATCTACAGTGGCGAACAGAAAGTAAAATTTTTTCAAATATCCAAGTGATAATCGAATGTCCACAATTAAGTGATGTGGAACAAAACGTATGGATTAATTTTGAATTCCGCTGCCTCATTATTGCAGCCATTAATGATACCTCGGGAACTTTTTCTGTCCCTGAAGTTAGGAAAAACTTGAATAAATAGGAAAAACTTAGGACAATCTAAAATTGTTTTTAAGAACTTAAAACTTTCAACTGCGTTCGAGAATTTTTGAATAATTTCAAATCTGTGAAAACCATTCATCTAAGCAATGCCCACTCTTTAAGAGGTATAGTTGTAATATCATAAAAAGTCACTGATAAAATTGATAAGAGCAAAATTATATTAAAAATAACAAAGCAATAAATATTTTTGTTAAATGGTAATTTTGAATCTGATGTGTTTGTGGCTCTACATTTTGTAGTACCTGGTTGCAGCGCCATGGACTTGTAGCACTGCATCTACTTGTCTTGGCATACTATCCATCAGATTTCGAATAAAGTCTTGGGGAATTGCCTCCCAAGCATTCCATATCTCTTGCACCAAATCATACAATTTTTGAAAAAATTGTTCTTTTTGTTCGCCACTGTAGATGTGTCTAACTTTATAGCCATTACGCCTATACGTCTAGCTTGCCCTATGCATAGTCTTTATATTCCGTATGAAATGTTTATCAATATTTGTATTATGGGGCAAACTGGAGCCCCAGTGTTAAATGATACCTCTTTTATAGAAAAAACTACATATCTATAGTACCTAAAAGCTATCTCTTTTATAGAACTTAGCCATTTCTGTTTCGTAAATCGTGCCCATAAAGCAGTAAGAAGAGAATGGGCAACTACGCACCAACTGGGGAGTGGCAGAGTGGGGTAGGTGTTTGTTTGTGGATGAGCCAAGGTTCAACCTGTATCGTTCTGATGGGCGTATTATGGTTTGGAGAGAAACGAGTGAAAGGGGGAAGGGAATGTTACTGTGTGGGGTGGTATAAATAGAAATTGAAAGACCGATTTGGTTGTTCTTAGGGGCGAGAATATGAATGGAGAAAAATAATGCAATTTGTGTGTAAATGACGTTATCATTTCCTTTGCTAGACATTTTTGGGATGATTTTATTTTAGTTGACGATAATGCTAGACCTCAAAGGACGGGCTAAGATTGTCATTCAGCTACTAAGGGAACATAATATGGACAGAATGGTATGGCCGCCTATGTCACCTAACATGAATCCTATAGAGCATATCTGGAGTAAATTAAAGTTAGATTTGTGTCGCCAAGGGATTGATTTTGAAAATTTTGATGATTTAGTGCAAGCGATATTGAATGTTGGGGAAGCCATTCCCCAAGATTTTAGAAGAAATCTGACAGGTAATATGCCAAGGCGAGTAGATGCAAGTCCGTGGGGCTGTAACCAGATACTAAAAAATATAGAGCGACAAACACATCAGATCATCATTCATCCAAAATTATCATTTAACAAAAAAAATGTTTTTTATTATTGTTTCCATATTTTTAATAACCTGTTAATTTTGTTACTTTATTATTTTTAATATAATTTTGCTCTGATTAAACTTTTATCAGTGACTTTTTATGATATTACAACTGTACCTCTAAAAAAGTGGACATTGCTTTGACTGTCAGCATAGATGAATTGTTTTCAAGGATTTGGAATTATTCAAAGATTCTCGAACGCAGTTGAAAGTTTTTAAATTCCTAAAAACAATTTTAGATTGTTCTAAGCTTTTCCTATTTATTCAACTTAGTATCTTTTAGTACTTTCAAGGCCCTCATGTTATTCATCTTTACGTGTGACCAATGACATATTCAAATTGCGTGTATGCGAACAAAATTGCGACTATCGGTTAATTCTCTCTGTTTGTATTAATACAAACAATTTTCGAAATTCAGTTTCATTCAGTGAGAATTCAGAATGTAAAGCTTAAAAAAATGAGGATTAATGTCAGTTTCATGGCTCACCCTGTATATCTAAACATTTAGGAATAGCTCTGGTTCTCAGATGACTACGCCCAATTCCAAATTTTTGTAATGCTCATTGAATAGGAGATTTGTTTTTTTTATGCTTTTGAAATGTTACACTTTTAGAAACACGTTGGCTGCTGTAACACTAAAAAAGATCGGTCCCTCAGGCCAACTCTTTTTTTTCTTTCAAATGTCACCTTTGATGCTTTCGAACACTCGTGACTCGTTGGATTAAAAAAAAAACAGTTTATTAGTAATTTTTAGATAATTTTTACTGAGACTCACGGTGTGGTCACGCGGCCTCAACACCATCAAACGTGACTCAACGGCCGGGTGCAACAAATGTTGCGTCTCACTTCTACATGGTACTTTATCTGAAAGAGTCCCAGAGGGGAAGGTGACGTCATTTTGACGTATTTATTTGGTAAGCATTTGTGACCAATGACGTCATGAGATGACGTCGAAATAACGTCATAATGACGGGCGTAAGTCACAGACCGATGACGTTATTTTGCAACGTCAAACGACGTTACTTTGAGACGTCAAAATCACGTCACTTTGCGACATGAAATTGACGTTATTCTAGGTTATTTGCTACGAACGGTTTCTTTTCGGAGCTATGTATTTTTGCCTACGTCAAAGAGTTAAAAAACTTCTAGAATCCAACTTTGCTTACTACCTTTGTGACTTTGACTTGGTAACAAGAAATAATAAGCTCTAAAAGTAACACAAATTTTGAAAAAATTGACTCTAGTAACAGAACATTTTAGCCTAAAAAAAACACACAATTTTTAAATTTTAAACAAAATTTTAAATTTTGAAATAATAACCCAATTTTGATCCGAAAGTAAAACAAACTTTTTTAACTTTGAATGTAGTAACTCGAAATTGTAGTCTAAACGTAACAGAAAAAATTAATTTTTGCTTACCGACAAGAAATTTTGATTCGAAAGTAATCTCAAACTTTTAAATTTTAACTTTTTATACTATTTAAACTTTTAAACTTTTAAAATAGCAGATACTTAATAGAAGAATTTTGTCTAAAGCGTAACACGAAATTCTTTTATGTTTAACTTGATAAAAAAAAATTTAGGTCTAACACTAACACAAAATTTTGACATTAGTAAAAGGAAATTTTAGTTTAAACATAACATATTTTTTTTAAATTTTGACATGACACGAAATTTTGGTCTAAACGTATCACATAATTAAAGCGTTTTTACTTAGTAACAAGAAATTTTTATCCACAGGTTTTTAAGTTTTGCTTTTAGTATGGTAAAACGGAATTTAAAAATTACTACTTAGCAATGGGAAATTTTTGTCTGAAAGTAACACAAAATCTCAAAATTTTGCCCTCAATTGTTAGTCTTAACATGACACGAATATTTCAGTTTTGAGCTTGTAACAAGTCATTTTGGTTTAAAACTAACCGAATTTTTTTAAATTTTCGCCATAGTAACAGGAAATCTTAGTCTAAACATAACACAAAGTTTTTGAATTTTAACTGTATAAACACGAAATTCTAGTCTAAACGTAACAAAAAAAAATAATTTATTTTTGACTTAATAACAAGAAATTTTGATCCGGAAGTAGCATTTAATTTTTAAGTTTTTAATTGAATTGAAAAGACGAAAATTTAGTCTAAAGCGTAATACGAAATTTTTTATGTTTAACTTGATAACAAAAATTTTGGATCTAACAGTAACAAAAAATTTGGACATTAGTAACAGGAAATTTTCGTTTAAACGTAATACAAAAAATTTAAATTTTGACTGTAGCAACACGAAATTTTAGACTCAACGTGTCTCATATAATTATGATAAATGTTTCATAAATGCCTTAATAGGAATTTTTATTTAGTAACAAGAAATTTTGATCCAAAGGTAACATTACATTTTTAAGTTTCAACTTTAGAAAGACGAAAGTGTAGTCTAAAAGGTAAAACGGAATTTAAAAATTTCTACTTATCAATGAGAAATTTTGGTCTAAAATTAACACAAAGTCTCAAAATTTTTACTTGAATTGTAGTTCTAAACATAACATGAATTTTTTTAATTTTGATCTCGTAACAAGACATTTTGGTCTAAAAGTTACAGAAAATTAAAAAAATTTTACAAACAACAGGAAATTTTAGTCTAAACGTAACACATAATTTTTGAATTTTGTCTGTAGGAACACGAAATTGTAGCTTAAACTTAACACAAAATAAAAAAAAAATAGTTAGTAGCAAAAATTTCTACTTATATGAGAAATTTTGGTCTGAAAGTAACACAAAATCTCAAAATTTTGATTTGTATTGTTGGTCTAAACATAACACGATTTTTTTTTATTTTGATCTCCTAACAAGACATTTTGGTAAAAATAGCAGAAAATTAAAAAATTTTGACCTTGGTAACAGGAAATTTCAGTCTAAACGTTACACATATATTTTGAATTTTGTCTGTAGGAACATAAAATTGTAGTCTAAACGTAACACAAAATAAAAAAAATTGACTTAGCAACCTGAAATTTTGGTCTAAAAGTAACTAAAAATATAATTTTTACTTAAAATGTTAAAAAGTATAACTAATTTTTTTAATGTTTACTTGGCAACGAAAAATTTTGTTCTAAATTACACAAAATTAAAAAATTTTGACGTTAGTAAAAGGAAAATTTTAGTCTAAACGTAACACAAAATTTTGGTCCGAAAGTAACATCAAATCTTTAAGTTTCGACTTTGGTAACATGAAATTTTTGTTTAAATGTAACACGAAATTTTGGTCTTGAAGTAACACAAAATCTTAAAGTTTTTACTTAAAATGTTGGTCTAACGTAACACAAAATTGTTTAATTTTGATTTGGTAATAAGAAATTGTGGTCTAAATGTCTAAATGGGAAATTTAATATAAACGTTACACGAAAATTTGGTCTAAAAGTTACAAAATTTCTCATAAGTTTGAGTTGAAATGTTAATCTACGAAAAATTATTTAATTTTGACTTAGTAGCAAGATATTGTGGACTAAAAGTAACACAAAATTTCGACTGTTATAACATAAAATTGTAGGCGGAACGTAACACGATTTTTTAAAATTTTGGCTTGGTAACAAGAAATACGTTGATCTAAAATTAATACAAAACTTAAAAAATTTGACTTTGGTAACAGAAGTTTTTCGTCCAAATGTAACTCTAAACATAACATAAAATTAAAAAGTGTTTACGTAGTAACAAGAAATTTTTATCCGAAAGTAACATGAAGTTTTGACTTTAGTAACGCCTTTAGTATAATCTAAACCGTAACATGAAGTTTTTAAATATTGACTTAGTAACAAGAAAATTTGGTGTAAAAATAACATGATATTTAAAATTTTTTATTTTAGTCGTGAGTTTAGTCGTTTAGTGACGTGAAGCGGTTACATCCCAATTTTTAATTACAAAAAGAATAATTTTATCAATATTTTGTATATTTATATTAGAGTTTTTTGACAAAGAAGCTGAAATATTTATTTTATGATATTGTCATCAAGTATATTGTTTTATTGGATATAAGTCAATTAAATATATTAAGTGTATATTTATTAGGTACATTAAATATACACAAAATTTATTCTACTAAACATAACGTTATTATGACGTCACTATGAATCGTCACTATCACGTCGAAAAATTGACGTCATTTATTTGTCATTTTTTCGTCAGGTGACGTCGAATAACGAATGATCACCAGAAGTTGACGTTATAATGACGTCGTGTTCCCGCCTGGGGTAGTACTCACTCTTGCAAATGACTTGCTTGACAAGGAACGTACAATTTTTACCGATAATTATTACACAAGTGTAGCTTTGGACACATGCTCTATTTGCCAGGAACACTCACTTGGTTGGCACTCTCCTATCAAATTGAAAAATGAATCCTAAGCAAGTGGTTGATAAGAAGCTCAAGAAAGGAGAGACCAAGGTAGCCGAAAGCAACTCAGATGTAATTATCCAGAAGTGGAAGGACAAAAGAGACGTGCTCACTTTATCCACAAAGCACACTGATAAGTTACTTACCATCAAAAATGCGAAAACCTGCAGCTGTTGTTGACTACAACAAACATAAAGCCTACATTTACCTTTCGGATCAAATGAAGTCTTACACCGCGTCCTTACGCAGAGGGTTAAAGTGGTCCGCAAGCTAGCCATCGAGCTTCTTATTGGAAGTGCATTAGTAAATGCATATATATTGCATCAAGAAGTGGCAAATGAAAAACTCTCCATCACACACAGTTCATGAGGGAAATCGTAACCAGCCTCATAGGTTTTCAGATTGGGCAACATAGACAGAATATTGCTTTGGAAGAACATCAACATTCTTTGGAAGACATGGGTAACAACAATAGACGTCGATGCGTTCTCTGTTATGGAAAGGTTCAAAGAAAATCTAGACGCGCTCAAGCCTAAAAAAAAGCTGCTCGAACAAGACTAAAGTGCACGCCATGTGAAAAATATTTTTGCCTTTGGTGTTTTTTTCAGGTGCATAACTGTACGAAATAATTTTTAAGTGTTTGTTATGAAGTTGCATGTATTTTGTTTTATTTTTTGAAAAATATTTGCTTTTATGTTGTATTTCATTCAATAAAGACGTTTCTTTTCTATATAATTCGATTTTTGAATCACGTATATTTTAGGCCATGAGTAACCACCTATGAGTCTCAGATTCAAAAACCAGAAAAAGTTTCAGACACTTACAGCCGTGCTTTTTAGATACCATATAATGCATATAGGACCTAGACGCCTGCCAAGGTTCACGCGGCTATAGAACAGAATTACCACTGAGACAACAAAGGTGTGTCACGGGGCTATTGATGAAAATAATCCGAGACGCCACATTAAATTAATTGAGATATAAAGAAGGACAAAAAAGGTCCGAGGTATCATTAATAACTGCAATAATCAGGCAGCGGAATTCCAAAACCATCCATACATTTTGTTCTACATCACTAAATTGTGGACGTTCGATTATCAGTTGGATATTTGAAAAAATTTTACTTTTTGTTCGCCACTGTAGACGTGTCTAACTTTATAGCCATTACGCCTGTACGCCTAGCTTGCCCTATGCATAGTCTTTATATTCCGTATGAAATTGTAGAAAAAACTACATATCTATAGAACCAGGCAAAATATCCAAAAAACACCAAATACGTCCCAAGGTATGATGCGTCTCGACATAGTCCTGTAGCAAAAAATGTTCTAAATTTTTGTCTGCAAAGTTATCTGCTCAAAAAGTTTTTACAAAAATGCATCAAGTTTTGTTGAACCCTGTATTAGGAAACCTGCAAAACATATAACCGAGTACATAACTAATTAAAGCAGTCTATACATGGATCTTACCAAAACGGCATTGCCAACGAAAATCAGTTGAGTAGCTTTATCATTAAAGTTTATTCAAAATTTGGGGTGTATCGTTTCAATTGATTATTAGTTTAGTTCTTTTCTTCAAGTTTCTTTTCTGCAATATTTTTTTGTGAAATTTTTGTGAAAAAAAATCAGGGTCAAACTCGTCTAAAAGTTGAAACTTTTAGCCAACACAAAAGAAGTGTTATGAGTGAGCCATCTAGTATATCCAGTATTTTAAGTAACTCCAACTCCCACTGAATAGTATACAGTGGGCGAAAAAAATTTAATCACTTCTGAAGTACAGATTTATATCTTTAATATTTCTATTCTCTTTATGGAATTAGCGGTAAAATCACCAAGAAGCATATAACAAATCGCCATAAATCATTTTTCACTGGATATAATAAAATTAAATTCGTCATGTACATCGAGTGTTCCAGGCGAAAATTACACATTACACAGTCGAACGAGCCTTTTATGAGCCTAATTACGCTTAAGCAAACAAACATTACACCGCACGCTTTTAAGTTTACTGTTTCGATTAGAACAAGCGGAATCTAGAAAATTATTTTAGTAAGATAAAGAAAAATCCTTCAGGATAATTTGTGCATCACAATAATTATTAGCTAATCAACGAAGTAATAACTCCAAGCCTCATGGCATTAGCATTAGCATTGGTTCCAACATTTCGTAGAAGACCTCATTCATCTGTCAACACGCTTAATGTCCTTTCCTTGTCCCATCGCATATAAAGCTGGCAAGCAACACTAAAATAAAACACAAAGTGTTGCTCAACGAATTTAGAAAATATTACGACAGAAGTCCGTGTGACGAACTCCCCAGAGCACCCGATCTACTTTCCACACGTAAATATCTCAAAAACGTATAAACATTTATATGGCGGATTTAATTTACGGGTTCGCTTAATGGGTTTTAGGTAAAAGGAGGTACTAATGTAAGTTTATTTGCATTACAAAGTTTGTTGAAAAGACAATTGAACACAAAAGAGGAACTAGTCTTAAAAATGTTGCTATTTTGGGGTTTGTTGATTGAGTGTCTACACGAAGTAAATACGTAAACTTATACAGGAAACTATCTAAGGGATGATTAAATTTATTATTATATATTAAATATTTATAGAAAACGTTGTTCAACTAAATGTTCTGGAAAACTAAAAAAGCATCTCTTCTTCAAATTTTGTTTGGACAGAAATTAGCAGCTGACGATGGCAATAGAATGCAAAGATTTTTTTTTAAGAAAGAAAATGTTTAAATGATCGAAATCCCCATGCTCAAAGTCGAAAATCATTCACCATATTTTTGCGATCTAAAACTCCCTTTTCCAACTAGAAACATTGAAAAACTCTTTGTTTTTGTTGAGCGAAGAACAAATGTCACTAATTTTGCAATTCGGCGAGAATTAAAATAACCAGCGATTACTAAACAAACGCGGAATGAAAGAAAAGTATGGAATCACTAAAATTTTCATTCGTTTTAAAGTAATAGGCGGTCAAAGTTGGAAACTGAGAAGAAAGACGAAGTAATCCCCACTTTAGTCAAATTTAAAAAACAAATTTGGGAAATGTTATAAGTCGTTTTTTATAGATAGTGGACGACTGAAATTTCCTAACCTACGTAACATACGTAACATACGTAATTCGAATGAAATTAATGAGACAAATAATTTATTTAATTATAAAATTAATAAGGAATTAAGAAAACATAACAACAAATATCGCTCTTTTCTTCGTCAAATAAAAAAAAGATTGATTTTTTTATGATGTTTGTGATCAGAATTCGACGATTGCAATCCCTGTAGAAAGCAACAAACTTGCTTGAAATGAAAAAATATTCCCATTAGACGAATTTTTTTGTGAACTGCCAAAAAAGTCGATTCAAAAAGTGCCTAAACATGGACGTTCAAAGAGTTTATTTCCGAAATTATTGAAATACTTGGACTTTTGTTTTTGGGAGAGGAAAAAAAACAATATGAATCATTCAGATTGGTCTATTAGTTCCAAAATTATAGGCGGTCAAATTTGGAAATTGCGAAACAAGTCGAAGTAATCCTCGCTTTAGTCAACCTAAAAAAAATTTGGAATTTTTATTAGTTTTAATAGAAATTGGACGATCATAATCCCCTAAGGACGCAACACACATAAATCCAATGAAATTAGGTAAATAAAAACAAATACCGTCCCTTTTTCGTTCAAATGAAAAAAAAAGGAAAATTTTTTGATGTTTGTGATCGGAATTTGACGATTGAAATCCCTTTAGAAGATAACAAACTTGCTACGAGTGTTTGAGCTTTACTCAATTGCCAACGTTTCGACCATATATTATGGTCTTTATCAAGGCTGTATAGGCAAGAAATATCGATTAGTTTATAGCAAGGAGCATGACTAAATTAAAATTATATAATTTAGAATTTATACAAATTAGAAAAATTCAAGAAAAAAGTTGTTTTAAAAATTAAAATCTCCATAAATGCTCAAGTCCAATCTAACCATTTCCAAATTAACAAATTAAGAAAAAGATATATGTTTAACGGCTAATTTCATAATCAAATTTAAAGTTCCTTTAACTAAAATAACTCCCAGCATGTGCCATTTTCCCTGATGCAACTTAAAATAGATGTCACATCTTGATGTCACTTTAAATTAAAGGAACTTTAAATATGATTATGAAATTGGCCGTAAGAAATTTAAAAGCAAAACAACAAACTAACGTAATATTTATATACACAAAAGTTGTACCTTTTGATATGCCGAAGTCCTGTATAATCTATTAAAAAACGTGTTCATTATCCACAACATAGGCCAGAGGTTTTCAGGATAGACGACAAAAAAACAGCATTAAATTAACATATGTTGATTTCAGGACTTCGGCATATCAAGAGGTACAAATTTTGTGTATATAAATGTTACGTTCGTTTGTTGTTTTGCTTTTAAATTTATTAAATATGTATATTTTTTTTAATTCGTTAATTTGAAAATGGTTGATAGGATTTGAGCAATTATGGAGATTTTAATTTTTAAAACAACTTTATTCTTGAATTTGTCTAATTTTTATAAATTTTAAATTATATAATTTTAATTTAGTCATGCTCCTTGCTATAAACTGATCGATGTTTCTTGTCTCTACAGCCTTGATAAAGACCACAATATATGGTCGAAACGTTGGGAATTGAATAAAGCTGAAGAGGAAAACAATTGGAATCACTCTGATCGGTCCATTCGTTCTAAAGTTATGGGCGGTCAAATTTGGAAGTTGAGAAAAACGACAAATTGCACCTTTTTAATAAACTGAAAAAAAAGTAGATTTTTTTATGATGTTTTGGTCGGAATTCGCCAACTACAACCCCTTTAGAAGGTAACAAACTTGCTTGAAAGGAAATTAGTCCCATTAGGTGAATTTTTTTGTGAATAATAAAAAAATATAAACAAAAAGTACCTAAACATAATATTCACTAGGTCTATCTCCGAACTTATTGAACCACTTGGACTTTTCTTTTTGGGAGGGGAAAAATGACATCAAAAAGAGGAAAAAAACAATTGAAATCACTCAGATCGGACCACTAGTTCCAAAGTTATAGGCGGTCAAATTCGGAAATTGAGAAAAAAGACGAAGTAGTCCCCCACTTTTGTCAACCAAAAAAAAATAAAAAAAGGAAATTTTATAAGTTGTTTTTGATAGGAATGGGACGATTTTTATCCCCTGAGAACGCCACACATTCATTTCGAATAAAAATAATCTCATAAGTACATTTTTTAAGAAGGGCGAAAAAGTCTATTGGCTTAGAAAAGGACCACCGAGGGGGTCTATTTTCGAAATTATTGAAACAATGAAACTTTTGTTTTTTAGGGAGAGAAAAGAAAAAGAGAAAGGACATCAAAAGGGGAAAAATCAATTGGAATCACTCTGATCGGCCCATTCGTTCTAAAGTTATGGGCGGTCAAAGGTGAAAATGAGAAAAAGAACAAATATCCCTTTTTCGATCAAATGAAAAAAAATGAATTTTTTTTAATGATGTTTGTGATCGGAATTCTACGATTACAACCATTTTAGAGGGAACAAACTTGCTTGAAAGGAAATTAGTCCCAACAGGTAATTTTTTTTTTGTGAATGGTTAAAAAGTCTCAAAATACATGGACATTCAAAAAATCTCTCTCCGAAATTATTGAACCACTTTAGTTTTTAGGAGGAAAAAGAGAGAAATAACAATGGAAATGACTCCGATTGGTCCATTTGTTTTAGAGTTCCAGGCAGTCAAAATTATTGATAAGATAAAAAAAAAATACACCCTTCGATCAAATGAAAATAAAAATTTGAGAAATTTTTTATGATGTTTGTGATCGCAATTGGACGATTGCAATCCCCGTAACGAACTTATTTCGATTGAAATTGGTCCAAATAGGTATTTTTTTTTAGTGTGGCAAAAAGTCGATTCATAATTACCTAACCCTGGATATTCAAAGGCTCTATCTCCGAAATGAACTACTTGGAATTTCATTTTTGGGAGGATAAAAACAATTAGAACCACCCTGATTCATTCTATAGGTCTAAAATTATGAGCGATCAAATTTAAAAATCTCTTTTTAAAAAAAATGGGAAAGATTTGAATGGATTCGTTTGAGAATGTAACAAACTTATTTCAATTAAAATTAGCCGAAGTTTTTTTTTTCAATGGCAAAATAGTCGTTTCTAACAGTGCCTAAAAATGGACATCAAAACTTCTCTATCTCTTATTAAACCAATGAGATTTTTCTTTATGGTAGGAGAAAGAGAACCTCGAGTAGATGTAAAATCTATATGACTTAGTCTGATTGTTCCAATCGTTTTAAAGTAATAGGCTGTTAAATTTTGAAATTGAGAAAAAACTCACTAGCTCAAGCGTCAAGAGATTCAATAACATCTGGAACAACAAAAAAAAGCAAGAAAAGTAGTGACTGGATTGACAAGAGGAGAAGAAATTAACGTCTAGATCTAGAAGGTACAAGAATTGCGGGAAAGACAAAGAGGGGAAGAGCAAAAAAAGAAAGGCGAGGAGAGCAAGAGGAAAATAAACGTGGCCAGAGGAAAATAAACGTGATGGTACAACTGACTACGCGATGACGGAATTACGCTCAAGCGCCAAGAGAAAAAAGAAAAAGGAAAAACGAAAAGAGGGAGAAAGCAGAGACATGATTGACAGAATAAGAAGGAAATTAATGTCTCCTTCTTTTTATTGTGCCCTGTCAGGTCCACCTGACGTTGGCAATCACGATGGCGAGCTGATCCCTGTCTTCAACCACTCTAAACAATTGTTCGCCGCTATGTGTGCCTGTCCACTGCCGGATGTTCTTTAACCAGGAGATTTGTTTTCTTCCTACACCCCCGCGACCTTCTATTTTGCCCTTCATTATAAGCAGTAGGATCCGGTAGCGATTTTTTTCTGAGAAAATGGCCGAAGTATGCCAGTTTTTGGCATTTAACTGTTGTCAAAAGTTCACAAACTGTATTTGCCCTGTCTAAGACTGCTTCATTTCTTTACAAAGCCACCCATGGTATTCTTAGTATCCGTCTAGGTAACCACATTTCAAATGCTTCAAGACGGTTGATTGTGGCAGCTTTCATTGTCCAGACTTCAACTCCGTACAACAGCACAGATCAAATGTATCATTTAGTCATTCTTTGTCTCAGCTTTAGGTTCAAGCTGTCATTACAGTGATCTCATCTTCTGGAACGTTGTACGGGCTGTTTCAGTCCTACATCTAATTTCCCTATCCGGGTCGAGTTGCTCGGTGATGTAGCATCCGAGACATTTAAAACTGGATACTCTCTCAACGTTCTGTCCATTTATTTGTAGTGACGCGTTGAGGTATGGCTGACAGCTAAGGACCATAAACTTTGTCGTAGCAACATTTATATTCAGTCCTATTTCCTGTCCCACTGCACTAACAGAACTTATGAGGCTTTGGAGACCCTGAAGATCATCACATAAAATAGCCGTTTCGTCAGCATAGCGAATGGTGTTAAACAGTTCGCCGTTGATTTTGACCCTGAATTCGTTTTCATATAATGCCTCTTTATAGAGTTTGTCAGAATATAGGTTGAACAACAGTGGAGACAGGATACATCCCTGTCGAACGCCTCGTTGGAATTGACGCTCATCTATAAATCTTCCGTTGACTCGAACGACTGCCTTCTGTCGCCAGTACAGGTTAAGTATACGTAAATCTTTTCCATCAACACCAGTATCTCTCTATATATTTATGAGATTTTTGTGTTGCACTCTGTCGAAGGCCTTATCGTAATCAATAAAACACACGAAAACACCCTTACGTTGGTCACGACATTTTTGGAGAAGAACTGCCGTACTGCGTCTCGTCTAAATCACTTTCGCATTTGTTTCTTATTCGAGCTTGTATAATATTAAGGAACACCTTTAGTGTGTGGCTCTTTAGGCTTATTAGCCTGTGATCGTTGCACCTCCTGGCTTGTTGTTTTTTGGGAATTGTTATGAATACAGATTTCAGCCATTCTTCTGGTATTTCTCCCGTGTTGTATATATCATTAAAACTTAAGTCTTAAAAGTTTAAGTAGTAAAATTTAATATAAAATCATTCTATTGTTTTTGAATGATCAGCTATGTATTGGCTCCATGCATTAGGAACTTCTTCCTCGCCTCTCCAGTTCTTCCATTTCGCTGCATCTAACCGCCATCCACTTTTCTTTTGCATTTTTGATTTTGTTCTTTATTTCCTTTTATTTGTTCTTATATTCCTCTGTGTTGATTTTGCATTTCCGTCTTTCTTCCATGAGCTACAGTTTGATGTGTTGTCTTGCATTATTTTAATGATGTATCCTCAAAATATTTTCCACGTTTTGTTTACCGTATTGCTATTTATTACTGTCATTGTGTCGAGGCTGTCGTTCAGTTCGTTTTCCACTTTATTGGTGTTTACATCGTTTATGGAAAACTTTAGTTTTTTTGTTGTTTTTGTTTATTTTTTTAAGGTTAATTTTTATGTTGGCGACTAATGGGTTATGGTCCAATCCTATGTCTGCACCCGGATAGGTGGTGACCCTTATGACACAGTTTCCAAACCTTTTAGCTACAGGATGTAATCGATCTGGTTTAATGTCTAGAAAAGGATAAAGAGGAGAAAAGGCAAAGAGAGGAACAACCAAAAAAGTGCCCAGATCTAGAAAAAGTAAAACAGTAAGAAAGATGAAGACTTCAAGAGGAAAATAAACGAAACTGAAGGAAGATGGTACAACTGACTACGCGATGACCGAACTGCAGGCAATACTTGTCCAGCTCAAGCGCCAAGAGAAAAGAAAACAAGATAAATACATCTGGAAGAACAAAAAGAGCCAAAAAGGCAGAGATAGGACTGAGACAAAGAGAAGAAGAGCAAAGTAAGGAGGAAAATAAACGCGACTAGAGAGAGAAAGAATTTTTGTCAAGATTAGAACTTTTCAAGAACTGCTAAAAAGGAAACAAACAAAAACAATTACTCCGAGGGCTAATAACCCTAACGGTATTCAATTACACTGTTTGTTTCAAAGATCATAAATTTATAAAGCAAAAAGAAATATATTGAAAAGAGTTAATAAAATAATGAGAAAAAACAATACTTAAAAGCAAAAAAAAGTAATAGTAAACTGTTTGTAAAGAAAATAGTACCTACAAGGTTTTTGTAAAATAAAGGCTCTAGTGAACTTTTTCAACCCTCGATTCTCACGTTTTTTTTTGTTTGTTTCAAATGCCTATATAACTTTGAGCACATTTAGATAAAATAATTAACGAGGGAAAAAAAATTCAATTGGATAATGTACTTTTATCTATTTAAACTCATATGGTTTACTGAAATTTATTGAAACTGGCACCATAAACAGATTGAGCATACAATGTATAGGACTATTTATTAAACTAATGACTATTGGCGCAAACGTGCTCTATCTGAAAATTCAAAGGGGGTCACTCACTATCAACTTTCGAATAAAAAAGCGCTAATGGTCATCGTTTTACGTGCAGAATATCCACTGGTCTTTTCATTGCTGACAATGTGGCTAATATAGTTCATACGAATTTATTAAAACGGAACCATGAATAGACTGAGTATCTGACATGCTTACAATATACAGAATCCGAAGAAAGAAGTAATCCACCACTAACCAAAAACCAACAAAAAGTCATTTTTGATAGGAATGAGACAATTGTGATTCTCTGAGAACGCAATACACTTATTTCGAATAAAAATAGTCTCATAAGTACGTTTTTATAGAAGGGCAAAAAAATCTATTTTTAAGGCAAAACGACCACCGAAGAGGTCTATTTTCGAAATTATTGAACCAATGGGACGTTCGTTTTTAAGGAAGGAAAAAGTACATCAAAAAGGGGAAAAACTATTGGAATCACTCTGATCAGTCGATCAGTAGTGAGAGTACTTCGAGAAGAGGAAAAACTGTAGAAGTTACTTTGTTCCAATCTTTCTAAGTTATAGTCTGTTAAATTTGGAACTTTAGAAAAAAGACGTAAAGTCCATTTACGACAATTCATAAAAAAAAGAGAAATAAGACCAGACCAGAAATATATACACAGAAAAACAGAATACTTACCAAAAGATCAAACAAATGAGCCGAGTTTTAATAAGAGAGCATCCAATATTTGACCTCTGCCAAAAAAAAAAATAAAATGGTATCAAATATATTAGTTATCAAAGTATATATAAAACAAAGTTGGACTATTGACATCAACTAGTTTTATATTTGTTTTTAAAGCGTCTGAACATACAGCTTCATTTGCTCTCTGAGATCAAACCTCACCTCCTTTTCAAATTTGTTAAACAAATCAGGCGACTACCAGACAATCTGTGATTTGTTCAGACAAGCTGCTGAAATTCCTCTTTGGCTTGTTGAGAGTTTTCTCACTTATCATCCAATAGCTGTGTCTCGCCATATCAAGGCGCTCATGTTTCAAGCTCAGTTGTTCCGTTCCCTTCTCAGCTGACGCTTTAGCCTCGGTTATATATAAGCGGACAGAAAAAAAAATGAACTTTTTGCTGGTGTTTCTTTCATTTTCACAATAAAGCTATTGCCGAAGGTTTGGGCTCTTTCCTCAATTTCCCACCTGTTTTAGTTTTCTCGATTTTCAAAGATCGAAACAAAGGTTCATAAAGCTTCCTGAGGTTATAGCCTTAGTCCGACTCAGCCGAATTTCCGCTTTCGTAAAATCAAGAGTGCTCCGGCTTCAGAGTAAACTTTTGCTGGTGTTTCTTTCATTTTCACAATAAAACTAATGCTGAGGATTTGAGCTCTTTCCTCAATTTCCCATCTGTTTCTGTTTTCTCACTTTCTAAAGATAAAACATGCTTCAAAAAGCTATTCTGCAGCCTCAGCTTTTACTGAAAGATTTATAAATATATATACTGAAGATTTAAATTGAGGGAATATGGAACGCCCTCTTCTTCCCAAATATATACCTCCTTCCCCTAGGAGAGACCAAACTTCTCCTTGTGAACGCAACTTTCTCTGAATTACCCAAGGTCTACAAGAATTCGGGTGACTAACTTCCATCATCGAAACAAATGATATAAGTTTCTTTTCTTTCATCATTTGGTTGTTTCTTACTTTCACTTATCGATTTAAATTCGTTTCTTTCTTCTCCACTAGATAAAGTGAAGAGGAAAAGGTACCCAAATCTTCAGTGGTCAACTCAATGAAATGAACCCGTCCACCGTTGTGGAGGAGAAAAGACCTCTACAAACTTCAGTGGTGAAATCAATCAAATAGTTATTTCTTAATATCAAAATTATTTAAATTTTTGATGTCAATTTTATTAAATGAGTCTCGAGAGGTCTACGTGTTCTTATTCTTTTTCTATTGTAGTGCTTATACTTTGTACACCAACTAGCTTTGGATTTCATCTTTTATACGTTAAAAATATGGTGATGTGGGTACTGGGGACAATTTTGGTGGGTGTTTGTGCTCTATTGGGTATTCGGAGGTTCCATTCTTATTCTTATAGGACTGTCAGAGACGGAGTATGTTTGGGAGGAGAAAGGCGTTCCCCATTCCCTTTCCTGATTCAGAATATTTCTGTTTTTTGATACCCATCAGGGTAGGATGTGAAATTAAAAAAAAACGACAAAAAGTAGATTAAGAAAGTGCCTAAAAATCGACCACCAAAGGGGAATAATAATATCTTTAAGACTAGTGAATCAATCAGGGTTTGGCTCATGGGAGGAGAGAGAGAGAGAATATCAAGAGAAACAAAACAGTTGAAATCACTCCGATTGGTCTATTCGTTTTAATGTTATGAGAGGTCAAATTTGGACATTGAGAAAAAAGATGAGACGGGTCGTCTTTTTTTCTAAATTTTTCATCTTTTTTCTTAGTCGGTCACAATTAAAAAAAATCGATTTCAATCAGAATCAGAAAATCAGATTTTCGTTTGCTGTTTTTTGATCGCAATGAAGTGATTCCAATCCCTATGAACGAAATTAGCCCCATAATCGGATTTTTTTCTAAATGCCTCCAAAGCTCATTCTTAAAGTGGCTAAAAATCGACCACCGAAGGGGTCTATTCTATCCAAACTATTAAACCTAGGGGATTTTCTTTGATGGAAGTAGTAAATTGAGATAAAAGAGGAAAATTTCTGCCCCCCTCCCCCCTTTGATCAATTTCGAAAAAAAGATGGAAAAATTTTTTTTGTTGTCTTTAATGGGAATGAAGCGATTCCAATCCCTATAAACTTAACAAACATAAGGGTGAAATTAGACTGATAAACAGATTTTTTTCTAAATGCCTCCAAAGCATATTCTAAAAGATCCTAAAACTCGACCACCGAAAGGGTGTACCTTCCAAACTATTGAACACATGGGACTTTCTTTGGTGGGACGTGAAAGAGGACATCAAAAGGAAAAAAAAATTGAGTTTATTTCAATCGCTCCACTCGTTCTAAAGTTACAGAAGTTCAAACTTGGAAATTGACGAAAAAGAAGGAATACCCCTACCCCGTTTTGGTCAATTCAAATTATTGGAACATTTTTTTTGCTGTTTTTTCAACACATACCTTCCAAACTATTGTACCTACGGGACCTTCTTTGGTGGGAGGTGAAAGAAAACATTAAAAAGAAGAAAAAAAAAAAGTTAAAGTTACAGGCGGTCAAAGTTGGAAGTTGATAAAAATAAAGACAATTCCGCCAATTCCGCCTCCCCTTGGTCAACTTCGAAAAAAACTTGGAACACTTTTTACGCTGTTTTTGATCGGAATGAAGCGATTTCAATCCCCTTTGAACGAACAAACATAATAAGGGTGAAATTAGTTCCATAAATAGACTTTTTTTAAATCTTTCGAATGCATATTCCAAATGTTCCTAAAACTCGATCACTGAGGGTCTACCTTGTAAACTATTGAACCTACGGGACGCTTTGGTAAGAGGTAAAAGAGGACATCAAAAAGAAAAAAAACCGTTGAGTTTATTTCAATCGTACCACTCGTTCTAAAGTTACAGGAGGTCAAAGTTGGAAATTGAGAAAAAATAAAGAATAGCCCCTCCCCCTTTGATCAATTTCGAAAAAAATGTTGGAAAATTTGTTTTGCTCTTTTTGATCAGAATAAAGCGATTTCATTCCCTTACGAACCTAACAATTATAATAAGGGAGAAATTAGTCCATAATCGGACTTTTTCTAAATGTCTCCAAAGCATATTCTAAAAGTTCATAAAACTCGACCACTGAAAGGGTCTACCTTCCAAACTATTGAACACACGGGACTTTTTTGGTGGGACGTGAAAGAGGACATCAAAATGAAAAAAAAACATTGAATTTATTTCAACCGCTCTACTGGTTCTAAAGTTACAGGAGTTCAAACTTGGAAATTGACAAAAAACAAGGAATACCCTTACCCCGTTTTGGTCACTTCAAATTGTTGGAACATTTTTTCAACACATACCTTCCAAACTATTGTACCTACGGGACCTTCATTGGTGGGAGGTGAAAGAAAACATCAAAAAGAACAAAAAAACAATTGGACTCACTTCAACCGGTCCACTTGTTTTAAAGTTACAGGCGGTCAAAGTTGGAAGTTGATAAAAATAAGGCAATTCCGCCTCCCCTTGGTCAATTTCTAAAGAAATCTTGGAACACTTTTTTTTGCTGTTTTTGATCGGAATTAAGCGATTTCAATCCCCTTTGAACGAACAAACCTAATAACGGTGAAATTAGTTGCATAAATAGACTTTTTCTAAATGTCTCGAATGCATATTCCAAAAGTTCCTAAAACTCGATCACTGAGGGTCTACCTTCCAAACTATTGAACCTACGGGACTTTTTGGTAAGAGGTAAAAGAGGACATCGAAAAGAAAAAAAACCGTTGAGTTTACTTCAATCGCTCCACTCGTTCTAAAGTTACAGGAGGTCAAATTTGGAAATTGAGAAAAAATAAAGAATACCCCCCTCCCCCTTTGATTAATTTCGCAAAAATGTTGGAACATTTTTTTTGCTGTTTTTGATCAGAATAAAGCGATTTCATTCCCTTACTTAACAGAACCTAACAAATATAATAAGGGCGAAATTAGTCCATAATCGGACTTTTTCTACTACGACCACTGAAAGGGTCTACCTTCTAAATTACTGAACCTACGGGACTTTCTTTGGTGGTAGGTGAAAGAGGACATCAAAAAGAACAAAAAACTATTGGATTTGCTTCAATCGGTCTACTCGTTTTAAATTTACATTCGGTTAAAGTTGGAAAGTAAGAAAAAAAGAGGAAATACCCCCCCCCCTTTGGTCAATTTCGAAAAAAATGTTGGAACATTTTGTTTTGTTGTATGTTTTTTGATCGGGATGAAGGGGCTTTATTTCTCTACGAACATTATCAACATAATAAGATTCAAATTAGTTCCATGATTAGACTTTTTGTCTAAATGTCTCCAAAGCATATTCTAAAAGTGCCTAAAAGTCGAAAATCGAAAGGGTCTATCGCCCAAACTATGAACCTAAAGGACTTTCTTTGGTGGCAGGTGAAAGAAGACATAAAAACTGTTGAAAATTCTTTAATCGGTCCACTCATTCTAGAGTTACAGGCGGTCAAAGTCGAAAATTTAGAAAAAAAAAACGTGATACTCCCTTCTTTGGTCGAATTCAAGAAAATGACGGATAATGTTTTTTCTGCTTTTGATTGGAATGGCATGTTTGCAATCACCTGAGAACGCAATAAACTTAATTCGAATGAAATTAGTCGTAAATGAATCGCCTCATATTTTTTTTTTGAATATAGCCATAAGTAGATTTCAAATTGACCACTAAAGGGGCCTTTCCCCGAAATATTGAACCATTGTATCTTTCGTATTTAGAAAGGGATAGAAGACATCAATCAAGAAGAGGAAAAAACAGTTTGAGTAAACCTGATCAGTTTACCTCTTCTAAAGGTACAGGTAGTCAAATTAACAAATTTATAAAAAAGATAAAATACTTCTCCTTTGATAATTTTCAAAGAGATTTTTGGAATTTCTTTTATTTTGTTTTTGATCAATTGGACGATGGCAATTCCTCAACTAAATCCGCATGATATTAGTCGCATAAGTAAATTTCTAAAGAATAGCAAAAAAAATCGATTCTAAAAGTGAATAAAAATTGACCACCGAAGGAAAACTTTCGTTTTGGGTCAGGAGAAAGAGAATATTAAGAATTTCTGTCCATTCGTTTTAAAGTTATAGGTGGCCAAATTTGAAGCATTGACAAAATAGACGAAATACCCTTTTTTGGTTATGAAATATGATAGTCTGCTCTTGTATACTTACCCTCTGATCAACGACAGCAGGTACCATTCTGTCATCTTCAGCATACAGGATCATAATCGGGCATTCAACTTCCAAGATGTTTGATAATGATAGAAGTGGAAACCCTTTTTTGGACAAAATTGGTCGTGTTGGTTATTGGTTAACTCTTCATTTAATTTTCAGTTAAATTGGTGTAAAATCAATTGAAAAAGAGACAGATTATTTGTCTTTG
Organism: Taphrorychus bicolor; assembly: GCA_951812265.1. Taxonomy (NCBI): domain Eukaryota; kingdom Metazoa; phylum Arthropoda; class Insecta; order Coleoptera; family Curculionidae; genus Taphrorychus; species Taphrorychus bicolor. The sequence goes on from OX638305.1 coordinate 22,257,848, forward strand.
TCCACTACCTTCAATACCTATCTTCGTTCTTTTCCCAATTTGTCGCGTCAGTTTGGCTCTGTCGAACTCATTACTTGAATAAGAATAGATTTTTACTGTTATGACAGGTAACTAGTGGAGAAAAATTAGAAGTGACGTGGGTGAATTCAGCATAATGTCTTTGGTTTTATCGAGTAGGCCAATTACATACACTGTGTCTCATTAAAATAATCAACGGTCGTGTCGTTTTTGCGTCTACCTCAAGCTCAATAGGGTTGTTTACTAAAGCACAAAATTTTGAAAAATATCCAAAAGTAAAATCTTTAATAATTGGGCAAATGAGAGTATTACTTTAAATTTAAATATATAAACAAAATTTAAGGTTTCTTAGGTAAAACCGAGATACACAAAGTTGGGGTTTGAAACGAGCAAATTTTATTAATTGCAAATCACTAATTTTCGTTTCTCAATATCCCAGTTGAGCTATTTTTGTTCGTAAATAAATTAATGCAGGGAACATAAAACACTATTGAAATAAAGAATTTCCTGCCAACACTAATAAATATGAGACTCCTTTTAATATTAAACGTTCTACATTCCACCATGAGCTGGGCGTTGAGCTGAGAGCCGGAGGACATCTTTACCTGACAGTATTAGAGATATCAAAAAAATCTAATGCTGCCCGGTAAGATGTTAACAGTACTCTCCCGGTGCTGGTCCTGGTGCTTCTCTTAATAAAAGTCTTCTATCTCGTTCCTCTGGCATTGGTTCCAGTCCTGAATAAAAGTTCTATTCTAGATCTAAACTAGAGGCAATAGCAGATTTCACATGGCAATAAATGTTTTATGAGGTGTGCTTACACACAAATTATTGCTCGACGAGAAATTGCAATTTTCAGCATGTAGCACGTGATGCCATCAAACTGGTCGTAAATTCGCAGAAATGGTCGCAAACATCATCTGGATGTTGCATCTGCCCGCGTTAAAGTCTTCATCTGCAAGCTAAAAGTTAGTAACGATAATCGAACTGTCCCAAATATAAAATTAAAAGTCACGTAACTGTGGTCCTGTCCTTGAGCCCACGACGACTTATGAATAGAAAATGATATAAAAGCTATGTGCACACTTCGTAAGCCCATTCTTTACTTTTATACCGTACAATTACAGCTCGTTATCTTAACCACCATCTTACCAGCCCCATGTCATTAAAATAAATTATCTAGTCTCCACTAAGTAATTAAGTAAAATTACATTAGTACACAATTGGCAAGGTATTTACTTTTTTTATGAAAGCATAAGTTGTAATGTGAGCTTCATGATTAAAACAGGTCTTTATGCAAAGCTTAAACTTAGAAAAGTATGTTCGATTAATACACTTTTTATACAAAAGTATCCGATTACTGCACTATTAGTTATTTTGTATCTGCGACCAATTAACTTTATCCATCGTTCTTGTAAGTTTTAAATTTTGTACTGGATTTGCCAGCTTAATTTTTTTCTTTCAGTGTACAGGCGTTTAAAAATTCAATACAAATCAGTAGGTTAAGGTTACGGTGTCTATAGTTTTAGGAGATCACCCTGTTAAAAATATCGGATAGAAAACGATTTCTTTTTATCGTTATCGTTTTCTGAATCCGGAATTCCTGATTAAATGTCGTGTGTCTCGTATTAAATAAGTATTAAAATGCACAAAAACCAGATTTCATATATCTGGTTTTTTAAAGCAATAACAAGGTGTGTTCCATTCATTTTTATAATGTTTTACCATCTATAATTTAGTGTAACGTTCTGTCGTATTCTTGACTAGTAAAACATCACATGTTAAATTCTATTCTGTATGTTCTGTCTTTCGTGAAATGTATTTGTTTCTAATGTTAATAAAGTGTAATTAATTATTACGCTTTTATTGTACATTGGTTTCTATAAGTAAATAAGGCTTAATTTAATCTCTAATTCTATTGTAATTGAACGTTTTTTTTTTAGTATTGACCAAAATAGGGATTTTTTTTATTTTGAGAAAATTTCCGAGAAGTTTAGGGAAACTTTCCGTTCCGACATGCTGAAGAGTATATGTCAAATTTTATGCGTTGAGGTTGGTCAGACTGCAGAGAAGAGTCTGCCTAGCCACAAAGGGTGCGTTTATAATAACACCGGGAGTAGCTCTCAGTGCCTTATTGGGTCTGCCAGAGCTTACAATCTTGATGAAGAGGGAGGCAAGGGAGGCGAGGGAAACAGTCATGCGAAGCGGTCATACGCAGATCGCCAGCCTCATCCAGCAGGACATCCCAACTATCCTGTCGCAGGAGGCACGCCCTTGCGATGGGCTGAGACTAAAACAGCTATTTGGGATAAACAACCCAACTATAAGCCATTCACTGTATTCTTATTATTGTCGTCAAGTTGGCGTTGGAAATTTGAGTTTGACATTTTTATCGTATTTCCTCAACATGTTGCGAAAAGGAGATGGCTATAAAAATGAGGGTTTCAAACATAAGTAGATGACAAAAATAATTGAATTGGTAATAGAGAAGAATGTAAAAAAGGGCTGCTTCAGCAACCTTCTGAGAATAATCAGGTATGTTATACAGACGGATCAAGAATGGCTGATTCACAGTCATCAGGAGCCTGAATATACAAAAGCAGGCCATGAAAAGAGTTAGAGCTTTCCCTTGGGAAGCCAAACGACGGTTTTCCAGGCGGAGCTGTTTGTAATACTCGAAGTAGCCTCACGACCAGAAGTCAAGCAAGGAGCAGAACAGAACATTTTCATCTACTCCGACAGTCACGCGGAGCCATCTGCAGGAACATGTCGAGTTCAAACCTCATTCAGGACTGCAGGGATACTCTAGAGTCACTGGCAGAAACAAAATGGGTAACTCTGGGATCTGCCATTGGGTTCTTGGACATACAAGGGCGTTGAGGGAAACGAGCGCGCCGATGAATTGCCCAAGCATGGTTCCCAGATCTGCTTTACTGGACCATGTCTAGGAGTAAGCAATAGGTACGTACAAGATCAAACTGGACATAGTCAGGAATATGTAGACAGACCAAGGAAATCTACCCTAACCCGGATAGATCCAAGGCCTCATGGCTACTTGGGGGAAGTCGGCAGTGCATGGGAGACCTTCTAGGAATCCTCACACTGGTCACTGGAGACTAAATAGACACATGCACCTCGTAGGAATGTCCACCATTCCCAGTCCATTCTGCACCCACTGCGGAGCAGGAGAAAGGTCGTCATATCACTTTCTGGGAGTGTGCTATAGGTGCCAGGTTGACTCGGCCTGTCCAGACAGAAAATTCAAGCACAAGTTACAGGACTTGGCGCAGGAGAACCACAAGTGTCAAAATCCCAGTTACAGCTACTAATCAAGCCAAGATTTTCCAGCAGTTTCCAGCTTGATGTTGTTGGAATTGTTCAGCCTAAACTAACACGAACTCTTCCTGGATTAGACCTTGACATAAACATATTACAATGGAAGAACGACATCCTTGCTGATCCAACATTCTACAAACCTGGCCCAGTAGATATAATTCTTGGGGCCCGAGAATATGCCCAGTTAATTTTGGAAGGCATACGAAAAACTAAAGATGGTCTCCTTGGCCAACAAACGGAATTAGGATGGATTCTTTCCGGAAACTTACCAAAAAGTTCAGGCAACAAATTACAAGTTCTCAGCATGATAACATGCATTGAAGAAGATAGACAATTAACCAAATTTTGGGAAGTCGAAGAGGTCTCACAAACACGTCCGTTATGGGAAGATGATCAATATTGCGAACAACATTACGAAGCCAACACTACAAGAAATACCAATGGAACATACAAGAAATACCAATGGAACATACACAGTTAGACTCCCATTTAATGGAAAGGAGAGGAGAGTCTATTAAGAATTTTACATTCTTCTGATCCATTGACTGTGAAAAGGCCCTTTAAGGCCTAGTCACCAGGCTTCGCCCCCCACCCCAATGTCTACTACTACTGCCACAATTTGGTCGGCGGAGGTAAACTAATCAGATATGCAGTAACCTTGCCCTAACAATTGTGTAAAAGCGGGCCCTTTTTGCACTAACACACACTAGTCTTTAGCAGCAACTAAACCAATCAAACCAGAAAACTAAACAAAATGAAAACTAAATTAACTTGTACTAACTTAGACTAACCTACATTAACGCAAAATAACATGTCTTAACCATTGAATAAATGTGATCCCATATGGGCTCGCTTTTCATACTAACATAAACTAATCTATAGCAGGAACTAACCTAAACTAACCATATCAGATAACTAAACTAACGTAAACTAACCAAAACAAAAACTGAACTAACCTGAACTAATCAAATGTGAACTAAACTAACCAAAACAAAACTACAACTAAATTTTCTTGAACTAACCCATACTAATATGAACTAAATCGAGATAAGCTCGACATGTAAGTCGACATAAGATGTCTTAACAATTCAATGAATTTTTGCATTAACACAAACTAATCTATAGCAAGAGCTGAATTAACCATATCAGATAACTAAACTAACCTAAAGTAAGCATACCAAAATTAAACTAATCTGAGCTACCTAGATAACCAGTCTCACGTATGAAAAAATCGTCTTAAAAAAAGACGTCTTAAGGACGTCTCAAATATGACATGTAAATGTCGTCAGTAACACGACGCGACGTCCTTTTTACGTCCCTCTTTGGTCTGATATTTATTATTTTCATTTTCTGAAATCTAAACTTATGTATTCTTAAATTAGATTGTATTATAAAAACCTAAAAAAAAAAACTTGAAACAACATGTGTTTTATCCAATAGGACTTGATAACTTATTGTTATATATATATTTCTCTTTAAGTCTCTTTCTCAACATAGTTTCTCATTTACCTGGTACCTCATCGGTACCTGGAATTTCATGTATGTAACTCTATATTTGATTTATCCATACAATGGAGGGTTGTTTAGTAGCAAAATCATTAAGTGTTGAAAAAATAGCATAGAGCTAAAAATGCAAACATAGAGCTTTTTGGAGAAATTCAGGTTAGAATTAGGTTTAAAACCGATTAAAAACTACTCATTCAGTCTACAAATGCAAATTTTGATGTATTTAAGAAAATTCAATTTTAGAACTATATCAGGCAAAACTGATTCAAGTATTTGGTAAAATTAAATTTGTGGTCCAAAATAAGTCAAATTTGACTTTAAATCAAAATATTGGAGAAATTGAGGTTAGAATTAGGGCTAAAACATTGTCCCAGACAGCAAAGAATATTCTAGGAATCATCCAGGATTGTGCAATCTGGAATATTCGATATTCCAGTAATATTCCAACAGAATATTTCAGGAATAATCAATTTGAAATTTTAGCTATTGATATAGAAATTGGAGTCGAAAGAGCCTTTCAACAGCAATGGCCCTCTCAGTCCTTCCAGTCCCCGCTCATCCAGAATCTCGAGTGGGTTCATACTTCGTAATCATTTGTAATACAATTGTTAGTGTTTATTTTTTACCATCACTAGGTGCATGTGGAAATAGCGATTTGTTGCATTTAATTGAAGAGATGGTACTTTAAGTTGGTTTCTTCCAAGTCCTAATTAATTATTTGAAAGTGTTTCATACATTTAATAAAGTTTAAAAGCTTTTACAACATATGTTATATTCTTGATTTCTCTAAAGAGTTGGTATATTTTAATAATATTCCTGAAATATTTTACCACAGAATATTCCATACTGAATATTACTAATAGATTCTAATTAGAATATTCTGGTATTAATCAAAAAAAAATATTCCAAGAGTTATCAATTTTGGAAAAATCATTTAGAATATTCCTGGTAGATTTCTGGAACATATATAGTCGAATATTCCTTATGGAAGATTGTCGGAATATTCTCAGAATAACTGGTGCTATCTGGGGTATAATAATGGAAATCTTGATGTTTTTAGGGAAATTCAATTCTAGGGCAAAATCGGGCAAAATTGATACGAATCTTCTAATTTGTTAAAATATATATAAATTTTACTAAAAATTCTTCAAAATCAAAGGTGTTTTTTAAGAAAGTTAGGTTATGATTAGGCCAATTTGCAACTTGCAAAAAATTTAACTTTTGGGACTAAGTGATGTCGCCTAAAAGACGTCACAATGACGTAAAATGTTACTTGGGTAATCAAAGGTGAACTAACCGGATTTTCGCACTAATCATACGCTAATCTATAGCAAGAACTAAACTCACCAAAACAAACCGAAAACTAAATTTACTTGAACTAACGCACACTAACCTGAACTAACCCGAGATAAACTGTCTTAACAACTAAATGAACTTTTGCCATAACTCAAACAAATCTATAGCTAGAACTGAACTAACCTAAACTAACCACATCAAATAACTAAACTAACCTGAACTAATCTAAACTAAGCAATTAAAACAAAATTAACTTGAACTAACCCATAGTGACGTAAACTCTTCATCATGAATTTTTGCACTAACACAAACTAATTAATAGCAAGAGTATCTGAACTAACCTAAACTAACCATATCAGGTAACTAAAGTAACCTAACCAAAACAAAAACGAATCAAACTTGAACTAACCTAAACTAACACAAAATAACCAGAGCTAACCTGACCTGAGAATTATATAAAAAGCGACTTTTTTTTTGGCGTTTAGATAGATCTAATACGCTGGTGGATATCTCTCTGTACAACATCTCACCGATCAAATATTAGTATTTATTCAATGTTGCGTCATTCTCACCTTCTACTTAACCCAGTTTTATGGCATTTTTTGAAGAAAACTGTTTGAAATTAGAGCATTGGGGGCGCTCTCGCTCAATAGATAGGCAAACTTAAAACAGTTAATCGAGCCTCCCATTGGAGCTTTTCTTTCTATATGGGGATGTTTTGTGGGTTAACTTTAGAATGGAATGTTCATTAATAATTTTTCCTTTTTTTTTTCATTTACTAAACTAAAATCTTTATTTGCCGGAAAATAGCAAAATTGTTCTTTAAAATTCAATTCAGTCAAGCAGGTTTTGTTTTGGTCTTCTCGAGGCGAGTTGCGTCTCAAGGCCAAATCAAAATCTATTGGAAATTCAAGTTATTTCGAAGTACAAAATCCCGATACTGCATCAAAGTAGATGTTGAGCAGATAAGTAAATTATTATTGGCCTTTCAGGCGAAATCACCATTAAACTCAAAAATTACACGTCGTCACGGTCCACTTTCCACCAATCTCGCCACTTAACGCCCAAAGGCGGAGAATCCAGTCTCGGTGACATATTTGGAGAGATATCTTTATAGTTCATCATTGCAAGGTAAACTTTAATTAATCACTTACACACCTGGTATAAATAATATAGAAAGTAGATGGATAAATAATGTAATATTTAAATTTATCACCTGCCATTTAACTGGCGCATAAAAATTGAGGACATGGCTCGACCAACGCTCCAAAAATTATTATTTGAGTTCCTGTTTAGCAATGATATGTTGAATTAAAAATGGCGATAGTCGCCATCGGTATTCGCTATACCTACCATAGGAGTACCATACCGAATAATAATATAGTTATTCTACTAAACAAATATATACTAAACTCAGTAGTCAAAAGTGGAAATAGCTGCACAGATTTTGTTACAATTACGAGTACATATTAATACATTATAATATCTAAATCGAGCTTATGGCCTTGCATTCTATGAAAGTATAATAACAACGACAATACCCTTTCATACAAGAATGCTATCGCCGTCGTTCGCATTCAACAATGACTAAACGTTTTTCATTGAAATGGTACGATAAAATACCAGACGATTTGACTCAATTTTCCATGAAAATATCGGGTCTAAGAAATGTTTGTGACGAATACGAATATTTCCATAAAAAGCTCCATACCAGACGTTACCATCATTGGCACCAGTCATGCCACATGCCACCGCTGCAACTTGTTTATCAACAAAGCTGTTCTGCCCACTTATTGTAATGAGGAGTGATTCAGGGCTTTTGTGTTTTTTTTTGCCTGCGGTGCTGATTGATTTAGTGCACTTTTTTCGGTTTACCTGAGGATAATTGAATTTTAGAGAGTAATGGGGTTGATGGTTTGCGGGAAAAATGGCACTTATCTCTCTCTTAACTTGAAGCACCTGAATAATCACTTAATTTAAAGAATCATTTTTTATTGACAAAATTTAGAATTACACTTAAAAACGAGAATCTTTAAACGGGATCAAAGCCACCTAAGAAAAATTAGATTTTTTTTTAGAAATTTAAACTTTAAGGCAATTTTAAATTTTTTTGTAGGTGCTTGAAAGGATTATGATCGCTTTTCCCTAGAAATCAAGCCTTTTCATTAACTACTACACTTTTGATTAATGAATGTTAATCAAATTTGGTCCAGAACTCGTAAAAGTTGCATTTTCAGAGGTCTATTCATGGCTAGCAATTTGCATCCGAAATAACGTAAAGTGGTTGTGAAATGTAGCAGGTTTGGAAGCAAATAGAATGAAGCACTGTTCGCCAACGTTTCGATCATATGTTTGGCCATTCTCAAGGCTGTTTGGATTTACAGAGCTGCGTGTCACACTTGAAAAAAAATCTGCGAGCCTGCCACGTATCAATGATGCTGATCGCAAGAATCATCACTGGTCATGAAGAAGAACAATCTAAATGTTGCAGAATGAAACAGCTTGCAGAGAGACCAAATTTATGGTCGAAACGTCGGCGAGTTTGATATGATAAAAGTGTTTCACTCTGCCCTGTCCCAAGCATGCTACATTTTACGACTATATCAATTTTAACTAGTTTTGTTAAAAAAACTTGTAAAATTTAAAACATTCCTTTTGCAAACATGTAAGACATTGCCGAAGTTTTGACTTTACTGAGGTCTTCATGACGATTAAAATATTGGATGTTGTATAGGGTACCCCAATTAAAGATTGCGCCAACAGAATTTTCATAGTTCTTTTGATTTTTGAGATACAGGAAATTGAAAATTATTTATCCCGTTTTTTCGTACATTTTTCTCGTAGAATAATTTCGCTGCAATAAAACAACACTGAAAATATTTTTTTTTATTTTACAAATGAAAATTAGCTGCGCTTTTGGAATCAAACCTGCCCGAAATTTTGAGATTCAAATCGTGCATCGCAACTTACTTATGTCTCGATTTTAATATATTGGGTAAAGATTTGGATAAGGATTTACCCGAAATTTTATAATAAAAGCTAAGAAAGAGGATGAGTGAACCTGAAGTTACTGATCATACGCCCACCTACAGTACAAATTGACCACGAGTGGCCCAAAAACCGCTTCAAATATTATTAATTTTGTTACCATTTAGCTTTGTTTTTATTACTCCAGTTCATGGTCCTCAATAGGTTTCTCAAAACATCTCCATGTTTGTACATCGAAAAGTCATGAAGTTTTCATCTTAAAAATGAAAAATTAAAATTTTCAAATAATTTACGAATATTCAGCTCAAATCGCTAAAATTTTTCAACGATTTTCGCCTTAATCCTAACACTTGGGTCCTAACTTGGCTTTTTCGCAAGCTCCAAATTTGTATTTTTAGACTCTTTGGGTTATTTTTGGTCAATTTTGGTACTAATCCCAAGGAAGTTGCAATTTCCAAAACTTTCAAGCTTTGGATTTTTTTGTTAAGGCACGATCGTTCGTTAAAAATTCATATTCCAAGACTCTGTGGTAGCATAAGATTTCGGTGCCAATATCTTTAAATGTTATGTTTGTTTCTGTAAGGGGTTATGGGAAAAATAATGTGAATGTAGCAAAGAAAAATGTAGCAATTCATTTTTAACCGATTTACAATACAATCGCCAAATTTGCATTGTTAAGCGCTTTAAGTAATTTTTAACCAACCTTCACCTTAATTCTAACATGAATTTTTTCATAACTTTTAACTATTAACATATTTTAATGATTTGAGTTATTTCTAACCGAGTTTGGCCTTAATTCTAACCTGATTTTTGTCCCAAGCTCCATAATCACTTTTTTTAGACGCCTTGAGTCATTTTTAACCGATTTTGGCCATAACCATAACCTGAATTTATTTAAATTTGTATCCTTACAAATTTTTAAAATTTTTAACTGGTTTTGGTCTGCACTTTAACCTAGATTTTTGCAGGGGCTCTAAATTTGCATTTTTTGAAGCTTCGAGGCATTGTTAGTGGTTACATACATCAATTTTTTAAGTCATCTTTAACCGAAATTTGGCGTAATGCTAACTAAGAATTAACCTGAGCTGATCATAATCCAAAAAATGTAATTTGTATTTTTCTTTTTGTTTTGAGTATTTTTAGTCAATTTTTTATCCATATTCTAACCTAAACTTTCTCAACTTTGTATTGTCAACAGCTTCGAGTCATTTTTCACTGATTCTGGTTCAAATCCTAACCCTTTTTTTTAAATGCTTTAATTTTACATTTTTTTAATACTTCGGGTTGTTTCTAGCCAATTTTGGTCTTATTCCTAACCTGATTTTAACACAAGCTCCATATTTGCATTTTTAGACACATTGAGTAATTTTTAAATAATTTTGACCATAATTCTAACCTGACTTTTTTCAAAAGTTACAAATTTGCATTTTTAGATGCTTTGAGGCATTTTTAAATAACTTTGACGATAATCCTAACCTGAATCTTTTCAAAAGTTACAAATTTGCATTTTTAGATGCTTCGAGGCATTTTTAACCGATTTCGGCCCTAATTCTAGCCTGAAGGTTGTTCCAAAACCTTTAATTTGTACTTTTTTGTTTTGATTTATTTCTAACTAATTTTACCCATAATCCTAATCTGCACTTTCTCAAATTTTTATTCTTAGTCGTTAATTTTTCATAGGTTTTGGCCCTGATCCTAACTTGAATTTTTTCAAGAACTGTCAATTTATATTTCTTAGTGCTTCGAGTCGTTTCTATTGTAATTTTGGCCTTGTTCCTAATTTGACTTTTTTATAAAATTCAATATTTGCATTTTTGGACGCTTTGAGTAATTTTTAACTGATTTTGGCCATAACTAACCTGAACTTTCTAAATTTATATTCCTACAAGCTTTGAATAATTTCTCAACGGTTTTTGTCTTAATCCTAACACTTGACTCCTAACTTGTTTTTTTTCGCATGCTCCAAATTTGTATTTTTAGACGCTTTGGGTTATTCTTAGTCGATTTTGGCACTAATCCTAACCCAGCTTGCATTTTCCAAAACTTTCAAGCTTTGTTTTTTTTTTAAGCACGATCGTTCGTTAAAGATTCATAATCCAAGACTCTGTGGTATCATAAGATTTCGGTGCCAATATCTTTAAATTTAATGTTTGTTTCTGTAAGTGGTTATGGGAAAAATAAAAATATTAATGTAGCAATTAATTTTTAACCGATTTACAATACAAACTCCAAATTTGCATTTTTAGCACTTTAAGTAATTTTTAACTAACTTTGACCTTCATTCTAACCTGATGTTTTTGATAACTTTTAATGAACATATTTTAAAGATTTCAGTCGTTCCTAACCGAGTTTTGCCTTAATGTTAACATGATTTTTGTCCCAAGATCCATATTTACTTTTTTTAAACGCCTTGAGTTATTTATAACCGATTTTGACCATAATCATAACCTGAATTTATTTAAATTTGCATTCTTACAAATTTTGAATAATTTTTAACTGGTTTTGGCCTGCATTCTGACCTGGATATTTGCAGAAGCTCTAAATTTGCATTTATTGAAGCTTCGAGCATTTTTAGTCTAATGCTATATTTTTTATAATTTTTAATAAATTTTGGCCATATTCTAACCTAATTTATATTTCCATTTTTTGTTCTAATTTACATTTTTTTAATACTTCGGGTTGTTTCTAACAAATTTTGGTCTTATTCCTAAACTGATTTTAACACAAACTCCATATTTGCAGTTTTTAGATACTTTGAGTTATTTATAAATAATTTTGACTATAATCCTAACCTAAATTTTTTCAAACGATACAGTTTTGCATTTTTAGTTGCTTCGAGGCATTTTTAACCGATTTTGGACCTAATTCTAGGCCTGAAGGTTTTTCTTTTTTTGTTTCGATTTATTTCTAACCAATTTTGGCCATAATCCTAATCTGCACTTTGTCAAATTTGTATTCTCAACTCTTTGGTCATTAATTTTTCACAGATTTTGGCCCTGATCCTAACTTCAATTTTTCCAAGAATTGTCAATTTATATTTTTTAATGGTTCGGGTCGTTTTTAAACAATTTTGGCCATTTTCCTAATTTGACTTTTTTTTTTAAAACCTGAACACAAGCTTTGAATAATTTCTCAACGATTTTGGCCTCAATCCTAACACTTGACTATTAACATAGCTTTTTCACATGCTCCAAATTTTTATTTTTACACGCTTTGGGTTATTTTTAGTCGATTTTGGCACTAATCCTAACCAAGTTTGCATTTTCCAAAACTTTCAAGTTTTGGAATTTTTTTTAAAGCACAATCGTTCGGTAAAAATTCATAACCCACCACTCTGTGGCAACATAAGATTTCGGTGCCAAAATCTTTGAATGTTATGTTTGCTTCTGTAAGAGGTTATGGGAAAAATAGTGATGTGAATGTAGCAAAGACTTCGTAATTTGTACACTCATTTTCAATAAACCAAAAAAGAGTTTTTCCAACAAATTTTATTTGTATTTTTTTGTTTTGTGTTAGTTCTAATCAATTTTGGCCTTAATCTTAACTTAAAATTTCTCAAATTTGTATTTTCAACAACTCTAAGGACATTTTTACAGATTTCGGCACTATTCTTAACCTTAATGTTTTCAAAAACTTTTGATTTACATTTTTTTAATGCTTCGGGCCTTTTTCTGATTAGTTTTGGCCTTATGGCTTCCCTGACTTTTTCACAGCCTTTGATTTACGCTTTGAGTAATTTTTAACTGATTTTGGCCATAACCTTAACCTGAATTTCTCTAAATTTGTATTCCTAAAAGTTATGAATAATGTTTCGACGATTTTGGCTTTAATCTTAACCTGATTTTTCTCACAAGCCCCAAATTTCTATTTTTAGACTCTTTGCTATTTTAGTCAATTTTTTTAAGCACGATCGTTCCTTAAAAATTCATAACCCACGACTCTGTGGTAGCATTGGATTTCGGTGCCAATATCTTTGAATTTTTTGTTTGCTTTTGCAAGATGTTGTAGGAAAAAATAATAATGGGAATGTAGCAAAGACTCCGCAACTTGTACACTCATTTTCAATTCAAACACTAAAAGAGTTTTTGCCTAAAAACGAAATTTGTTTTTTTTTGGTTTTGAGTAAGTTCTACTGAACATTTGGCCGTGATCTTAACCTGGACATTCTCAAATTTTTATTCTCAACAGCTTTGAGCCATTTTTCGGGCTAATCCTAACCTGAATCTTTTTTTAAAGTTTTAATTTATAATTTTTTAATGTGTCGGGTGGTTTCTGATGAATTTTGGCCTTAATCTTAACATGAATATTTTCATGAGCTCCAAATTTGCATTTTTAGACGTTTTGATTAATTTTTAGACGATTTGAACACTAATATTAATTTGCATTTTTTCCATAACTTCCAAGTTTGCATTTTTAGATGCTTTGTTATTTTAACCGATTTTTTACGCGCCATCGTGCGTTCAAAATTCCTAACGCACGGCCTTGTGGTAGCATAAGATTTCGGTGCAACTATGTTGTGTTTACTTTCGTAAGGGGTTATTCGAAAAAATAATAATATGAATTTAACAAGGACCCCGTAATCTGTACCATCACTTTCAATAAACAATAAAAGAGAAATAGGAGTGTACCCAAAAGACATGTTTCACCTATTTCGGCCGTAGTCCTAACCTGAGTATCTTGTAAAAGATTTTCAACCAAATTTCACTTATTATGGTCCCAAAGTGTAGCTTCACCAAAAATACCAAATTGGAAGATTTACACCAGTTTTGCTTGTTTTGTCCTAAAATTGAATTTATTTCAGAAATTTGGCAAAACCGAAACGGTTTTTTTATAAGTTTACGTTTTGTACTCCTTAGTCAGTAATCATTGTTCAATCTTCATTTAAGGAGTTTTCTAGTGAAATTTAGTAAAACAAGGAAGATATTGCACTTTGTCACCTGTCGTGTATATGTGGATACATATTTTATTGCACATATTACTGAATACATTGGGTACAAGGTCAAAGCAACGAAATGTATACCTGCTATTCAACAATAATTTATTTTGTTTAATTACCTAATGTTTAAATGGGTACTCGTTACGAACATATCTTAATTTGCAAGTTTTTCTGCTGCCTGCGATGACGATTTCGTGACTATTTCGAGGATCTGCTAGGTGTACCGTGGTGGTACCGTTCGTACATATTGGACGAGTTTGCCGATAAAGAATTCCAGAGCCGGGTTACGTTCGTATTCAATTGCTTAAATCGAATTATTATGTTATAAACATTCCCAACCAGAAACTCGTCTTGAAAGAGATATGTCTCATATTAGCATACAAATTGAACCGGTTTGTTGAAAAACTTATGTGATGATTTTCTCTATGCTAAATTCTTAAATAAAGGAACACGCTATTTTTAAAAAATTATTATGGTCAAATACCGAATACTCCGGGACTAATAATAGGATGGGGGTATTTGCTAGTACGGGCCCCATAAACATAATACCAACCAGCCTGAATAAGTTAAGTAAACTCGGAAATCGATTTATTTATAAAATGGAAGGTACAATAAACAGCCTGTCTTATTGGCGGTTATTCTAAATTTATATCGGTATGGATACACAACCTTGAACTTGGAAGCGATTGTATAAATTTATTGGCATTTTCCTGCATTTTGCATACAAATTTATATTATTCTGTAAATATTAGTACAAGATAAACTTTTCTTAACTGCTCGGTTACACTTTTACGTCTCAGTCATTACAAGAGTGTGTTGTCAACATGATTTTTTAAATAATTAACGTTGGCAGAGTAAGTTTTTCGGAATCACTTAAAAGAAAAAATCCTCGATAAATAAGAGTAAAAAAAAATCTTTTAAAAAACAAGGATTTTTTAGAAATTTTTTCGATTGCTAACTGCTAAATACATCAAATTTTCTTCAGTTGCAGAGTGTTTCTTTTATGTATTCCCACCGTTGCTATCTCCGAAACGGTAAAAGTTACCAGGTCGCTTAAATTAGGAAAAAATTGCCTTTTGTTAAGTTACTTTAACTTTTTTTTGTTGAGTTACTTTAAGACTGCACTTCCAGGTTGCTACATTTTCAATAGTTTCCGAATTATTTAGAAAAATGTAAATATTTCTCAAAACTCAATCTCCTGTATTTTGTGAACTATTCTTGATAAGAAGAAAAAATATAAGAAATATAGTATAAGTGTAATAACTTTTTAATCTCTACAGTAATGGCATATCGCATGCCATTATGTATCTTTTAATAACTGAGTTATCGTTAGCAACTAAATTGTTTTAAATACGAATCTGGCATTTTTATTTTATTTTTCAATTGCTCTCCTCAATTCTGAAAGACCAATATATTATTTAGAAAAAATTGTGGTCGCCTTTACCTTTTCAATCATTATTAGGAATTTTTATTTAATTACTAACTTAACTACTTACCTTTTCCAGACTTATTTTTTTTTTGTAAAAATTTTACCAAAATATCCTCATAAAAATAATTTTTTGGCTCTAGAGCTATTTCGGATCAAAAGTGTATTAAAACTTGAAAAACTAGGTGTTATTGTTTAAAAATACTCAGTTTTGGGCCAAAATTATTTCATCTTACATTACAATTGTTCACGCGTAAGATAAGCTTATTTTTTTGTCAAACTTACCTTGAAAGAATAACGACTCAGTAAAACGTCCAATTTAGATCAATGCAAAAAAAATTGAATGAATAAAAATTTAAATGAATAATTTCAAAAATGAGATTAGAAAAATATGGTCTCTTTAAAAAAAGTTGCTAAATACGGTTCCTTTAGGACAGTAATTTTTATTTAAAAAAAGACACAAGGGTTTACTCGTTGAAAAAGTCAAAGCTTATGAAAAATTACCTCTAAAGAATGAAAACAAGGCAAATTGCAATTTGGATCGTTAAAAAAATATATAAAAAAAAAGTAACTTAACGGAACGTGACAAGTAATGAAAATAGGAATCACTTTTGAATAGTAAAATAAAAAAAAAACAGAAAAACAAGTTAAAAATTTGTAATTAGAAAAAAGTTGAAAAAAGTATAAATTATCTCCAATTTTTGGCCAAAAGCGTCTCAAATTTAGAAAACTTTCCAAAAGAAGTTCCTTTAGAAAAATCAGGAATCATCAATTATAAAATCATTGTTTTTGTACGACTGCCTCGAAAATAAACAAATGCGCACTACTAACTACCGTTGAAAATCGCATATTGCAAACAGCGTGCGCAAAGTGCACATTGCGCAAGCTCTCATAGAGAAACGTGTGCAAAGTCCATTTTGCGATTTTGCTTCTAATAGAATATTGTGCAACTACTGTCGATAATTGCACTTTTCACACGAGATTTGGACACGAGCAGTTGAGTCACAAGGGTGTAAAGAGTGATTTTTCGTACGTGTTGCACACTACTTTTTCTACGACTGTGATTTTGCCTCAAAAATGATCATTCCTATTATAAAATATATGGTGTGAAAGTCCACTTTGCACTCGCTTCTGATTGCTTTGCATACGCCTTGGATACATTTTATCGTACGAATGATCATTTTTCTACGACTACCTCGAAAATGAACAAATGCGCTCTACTAACTACTGTTGAAAATCGCATATTGCAAATTAGCCCCCATACAGAAGCGTGTGCAAAGTCCATTTTCACACCATATATTTTATAATAGGAAT
The DNA here is from genome assembly GCA_951812265.1 of Taphrorychus bicolor. Lineage (NCBI taxonomy): Eukaryota > Metazoa > Arthropoda > Insecta > Coleoptera > Curculionidae > Taphrorychus > Taphrorychus bicolor. The sequence continues at coordinate 22,274,668 of OX638305.1, forward strand.
GATCATTGATGAAGCAAAATCACAGTCGTAGAAAAAGTAGTGTGCAACACGTACGAAAATCACTCTTCACACCCTTGTGACTCTACGGTTCGTGTCCAAACCATCACACTCGTGTGAAAAGTGCAATTTTCGATACTAGTTGCACAATATCCTATTAGAAGCAAAATCGCAGTCGTAGAAAAAGATTAGTATAGTGTGCAACACGTACGAAAATCACCCTACACACTCGTGTGAAAAGTCTAGTTTTCGACACTAGTTGCACAATATCCTATTATGAAATAAAATTTCAGTGGTAGAAATAGATTAATATAGTGTGTAACACGTACGAAAAATCACTCTTCACACCCTTGTGACTCTACGGCTCGTGTCCAAACCATCACACTCGTGTGAAAAGTGCAATTTTCGACAGTAGTTGCACAATATCCTATTAGAAGCAAAATCGCAGTCGTAGAAAAAGATTAGTATAGTGTGCAACACGTTCGAAAATCACCCTACACACTCGTGTGAAAAGTCTAGTTTTCGACACTAGTTGCACAATATCCTATTATGAAATAAAATTTCAGTCGTGGAAATAGATTAATATAGTGTGTAACACATACGAAAAATCACTCTTTACACCCTTGTGACTCTACGGCTCGTGTCCAAACCATCACACTCGTGTGAAAAGTGCAATTTTCGACAGTAGTTGCACAATATCCTATTAGAAGCAAAATCGCAGTCGTAGAAAAAGATTAGTATAGTGTGCAACACGTACGAAAATCACTCTACACACTCGTGTGAAAAGTCTAGAAAGTTCTAGTTTATAGTTTTTGGTAACTTGGTAAATTTTGGACCAAAATGAGTGATATATGACTAAAAATGCCTCAGAATAAAAAAAGTGTTACTTATAGTAATAAGTAGGTAACTTAACTTAATTAAATAAAAGTTCTTATAGTGATTAATTTTCTAGGTAAAGGCGACCAAGAATCTTTTGAAATCATACATTGATCTTTCAGGAATTACGAGCGGTTTCGATATATGAAATAAAAATTCCAGGCTCGTACTTAAAAAAAAAATCGAGTTGCTAACGATAACTCAGTTATTAAAATTTGCATAATGTCATGCGGTATGCCATTTTGTAGAGATTGAAAAGTTATTATACTTTCTAATTAAAAATCTCCTTACATCAGAAATAGTTAACGAATTACAAAAGATTGAAATTTTCACATTGTCATATATGTTTATACATATAAATCAAGGAAGTGTTTAGGTAAATGTTTGCTTTTATATCTCACAAAACCATCAATTTTCCTTCTCTGCATTTCTATACAAACAAAAAAAAACAGGAAAGGGGTGTTTTTGAAGTCCTATCGGTCTCTTATGCGTAACACCGGATCTTTGGGACCCTAGTACCCTCCAAAAAAGAGTTTAGAAATTAGCGCTTTAGCAAGTTTTGTTTAAAAACTTGTGTGAAACTTACCAATCTTTTAACGTGGAAACATTGCTTCCTCAAAACCAAGTGGTACACTTCCTGAAACAAAATAAAAACTGTAATTTTTAATCAACCCTTATTTTTTTTTTTACTTTACAATACATTATTCCTAAATATAAAATTCTCAATTAGAAACATAGCTAAATGTGTATGATATGTAAGGTATATATAAAAAAAGTCTCGCAGCAAGCAATTGAATTAAAATTCTTGTCTAAAATAAGTTCATAAAGAAATGAAAATCGAAATATTTTATGTCATTTTCGACTTTCAATTGTTTTTATGAACGCATCTCAGACTTGCTGTTCTAATCCATGATTGTTTGATATATCAACCAAAACTTTCTGTGGCATAACATTGGTCGTTTTTTTTTTTATAAAAATCTCATCTTTTCGCATTTTTTCATATCTATAATCATTTTCGGAAAATTTGCAAAAGTATGTACGAATGAACAAACAACAGTTCCAATAAAAATGCCTATGGTTTTTGCCTTGTCATTTAGCTTTTTGGATTGTTTTGCAAATTTCTCGAAAACAGTGAGATACGAAAATTGCACAAAACAAAAAGTTTCTATTCAGATTAATATTAAAAAAAAACAATCAGTGGCGCGCTAAAAAAAGTTTCTTAGGTCAAAAGGGGACGCAATTACAGAAAAAATAAGACTGTGTAGATTCTCGCTATCAGTTGGTACATTCAACGTCGATAGTTGTATATAGTTGTATTCTAAATATGAGTTAAATAATTGAAAAAGCTCTAAAAGTTATACAGAAAAAATAATAAAAGTACTTGAACACCCTGTATCTTCGAGAGGAACTTATTACCTTAGATTGCTACAAAAAGTCACCCATTAAACTAAGTTAAACGCACAACACAGGCACTGTAAAGAACAATATAGCTCAATGTCACACAGCAGAATGTCACAACTCACCTAAAACTATAAAGAGATAGATATAGGGACGGTAAAGAAATAAAGAGAGAAATAAGCTAAATAGTTTATATGAAATTTTTACCTTAAATTTGCTAAAAAAGTCACCCATTTAAGAAAGTTAAAAGCTCAAAATGGTACTGTAAGGAAGAAAATAAACTGCTCTGAGTATCACAACTCACCTAAAAGGTAAAAGAGACAAAGAAGATAAATAGAGAGCAGTGCAAGGGACAGGCAAGAGGAAAAACGGAAACAGTATTATAAGAAGGTAGAATCAACATTGAAGACTTGGAATCAAGTCTTAGGTTGGGCAGGTTAGGCAAGCATAAAAGCAGGTAGAGAAGTCAACTCAAAGCGAGAAAGAAACGGATGAATTAGAAAAACACAGCAAACAAATTTATGGAATTTATTTTGAGAATAAGGAAAATTAAGTATAAACAAAAAGAAACAAATAATAACTTATCATAAGAAGGGAGAAGTAGATAGAATATAATTAATATAATATATAATTAGCATGTATGTACGGATTGGTGGAACTAAACAATATTAAGGGTTTTTAAGATTGCTGTAAGGTAATTAAAAGAAACAAAAAAAAGAGAATGTTTGACATTTAAAGGCCGTACGCTAAATCCACATAAAAGAATAAAATAAAATAAAAACAAAGAAAAACAAAAAAATCCGCAATATGGTAGGTGGAAAATTATTTGTATATGTGACAAAAACCAACAAAATGTTTCAGAGAAAGAGACAATTGACGAGAGAAAAACAAAAAAATTTTGAAATGAGAATAGGGCGTAAAATGAAGAAACATAAGAGTAAAAGGAAACAGTATTATCGAGACATGAAAATAACAAAAACAAACTATATTTAGCTTTGAGTTTCAGGTAAAACATGTATGTACAGAAAAGGTTGAAAGAAATTAATCAAACCACGAAAAAAAGAAAGAAATATTTATTTAAACAAATTATGCTTAGACAAAAAGAAGAATTGGGAAAATAATTAAGAAACAAAAAACAAGTCATGAATCAAAGGAAAATAAATTTAAGTAAGGAAAAATGAAACCAACTGACAGATAATTGGGTAACATATTGGTAACACTATAGAGAAATAACTACCAATTTTGATTTCTGAATACATTTATATCCCTGTATCACCATAATTAGTCAATTCGAGTAATCACTAAATTTTTTTTTAGTTCAGGTTAGTTATAAATTTTAAACACAAAAAGTCAAAAAACAAAAATTATCTTTAATTTTGGGTGCTAGATTAGTTTGTTAAATTCAGGTTAGTTCAGGAGGTGTCAAATTAGTTCAAGTTACGTCACGTTAGTGTACAGCGTGGTCTTTATAAATTGAGAAAATGAGATATCTCGAATACTAGTAGGTTAAAAGATTTCGTTTCAACAGGGACCTATATTGTACAGAAAGGTCTAATTTAAGAACATATTTTTACATATATAGGGTGGCCCAGAAAACCGTGATGAAAATTAATATTTCAGGGCTAATGAAATGCTAAAAAATCCTGAATGAGATACATAGGGTATCCCAAGAAGTGCTCGGGTATCCCAATGATGTCAAAGCCACCATTGGAACAATTTTTTTACCCTACTCGTTCTCCAGATATCTGGCTGTCTTAAGTTAAAAAGACCACCCTGTATATCAGTTAAGGTTAGTTCAGGTTAGTTTAGGTAGTGACAGATTAGTTCAGATTTGTTTATTAGTGACAGGTTAGTTCAGTTTACGTCAGGTATGTTAGTTAAAGTTTGTTCAGGTAGTGTCAGGTGGACTCAGGTTACGTTAGGTTGGTATAGGTTGGCACAAGTTAGTTCAGGTCAGCGCTAGTTAAGTTCAGCTTAGTTTGGGGCTTTTCTTAACTTTTTGGGGCTACTACCCCCAAAGCCCCAGCCTACTAACCTGAACTAACCTTGAACAACTTTTCGGGACTCATCGAAACAACTTTTTGCGGCTCCTGATACTAACCTGAACAATCTGAACTATTATACGGGGTGTTCATTATAAAATTTCATCTGGCAGGCTATGAAATTTTGACAGAAAAGGAGGACATAATAAAAATTAATGGACTTGTGTTTCTACAATCTTTTCTTTTGATATTTCACAGCCAACTAGATGAAGTTTTATAATGAACACCCCGTATGTTAGCTCACGTTAGATTTTGTAGATTCTCGCAATCAGTTGTTACATATACAGGGTCTCCAAAACTGTAAGTGCTAGGAGAAATATTCATTACACAAGTTTACTAATGTAGTAAACAGTTTTTAATTATTTGGTTTTTGTATATACAGGTTGTCCAGATTTTGCGCTTTATTACTAACTTCCTTACTTTAAATTTAAATTATTAGCAATTTTCGAAGTATTAATCAAAAACTAATATTTCCCGTAAGGAGTAATGTGTTAAGAGTAGAGGTAAAGAAAGAGACTTATTTTGTTTTACTTGATTTGGGATATGCTGGTTCTTTCTAACAAATTATTTCTTATGGAAAATAGATTATTCCAAATTCCTTGAAAACCAGTAGAGATATAGGCATAAAACTTCGATCACTCGAATCAGCTAAAAAATGAGCAACCAAACGCACCAATTATATATAGTGCGTCCCATTAACAAAAAACTAACTTTATATCATAACTTGAAAATCGCTATGAATAGAAAATTCACAGTTGTACCACTAAATGACGTTTGAAAAACTCAAAAGAGTAGTTTTTTTCAAAAACTTCCTGTATACGGAAAACGAATCAAGCTGGCTGAGAAATGATACATTAAATTTATTATAAAAGTCGAAAATTTGTAACCAGATTTCGTCTATCTATTACGGTTTTTTCCAATACCCCATACATCCATGAAAAAGGCGCCACCCCCTGTATACACACAACGATGTTGATCGTAAATAGTTATATTCCAAATTTGAGTTAAATAATTCAAAAACTCAAAAAGTTATACAGAAAAAATTAAAACTACATGAACACCCTGTATCCCCGATGCGAAGCATTTACGGGTCTATGTTTATGAATTTACCTTCAAATTTCAAAAAAGATTACCCATTTTGGGATGATATTGTTGCTAATAAAAAGGTATTATTATTATTAACTGCAACTACAAAAATGCCTCGTTATGGCGTGGCTTAAATATTCCAACGATCTAGATTAAAATGGAGAGGGCCTCTTGTTTTAGAGTTTTGTTCCCCTGTTTTAGAAATGAGACCACACTGCGACACACAAAAATGGCGGCAGGAAGTTATATTTTACGTAATCTATGCTTCTTTTTTTTTTAAACATTCCCCACGTAATTTTTTTTCTAAGGCAAGAGCTTTTTCTAGCGTTGTAGAGATTAAGTAACCAATAAGAATATATAAGAATGAAAAGGCTTTCACGGCCGGTCAAAATACAATCTAACAAGCGTTTTCCGGGATTTCAAGCCGTGGTCCAATAGAATTTCTTCCTGACGTTTCGTCTACAGCTGCGGCAGACATTATCAAAGGCGATGAGGCAATAGGCAAAGTGATCTCCCGTGCTTCTCAACGCTTGACTTTTTCTCCAGGAGAAATTCTCGTAGGCTATGATGTTGTTTCGCTATTTACGATGGTACCCACTAAGGAAGCCATGGAACATATTAACCAGGAATTTCCATAAGATATTGCCAAGTTGTTCCAACACTGCCTAACCAGTACATATTTTCAGTGGAAGAAAGATTTCTACGAACAAACTGATGGTGTGGACAGCCCCCTCAGTCCAGTAATAGCCAACTATTTTATGGAAATTTTCGAGGCCAAGGCGTTGGCAACTGCAAATAAGAGGCCAAAGTGTTGGCTCCGATACGTGGATGACACCTTTGTTATCTACGTTGTCATGTATCAATGTGTGTATCAACCTAAAAATTCAATTCACTATGGAGATAGAAAAGGAAGGACGCCTACCGTTTTTTGATGTTATGGTATCAAGGAGGAGGAATGGGACGGCGCACACCGTTTATAGAAAACCAACACACACAGACCGGTACCTCAATAACGGATAAAATCATCATCTCAGACAGAAAAGGGGAGTCATAAAGACTCTGTCCGTGAGAGCCAAGAGAATTTGTGAGTCGCCTGAATTGGAACGGGAAATGAAGCATCTGAAAAGAGCCTTTGGTTGGAATGGATACAGCAAGCACGAGTCCGTCAAGAAATGTAGAGCGCCAGAAAGGAACGGCGCACACCGACTTGATTTTATCCGTTATTGAGGTACCGGTCAGTGTGTGTTGGTTTTCTATAAACGGTGTGCGCCGTCCCATTCCTCCTCCTTGATACCATAACATCAAAAAACGGTAGGCGTCCTTCCTTTTCTATCTCCCTAGTGAATTGAATTTTTAGGTTGATACACACATTGATACATGACAACGGGAAGGAACAACGGGAAAAGATAAAGAAAAGCGCAGATGGACTAGTCCATATATCCACAAAGTAACGGACACGATCGGCAGGCTATTGGATACGCACAATGTTACAAGTGACTTTAAACCCACTCGTGCAATACAACAGAGCTTGAGATCGGCGAAAGACTGCGGATATCCCCTATCGGCACCCGGAGTTTATTGAGTTCCATGCAGCTGTGCCTCGGTATATATTGGTACCACAAAACGTAGTGTCAACACAAGGATTACGGAACACAAGAGGAGTTGCATGGGTGGGACAAACACAAAAGTCAGCAGTAGCAGAGCACGCTCTCTTCAAAGGACACGACATCCTTTTCAACGAGGTGGATACCTTATATCAATCACAGCGTTTCTATCCGAGACTAACGAGAGAGGTCCTTGAGATCTTTAAACACAACAATTTCAGCAGGAAGGAGGAAATTACGTTTCTAAATGCAGACTGGAAGCGACTCGAAGTGACATATTTCAAGTGCGCCGAAACCCCGCGCCACCAATACCCCCACCCCAGTCCATCCAATGCAGCGCGACGGCGAGGGAATAAATACCACGGAGCTCACCACAGTCGGATCAGTCAACGTCGGGAAGCACGGATCATTACTTCGCCCATACCGTTGCCGCAGCTCTAGATGAAACCCCAGGAAGAAATTCATTGGAGCACGGCTTCAAAGCCCGGGACATACTTTAGATTGTAATAAGAATATAATTTTTGGTCGCTATCTGCTAATTAATTGACGAACTAAGAATATTAACGAGGCCCACGTAATACTGTATTGAAATTTAAACAATTAAATTTCAGTTCACCCACCGAATTTTATTATTATTACCGCAGTCGCTGACCTTGTAAAGTGCTTCTAAATGTTTTAGTGGGTAACCGAACGTATGCACCATTAGCAAATAGCCCAAAAGTAAACCCACGTTTCGTCTAGTGGATTAAGAAAACACACTCGAATTAATACCTTGTCGACTACCAGGGATTAAAGGTATAGTTATCACGAGTCTGAAGACTTCCTTCTTTACGAGTGCCGCGTACAGATGTCTTCATTTCTCGTGCAATGTAGTTAGTAGGTACCCAATAATAATACGCAAATAGATTAAAGAATTAGCTAAGTACTTACATATTGCTAAAAGATTATCTTTACAGAATATTACAGCTCTAAGGCTTGCCGAGCTATAAAAATGAGAAACTGTCTAAATACACGATTATTTACGTTAAAGACACTATCCTGGAGGTACAGTAGAAAAACTCCCATAAAGTTTAAAGTTTGTTCAATGGAGAAAACGAGGCTCGACAATGCGTATTTTAGAGTTTATGGCTTTTTCGATTACAGTTTAGAATTGAGATATTTATGATCGTCTTAACACGGCAATGGTAAATTTTGCACTTCGAAAATGGGCACAAACTACACCTTTACTCTGCTATTGCTTGATTATTGGGTAAATTTCACTGTCAGTGAAAAGTCTATTTTTTTATAACTAGATAAACAATGACGTTCATACATATAGTTACAAAATATACATATAATCAAAATAAGTAAATGGTAGCCGGTTAATCAATAATAATTATCTTTAATTCAGAGACTTCTTAGGAAACGTGGACAAACCAGGTAAATTGTTTATTAGTGTAATGCATTTCTGAGGCTTGTGAGGGTATTTTAATAAAACTTACATCCTTATGCACATATTATTCTAGTAGTAAATATATAATGTATTATCTTCTTATTGATGGGTCGTGTTTGCAATGACGTAGCAGCTGAGTACTCGATGATTCTCCAACAAAAAGCGCAAAAGCTTCTAGCAAAAGCAATAGAAAAAATGTTTAAACAAGTTTCAGCCAATAGAAGGTTATACATAAGTTTACCATCGTACCGCAAAATACAAAGTGCTTTATTATAGAATTTTGACGGACTTCTGAATCCTATTTTCAAGCGTAACTAATTTGGGTACTACCTTTTGGAGTTCGGAATTAAAATCTATTTTAAGTCTTTGAAACTAAGGAGTACTAGCCAATGTGGAGTTGAACCTATAGAAAAACGCTCCATCATATACGAGAAAACTAAGAAGCAATTAAAACGATAAACCCAAAATTTTGAATGAACTTTAAGGGTGACTTTTACGAGTTCAAGTAAAACTTCAGATTGAAGATAAAACCCCAGATATAACCTACATTGCATTGTTTATCTGTCAGGTAAACAATGCAATGTACATCAAGTCTGGGGTTTTATCTTCAATCTGAAGTTTTACTTGAACTTGTAAAAGTCGCCCTTAAGCTGTCTATCTATATTCCATTTGAATATTCCTGGAGTAAACTTGAATATTCTAGTCACATTCGCTAGGAACAATTTTTCATATTCTGGGAATAATCCATTTTTGGATTGTTTAGTTAGCGGCTCTAGAGTACCTATTTCTATCCTATGTTTTCTTAATTAGAGTTTAAGGAAATAAATAATGTCATAGCCGCTAACCGAAAACACATCATAATTACCAATTTGATCAGCAACTAATCTCATTGTCCCCGGAGCAATCTTGCTCCGATCACTAACACATAACGTTTATTCTAAAAACAGGTATCAGACCTAGGGTCACTTTTAAAGATCCTAAAAGCACAAACTGAGCTTCGTATCGAGAGTCCTTTCAGGCACAACTAAATACGGTCAACATCTCTTTTGACGGTCCTATCAACATAGAGCTGGCAGCCGAGCGGCTGGCGAAAGCTGCTCTTCAGCCCTATGAAGATAACTGTCCAACGAGAACAAAAAAAGACAACAGACAAACATCCTGGTGGAATAACCTCCTGGAAAGTCAGAGGAAATATGTCCGACGACTTTTTTATAAGTAAAAATAACCGGCGGCTGGAACATTTACAGACAGGCCTTAACTAACTACAACAAGCAAATCAAGGCTGCTAAAAAAGTGTCTTGGAGAAGGTTCTGTGGCGGGATGAAACACCTGCCAACAGGAGCCCGAATCCATAAAATTCTCCCCAGGGAGCCGCGTCAGAAGCTTGGATCGATAAAACGATCCGATGGAACCTACAGCTACACTGGTAGTGAAATGTTAGGAATCCTGGCAAGCTGTCATTTCGCGAGTATCCGGCTGACAAATTTGGAGACTAACACAAGCCCCTTGGGACGATTTAAACCACCCAACAGGGCAGATTGGGAGCTTTCCAGAAAAGTGGTCAGACCAACCCTGCTAAAATCCACGATTATGGTTTTCTAACCATACAAATCCCAGGGGGAGGATGGAGTGTTCTCGACACTATACAACAGAGCCTGGATCAACTCGAGTCTTGCAATGGACCTTTATTCCACACTGCTGGTCCAGGGTGAGGGTCGTTTACATACCAAAGATGGGAAGTAGGGGAAATCGTTCAGGTTAGGTTCCTACTGAAAATCTTGGAAAAGCTGCTAGACCTATACATGAGGGAGGGAGCGCTAACAACGTACCCCCTTAATACGGAACAGTTTGCATATCAGGCTAACAAATCAACAAATCTAGCACTCCAGAACCTGGTGGAGAAAATCTAAGATACCCTGGATACAAAGGGTGTCGCAGTTGGTATTTTCATAGACATCGTCGTGAAACTACCTTTTTTTTTAAATTAATAAAAATATATAAAAAAGAACAGAAAGAGATCCCGCGGTATCATTAACAGCTACAATAATCAAACAACGGAATTCAAAAATCATTAATAAACGAATTCAATTAACTTTTGGATATTTAAAAAATGTTTACTTTCTGTTCGCCTGTTGGTCTATGTCTAATTTTATACTCATAGCACCTATGTATTCTTTATATTCCGTATGAAAATTTTATCAATATTTGTAACATGTAGCAAATTGGGGCCTTAGTGTTAACAAATACCTCGGGACACCAAACAAGCATATTCGTACTAGTAAGTTATTATTTATATGCAAACAAGTCCCGAGATATGACGTTTATCTACATAACCCTGTATCAAAAGTTGTTCTAATTTTTTTCTTCTGCAAAAATATATGCTCGAAAAGCTTTAACAAAAATACATCAAACTGTGTTAAACCCTGTATTGGCAAACCTGCAAAACCTACAACCCAGTACTTAACCACTTAAAGCAGGAAATCACATGTATGTATCCTTTCAATTGCTTCTTAGTTTATTTACTGAGCGTTTTTCCAGTTTAAGTTCTTTATTTCTGATTATCTTTTAACTTCAGGTTGAATAAAGTGAAATATGAATTTTCCTTCTTAACCTGAGCGAATTCAGAGTTCTCTTTTCAAAACCATCTAAACCTGGCTAACTTTCGGTGGTCAGAAATAGGAAAAATTTAATTTTTCGAAACTGAGGAGGACTATGTAATACGAAACGAAACACACTATTTCAATCTTGACGTAAGTAACCAAGTGGTTTATTTCAGCTTTATAGCTTTTTCAATTTCATTTCCTTTTAAATGCTTCGCTTACCGTTAACTATTCATATTGCTTTAATGTTTCTGCCTTCAAGTTGAAAGGGGATGACGAAAAACTAAAAATAAAATAAACTGTAAGATCTAGCTGATGTAGAAAGAAGCAAAATATTGAAGAGAAAAAAGAATCCTTGATAAAATAATGGAACTTGGAACGGGACAAAGATTGAGTAACAATGTTTGGGTAGAAACTACAATAAAACAATAATACAATAAATTTGAAGAAATAAAGAAACATGAAAGAAAAAATAGCTCAGGGCAAAGACTGAATAGTCAATCATTTAAAATTTTGTCTGTGTAAATTAACGCAGAAATACATTATTGATTTACGTTAAATTAAAATATTCTAAGGGACTCGTGAGCCTAATTTGGTGGGCGATTTCCAAATGAAAATTTACAAACACATGAAGAATTAAAATGTAAGGAATTCCTACCTATAGGGAGTTACTCAAAAGTCTACCACATTGGTTATTATGAAAGTACACAGCCTTAACGCAAGTTACGAAATGGTTCGTTGTTCGTTATAGATTCTGAGTGACTTTTGTTCCCATTTTTAAATCTGTCTAGTTCTAGTTATTTTTTGGGTCTCGTCTCAGCATTAACAAAAAAAAAGTATTGTTAAGGAATGGTAAAGGTCTTTGCTGGCCGGTCCCAAGGCAAGGTTTGTTAAGAGAATTGGTGCGGACCGATCAGCCCCAAAACGTGCTATGTGCAAAATATTCTAATTCTAAGTTCGGGTTATTCAGAATTAAAAACAAATCTTAATTTTCTGAACCTAAACAGTTATATTCAATAAAAAGTTTTCAATCAACAAAACTCTTCCTAAGTTGCTAAATTAACAACAAATTTGAATTTGGAGAACGTAAATTGAGAATTTTTAAATCACTTATTTTAACAATCAACATCCTTATTTTGACATAAAATTTCGACCCACTTATTTCAATTTGTTATCCTAATTTTGATGTTTTTGTTTCCGTTAACTTAATACGGGTTGCGAATTGCGTTATGTACGGAGTGACGCCCGATACTTTTAACGCTAATTAGGAGGACGAAAATGTCACAAAAATATTAAAATAAGAATAACGAAGCGCTCCAAAAACTCTCTATGTATGTCAAAATTAATTTAATCATTGTCCATCTATGCGGCTTAAAAAGCTTCTTATAATTCTGATTATTTTTGTGTTTTTTATACATAAGGGTACCATTGTGATTCAGGTTACAAAATAATTTTTACAATTATAAATTTATATAGAATTATTCTTAAAAATGTCTAATCTTGATACATTTCTTAAGTTACCTGCTAAGTAAATTACCATCATGTAAGAAATAATTTAATAAAGTAATGATCAAGTTGGTTATGAATTGTTCAGAGAAAAGGTTGGTTTTCAAATACCATTTGCAATCCTTTTTTTGTTAAGAAATTTTTCTGCGGATTTTCTGTGAGGCAGGCAAAAATGCCTAAAAATTGGACCCTGTTGGTCTTATGTAAATCAAACTCCTAAATACCAAATTAAAGGATACTTATAAAAGCTTATAATATTAGAGTATTTCTCATCAGAAATCCACGCCATCGCCAACGGATGTCGAAGACTATAAAGTAAGATCCTTTCTGCATACATTTGCATAACAAGATTTCTGTGGCATGTATAAATAAATATTTAATTTGGGAAACTTGAATTTGTCATTCTAACGGCCGAGAGGAATATGTTCAATAGTCTTGAAAAAATAAATCTTTTAATGACTTCGCTATATATATCTCGTATGTAGTAGATGATACATTGTAATTTTTAAAGACAGAAAGTAATAAAAGCAAAGTTCTCATATAACTAGACACCAACATGGCGCCAAAACATAGGAAGTCTTTCGTCATGAAGAAATCCTTTTTTTTTATCGAGTCACAAGAGGAAAAGGTATTTCAAAATGGAAAATCCTCTGAGTTTTTCCCATCTCATACAACCACTTTATCTTACAAACTGTCTAAGATTTCAAATTTCTACACTACATCTCAGAAACTATCTTTATACACTTGAACTATTTATTGGGCAACACTATAAAACTTAATCGGCCTTTACGCGCGTCCACAACGACACTGCGGTTCTCACGACAACTGTCCACGCAGCCAATAGAAATTCCTCGTTTGTTGCGTCAAATCCTAATAAGTTGTAGGTTTAAGCCAGAGTTGCTAGCATTTGAATGTCCGACGAAAACGTCAGTGTCAATTTGGACAACAGGCTTTTGAAAAACTTTTCCTTCGGCTTTTGAAGGCTGACCTCTTCTGTAAATTATCTTCGAGGTACTTGTGTTAATCCGCAAAAGCTATTGAGAGGTTGGTGCAACTTTTTCAGCTCAAAAAACTTAAGATTTCTTATTAATTTAGAAACACATCAATAATCGGAATTAGACGGCGTAGAAAAGAAACAGAGATTTTTTTGATAATTCTGGATACATTTAATCAAAATTAGAATACCTATAGATCTAAAGTACGGCTAAAAGTCCCTCAGAATAGACAGGGTGTCTTTGAACTGAAACACTCAGTATATTCTAAGTTCTTCAAAGTCTATTGACAGGTTGGTACAACTTTTTCCGCTCAAAAAAATGAAAACTTGTTGTTAGTTTAGAAACACATCAAGTACCGAGACTTTTCTGGTGATTCTGAATACATTTAATCAAAATCAGAACACCTAAAATTGAAAAGTGCCTCAGAATATACAGGGGTGTCTCTGAACAGATAATTTGCAAAAAGGCGCAAAAATAGTCAGACGCGAATATTAATAAAGTCAAGGACTATAGACAGTAAGAGATGGCTCAATTCCCTAGAGTTGTGGGCCATCGGCGTGACGTCACGGCAGTGCGTTAGTATACAGATGAATAATATTCATCTAGTAAACCGTGCAGACGACATATGTACATTGGTGGAGTAGAAAAAATTTGACAATTCCTCAGCCTACTAGATGGATATCTATGTGATTAGTAGGTGTATATTATTTGTTAATCGCTTGTCTTGCTTAAGATCAAATAATTAATTATATAAGTTTTGGTCATTGGCTTGGAAGGAGAGTTTATGTTGGATGTGTTGTGATGATTGTGACTAAGTGTGAACATTTAGCTCTAAGTTCCTCTTGAAATAGAAGGATGGTAGCACTGCATTTTTATTTGCACAGTATTACGTTGTATATTATTTTTTAGTTTACGCTATGTACTTTTAGCTCCATTTTGCAACCAGAATCCTGATCCTATTGAAAGTCATGAAAATAAGAAAAGTAAGTCGATTGGTCAATCTATTTCATTGTAAATTTGATGATGCATTTTAATTTTTAAAGACAGAAAATTATAAAAGCAAAGACCTCATATAACTAGACACCAACATGGAAATAAAACTTGTTACCAAAACATAGGATGTCTTCCCTCTTAAAGACTTTCTTTTTGGTACCACGTCGTAAGAGGAAACTTACAATTTTCTTACACTATCTTACAAATTTTCTTACATTTCAAATTTCTACACTGTATCTCAGAAACTATTTTAATACACTTGAACGAGCACTTGAACTATTTATTGGGCAACACTGTAAAACTTAATCGGCCTTTACGGGCGTCCACAATGACACTGCGATTCTCATGACAACTGTCCATGCAGCCAATAGAAATTCCTCGTTTGTTGCGTCAAATCGAAATGAGTTGTAGGCTTACGCCAGAATTGATTAGCTCTAAGTTCCTTTTGAAAAAGCGCATGAGGCAATTTAGCATTTAGAAGAATGTTAGCAGTGGACCTCTCTTTGCACAGTTTTACGTTGTATATTCTTTTTCAGTTTGCCTTAATAAATGTGTATTTTTGGCTCTATTTTTGCAACCAGAATCGTGATTTTATTGAAAGTCATGAAAACAAGAAAAGAAAACGTCTGTTGATTAAATTCCATTGGTTACAAAATTCCTTTTTACTTTCCCAAGGTTTTATAGAATCAGCATTTTCCGAGTGTTTGCTATTTACTCGATTTTCATTGATGTTAGCAGCATTTCATGTTAGCAGTGGACCTCTCTTTGCGCAGTTTTACGTTGTATATTCTTTTTCAGTTTGCCTTAATAAATGTGTATTTTTGGCTCTATTTTTGCAACCAGAATCGTGATTGTATTGAAAGTCATGAAAACAAGAAAAGAAAACGTCTGTTGATTAAGTTCCATTGGTTACAAAATTCCTTTTTACTTTCCCAAGGTTTTATAGAATCAGCATTTTCAGAGTGTTTGCTATTTACTCGATTTTCATTGGCTAAAAGTAAAAACATGTTAAATGCCAGAAGGCACATGACAGGTTCTCACTTGTGGAGAGTGTGAGGCCATCTTAATAAAAATTAGTGCAGTATTGTCAAAGTTTTAGCTACTTGTTCACTTTAGCATACCTATAGTACACCTAAAATTCGGCTCAAAAATCCCTTAGACGATACTGTGCGCCTCTGAACATATAATTGATTGAAAAAATACACCACAATAGTTAAATGTCATTATTAATAAAACCAAGGATGTAGACAGTAAAGGAAGGCACATCCCTCAAGGTGCGGGCCATCTGAATGACGTCATGGCAGTACACCATCAGTATATAGATGAAATATAATTATCTAGTAGACTGTACAAAAGACATATTCAAATTGATGGAGTAGGACAAATTTGTCAATTCCTCTTATATTTCAGATTTTACTTAAAAACTTGCCTTAACGGCATGTTATTATAACATCCGTATGTAAATGTACATCCTTTATTAAATTATAACATCCTTATAATTCAATTAAAAAATATATATGTATCCATAAAATATAGTTTGTGATGGTTATCAGGTTTCAACGGTTTTCAGGTTTTAACACAGCTAATTGTTATACTGGGTGTTTATTTAAAAACATCACCTGTTAGCTGTGAAATATGTCAAAAGAAAATGATGAAGAACCAAAAGTCCATTTACTTTAATTATGTCATGCTTTTCTGTCAAAAATTCATAGTCCTTTAGATGCGGTTTTTTTTACGAATACTGCGTATGCGTTGTATTTATTTGCTATTTATTCTTCTTGCTTATAATTGCGTAACAGTATTTCGATTTGTCGTCCTAATTTTGGGAACACATCTAGTACGTATTGCTAAGAGATGACATTAATTGACAAGGTTGACAGACACTGGCTGGACTAGTCGCGTCATGCATGCGTCATTTGTCATGCTTCTTTTGTCACATTTTTGGACGATTGCTCAATTATTTAAATATACAAGCAATAAACAATCTGCTGACTGGTATTTCACAAATAAAAATCAGCAAATGTGCCATAAAAGCATTAAAATTTTATTGTAAATTTATAGGAACGTTATAAAATTATTGCAAAAATAGCTACATGCTCTCACTCCGTTACTTCAAAGCAACAATAGTTTGTTCCTCTTTTAAGTCAAGTCCAACTGAAACAGTGGAGGATGGCAAATTGGAGAATGACAACTTAACTCATCTCTAAACCAATTTTGAATATGTTTTTAGTAATATTGTTTAGTAGGTAATTGTTTTTTACACTTTATCATATTGGGAAGAGGGTTAGGGATCCAGAAAATCGAAAACTTCTTTCAACAAAACTGGCAAAGTTTCAATTTCTATTTGAGTCTTGCTCAATGCTATTGCCTATATTATGTGGAAGTTTATGTCCACACAGGGAATAGTCTTGAGAAACACTCAATATAGAATTCGAAACGATGGCACTTTCCTAAAAGAAGAGTTTTTGATTTTCTGCACATATTAAACCATAATCCTGTTATATACAGCGTATATAATTCGAGTTTCTAATATATGATAGGTATATACCTAAAAGCATGTTCAATGTTCCCTTCCCTATGGCTTGAAACTTGAAATTTTTGGCCAAATCAAGTTGCCACGCATATTCCGAATATATATCGGCATATGCTAGATATATAAACACCAATGTGCATCGTCCTACAAATGTATACCAGGTATATGCTTAGAATATTTTCTTGCTATGTGGGCTGTTGTCTTGCTTAAGATCAAATAATTAATTATAAAAGTTTTGCTCATTTGCGTGGACCTTCTGTAAGCTGAGCTTATGTTAAATGTGTTGTGATGATTGTGACTTTTGCTGACCACTTTCTGTTACAGTGAAAATCACATTTAGCTGTAAGTTTCTCTTGAAAGGTCTGCGCAAGAGATAATTTTGCATCTAGAAGAATTCTTCTAGCACTGCATCTTTCTTTGCACAGTATTACGTTGTATAATCTTTTTTTAGTTTACCTTACTAATTATATAGTTTTATCTCCATTTTTGCAACCAGGATTTTGATTCTATGGAAAATGATAAAAATGAGAAAGAGAAACACACAGATTGGTCAAGAAATTTCATTGACCACACATTTTATCTTTAGTTTCTAGTTTTTCTAGAATCAGCATTCACTGGAAGTTTACTATTTGGTCACTTGTGAAAAGTGTTGGCTGAGCTTAATAAAATTCATTGACAGAAGTGCCAACTTCACAATTTAGCAAAAATTAAAAATATTATTTTACTTCCTTGAGAGTATTCCTAGTCTTAAATTCTTACCGGGAAAGCAAAGGATGAAATTAGTCACAAGAGCGTAGAGCGATCTGGTTACTTAGAGTCGCCAAGTGACGACGCTCTGTGCATCCCATAGCGCAATTTATAATTTTTTAAAAACTAATAAACAAACTTATATTCTCTACATAAACCTAAAATTATTATTACCTGAAAACGTCATCAAAAGTTTATTAAGAAACCCTCCCTGATGCACTTTGATACCCCAACAGCGTGGACAAACCATCAGAACAAAATAATCCGATTATAAGGTTAGAGCACACTACTGCCGGCTTGCTGTAGCACATTTTTAGAGCAACTCGACTCGACTCGACCTCGGTCACGATTCATTCCGAACGGAGTTGCATGCCTCGACTAAATTAAAATTTGTTGACGGCGAGCGTAGGAATTGGTAAGAGTGTTCGGCGATTGCGCACAAGCTTTCGACACGGCAAAACAGTGGGGAAATGGCGGGCAATGTCCACGCAAGGCAGTTTTTAAATAAAATTACTTTTATCATGGCGTTGACCTTTGCCGAACCCGAGATTAGGCTAATTATATTCGTTATATATGGGGTGAGTTTCAGTAAATTGCGAAAGTTTTAATTAGGTGTAGAAAGTTAATAAGTTCGGAGGACAAGGGCCAAATGTGGGGGATTCACTGGCACTGATTTGTTAAGTGTCGTGAATTGAATGTGACAACTGGTATGAAAGATGTCACCGTCAAAACAAAATTAACTTAGCGTTAATTTAAGCTCCTAATGACCATTTCCACCAAGCAAATTTTAAGGATACTTAAAGTTAAGGGCCCTTAAACCATATGTATTAGCATGAGTAACCATGGTAATAATGGAAGCCTTAACTAAGTATACTTAAAAATTGCTTGGTGCGATCGGCCATAAGTTAGTTAAATAATTAACTTAGGAGCTTAAATAATGGAGGTGCAAACGAGGGTAAAGGGGCCTCCTTAAGCTAGAGGCCCAGGTATCCGCCAAAATTATTTTTTCAATTTTTGTTTTAACATGACGACAGCTTTGCCGCACTGTTATGACGTCAAAAGAGCGTCGAAATGAAGATTTTTTCGTAACTCGTTTTGGTTTTTGCCCTGCAATGATTGTAGATTTGATTCATATTATTAATATAAAAGTTATTGATAATTCATGTGAATTTAAATATTTGAAAATCTGACCTTTAGTTGAAACGAAAATGGCGGCAAAAGAGACGTTTGTCATGTCTACCAACCTTTACCGATATTAGGCAGGGTTTATCCAACTTCTTTATTCTTAATTGCTAATTCTTTATTCTTAATTTCTAAGACGTATATTTAATTCTTTTTTCATAATGTGGTTTACACAATTTCCTAATTCTTAAAAAATTAAGGATTTGCAACCAACACTGTTGACAGTTAACATTCCTCTGATTCTTGTATATCCATGATTTTCTTTTGTAAAAATATATTTTATGATACTAACACAATCAATTATTAATTGGGATTTTAAATAATTAAATAAAAACACAAGTTTGAGGTTATGTCATACCCTAGGCCATCTATTGGGCATGCGCAATAAAACATTTTTCTTAATTCTTAATGCTTAAATGCTAAAAGTTAAAATTTCTGAACTTTTAAGGTTAAACATTAGGAACAAAAATTAAGAATTAAGAATTAGGAACTTGTATAAACAGTGCCATTAAATAACATGGTTTTAACTCCTTAAGAATTAGCAAATAAAAATTCGAAATAAGGAATTAAGAATAAAGAAGTTGGGTAAACCCTGCCTTAGAAGTTGACAAAAGTACACGTTACAAACTAAAGTGTTTTCCGGGCTTTGAAGCCATGGTCTAATGGAATTTCTTTCTGACGTTTCGTCTACAGCTGCGGCAGACATTATCAAAAGCGATGAGGCAATTGGCGAAGTGATCTCCCGTGCTTTCGGACGTTGACTGATTCGACTGTGGTGAGCTCCGTGGTATCTATTCCCCCACCGTCGCGCTGCCGTGGAGGGCCTAGGTGTGGGGGTAGTTGTAACGCGGGGTTTCGGCGCACTTGAAGCATGTCGTAGAACTCGCTTCTAGTCTGCATTTAGAAAAGTAATTTACTCTTTCCTGTTGAAATTGTTGTCGTGTTTAAATGTCTCAACGGCCTCTCTCGTTAGTCTCGGATAGAAACGCTGCTTTGATGCAAGATATCCCCACGAACACCAATAAGGTTTTAGAAAAGGACGCAGCACAATAAGTGCCCTACAAAAAGTTAAAGAAATTGTCCAAGAAGTGAACAAAGTAGCGTACAAAAACAGGAAGTTTTCAGCAATGGTCACCATCGATATAAAAAATGCGTTTAACTCAGCCCCCTGGACAAACATCATCAAAGCGCTACAATCGGCAAATGTAAGCAGCTACCTGCAACAAATTATCCAGGCTCACCTTGAAAACAGAACTATTACTCTCCCCTGCGGCGAGGAAATGAAAATGAGCTGCGGAGTCTCGCAGGGCTCAATAATAGGGCCTCTATTGTGGAACCTTTTCTACAATAGGATACTCAGGGAAATACAACTGGAAGAGACGCACGTGATTGCATACGCTGATGATCTCTCAATAATAACAGTAGCAAAACCAAAGAATCACTAGATGCAAGAACAGAATTGGCAGTTACAACAACAAAATACCTACTACACAAAATGGGGCTTGAAGTAGCAGTACAAAAGACAGACTTAATAATCTTAAACGGAAGAAGAAAGCTGACAGAACTTCAACTAAACATAGACAACAAGCAAATAGTCTCTCAAATAACTATATCAAATACATGGCCCTCAATATTGACAAGGACTTCAAATTCCACACACATATAAGAACCATACGCAACAAGGCGAAGACAGTAATAAACATGCTCTCAAGGGTCACACCAACAAAAAACGGACCAACATTCACCCAACGCAAAGCACTAATGAGCACCGTGACATCCATCATCCTCTATGGATCACCGATCTGGGAAAATATAACAACCTATAAATACTACGCTGCACTCCTAGAGAAGACAAACAGGCAAATAGCTCTAAGAATAACGAGGGCATACAGAACTGCCCCCACTACCGCACTCCTAGCAATAGCAAAGATACTCCCCATAAAACTACAAGTAAGGCAAAGGACGCAAATACACAACAGCAAAAATAAAACTCAGATAGCTGAAATAAAGGATGATGTACACAGAGAGTGGAGTAACGAATTGAATAACTACAAAAGAACAGCAAAGACTTTCATCACATACCTAGAAAAATGGATAACTACAGACTGGACAGAGACAGACCATTACATGACGCAAATATTTACAGGACACGGAGTATTCGCGGAATACCTTCACAGAATAGGAAAGAAGACAAGCCCAGGTTGCGAATACTGCGACCTCACACAAATAGACAACTCACTACATACTCTTTTCAAATGCCCAAGATGGGAGACAGAACGACGCAAGACAACTGTAAAATGTGGAACACAAATTATCCCGAACAACATCGCTTCACTACTCTTGTCAAACAAAAAAAACTGGGAGGCAATAAAACAATTCATAACAGTGACAATGAAAACAAAAATCGAGGACGAGAAAAAGAAACAAGAAATGGACCAACGATTGTAAATAAAAAAAAAGAGAGGAAGAAGAAACACAAGAAAAATTTACCCTGAAGTAATGCCGTAAGGCGATACCGGGAAGAGAGGGATGGAGTTTAGTCAGTCGGTGCTGGAGGGAAGACGCCAAACTGACACTATGTGGGATATGTATAGCAGATTCTCTTCTCTAATACTCTATAAAAAAAATGTAAGATATCCACCTCGTTGAAAAAGAAGGCGTGACCTTCGGAGTGAGCGTTCTCTGCTACTGCTGACTTTTGTTTTTGTCTCAGCCTGCAACTCCTCAACAGGCAGGAATGGTTGACTGTGGATATTTTGGACCTTCGTATATCTTCAAATAACCGGGATCTCTTTGACTGGAAATTGATCTCTTGGGTTAAACATTGACAGTGACCACAATATCAAATTTAAGAGAATAAGACAGCAAAAAATACAGAACATCTATATTCGAAAATTTGCAAGCACCAGAAATCCAAGACGCCGTTGCAAACAACATAAATGGTAAACTCCACAAATTGCAGGAAGACCATATTGACCATTGGTTGAAGGGGAAAGGTGGGCCAATATCAAATTTAAGAGAAGAAGACAGCAAGAAATACAAGATACCTATTTTCGAAGATTACAACCACCTGAAATCCAAAATGCCGTTGCAAGCATCAATGGTAAACTCCACAAATTGCAGGAATACCATGTTGACCATCTAGTTCAAGGGAAAAGGTGGACCAAGACTAAAGAAAAGATAACAACAGCATAACAGAAAAGCATCGGGAAGAACAAAGGAGTTAGGCAGAGATGGTTGACTGAGAATATTATGGACCTTCGTATTTCTTCAAATAACCGAGATCTCTTTGGTTAAATTTCGATTTGGTTAAACATTGATCTCCTTGGTTAAACATTGACAGTGACCACAATATCGAATTTAAAAGAACAAGACAGCGAGAAATACAAAACACTTATATTCGAAGATTACAACCCCCAGAAATCCAAGATGCCGTTGCAAGCAACATAAATGGTAAATTCCACAAATTGCAGAAAAGCTATATTAACCATCTAGATGAAGGGGAAAGGTGGACCATGAATAAGGAAATGATAACAACCTCATAATAATAAAGCATTGGGAATAACAAAGGAGGTAAACAGAGATGGTTAACTGAGGATATTTTGGACCTTCGTACCTCTTCAACTAACCGAGTTCTCTTTGGTTAAATTATGATTTTGTTAAACATTGATCTCTTTGGCTAAACATTGACAGTGCCCACAATATCGAATTTA
Organism: Taphrorychus bicolor; assembly: GCA_951812265.1. Taxonomy (NCBI): domain Eukaryota; kingdom Metazoa; phylum Arthropoda; class Insecta; order Coleoptera; family Curculionidae; genus Taphrorychus; species Taphrorychus bicolor. The sequence goes on from OX638305.1 coordinate 22,297,372, forward strand.
AAAAAAGAAGACAGCAAGAAATACAAGACACTTATATTCGAAGACTACAACCCCCAGAAATCCAAGATGCCGTTGCAAGTAACATAAATGGTAAATTCCACAAATTGCAGGAAAGCCATGTTAACCATCTGGATGAAGGGGAAAGGTGGACCAGGAATAAATTAATGATAACAATAGCATAACAGTGACGCAGTGGGAAGAAGAAAGGAGTTAGGCAGAGATGGTTGACTGAGGATATTTTGGACCTTCGTATCTCTTCAAATAACCGAGATCTTTTTTGGTTAAATTATGATTTGGTTAAACATTGATCTCTTTGGTTAAACACTGGCAGTGACCACAATATCACATTCAAGAGAAGGAGGCAGCAAGATATACAAAACACCTATATTCAGAAACTACAACTACCATAAATTCAAGTTGCCGTTGCAAACCACATAAATGATAAACTGCACAAATTGCAGGAAGACTATATTGACCATCTGGATGAAGGGGAAAGGTGGACCATAAAGAAATAATAATAACAGCATAACCTTAAATGATTGGGAAGAACAAAAGAGTTAGGCATATATGGTTGACTGAGGATATTTTGGACCTTCGTATCTCTTCGACTAACATTGATCTCTTTGGTTAAACATTGATAGTGACCACATTATCAAAATCTTTAAGCGAAGAAGACAGCAAGAAATACACCTATATTTGAAAACTACAACCATCAGAAATCCAAGTTGCCGTTGCAAACAACACAATGGTAAACTCCAGAAATTGCAGGGAAACCGTGTTGATCAGTTGGGACGTGAACCACTGGATGAATGGGAAAGGTAGAACAAGATTAAGGAAATGATAACAACAGCAACTGTAAAGGATTGGGAACGTCAGGGAGTTAAATTTAGAACTGAGGACATTTTGGATCTCTTCGAATAACCGAGAACCCTTTGGTTAAACTGTGGTTAAAAAGGGTCACCCTGTATATATAGTCAGTCTGGTAGAGATATAGAAATACATTTTTTGTTAGACTTCGTTCTTAATCTCCTTTTCCTCTACTGAGCCTCAGGCTGTTTATAATAAGCTTTCCAATTATTATTATTGTCCATCACGAAGAAAGTTGAAATTATAAAACCCATAAACCTTCCACTTCCGATTTGCATGATAATAATAATAATTATGGTAATCTCGTATTGACTAAACTGAAAGCCCACAATACAAAATATGCTCAATGCATTCATTGTCTTGATCGTATCAGTCTAATTGCAATAGCATAGGTATAACGAGTTTGCAAAACTTTGTCTTAAGACAATTTGGTTTGGGAAAGTAAGGCAGCAAGCAACCAGCAGTTATGGATAAAGATAAAAAAGCAAATTTAGATATGATGTTTAATTTTCTGTATACAAACGATTGCCAAAACAAATGTAATAACCTTATCTAGAGTCCAATTGTTTCATTAGTCACAAATAAAGGGCATTCTTTTATTGTCGAGATCAATTACTTTGACGGCTTTGACATTTTTACCTTATCTTTTGAAAATGTGCTAAAAGGAGCTAAAAGATGTAAAAAAAAATGAACATTTTAAAGATAACGACATGGCAAATATGAGTGAATGTGTTATATTCATTAATACATTTTAACAGCCAGTTATATTTAACAGCTAGTTTGTTAAGTAAACTAAGAAGCAATTGAAACGGTACACCCCAAATTTTGATTCAACTTTTAAGCTGTCTATCTCGAAAGCCACTTCGCCTACTTTCCTTAGCAATGCCATTTTGGTAAGATCCATGTATAGACTGCATACAGTGTTCAACAAAAGTTGATGTGTTTTTTTTAAGTTTTCAAGCATATATTTTTGCAGAAAAAAAACTAGAATAACTTTTGATAGAGGACTATTTAAAAGTTCATTCGATTGATCGATTATGGATTATTTCTAGTTATGATCGCAATCAATATATTTTCTTAATAAGATGGATCAAAGTTCAAAATACTTCAAATTCAATCCGATTAGGAGTGATATAAAAAATAGTCATAATCGATTAACAAATTAACGATATTATTCGTTTATTAACATTCATTATTAAAGTTATTATTGTATCTATTTAAATTATTGATTAGAAAATGAGTTACTTTTAAAAACAAGTTTCTGAGCAAATTCAGATTGGATTTAATGTCACATAAAATAATAATAAAGTTCATTATAAAACTTCATCTAGTTGGCTGTGAAATGTCAAAAGAAAAGGATGGAGAAACAAAAGTATATTTATATTGATTTAGTCATCCTCTCTGTCATAATATGCCCCGTATCGTTAAAAAATTACACAGAGTATCCGAAAATGCAAATTTAAAGTATTTTGAGAAATTTAACTTGGAACTAAGACTAAAATCGTTTAAAGTTAACCTATTTTATCTAATAATAGCAATTTTAAAGTTTTTGAAAAAAGCCGAACTAAGATTAAGGCCAAAATCGGTGAAAAATGACTAAGCGTGTAAATATACAAACTTGGTAACTTTGGAAAAGTTAAAATTAAGATTATGGCGAAAATCAGTTCAAAATTACTCATATCGTCAAAAATAGAGATTAAGAGTTTCTGGGCAAATTCAGGGTAGGACTAAGATTAAAAGTGGTTAAAGAATTACTCAGAGCGTCCAAAAATTCAAATTTGAAACCTTTGGAGAACTTTAGGTTAGAATTAGGACTGAAATTATTTAAAGGTAACTCATTTTATGTAAAAATGGTAATTTTTGTGAAAAAAGCCAAACAAAGATTAAGGCCAAATCGCCGAAAAATGACTCAAAGCGTGTAAATACACAAACTTGAAGGCTTTGGAAAAATAAAAATTAAGATTATGACCAAAATCCGTTAAAAATTACTAAAATCGTCAAAAATGCAGTTTAAATGTTTACGGCACATTCAGGTTAGGATTAAGGTCTAAAATGGCTAAAAAATTTCACAGAGCGTCTAAGGATGCAAGTTTGAAGTCTTTTGAGAAATTTAGGTTAGAATTAGAACTAAAATTGTTTAAAGTTAACGCATTTTATCTAAAAATGGTAACTTTAAAGTTTTTGAAATCAGTCAAACTAAGATTCAGACTAAATCGGCGAAAAATGAGGCAATGCGTGTAAATATACAAACTTGGAGGCTCGCTTGGGGGCCTTGGAAAATTCGAAATTAAGATTATAGCCAAAATCAGTTAAAAATTACTAATATCGTCAAAAAAGCATATTCGATGTTTATGGGCAAATTCAGTTTAGGATTAAGGTCAAAAGTGGTTAAAAAATTACACAGAAGGTATAAAAATTCAAATTTGAAGTCTTTGGAGAATTTTAGCTCAGAATTAGGACTGAAATTATTTAAAGGTAACTCATTTTATGTAATAGTGGTTTATTTTTAAGTTTTGTGAAAAAAGCCAAACAAAGATTAAGGCCAAATCGCCGAAAAATGACTCAAAGCGTGTAAATATACAAACTTGAAGGCTATGGAAAAATTAAAATTAAGATTATTGCCAAAGTCCGTTAAAAATTGCTAAAATCGTCAAAAATGCAGTTTATTAAATGTTTACGGAAAATTCAAGTTAGAATTAAGGTCAAAAATGGCTAAAAAATTTCACAGAGCGTCTAAGGATGCAAGTTTGAAGTCTTTTGAGAAATTTAGGTTAGAATTAGAACTAAAATCGTTTAAAGTTAACGCATTTTAACTAAAAAATGGCAATTTTTAAGTTTTTGAAATCAGCCAAACTAAGATTCAGACCAAAATCGGCGAAAAATGAGGCAATGAGTGTAAATATACAAACTTGGAGGCTCGCTTGGTGTCTTTGGAAAATTCAACATTAAGATTATGGCCAAAATCAGTTAAAAATTACTAATATCGTCAAAAAAGCAGATTAAATGTTTATAGGCAAATTCAGTTTAGGATTAAGGTCAAAAGTGGTTAAAAAATTACACAGAGGATATAAAAATTCAAATTTGAAGTCTTTGGAAAACTTTAGCTTAGAATTAGGACTGAAATTATTTAAAGGTAACTCATTTTATGTAATAATGGTAATTTTAAAGTTTTGTGAAAAAAGCCCAACAAAGATTAAAGCCAAATCGCCGAGAAATGACTCAAAGTGTGTAAATATACAAACTTGAAGGCTTTGGAAAAATTAAAATTAAGATCATGGCCAAAGTCCGTAAAAAATTGCTAAAATCGTCAAAAATAAAGTTTAAATGTTTACGGAAAATTCAAAGTTAGGATTAAGGTCAAAAATGGCTAAAAAATTTCACAGAGCGTCTAAGGACGCAAATCTTTTGAGAAATTTAGGTTAGAATTAGAACTAAAATCGTTTAAAGTTAACGCATTTTAACTAAAAATGCCAATTTTAAAGTTTTTGAAATCAGCCAAACTAAGATTCAGACCAAAATCGGCGAAAAATGAGGCAATGCGTCTAAATATACAAACTTGGAGGCTCGCCTGGGGGCTTTGGAAAATTCGAAATTAAGATTATGGCCAAAATCAGTTAAAAATTACTAATATCGTCAAAAAAACAGATTCAATGTTTATGGGCAAATTCAGTTTAGGATTAAGGTCAAAAGTAGTTAAAAAATTACACAGAGCGCATAAAAATTCAAATTTGAAGTCTTTGGAGAAATCTAGGTTAGAATTAGGGCTGAAATTGTTTAAAGGAAACCCATTTTATCTATAAATGGTAATTTTAAAGTATTGTGAAAAAAGCCAGCCAAAGATTAAGGCCAAAATCGGTGAAAAATAACTCAAAGCGTGTAAATATACAAACTTGGAAGCTTTGGAAAAGTTAAAATTAAGATTATCGCCAAAATCAGTTAAAAATTACTTAAATCGTCAAAATCTCAGATTAAAAATTTCTGGGCAAAGTCAGGTTAGTTCCAAGATCAAAAGTGGTTAAAAAATTATACAGAGCGTCTAAAAATTGGAATTCGAAATGTTTGGAGAAATTTAGGTTAAAATTAGGACTAAAACTGTTTAAAGGTAACCCATTTTATCTAAGAATGGCAAATCAGTGAAAAATGACTAAGCGTGTAAACATACACATTTGGTGGCTTTGGAAAAGTTATAATTAAGATTATAGCCAAAATCAGTTAAAAATTTCGCAAACCGGCAAAAATTCAAATTAAAAGTTTCTGGGCAAATTCAGGGTAGGGTCACAGTCCAAAGTGAAGAATCAGAAGTTACAAAATCACATAGAGGGTAAATTTGGATGTTTAGAAAAATTCAGGTTAGATTAGTTAAAATTAGGACTAAAATCGTTTGAAAATAAACAACTTTATCTTAAAATGTAAAATTTGATTATAATGGAAGGGAGAATAATAAAAATTATAATTAAATAAATTAAGTAAATAATAAATGAAATAATTAAATAAAATATAAAAATAATAAAAATGAAGTGTTAATTATTTCTCATTACAATTAAAATAATTTAATCATTACAATTAAAATACTCATAATTCATAGCTCGTGTCTTAATTGCAATAATCGAATGATCGATTATTATGCCATAGTCGAAATATTTCAATTATATTATTCGTAATCGCCCAACACTAATATTTACCTACAGTCTACTAGAGTTGGTTTAAGCTAAAGGAGCAGATTACCGAAATATAAAACTTCGTATATCTATTTCTAGGACTTTCGATTATACAGGGTGGTGAAGTTGTTGAATTTCGAATATCATTTTAAGTGGCCTACACGACTAGCAGTTTTCCTGTTACACTTCTAAAAAATTTGACATATTCTCGCATCTAAGGCCGACTTCGGATCCAGGGCTAGCGATTTTATTGGCTGCCAGGTTTGACAGATACGACGCCATCTTGATTTTTTTTAAGGAAACACATATATTTACCTACAGTCTAAAGGAGCAGATTACACAAATATATAACTTGGTATATCTATTTCTAGGCATTTTGATTATACAGGGTAGTAAAGTTGTTGAATTTCGAAAATTATTTTAAGTCGGTCACTCGCATTCTAAAGCTTAACATAAAACGTATAGGGCAATCTACATACCGGGTGTTGCATCGTCGTGCGGGACATTGGAAATCTCATGTAAATTTCGATGGGGTATATTATTGGCGTCCCTAATTAATTTAGAGACAAATTTTATTCAGATTTTTTGAATAATTCCAAAAACTACCACTAAAGGCACAACTTCAGACATTTTTGATTCAATTCAATGTCAATAAAATAACTTTTAAAATTTAGTTTTGTTTAGTCAGAATTCAAAAAATTAAATTTAATTAAAAACAGAATTAACGTCAGTTTGGTGGCCCCACCCTGTATATATATTCACGTAGGCATAGCTCTAGTTCACAGACGAGTAGGTACATACAAATTGTTGTAATGTTCATTGAGTAGAAGATTTGTTTCTCCTGGGGTCCTGAAATGTTTCACTTTAAGAAAAACCTACTTTTTTGTTAAATTAATGAATATATTAAGAAGAACAGAGAAAGATCCAAGATATTATTAATAGTTGCAATACATTCTTGTCCACATCACTTAATTTCTGGACAACTAACTCTTCATATTTAAAAACATGTTACTTTTTCTTTGCCACTGTAGACCTGTCTGATTTTATAGCCACTTTGTTTATACGCTAATATGGCCCTCTATACAGTGTGTCCAAGATTCGATTCTCTATACAGGGATCTCGCTTCTGGTAAGAGCTACTGCAAAGGTTAAATGGGAAATGTTTTAGGGAATTTAATGGGCAATACAACACCGTTTTAATAACGTTCAATTTTTGTTTTGTTTTTGAGTTATAACCGAAAAACAAAAAACGTGCATTTTCGAAAAAGTGCTGTATTTTCTCTAATTTGAAAAATTTCAAAATTTGGCACAAACATTGTTAGAGCAACTTTTCAAGGAGCATCTTCCTGCGCAATTAGTTTTCAAAGCCAAAAAATTGTTTTTTTCTAAGTTAGCCTTGACTTTGGCAGCCATTTGCCGTAAAAAACAATTGGTACTCACCCAATGTCATTCCTCAAAATTGTTGCAAATTTAGGCGTTTTGCTTGTCCTTATAAATACAATTTTCTTGAAATTGTGTTGGCACAAAATCAGTATTCAAATGAAGGGAAATTTGACACGCTGGCACTGTATCTCCAGTCCAACAGAAACGCAGACGTGTCTTCAGCTAGGTATTTGGAGACTTAACCAGAACGTCGCCAACCTCACAAGACACATTTTAGAAATCTAGTTGTTAATTTATTGGAATACGGTGCCTTTGAACAACCGAGGAAACCATACCGTGTTTATAATGAAAACCGGAATCGGAATATTTTGCAAGCTTTTTACGAAAACCCAACCGCGTCTGTTAGAATGGTAGGACAAGATATAAACGTACCGAAATCAACTGTGCACCAGGTTCTTAAAACGTATGGGTATAAACCAACAATTGTACAAGGGCTTTTAGAGAGCGATTATCCCAGAAGAATGCGTTTCTCGGGCTGGTACATTAATAAATGTAATGAGGATCCGGAATTTTCCAATTTGGTTGTATGGACTGATGAAAGCAGAATTACTAATTGTGGTGTTTTTAATAAGCACAACAGACATTTTTGGGCTACAGAAAATCCCCACCAGATTGCTGAAAGACGCTTTCAGACAAAATTTGGTTTTAACATTTGGTGTGGAATTATTGGTATGTATAATAATATTAATTTTCTCTTTCTATATTAATAAGCTCTGTCTCTTATTTTAAGAAATCGACTCATAGGGCCATTTACATTTGATTATAATCTTAATGGAAGAAGGTATTTAGATCTTTTGAGAAATTAAATCTTACCAGCTATTCGAGAAATTGTGTCAGATGAAGCTGACTTAGAAAAATATGGTTTCAACAGGATGGCTGTCCTGCGCATACACAGTGCTTCTTATGGATTTTCTTAGAGACAATTTTGGCAATAAGATTATTTCATTAAATGGTCCAATCCCATGGCCAGCTAGATCACCAGATCTTTCCCCCTTGGATTTTTATCTTTGGGGTCATGCTAAAAATGAGATTTATGAGTTTGAACCTCCTGCAAACGTAGATGTTCTCCGAGAGAGCGTAGCAAATACTATTGCAATGATAAACAGAAATACATTTGGAAGAGTGACAAGGAGGGTGTTGAAGAATTGCGAAAAGTGTCGTCGAGTGAACGGAAGGCATTTTGAGAATTTGCCAGATTAGGATTAAGTTGCGTTCATTGTCAATTTAGGATTTTATTACATTCTTTACATTTTGTAATAGTTTAGAATTTTCATTTAACGTAGTTGTAATAATGATCAAATATTTTCAAAATCCAAACCAAATTATGCGAGAGCAAAACGTACATTAGGTACACTTTTTTGTCTTTTTTGTTTTCGAAAATTAATAATGGTTTTCTATTTTACATATGAATAAAAACTTGACATTTGGAAAACAAAAAAAAAACAATTAGGCAATTTCTTTTAATTAGTTTGGAGATATGTTTTAAAGAAAATTATATTGAATGAGTACCATTTTGTTTTTTACGGCAAATTGCTGCCAAAGTCAAGGCCAACTTAGAAAAAAAATTTTTGGCTTTTTTCACATTAGAACAAACTATTTTCATAAAGTGTTATACCTCATTTTAAAGCAAAAAATGTGCTCTTTTCAACAAGATGAAAAAACAAAATTGCGACCATAAGAAAAAAAGAAGTTGATGATGATATCTCGAAACCGAAACGTCAGAATTGAAAACTACTTGCACAGGAAGATGCTCGTTGAAAAGTTGCTCTAACAATGTTTGTGCCGAATTTTGAAATTTTTCAAATTAGAGAAAATACAGCATTTTTTCGAAAATGCTCGTTTTTGGTTTTTCGGTTATAACTCAAAAACAAAACAAAAATTGAACGTTATTAAAAAGGCGTTGTATTGCCCATTAAATTCCCTAAAACATTCCCCATTTAACCTTTGCAGTAGCTCTTACCAGAAGCGAGATTCCTGTATAGAGAATCGAATCTTGGACACATTGTCTATTCTTCGAACTTCGTATGAAAATATTATCAATATTTTTATCATGGGGCAAATTGAGGCATTAGTGTTAAAAGACACCACTTTTGCAGAAAAAACTGAATATCTATTGAACTAGGCAAAATAGCCAAAAAGCACCAAACACGTCCAGAGCTATGACGTTTTTCTACCTACTCTTGTATCGAAAGTGGTTCTATTTTTTTTTCCACAAAAATACGTGGTTGAAAATTTTAACAAAAAAACATAAAGTTTTGTTGAACCCTGTATTAGCAGAACCCAGTACTAAACCTCCTAAAACGGTCTATACATAGACCTTTCCAAAATGGCCTCTCTAACGAAAATCAGTTGATTAGCTTTAGAGATAGACAAATTCAAAATTTGAGGTGTATCATTTCAATTGCTTCTTAGTTTACATAATATAAACTAAGCTGCTCTGAATTGCAAATAGTGTACGTGTCAGCGTTTTCTATAGAACTGCACAAGCACACTACTCGATCGAACACTATGATGACTTTGCAACACCCATAAGCGAATATGATAGGAATATTTCTCGAAAGGTTGAATCTACGTTAATTTATTAAACTGTCAATTATAAACCTTGGATAGCTTTGGGAACAAGAAAGTGGCGTCAACCCAACAAATAATGTCACGTTTAGCTTAGGCAAAACGTAATTAAGCTAATTATCTCGTTAGTTTAATTAGAAGTTGAGTATGATGGTTTTTTTTAAGCGATTAGTTACCAGAGAAATGAAGGTTTAAATAATTTTATCGGTTACAAAGAAGACTGTATGTATTTAGCCTTTCCAAACAGTTTGATAATAATTGGACATTTGGGGCTTCATGACATATCACAGGAACTAACTATTTTTGCTTTGATGCAGCATAAACATTATATAACGAATTCACTTATTTTTGCTACCTCGTTACCTATAGAATCTTATTTTTTTTTGTACATGTATCCTTTCAGCATATGTTGAGAAGATACGACAAAAATGTCGAAGTCAAATTTCCAATGCCTACTTGATGTCTATAGTAAGTGAAAGGTTTATACCAAATCAGTACAATATCATTAGAACATTTTCGAACTGACCGACAATTGTTATTCCCAACTGACTCACGTTTCTAGGACGGTCCTGCAATAACATACATAGATTCGGCCCAAAATAGGCATTTTTGCATTGATAATCCTATGAAAATGCTTTGTTTTCTGGGTCAAGAGGTCGGCCGTTTCCAACACATACGAGCATATGTTTGCATTTTTTAATATGAGACTTAAAATTAACCTAAATTTTATTCATCGAACGCGATTTTTAAACACCTATGACTAATCTATGCTACAACAAAATGCATTGGTTTTATAAATCTTTTTGGGACTATTCTGGGTTTTGAACTAAGCATATTTCAGTGTGTCAGTAATTTTCCTCAGTTTGTAATAATAAGTCCGGTTTTGTATTTAATTAAGTTGTCATACCCCCAGCTATTTTATCAGCGCCTAAGGATCACGAGGTCTTCAAGACCTTTGACCTATTGGCCATATCTTATCAATTTTTTAATTATTACAATTCTTAGAAGTCTTGCACTAACGGTTATCATCATTTATGTTGTAATGTTACTTTAGTAACAATCGACCTCGTGTTGTAGTTCAGATTTTTGTTCCTTGTAAAGGCTGCGTGTGTATACAGGGTGTCCTAACTCTATTTGTACGCTACATATTACCGCCCCTCTAGACGCAATCTAGAAAAGACATCACTTAAAAATGATTGCGGTATTCGCTTGAATTGAATGATTCAAAGTCGTGATTTGCCAATTGATGTGCTTTAATGATGACATTACTTCATGGGTCACTGGCGAACTTCCTACCAATTTTAGGGAAATTTAGACTTTTGTTCGCGCTATCCATACCTCCTATCTTATTGTCAACAGGTGATTTTTTTTCTAAAACTTCCTTAACCTTAATAATGTTTCAATTGATTCATTTAACCAAAAAAATATTTATTGGTGAGACAATATTTGACTCATAATTATTAAAGGCATAAATCTCTATCTACTGGTGTAGTTTTAGGTAATTAATAGTGTTTACACTGTAGCCTCATTTAGTATATTTGGCATGTTAATAATACAATGAACTTTCCCATTATGTTATCGGTCGTATTGATACGCATTAACTTATGCAAATTTTCAGACACACGTGAAAAAAAAAACAACAATATATATTATTAGGCTATTGATTTAATCTTTAACAATTTGCACAAGTAATCAGAAAACATTGAATACCTTATACAGGGTGCCCCAACTGTGTTTAGACGCTACATACCATTGCTCCTGTACATACTAGGAAAAAACAAAAGGGTGGTACAATCTAAAGTGTTTTCCGGGCTTTGAAGCTGCAGTCCAATCGAAGTTCTTCCTGACGTTTCGTCTACAACTGCGGCAGATATTATCAAAGGCAATGAGGCAATGGGCGAAGTCATCTACCGTGCTACCCGACGTTGACTGATTCGAATGTGGGTGGTATTTATTCCCCCGCCGTCGCTCTGCAGTGGAGGGACTGGGGTGGGGGTAGTGGTGGCGCGGGGTTTCGGCGCGCTTGAAGTATGTCGTAGAACTCGCTTCCAGTCTGCATTTAGAGACGTAATTTCCTCCTTCCTATTGAAATTGTTATCGTATTTAAGGATCTCAGGGGCCTCTCTCGTTGGTCTCGGATAGAAACGCTGCGATTGATATTAGATATGCACCTCGTTGATAAAAGTCGTCTTCGGAGAAAGCGTGCTCCACTACTGTTGATTTTTGTGTTTGTCCCAGATGGCAACTCCTCTTGTGTTCCGTAATCCTCGTGTTGACACTGCGTTTTATGGTGCCAATCTATATCGAGCCACACCTGCATGGAACTCGGTAAACTCGGGTGCCGATAGGGGATCTCTAGGCCGATCTCAAGCTCTGTTGTATTGTTCGAGTGGGTCTAAAGAGAGTTTTAACACTGTGCTTTTTCAGTAGCCTGCCGATTCTGTCCGTTACTTCGTGAATGTATGGTAGACTAGTCTATCCGCGCTTTTCTTCATTTTCTCCCGTTGTTCCTTCCTGGTGCTCTACATTCGTTGGACGGACGGCCAAACCAAAGGCCCTTTCCATATGCTTTATTTCCCGTGCAAAGCTCTGAAAGTCTTGAACGAAGAAGAGGATATTCTCATTCTACCAGCAGATAAAGAAAACGCAACTACAAGAAGCTAATTCGTGATCCAATCGCCCGAATTCTGAGGGCCACTATTTAACCAAGGACGTGGCATCGAATGAAATGACTAAGCTTAAAAAATCAGAAGCCTTGCCACCAAGGCTGTACGGCTTGCAAGAAACGATCCTCAAACCGGATGTGCCACTGAAACCCATCGTGAGCACCATATGAAGCCCGGCCTACGAAATCGCGAAACACCTCACAAAACTGCTGCAATCTAAAATAGAAAATACTGACAGCTTTATAAAAGACTCCACTCATTTCGTCGAAAAACTGCATTCTTTGGCTCTTTCTTCAGGAGAAATTCTTGTTAGCTTCCATGTTGTGTCGATCTTCACGATGGTACCAATTAAGGAAGCCATGGAACATATTAACCAGGAATTTCCACAATATATTGCCAAGTTCTTCCAACACTGCCTAACCACTACATATTTTCAATGGAAGGAGGATTTCTACGAAAAAACTGATGGTGTAACTATGGGCTGCCCTCTTAATCCAGTAATAGCCAACTATTTTATGGAAGTTTTTGAGGCCAAGGCGTTGGCAATAGCAAATAGGAAGCCAAAGTGCTGGTTCCGATACGTGGACGATACCTTTGTTATTTGGAGCCATGGCGTGGGCGAACTTCCAAACTTCTACTTACACCTTAACTCTATCAACCCAAAAACTTAATTCACTATGGAGATAGAAAAGGAAGGACGCCCACCGTTTTTGGACATCTTAGTATCACGGAGGCCGAATGGGAAGCTTGCGCACACCGTTTATAGAAAACCAACACACACTGACCGACATCTCAATAACGGATCAACACATCATCATAGACAGAAAATGAGAGTCATAAAGTCTTTATTCGTGAGAGCCAAGAGAATTTGTGAGCCGGCTCACTTGGAATGGGAAATGAAGCATCTAGAAAGGGCCTTTGGTTGGAATGGGTACAGTTCGATAGGGCCTGTCCGACTAATATAGAGCGCCAGGAAGGAACAACGGGAGAAGCTGAAGAAAAGCGCCGATGGACTATTCAACCATACATTCACAAAGTAACGGGCAGAATCGGCAGGCTATTGGAAAAGTACAATGTTAAAACTCTATTTAAACCCACTCGCACAATACGACAGAGCTGAAGATCGGCCAGAGATTGCAGAGATCTCCTATCGGCACCCGGAGTTCCATGCAGCTGTGGGTCGGTATACATTGGCATCACAAAACGCAGTGTCAACACGAGGATTACGGAACGGAACACAAGAGGAGTTGTAGGCTGGGACAAACACTAAAGTCAGCAGTAGCAGAGCACGCTCTCTCCGAAGGTCACGACATTCTTTTCAACCAGGTGGATATCTTACATCAATCGCAGCGTTTCTATCAGAGACTAAAAAGAGAGGCCTTTGAGATCTTTAAACACAACAATTTCAACAGGAAGAAGGAAATTAGTTTCTAAATGCAAACTGAGAGAGAAATTGGAAAGCCCGCACTCTGATATGTCCACTTCCACTCTAACTGATAAGTTTGCTCCTGAAGAGAAGCTCTGCTGTTAGGGTGTCGCCCTAGAAGCTCTAGTAGGAGCGGTAGGGACGATCTCCCTTCCAATCAGCCAGAGGGTTGACCAAAGCAGGCACCGGCACAGACGGGCGTCTCTACAATTCGTTTTGATGGCGTCGGCAACAGTGAGCGTCAATACAAACGAGGGCGTCAAAGGGAAAGGTATCGGAAAGGACACGTGGACGTCAGGAAAGGTATTGCGTCAAGGAAACGTGGGCGTCGGGAAAAAAACTGCGTTAAAAAAAAAGTGGCCGTCGGGAAAAACCTCTAAAGAAATGCAGGAATTAGCACAGAGGAAGAATTAACTAGAGTCCTTTATTTACAAAGTTTTGTCCGGCATCATTTCTAAAGATTTCTCGCTCTCAGGGTTCAACTACACAACCCATATGTTTTTATGTTGTGTAGCCAAATGTAGCCGTACAGCACGATCAATACATAGGTAGAAAATCTTAATTGACGAATTGGCAACAGTGCTGTCAATTCAATGTGTGTACCCACCTCATTGAACTTATGAGGCCAGACAGATCAGATGCCAACCACAAAACGTTTTTCCTTTGTGTTTGAAGTTGAGACAGTGCTTGCGAACGTCTTGTGCAATTTTTTGGTGTTTCATTAAAGATTTTATCATTATGGTGAGATATTGTGGCATATGTAAGACGTCTAGTTATAAAAGTGGGACAGAAATCTTTTGTATCATAGGTAAGTGCGTGTATCATGTTTTCATCGATTACCCGACTCGGCGGCCATTTTTTAATTCCCCTCACGACGCGCGCTCTGTATGATCCATATGCATGTTAGAAATAAACAAAGCTGACAATTTATGATTGACTCACTGAGTCTATCTAGTTTGAAGGTTGATGGAAATTAGCAGGGAGCGTGGATTGGTCTATATCACCATGAGGTTAAGGCACCGCAACGAAAATCGGCAATAATCCTTCACGCGAGGATCCAAAAAGCGGCTACCTGGCTAGAAAATGTCCCGATCTCGATCCCCCGAAGAGTATTTGAATGAAAAGCCACCAGTTGAAGATCATTTAGTGATTGGCCAGCACAACAGGATCGTGACTTACGCCCCAACAATCAGAAACCAAAATGGATGCGTCCTCTCAATTTATATATCACATGACAACAATACCTTACGTGAACATTAGAGTATTTGAACTTCATGACGTCGTAGAGCAAAGAAGAATACAAACAACTGTAAATTGTTGAGAAAATAATACAGAACAGCACGATGGATATTGTCGAGCCGGTTCAACCTCAAGGAACTCAAAATCAATCTCCATGGAAACAAAACTACAGAATAATGAACCTTTATAATTAATTACAATAAGGACTTGGGTGACGTCAGAACGTAGTACGCGAGCGAAATTGTCCACCTGTCCACGCCACTTCGATGGGGGTCGTTGACATTGACATTGAGGTACCGACACGACAGCCCTTAAAGTTTTCCAATAGGTAAACACCGCATAATAACATATAAATCTAGCACAAACTCATTCAAAAAGGGAAAGATGAACTTTATGTCACATTTTGATTAAGCTTACCTCTTTCATATTAATTGCGGATAAAAGCACTTCTTTAAAATAAATTAAGAAAATTTTACTTATTTTGGCAACTTTGATTACATTCATAATAATATTGACTACGTTCGAAATAGTTGGTTTTTCTTTAATTACTGCATGTAATAGACTAAAGGCCGTTTTACAGTTCGCAATTTTTCTTGCAATTGGCAATTCTCTTGCCATGCGCATGCGCAGTAACGGACCAGCTGGTCGATTTCTTCAATTCTTTTGCAACTGCCTTTATGCTTGCCAATTATCGGTCTTGACCGATGACCGATTTTTATTGCAGTTTACTTGCAACTCTGGTGTAAAATTTGGTAACTTTTGAATTGCCACCATTGCAAACAAAAGTTACTGTCACAAATTATTTGAGGCTAAGTCTGCATCACATGCATTTTGTTTTGTTTATGTATGGTTTTCACTACTTTTATATGTTTTTGTGGCCTTGTTTAATTGAAAAGCCAGAACACAAAGTTTTAGTCAGTCTGGGAAGTTAAAGAAATGTCAATATTGGCAGCACTGTTGAATATTTTCAGAAATGGCAAGAAATTGCAAACTGTAAAACAAACTTGTCAAATATCTATATATATATATATTGCAGCTGCAATGCATTGCTGCAGTAAATTGCATGAAGAATTGCAAACTGTAAAACGGGCTTAACCCTATACCTCTTTCATATTAAGTGGTGGTAAATGTGTATTTTTGTTTTAATAGTTAAAGAAAATTGTACTTTTTTTGGCATCAATAAATTACTAATATTGGGAGTTTTGTTTAGAGATTTTGACACTGGTCTTGCAGCTGTCACCTATTAGACCAGCTAGGTTGCCAGTTCCTCTCTCAATGTCTAGAACTAGGCCTTTTGGGAAGCAGTTAGTAAGTATGCATCGGATCCTGCAATGGTCCCTAAGTTCAAGCGGCGCGGCCCAAAGGCAAATTAAAACTCTAGTATTATTACACTCTAGTTACTCTATGTCAGTTTTACTTTGCTTTTGGTTAAGTTGGTTCAGATTAGTTCAGTTATGTTTTTCTTTTGGCTTAGTTACTTCAGTGTTCAGTTCAACCTTTCATTTACGGAGGCCCGTGCGGGGCGCCTTTCGACCTGTTAGTTAGGTTAATTATTAATTCAGTTTTACTTTGCTTTTGGTTAGTTCAGTTTTGTTGTTTCTTTGGTTGTGTTAGTTTAGTTATGTTTTCTTTTGATTTGATTAGTCCAGTCTTACTAGTCTTTCATGGCGGCCGTTAGGGCCGCCTTTGCTTTTTGTTGCAGCGGCCCTTTAGGCCAGCTCTAGAGTCTGACTCTTGCTACACATTAAGGGTGACTTTTACAAGTTCAAGTAAAACTTCAGATTGAAGATAAAACTCCAGCTATAACCTACATTGCATTGTTTATCTGTTAGGTAAACAATGCAATGTACATCAAGTCTGGTGTTTTATCTTCAATCTGAAGTTTTACTTGAACTTGTAAAAGTCGCCCTAAGTGTGGACTCTGTTGGTTAGGTTAGTTCAGTTTTGCTTTGTCTTTGGTTAGTTCAGTTCTGCTCTTCCTTTGGTTAGGTTAGTTTAGTTATCTTTTCCCTTGATTTGGTTACTCCAGTCTTACTTGCCCTTTATGGCAGCCCATTAGGGCCGCTTCTGCTTCTTGTTGCATCGGCCCTTTAGGGCCACTACAGAGCCTTTTGCTTGCTACACATTAAGTGTGTTAGGTTATTAGTTCAGTTTTACTTTTTCTTTGGTTAGTTCAGTTATGCTTTTCCTTTGGTTTGATCATTTCAGTTGTAGTTGTCTTGTAGGGCTGCCCGTTAGGGCCGCGTCTGCTTTTTGCCTCAGCAGCTCTTTAGGGCCATTATGGAGCATGTTGATTGCTGCATATAAATGTGCGCTCTGTTGGTTATGTTAGTTCAATTTTGCTAGCCTTTGGTTAGTTCAGGTTAGTTCAGTTCTGTTTTTCCTTTATTTAGGTGACTTCAGTTGTTTTTCCTTTGATTTGATTAGTTCAGGTTTAATTGTCCTTTATGGCGGGCCACGGTCTGCCTCTAGACCTTGTCACAGTTAGTTTAGTTTTACTTTGCCTTTTGTTACATTATTTCATGTTATATTATTTCTGTCTTTCTTTAGGATAGGTTAAGTTTAGTAATTTTTTTCTTTGGGGGGCACTACAGTGCTATTTGCTTGCTACACATTAAGTGTGTTAGGTTATTAGTTCAGTTTTACTTTCTCTTTGGTTAGTTCAGTTATGCTTTTCCTTTCGTTTGAGCATTTCAGTTGTAGCTGTCTTGTAGGGCTGCCCGTTAGGGCCGCGTCTGCTTTTTGCCTCAGCAGCTCTTTAGGGCCATTATGGAGCATGTTGATTGCTGCATATGAATGTGCGCTCTGTTGGTTATGTTAGTTCAATTTTGCTATGCCTTTGGTTAGTTCAGGTTAGTTCAGTTCTGTTTTTCCTTTATTTAGGTGAGTTCAGTTGTTTTTCCTTTGTTTTGATTAGTTCGGGTTTAATTGTCCTTTACGGCGGGCCATGGACTGCCTCTAGACCTTGTCACAGTTGGTTTAGTTTTACTTTGCCTTTTGTTACATTATTTCATGTTATATTATTTCTGTCTTTCTTTAGGATATGTTAGGTTTAGTTATTTTTTTCGTTGGGGGCCACTACAGTGCTATTTGCTTGCTACACATTAAGTGTGTTAGGTTATTAGTTCAGTTTTACTTTCTCTTTGGTTAGTTCAGTTATGCTTTTCCTTTGGTTTGATCATTTCAGTTGTAATTGTCTTGTAGGGCTGCCCGTTAGGGCCGCGTCTGCTTTTTGCCTCAGCAGCTCTTTAGGGCCATTATGGAGCATGTTGATTGCTGCATATAAATGTGCGCTCTGTTGGTTATGTTAGTTCAATTTTGCTATGCCTTTGGTTAGTTCAGGTTAGTTCAGTTCTGTTTTTCCTTTATTTAGGTGACTTCAGTTGTTTTTCCTTTGATTTGATTAGTTCAGGTTTAATTGTCCTTTATGGCGGGCCACGGTCTGCCTCTAGACCTTGTCACAGTTAGTTTAGTTTTACTTTGCCTTTTGTTACATTATTTCATGTTATTTCTGTCTTTCTTTAGGATAGGTTAATTTTAGTTATTTTTTTCTTTGGGGGTCACTACACTGCCATTTGCTTGCTACACATTAAGTGTGTTAGGTTATTAGTTCAGTTTTACTTTCTCTTTGGTTAGTTCAGTTATGCTTTTCCTTTGGTTTGATCATTTCAGTTGTAGTTGTCTTGTAGGCCTGCCCGTTAGGGCCGCGTCTGCTTTTTGTCTCAGCAGCTCTTTAGGGCCATTATGGAGCATGTTGATTGCTGCATATAAATGTGCGCTCTGTTGGTTATGTTAGTTCAATTTTGCTATGCCTTTGGTTAGTTCAGTTCTGTTTTTCTTTTATTTAGGTGAGTTCAGTTGTTTTTCCTTTGATTTGATTAGTTCAAGTTTAATTGTCCTTTACGGCGGGCCACGGACTGCCTCTAGACCTTGTCACAGTTAGTTTAGTTTTACTTTGCCTTTTGTTACATTATTTCATGTTATATTATTTCTGTCTTTCTTTAGGATAGGTTAAGTTTAGTTAATTTTTTCTTTGGGGGCCACTACAGTGCCATTTGCTTGCTACACATTAAGTGTGTTAGGTTATTAGTTCAGTTTTACTTTCTCTTTGGTTAGTTCAGTTATGCTTTTCCTTTGGTTTGATCATTTCAGTTGTAGTTGTCTTGTAGGGCTGCCCGTTAGGGCCGCGTCTGCTTTTTGTCTCAGCAGCTCTTTAGGGCCATTATGGAGCATGTTGATTGCTGCATATAAATGTGCGCTCTGTTGGTTATGTTAGTTCAATTTTGCTATGCCTTTGGTTAGTTCAGTTCTGTTTTTCCTTTATTTAGGTGAGTTCAGTTGTTTTTCCTTTGATTTGATTAGTTCAAGTTTAATTGTCCTTTACGGCGGGCCACGGACTGCCTCTAGACCTTGTCACAGTTAGTTTAGTTTTACTTTGCCTTTTGTTACATTATTTCATGTTATATTATTTCTGTCTTTCATTAGGATAGGTTAAGTTTAATTATTTTTTTCTTTGGTTTGGTTAATTGAAATTACGTTAGTCCAGATTATTTCCTTATTTTTCCATTTTTCTTTCTTTTATAGTGGCAGGAGCACTAAAACGATCATTCATTTTCATGAATGTCATTTCATATTTGCATTTTTATAGGTTGGAGGACAAAAATAAATAAAATAATTTCAATTTGATTTATCTTTTGGTATTAATTATTTAATGCTTTGTAGATTAAAAGAATTTAATTTCAGTTCAGTTTTTGTGCCCCCATAACCCTTATTTTGTACTGCAAGCTATTGTTTGGTTTTTCTTGGTATATGATCCTATTATATATACATTAATTTTTTTAATGTTTTTTGGGCCAAATATGAATATTCCGCAAATTTCTTCGCTTTAAACTATTTAATTTGATGCCTTCTTTCTTGTAAATTTCAAAAAACCTCAAAATTGCATAATGCTTAAAACTGACCAGATCCGTTTGGTTTAGGCTAGTTCAGGTAAATGTAAGGTTTTGATTTAGTTAAAGTTAGGTTTGGTTAGCTTAGTTTGGTTTAGTCTAGGCCAGGGTAGTTCTGGTTAGTTCAGATTAGTTCAGTTTGGTTGAACTAATAACAAGCTACAAGCTACAAGTTCATTGGTTTGTTGAGATAGGGCAGTTTAGTTTAGTTGAGGTATTTCTTTTTTTTTCTTCATTTACGTAACATTTGGCAACATTGCATATTTGTCTTGTCGACAATTGACAAGAAACGTTTTGGCAGTTATCGCAGTTTGGAATACAGTTGTAACTTTTTTCCTTCAGTCAGTTTTTGTTTTCATTTTTTGTTTTCAGATCTTGCAAAAGAATATTTTCTTAATATGAAAGAGGTAATTTTAATCTACTACCTGCAGTAACCCTTTTCAACAAAAGGGCGTTTTTTCTAACGTAATCAAAGTTATTTTCAATATAATCGAACTTACCAAAATGAGTAAATTTTTTTAAAATTATAAATAAAAGTGTACCTATTTATCCGCACTTAATATGAAACAGGTAAGTATAATCTATCACCTACTGTAATTGTTTTTTAAGAAAAAACGATTTTTTTGGACGGACATAATATTTAACATCCTCGGCAGAAAACCTAGAGAAACGATGGAATATTACCTTCCTAGACAATTGGCCATCGCAACATCCTCATTTCCAGATCCTCCATACCTAGGGAAATAACAAAAGCATATCTAGGTAAACGTAAAAAAATGACCCCCAAAAACAGGATTTTTTAATAGAATTTCAGGTAGGGCGATATTATCTGGTCCTAAACAGTGTGAGTTAATGCAGAATGATCCGCATTCTTCCCAACTCAGAAAAGTAAAATCAAGACCGGTTCATTAACGGATAACGTGATAAAGAGTCCTAATTGAGTTTAATAAGAGGAGGCTCTCAAAGAGTTGAGTACAATAAGTCATTTGAACTTTACAAATTTCAAATCAAGATTCTGAAGCCAGGAGCAAAACTTGCGTTAGCGATTTTCCAGATGTTAAGCAACAAAATCCAACAAGGCCTCAAACTTAAACTTGTTTAGTTAACAAATATCAATTAATAAAAATAATAAAAGATTAAAAACGAGCTTAAGTATTTTTCAAACTACTTGATTATTCAAGTACTTGAATAGTTATTTACGTTATAAGTCCGGTAAATATAGTTTTTCAGTACGAGTAAAATGTTTCCTGACGAGGCGCTGCCGAGTCTGGAATTTCGAAACGACTACTGTAACACGTTACCGGACGTATGATGTACACCATTTTACTTCAGACTCATTAAAAATAGGAAAAAATTATTTTTTTCTAATTTTGACATATAAAGTGGTACTCACTTCAATACTGATGACAGTGACGTAACGTCCTACTATTCGTAACTAGTTGCGAAAAGTAAAATCTTTCGTAACTAGTGATGAAAATTTCGTTTCACCACCAGTTGCAGGTTTCGGTTGTGGCACACCGTTGCTACAGTTTTACGGTATTAAGTAGACACAAAGTGGTTTAAAAATAAATATTGATGTTTAATAATAATAACTCTCTCTCAAGTAGGTACTTCTAGTCAAAATTAGAAAAAATTTTGTATGAAACACGTGACGAAAAGCCTTTTTTGTGTATCTCATTCAAATTGCGGGAACTCGCCGCGCTCGTCCCGCAAACATTCATTCATCGGACTTTTCGTAACTGGTTACATAAATAGCTATTATTCGCGGTGAATATATTTTTAAGAAATCCGGTATAGTTTCATTACGGTATCCTGTACCGGTACTGGATACCGTGGATACAATGGATTTATTGAATACCGCTTCGAATTATTTTTACCACGTGTGCGGTAAAAATTTTTATCGCACGCAAAGCCAAATTACCTACAATTTGCAGCTTTATTGGTCTGAGCAGTTACTTTTGCATAATTCTATTGTTCTTGTGTTGTTGTTTTTTGCTGAGTTGAAATAAATTGATTGCGTTTTTCTATACTTATCTGAATCCTTTAGGGCTCAAGGACATTTAGCACTATTAATTAGGCACCTACCACACGTGCGCGCGTTTAAAGGTTAACCCACGTTCATATTTAATTGAACTTACAGACGGCAACAAAATTAAGAAACATGCGCTCGTAGGAAATTAACTATCCACGCCGAGGAATCGAAAAAAAAGTTGTGGCCCAGGAAATGTTCCTGGTGCGGCTCAGGATAAACAGAATTAGTATAGTGCTGCACAATATAGCAAAAACAAATTTTCGTTAATATTAAATAACAAAAAAGAAAAGTTTCGTTACTATTAAAATTTAAAAAAAGGAAACAAGTTTCTTATGGATACCGTTTAAATTGACAAAAATTAATTTTAATTGGTTCAACTTTCCTTTAAAGCCTATATATAAAGCTTCTCGTACCGGTTTACTGATGATTTTACACAAGTTAAATGGTCAATGAGTTTTTTTTGGTTTCAAGAGGGCGACTGACACCATTACATATGGATTTATTCCTTGATGCTATACAGAAAGTAAAGCCTTTTGTGCCACTGTTTTCCCCTTTAATTTTGTTTTCTATTATAGAGATGTCAAGTATAAGAATATAATTAAACCATAAATCCGTAATAAACAATTAACTATTTAAAAGATCCTTGCTGACGCGCCCTAATCTTGACACAGATTTTTGCGCCATTTATATTTAAAATTATTTAGAACAGAATTCCTTATGATGAGCGCATCACGTCACCATTA
Organism: Taphrorychus bicolor; assembly: GCA_951812265.1. Lineage (NCBI taxonomy): Eukaryota > Metazoa > Arthropoda > Insecta > Coleoptera > Curculionidae > Taphrorychus > Taphrorychus bicolor. Next base: position 22,319,962 of record OX638305.1, read on the forward strand.
TAGGACTTGATCGGATAAGCGGGGCAAGGCAAACTGGACTCCACTCAAGTAGCTCTGTAGATTAACCTACGAGATTTCTGGTAGTAAATCGGACAGGTAGCAGTCTTAAATACTTCAATGGCTAATTGAAAACTTCCAATGGCCACGTAATGACTTTGGCTTGGCGCCAATGTTAATTGCCCTGTAATAGCTCTCGATATTCTTCCAACGAGTATGCCTGCTTATAAGATGTCTCGTGAGTGCTTAATAGAATTAATTTCCTTAATAGTTATTACAGGCAATAAATTTTTGTAATATTTCTCGTCAGGTAATAGTGCCAGCCAATTTGGAGGCGACCATTATCATAAAAAGGCGTAACCCTGTTGTTTGCAACCTTTAAACCATTTTTTTTTGTTTTTATTACAAAGTTCGATATTTATTATGCGATTTCGTAATGAAAATATCGCGGATGTTGGATGTATTAAAATTCCTCTGGTCACCGTGCCTAGATCATTAATTATTGAACTAATTTCAGTACCTCGTTCGTGTTAATATGATAGTGAAAAAGGCTAAAACCGTATGTAGATACTCTACTAAACCAATCAGCTTAATTGACACTTTGGCTGTAAAATTCTCGGTGAAAATCCTGCACTAAGATGACTATCTATATGCTGTTTCAGTATTTTCTGCATCTCATTAGCCTTAGAAATTTGACATATTGCACCCTGTATAACATAACTGACACAGACATTGATTTATATTGTTGCGAACTCAGGGTTCGATAATTCCAATGTAACGATTTAACACGAAAACACTATTTATTTATTTCCACAATTACACACGACTACTAAATAACTCATTACTTAACACTTTATAGCCTTCTATTATCGCTTCGTAACTTTAGCTTACTTATAGCTCGATTAAAATACGACTATCTTAACCGCCGCTCTATGCGCTTTTTATATACAATCCTAAAATTACAGAAAAACCTAGAAACTTCTTTATAAGAATTCTTGAATAATTTCACATAAAAAAAAGGTTGTAGACAACTGCCTTCTAGATTAAACCGAGCAATAAATCACTCGTGTCAGCCATGACGCAGCGCGGATAGGTCGCGAAGCTCCACCAACCAACACGCGTTGCCCCGCCTCCCATGCGGCGTTGCTGCGAATCGTAACAATATATAAGACTGTGAAGGCTTTCACGGCCGATCAAAATACAATATAAAGTATTTTCCGGGCTTTGAAGCCGCGGTCGAATGGAATTTCTTCCTGACGTTTCGTCTACACCTGGGGCAAATATTGTCAAAGGAGGTGAGGCAATGGGCGCAGTGATCTGCCTTGCTTCCCGTCGTTGACTGATTCGAATGTGGTGAGTGTTTGAGACCGTTATATTTATCTATTCCCCCGGCGCCGCGCCGTCGCGCTGCACTGGAGGGACTGGGGTGGGGGTAGCGGTGGCTCGGGGTTTCGGCGCACTTGAAGTATGTCGTAGAGCTCGCTTCCAGTCTGCATTTAGAAACGTAATTTCCTCCTTCCTGTTGAAATTGTTGTCGTGTTTAAAGATCTCAATGGCCTCTCTAGTTAGTCTCGGATCGAAACGCTGCGATTGATATAAGAGACCTCGTTGAAAAGGATGTCGTGACCTTCGGAAAGAGCAGTGCCCTACTATTGCTGACTTGTTTGTCCCAGCCTGCAACTCCCCTTGTGTTCAGTAATCCTAGTGTTGACACTGCGTTTTGTGGTGCCAATGTATACCGAATCACAGCTGCATGGAACTCGGTAAATTCCTGGTACCGGTAGTCTTTGGCCGATCTCAAGCTCTGTTGTATTGTAAGAGTTGGTTTATGTCATAGCAAATGTAGAGAGCGGAAACCGGGAGCTGTTAATTTAGATGGCTGAATAGATAAGGAAGGAGACGTCACGAATTCTGCAACGTGCAAAACCACCAAACAACAATCTCACCTTTGCAGAAAGGAAAGCTCTGAAAGTCTTGAACGACGACAAAGATATTCACGTTTTACCAATAGATAAAGGAATCGCAACATTATTAATGTCAATATCGGACACTGTTAGATCCCACCACCTACAAGAAGCCAAATCGTGATCCAACCGCCCGGATTCTGAGGGCCACCAACAATTCAATCAAGGACGTGGCATCGGATGAAATAACTAAGCTTAAAAAATCTGAAGCCTTGCCACCAAGGCCGTACTGGTTTGCCAAAGATCCACAAACCGGATGTGTTACTGAGACCCATTGTAAGGGCCATAGGAATGACCTACGGACTACCTACGAAATCGCGAAACAGCTCACAAAATTGCTGCAACCTAAAATAGGAAATACTGATAGCTTTTTATAAGACTTTACTCATTTCGTCGAAAAACTGCATTCTTTGACTCTTTCTCCAGGAGACATTCTCGTTAGCTTCGATGTTGTTTCGCTTTTCACGATGGTACCCATTAAGGAAGCCATGGAACATATTAACCAGGAATTTCCACAAGATATTGTCAAGTTGTTCCAACTCTTCCTAACCAGTACATATTTTAAATGGAAGGAAGATTTCTACGAACAAACTGATGGTGTAGTCATGGGCAGCCCCCTTAATCCAGCAATAGCCAACTATTTTATGGGAATTTTCGAGGCCAAGGCGTTGGCAACGGCAAATATGGGGCCAAAGTGCTGGTTGCGATACGTGGACGACACCTTTTTTATTTGGAGCCATGGCGAGGGCGAACTTTCTCTTACACCTCAACTCTATCCACCCAAAAATTCGATTCTCTCTGGAGATAGAAAAGGAAGAACGCCTACCGTTTTTTTATATTTTGGTATCAAGGAGGCCGAATGAGAAACTTGCGCTCATCGTTTAGAGGAAACCAACACCCACTGACCGATACCTCAATAAAGGATCAAATCATGATCCCAGCCAGAAAAAGGGAGCCATAAAGACCTTGTCTGTGAGAACCGAGAGAACTTGTGAGCCGGATGAATTGGAACGGGAAATGAAGCATCTGGAAAGAGCCTTTGGTTGGAATGGATACAGCAAGCACGAGTTCGGAAGGGCCGTCCGTCCAAGGAATGGAGAGCGCCAGGAAGAAACCACGGGCGAGCAGAGAAGCTCGGATGGCCTAGTTCACAGGATTGGTAGGCCACTGGAAAAGCACAATGTTTAAAACTATCTTTAACCCAACTCGTACAATACAATGTAGTTTGAGATCAACGAAAGATCGCAGAGATCGCCTATCGGCACCCGGAGTTTACCGAGTTCTATGCAGCTGTGGCTCGGTATACATTGGCACCATAAAACGCAGTGTCATCACAAGGATTACGGAACACAAGAGGAGTTGCTGGCTGGGCCAAACACAAAAGTCAGCAGTAGCAGAGCCTGCTCTCTCCAAAGGTCACAACATCCTTTTCAACCAGGTGGATTCTAAACGTTTCGCGTTTCTAAACATACGACAACAATTTCAGCAAGAAGGAGGAAATCACGTTTCTAAATGGAGACAGGAAGTGAGCACAACGACATAATTGAAGTGCGCCGAAACCTCGCGCTACCACTACCCCCACCCGAGTCCCTCCAGTGCAACGCGACGGTGGGGGAATAAATACCACTGAGCTCACTGCAGTCGAATCGGTCAACGTGGGGAAGCACGGGAGATCACTTCGTCCATTACCTCATCGCCTTTGATAATGTCTGCCGCAGTTGGAGACGAAACGTCAGGAAGAAATTCCATTGGACCACGGCTTCAAAACCCGGAAAACACTTTAGATCCCATGTAGATACTCAACTAAACCAATCAGCTTAATTGACACATTGGCTGTAAAATTATCCGGGAAAATCCTGCACTAAGATCACTATCTACATACTGTTCCAGTATTTTCTGCATCTCGTTAGCCTTTGAAATTTGACATATTGCACCCTGTATAACACAACTGACACTGACATTGATTTATAACCAATTTGAAGTTACGATTATGTTTACGGTTAGGCCTACACAGTTGCCAGACTGCTTAGTTTTTACTAAATATTACAGAAGAACTAGTTTAATATATTTTCCGAGATGTTTTCAGCATCATTTGAAGTTATAATGCTGTGTATCGCCAAAAACTTAAAAATCAGGAAACATTTATCCGCAAAAAACACAGTTTTGTGTTAAAAGTGCTTCAACTTACATCACAATTGACTCGCGGCAAAAGTTCAAAATTAGGTAAAAAAGCATTGCAAAAATGCGAACACAATGAAAAGTCTAATTTAGATCAATGAAAAAAATAAAAACACAAATTCAACGAACAATAACAAAGAAAAAAGAATTGAAAAAATACGAAGAATATAAGAACAATAAGAAAGAAAAATTAAATTAAAAACACCGAGGTTAAGAAACCTGAAAAAAACAGAAAATTATAGAAAAAGTAAGTCCAAAATAAGTACTAGAGATAGAGTTATACATTTTCAATATCTCGTTTTAGACCAAAATACTCTAAAAACTAAAAAAAAATGGTAAAAAGTTTTCTTTTCAGACTAAATTTTCCCAATAAAAATCGATTTTTGGCTCGTTGAAGAAGTTCTCTTTTGAGGCAAAACTATATAAAACTTTGGGCCAAAGTTGTCTCAGTGCAAATCAATTTACGTTTCAATTTTACAAAGAACTTTGATGTTTTTTATTAAATTTGTGGTACCAAACTGTGCCTTCATCAGAACTTCAAAATCAAAAAAAAAACAGGAAGAAACACAACTCCAAGTATAAAAAACGTTAATTTTATGACGATATTTTACCAAATGAAAAAAGCTAAAAACACTCTCATGGTTTTAAATAAAAAAAGAGAGAAATGACAAAAGACATTTTTACTAACGTAGTTTATTCCTTATAAAAGTTATCTCGAAAGAATTAAATCCTAATAAAAAATCCAATTTAGATAAATAAAAAAAGAATATATACAGGGTGATTCAAAGTACTTTGACAAACTTCAGGAGGTGATTGCTGGCATTATTTTAAGAAGAAAAGTTTTTATAAACGAGGGTCCTTAACAGCATCGTTACGAAGATACAGGGTGTTAAAATAAAAAAAAATAGAAAAAATAATATCTTCGAAACCGCTTGAAAGGTTGAGGGAGGACATTTCGAACAATTTATTTAAGTTAATTTAATTTAAAAAAAAACTATTTTTAAGTTTGAATTGAAATAACACGTTCCATCTTGTTGAGGTAGGTGACGATTCTAAGACGTGCATTAAAACGATTTTTATTTTTTTATTCAAAATGACACGTCTAACGAAGAAAACTTAAGAGAGCTTTTTTTGTTTTGAATTGAATAGGGAACAAAAGGAAAGAATTTAATTTTTCATAGACCAGTGAGATGAAGCGTTATTGCGGTACGCGCGCCACTGGTAGAACTTTTGAGATCTGTAAAATTTTATTAAAAGCCTTCAAGCTTAGGAGATATTATTATTGTTTTTTATAAAATTTTAACATTTTGTATCTTCGTAACGATGCTCTTAAAGACCGTCGTTTATTAGAACTTTTATTCATAAAATAATGCCAGCAATCACCTCCTGAAGTTTGTCAAAGTACTTTTGAGTCACCCTGTATATATGGAAAACAAAAAATTGAAGAAAATGTGGCAAAGAATAAAAATAGAAAATTGTGAACAATTAGAAATAAAAATTCTAGGAAAACACCGGAAGAAAAATTCTAAAATAGGCAGAAGGTTTCTCTAATATCCAAAATAAGTAATTAATTAAAAGCACAAGTTTAAAATATTACTAATTTTACAAAAAAATCATACAAAAACTTTCAAAAATTGGTAAAAACGGGTTTTTCCGGATCAAAATAATTCTTTCACTAACAATCGACTTTTTGAATCCGAGTGTTGTAGGTAAAAGTTCTGTTTCGGGTCAAAACTGCATTCAAAACTTAAAAAATCAGGAATCATTTATGGCTAAAAACACAGATTTAAACACAGAAAAAAACCTTGAAAGAATAAAAACTTTATGAAAAGTCTAAATTTAGATGGATAAAAAAAATAAAAAAAAAATCAATAAAACGTGACAAATATGATGAATTAAAGAAAATAAAAATAAATTAAAACCAAAACTTGTTGCACATGCGTGAGAACATGCTTTCTAATAGTTGTTAGGACACATTATCTTCAAGTTTACTTCAAATTAGTTTCGGTTAGTTCAGGTTATTTTGGGATAGCTCATGTTTTTTTTTGTTAGTTCATGTTAGTTTAATCATGTCTTTCCAATTTGAGGCGGCGACCGAGGATTAGTTTCTGTTAGTGTAAAAGGGGTCCGCTTTTACCTACAATTGTTAGGACACATTATTTCTGTTTAGTTTAAGTTAGTTCAGATTTTTTTGAGTTAGTTTATGTTTTTTTTTGTTAGTTCAGGCTAATTCATGTTAGGTTATTTTGATTATGGTTGTTGTTATAGCTAGTTATGTCGTAGTTGGTTAAATTTCAAGCTATGGTTGGGTAAGTTCAAGTTAATTTTGGTTAGTTTAATTCAGGTTAGTTCCGGTTAGTTTATGTTAGTTCTGGTTATTTTATGTTAGATCAGGTTAGTTTAGTTATGTATTTCCCATTTTGGGTAGCGAAAATTCGTTTGTTAATATGAAAAGCGGGTTCGTGAGGACCCGCTATATTAAGCTCTAATAATTGTTAGGGCTCGTTATTTCTGTTTAGTTCAGGTTAGTTAGGTTAGTTCATGTCAGTTCACACAAAACACATTTCGATATGTTTTTGCGTAATATATAGTAGAACGTATTGTTTATTTTCATCATCTTCTTGTTTAAAATGTAGAAGATTTTTTTTACTTTTTGTTAATTTTTTTCTATCTTTTTTTTTCAAATCTTGTTTTAATTCTCCCAAGTGGAGAATTCATTTTGCAATGTTTATGCTTGAAATCTTTGAAATAGAAACATATGACGAATAAAAGAAAAAAATTAAATTAATATCTACAAAAGCACCAAGTAAAATTTTGTTTTTAGCAGCTCTATTTTGGGGCAAAACTGTATAAAAACTAGAAAAAAAAGGTTTTCCAAATATTTCTAAATTTATGTAAAACTTAAACCTGTTGCACATCCGTGAGGGCCCGCTTTCTAATACTTGTTAAGACTCGTTATCTCTGTTTACTTCAAGTTAGTTTCGGCTAGTTCAGGTTATTTTGGGTTAGCTCCGGTTTTTTTTTGTTAGTTCAGGTTAGTTTAATCATGTCTTTCCAATTTGAGGCGGCGAGGATTAGTTTCTGTTAGTGTGAAAGGTGTGGCCGTAGGGGACCGCTGATATATGTAATTGTTAGGACACGTTATTTCTGTTTAATTTAGGTTAGTTCACATTATTTTAGGTTAGTCTATGTTTTGTTAGTTCAGGTTATTTTGATTACGGTTGTTGTTATACTTAGTTACGTCGTAGTTGGTTATGTTTCAAGTTATGGTTGGGTTCGTGAGGACTGGCTTTCTAATAATTGTTAGAACTAGTTATTTCTGTTTAGTTCAGGTTGGTTTAAGTTAGTTCAGGTCAGTTCACACAAAACACACTTCGATATGCTTTTGGGTAAAATGTAGTAGAACGTATTGTTTTTTTTTTATCAATTCAGGTTTCCTTTTTTATTAAATCCGAACCGTTTTGGCCTCCTTCTTGTTTAGAATGTAGAATAATTTTTTGACTTTTTGTTAATTTCTTTCTTTATTTCTTTTTTTTTAAAGATTTTTTTGACTCTCCCAAGTGGAAAATTCATTTTGCTGATATGCTGTCGAATTAATTTATTTTTTGACACTTTAGTTTTTGTTCGGGTAGTTGATTGACTCTCTAAAGTAGAAAACAAATTTATTGACCATTTATTTGAAACTTTTGTTTTCCTATTTTAAGTAGTTTACTCCGCAAAATAAAAAAACACCCTAAAGTTTTTTTGTCGATATTTTTTATTAAAAACAATTTGTTTCGACTTAACAATGACGTGAAGTATTTGTCCAGAATTATTTTAAAACAGTTTTTTGTACTTTTTGTCAATTTATGTTTTCTAAATACTTTGTGTTGACTCTCCAAAGTCGTCTAAAAATTCTCAAAAATCAATTTTGCAATTTTTTAATTATTATCGATGCTTAATTTAAACAAATGCACAGTTTGAGGAGCCAACGATTACATTTTTTGTAATCTGCTTGAATCAGTAAAAAATGTTTTGCATGCTTATACATAAAAATGCTGCCTCAAGCCTCCAAAATTAACTTAAAAAAAGAAAAGTCAGTTTAACGCTGTTGCGATTCTGCGGTTTGGGTTTTGGGGTTGGGGTCACTCTGTCGTGTCTCACGTCTAGCTGTGATACTAATTGGAAAACTGTCTCAAACATTGATGTATGTGAGGGTTCTTGGGTAATTGTTGGGTTTTGTGGTATCGACTACGCTGAACTTGAATTTGAAGTTGGTTCTAAATGTCAACAAATTTTACGGGAGTGACGGGGAGCTTCAACTTCTAATTGGACAAAGTTAAAAGGTCACACCGTTCTATTGGAGAGTTTTTAAACATGAGGTACTTTTTTCTTTGGAACATAAATCCAACATTATCAATTTGTTTTGACGACGCCAAAAAGGATAAAAGCTATCGATAATACACTGTGAAACTCTATTACCACCTAAGATGCAGAAAATAATGGAATAGGGTAGAGGTGCAGATTGTTAATAATTAGTTAAGCGCTATATTAGTCATATCTCCCACGACGTGGTAAATAAAAATCCCATCATCGGAGTGGTATTAATTTCAAGTGGCATCGTTGATGGTATATACCTACCATTACTATATAAGTGTATCCTTCGCCGAAGAAGTTGCACCACACTTTGCCACCGACCCGATCGTCCTACGTATATACAGCGCGTTCTCATCGTGGCGCGTCGTTTCTAAATATAGCCCTAAGATCTGCATTGCAACTGTCATTTTGATAAATGACTTGCCATTACAAAATTTAGCAGGATGCTCAGTACGAGTGATACAGACGAGGGGTCTGATTAAATCGCGTGGACAGGTTAGGATTGAAAAGAGAAGGAAAATTAGCTGTTGGTGCTAGTTAAAAATCGTCCTGGGTGAATAAACTTGGAAGAAAAAAGATTTAACAAGTTACTAAAAAACTATTCGACTAATAAAGAAATTTTATAATCCTAAAATGTATGAATTTCTATTTAGCATTCACTATCTTATTAAAGCGAATACGACTTCAATGAACCGTAAACCTTTTCTTGTTACAATCATCGCACAATACGAAAATTTCCTATAAGAAGTACCCACATGCGTCGCAGATATTGTCTTTCCAATTATTAAACAATTGTAATGTAAGAGTAATTTACTTCATACTGTATCATTTGGAACCTTTTTACGTACTTGATTTTAATCCGGTAAATAGCTTTTTACAGGATTGGATATCGTAAAGAAATTTTATTCATACTGTCCGGAATATATATACTGTTCCAGTTTTTTTTGCATCTCGTTAGCCTTGGAAATTTGACATATTTCACCCGGTATATATAACGGACACTGACAGTGATTGATAAATGGGTTTAAGGTTATGGATATTGTTTACTCCTAAGGCTACATAGATGCCAGACTCTTCCAATTATTCCAGATTTTAAGGAAACTAATTTATTCATAGTTACTAACTAATTTATGTGATTTTAACGGTTAATTTAATTATTGAACTTTGAAGGTTATTAGCAAGAAATGAATATAACAGACTTTTCTTCACTTTTCGCTACTTTTCATTCAATTCCAAAACTCTAAGCTTATTGTTATTCATCGACATATAATATACATTAAGGCAATAAAAATCATGAGCCTATTTCTTTTTACGTATATTGAGCGTTCCAAAAAGTGAAATTTTACTGTTTTACAATTTACCATGAGGTTTTAACATTATTTACATAATTGTGACAATTAATAAAGTGACACATTTTAGTAGTCTTTATTCAGTTCTTCAAAAGTGTTATAATTACTGGTGTCTCATGGTCTGCTTCAACCTTGTCGAGGGCTTGTTCTTATATAATGTTTCGTACAGTTCTAGTAGGTACTCACCTAAAAATAAAGATCATGTAAAAGTATATTGAAAACCCATCTATTTAATAAATAAGATTCAATAATTTTCTTTGTTTATTTTAAATTGGAAGTGCTACTCTTCTTCTTCTTCTTCGATCTTTACCAAAGCAACCAGAATATGCACTATCTTTCTCACATTTGGTAGAGTAGTTTTTGGAACCCTATTCACTTTGTTATTTGCAAAATTAAGGTTCCAGTATACAATAGCGTAGTGGCACTGAGTGAACGTGATGATATATTTTGTAAACCCAAGCAAAATATATATTCGTATTGTTGTGTTGCTGGTATGTTACAAATAAACCTGTACTGGTGGCGAGGTTGTTGAAGAAAAATGACGGGAGAGATTTGTCAAAAAAAATGTGGTAGAAAAGTCTCCGTCATCTTACATAACGATTATCGAATAACGCCCCTAATTAGCCGTATTCCTGTTTGGTTCGTCTCTTGTGAGAACTCTAGTCCAGAGCCCTACCCAATCTCCTTCCAAGTCCCACTTACCCTTCTAGTGAGGTCACTGAATGAGCTCGGAAGCTTAAATAGTAGCCTGCAGGTTTGAAGACTCGCTTACGCAAGGAACTTGTGTTTCTAAAGGAGGTAATTAAATGTTAAGAAATTTTGATAGTGAAAGCTGAAGTCCTACGGAACCTGAGCTTAAGAATAAAGCGAGAACATTCAAGCATAAAGTGCACGAAACCAGAAACTTGGTGAGTCATTCTTGAATTATTTTTTATTGTTTGCGATTCACTTAATTACCCCCCCCCCCTCCAAGGGGAGAAAAAATGTGTTGAACTTTAATATGGTATAACCATTTTATCCTTGATCTGGACATTGAATCGATCATTGGATTTCTATTATTGTATTAGATAATAAGACGATAGTTCAGGTTATCTGTTTTTTGTGCTACCTCTGAAGGACTGAGAATTCAGGAAGAAGACAGTTATTTAATTACAAATATATAACCGTGGAATTAATAAATTAAATTTGATTCTATAGTGTTAACTATTGTTAGTAGTAGTTTAATATTTCATAAAATTCTTTTTTTTCATCTGGGTACCCAAATTTCCAAGCATAATCTATTCTTTCATAGGTTGCGTTTTCATCATTTTCTATTCGATTGTGTTATTAAATTTAATTTCTATGCGGTCTAGATATTTTCTTCCCTTCAACAGTAATTTGTATTCCAAAGTACAACCAACCATCCAACAGGTAAATATTTATGTTTAAATTTTGACTGAATGATTAAGAAAAAAAATATATATACATACATATATTTTTTCTACTAATTCTATTAATTGTAACTCCAGCGGAAGTGCAAGTTCCGTTTCGTCGGTTTCTGAGTTTCCGGCATTCGATTACAAACTCAGTGGCATCCCTAACATTTGGTGAGTATTTTATTTCCTTTTGATTTATCTTAGGAATAAAACACTCCCGGTTCTCTGATACTACCCTATCGTTTTTTTTTTATTTAACATGTCTCAAAGCTCCAGGTCTTCTCGTAATAGCGAGATATGGGAAATTGTAAATTCTTTGAACCAGCGTGTGGACGAACTATCTCGCTCACTGCCTCCAAAGAAGTTACCTTCTGGAGTTCAGACACAAACCCAAATTGTTGGGCAACAAACTTTCAATTCCCTTCTACCTCGAGTTCCAGGCGAATCCAAGAACCGAAAAATCCGAGTTGATTCAAGGTGTCAGAGAACGCGACATGGCATCCCTGGTGGGGACGCGCCAGTTAGAATTGGCTCAAGAGTATCTCGGATTCCAAAACGAGCGGCAAAGGACCACTAACCAACTAAATTCGGCTCTAGAAGAGGTTGATGAACCAAAACATCAGTCGATATCTGTTTGTGGACATCAATTCCAAGATTGGTACAGTTCTTGTAGTTGGCATGGTGGGTCTAACCCCCTAATGTTTCTGTGAGAACCAATCCATTTTCGAACCTGTTCGAAGAGCCTGGGGACAGCGTCTTAATACCCCCTCCTGCGACCTTTTCAGATACTCATAACACAAAAAACCTAGGTGTGAATTTACCAAAAACAAGTTCTGAACCCCGTAATATTCCTAAAATATTATCTCAAAATCAAAACCCTATTGAGACTTCTCCCGATTTAGGCTTGCACATAACCATGTCCGAGTTTCTGCAGTCACAGACTGCTCTTGTTAATACAATGCAGACATTTACTTCTAAACTATCGGTTTACCCTTCAACTCACGATCTTAACCCCTTACCTTTTCGGGAACTGCCTACGAGAGCCCTGCCAACAAATTTCTGAAACTCTGAAAAGCGTATTTTAATGAAAAACGAATCTACAATCCTACTGAACAGACGGAGCTGGCTGCTCAATGCTTAAGGGACACCGCTAAAATGTGGTTCGACTCTCAAAAACATTTCTCATTTAGTTTTTCAGAATTTCGCTCTAGATTATTACGTAAATTTGATGCAATGAAAACCCTTGTGGAACTCCAAGCTAGTTTGTATGGAAAATATCAAGGTTATAATGAGCCTGCTGAGGATTTTATCCTCAGAAAAAGAGCTCTTGCCGAACGTTTGCAAATAAAAGTTTATGATAGTGCTTTTATTCAGTTGATGGTTACCCTCCTCAAACCTTCTCTCAGATCTCGGCTTAGAAGTGTAAACTTTCATACCTTGGATCAACTAATGGAGATGGTCAATATCGTAGAGAAGGATTTTTTGGAAGAGGTGAGAGACCTTCAAACAAACCTTTCGGAGCCAAGAATGTATACCCTTAACCAGCAAGTAAATCCTAATTTTTCCTCAAACCGAGCCCGACCAAATAATGGTCAACTAAATCAATCTAGAAACCCCAGAAACCCCCCGAACCGTGTGGTGAAATGTGTCATTTGCCAGGGCCCTCATTATGCAAATCATTGTCCTGATAGACGCCCCTCAAATCAAAACAACTTGCCTCGTAAGAATCACGCCCATGAACATCTCTTAGGTGCCAACGTTGAGGTGAAGTTTCCTGAAACCAATCAGACCGAACAAATTGACGTAGTACCATCCCCAAACGATACTAGCCAAGACCAACTACGACCCAAACGTGACGAACAAAGACATAACTGGTACAGAACGGTTTCGGAAAACTAAGTTTGGACCGACATGATCTAAACAACCGCGAGCAACCGCAAATTCATGCCGGTCCCCTTGGCTTAAATAAAGTTCTCACTGGTCGACCAATTATCAACGTTATTTTCAGAAAAAAAAAAATCAAAAGGCTCTGATCGACTCGGGGTCAGATTGTAATCTAATCTCAAGTCGCCGCATTGAGCAAGACATGAAACAGTCTCAATTTGACAAAGTCAGCCTCGCCTGTAAAGGGCAGATGGCTAATATATTGGGTGAAATAACCCTGAGCCTTCACATTGGTAATCATGATTTTAATTTGCAGTTTTTGGTCATTAAGGACCTGTTGCATGCATTCATTTTGGGAAATGAATTTTTGCTCAACGAAAATGTGGTCATAGACTTCCCTAGAGGCTGTCTTTACTTAGGGCGTCAACAGAGACAAACAGTTTTTTGGTCGCCAAAGCTAGTTGTACAAAAAAAGGATATACATTTACCGCAAGTTTTGAATGACCACCCTCCTGAACTTCGACTTTTAGGAAACGAATTTCAGGATATCTTTGAAATCGGCTTACAACAGCCAACAACCCGAACTACGACTCACTCTATTCGTTTAATTTGTAATAAAGTCATTAACCGCAAGTGTTATCCTCTATCCAGAGAGAAAGCAGATATTTTGAATGAACAAATAGAAGAAATGTTAAGGGCTGGTGTGATAGAACCAACGGCCTCCCCATACTCGGCGTCACCAGTCATTGTCCTAAAACCTGGAAAAAAACCTCGGTTTTGTATTGACTACAGACCTCTCAACGAAATTACCGAAGACGAATGTTCAACGCTCCCAAATATCCCTGACACCATCAAGTCTTTGTCGGTAGCCAAATATTTTACCGTGCTGGACCTCAAGAGTGGATATTGGCAAATTCCAATGACGCCAGATAGTAAACATCTTACCGCCTTCTCTACTCCTGATGGTGCAATTTATCAATTTAATGTGATGCCATTTGGGCTTAAGAATGCACCCAGCACATTCCAAAGACTAATGGTGACGGAAGTGTTGGCGGGCCCTATTCTTAAATTTACTTGAGTTTATCTCGACGACATAATCGTTTTTTCAGACACTATTGACGAACATTTAGTTAGGCTGAGAATGGTGTTTGAACGACTAAGACTGCACAACTTGAAAGCCTCCGCTGAAAAATGTCACTTATTAACTTCCAACATCGACTATCTCGGTTTTCGATTGGTGGATGGTGGCGTGACTCCTCAAACAAAGCACCTAGAACAAATCGCTGCTTTTAAACCACCCCATAACAAGAAAACCCTACAATCTTTTCTAGGTACCGTAAACTGGTTACGTGAGCATGTGCCCAATATGTCCAAACTCACAGCCCCTTTAACCGAACTTCTAAAATTTCCAAAGTTTAAGTGGACTACCGAAGCCCAACAAGCCTTCTTAGATACGAAAAATGCCGTAGCCAAGGCCAAAACACTAAGCCTCCCAAACCCCGCTCTCCCATTTATCCTGCAAACGGACGCCAGCTCAGTTGGTATGGCAGCAATTTTATATCAGGAAGAAGGAACAAGAAAGTACATAATTTCTTATGCAAGTGCTAAGTTCAAACCAGCTGAGCAGCGATACCACATTAATGAACAGGAATGTTTGGCATTAGTCTGGTCGATTAACAAATACAAACACTATCTAGAGTCCACTCAGTTCGTGGTGAGAACAGATAGTCGTGCCCTTACGTGGTTATCCAAATTTAAAGACACCAGAGCTAAATTAGCCAGGTGGTCTCTGCTACTTCAAGAGTTTAATTTTAAAATTGAGCATGTGGCCGGCTCTAACAATCAATTACCTGATATTTTGAGTAGACACCCTGACCCTGAAGAAGATTATGACCCTGAACCCGATGACCAAAGGTTGCTGCCTCCTATTTGTCTAACCACTGCTGAAACGGTTCAAGTAAACGCGTTTAACATTGGCACTCTTTATGAAGCCGTAACAGAAGCTCAGAAGAAAGTAGGTCATATAAGACGTACAATAGATAAATTGAAATTTCTAGAAGGAGCAACCGAACTCACTCCTGCCCAAGTTAAGTTAAAGAGACAATTTGTCACTTATGACGGTTTACTTTGGAAACGACAGCAGTGGGGAGATTTGTTAGTGGTACCACGTAAATATACGCAAAGGGTCATTTACTATTACCATGATACTCCCGAAAGAGCTCATCCTGGTATTACAGAAACTTTTCGACAAATCAAAGCTACTTACTTCTGGGGTCATATATATAAGGAAATTTGTGCTTATGTCACTAAGTGCCTTATTTGTGGTGTGGCTAAAACCAAGCAAGTTCAATGTCAAGCTCCCTTTCACGCTCGTAGTCCTTCACAACCGTTTGAAACCCTATCGCTTGATGTCATTGGCCCTCTTCCTAGTTCAGGAGTTTCCCGAAAGGCCTATATCTTGGTCATTGAAGACGTTTTTTCAAAATGGATAGAGGCATTCTCCTTTTCTAGAGTTCGAGCTCCACAGTTAGTGAAGTGTCTCCAAGACGAAATATTTACCCGATACGGTGTTCCTAAATTTATCATTTCGCATAATGGTAGTATTTTCACTAGTAAAATGTATAAGAATTTCTGTGTGTCACATGATATCACGATCAGATATAGTAGTATCTACCATCAAAGGGCTAACCCGGTCGAGCGACAAGTCCAGGAACTAAAAAAAGTAATACGTATTCTCTTGCATGGCAAGTCAGAAAATCGTTGGGACAAAGTTTTACCTCAGGCCCTCCAAGTCTTGAGATCTCGAACTAGTCGTACAACAGGAGAGACTCCAGGAAAGTTAATCCTAGGCTATGATCTACCATGTCCTGGCCAGTGGAGCACGAAACTGTCTCGTCAGGGAGAGGACAAACAAGCCCCGGAAAGAAAGGAGGTAGTGAAAGCAGCTTTTAAAAGAACCTTAAGAGTTCAACAGGAGTACGACAAAAAGAACACTCCTCCGCCAATTCAATTTAACGTGGGTGATAGAGTAATGGTAAAAAACCATAACCCTGGAACGATTACTCCAAAATGGTTCGTAGGGCAGTGATTCGCAGAGAAGGAGAACTGAATTACGAGGTCTCATATGAAGGGCGACAAAATATAGTCCATGTGAATGATATTCGTCCTGGAAGAAATGAAAATATAAATCCCAAACCATCTTCAGACGAAGGTGACTACACTACTTCTAATGAAACTGATAATGAGGATGAGAGACCTGAAAACCCACAAAAGAGAGTTCTGGATGTAGAAGACATATTAGAGCTAGAGGACGAGGTCAGGCGCAAGCCTGAAACAATTTCTGCAGGAGAAGAAGGCTCCACAATACCTCTGTGCAATTTCGTACAAGGCTCTTTCGACGACAACTCTTGGAGTAACCTTGAAGCACAACGTGAAAGCCATATCATTACGCTCTTAAAACTTCCTAAATCTACTCTGTCTGATAAAGAAAAATATCGTTTTCGGCGTCAATTAAACGCCCAGCTTAATATAATTGAGCTTCAGAGTTTCAGAAAATTAGGAAACCCATTTCGAGAAATATTATCAAAACCTTTAGCTCCATTCCCCAAGTAAAGGTTTTTCCTTTTCTTTGGTGGAATCTCGTCTCGGCCCGGGGGTGTTGTGTTGCTGGTATGTTACAAATAAACCTGTACTGGTGGCAAGGTTGTTGAAAAAAAAAAATAGGTACTGGTGGCGAGGTTGTTGAAAAAAAATTACGGAAGAGATTTGTCAAAAAAAATGTGGTAGAAAAGTCTCCGTCATCTTACATAGCGATTATCGAATAACGCCCCTAATTAGCCGTATTCCTGTTTGGTTCGTCTCTTGTGAGAACTCTAGTCCAGAGCCCTACCCAATCTCCTTCCAAGTTCCACTTACCCTTCTAGTGAGGTCACTGAATGAGCTCGGAAGCTTAAATAGTAGCCTGCAGGTTTGAAGACTCGCTTACGCAAGGAACTTGTGTTTCTAAAGGAGGTAATTAAATGTTAAGAAATTTTGATAGTGAAAGCTGAAGTCCTACGGAACCTGAGCTTAAGAATAAAGCGAGAACATTCAAGCATAAAGTGCACGAAACCAGAAACTTGGTGAGTCATTCTTGAATTATTTTTTATTGTTTGCGATTCACTTAATTCCCCACCCCCCCCCCCCCCTCCAAGGGGAGAAAAAATGTGTTGAATTTTAATATGGTATAACCATTTTATCCTTGATCTGGACATTGAATCGATCATTGGATTTCTATTATTGTATTAGATAATAAGACGATAGTTCAGGTTATCTGTTTTTTGTGCTACCTCTGAAGGACTGAGAATTCAGGAAGAGGACAGTTATTTAATTACAAATATATAACCGTGGAATTAACAAATTAAATTTGATTCTATAGTGTTAACTATTGTTAGTAGTAGTTTAATATTTCATAAAATTCTTTTTTTTCATCTGGGTACGGAAATTTCCAAGCATAATCTATTCTTTCATAGGTTGCGTTTTCATCATTTTCTATTCGATTGTGTTATTAAATTTAATTTCTATGCGGTCTAGATATTTTCTTCCCTTCAACAGTAATTTGTATTCCAAAGTACAACCAACCATCCAACAGGTAAATATTTATGTTTAAATTTTGACTGAATGATTAAGAAAAAAAAATATATATACATACATATATTTTTTCTACTAATTCTATTAATTGTAACTCCAGCGGAAGTGCAAGTTTCGTTTCGTCGGTTTCTGAGTTTCCGGCATTCGATTACAAACTCAGTGGCATCCCTAACATTTGGTGAGTATTTTATTTCCTTTTGATTTATCTTAGGAATAAAACACTCCCGGTTCTCTGATACTACCCTATCGTTTTTTTTTCTATTTAACATGTCTCAAAGCTCCAGGTCTTCTCGTAATAGCGAGATATGGGAAATTGTAAATTCTTTGAACCAGGGTGTGGACGAACTATCTCGCTCACTGCCTCCAAAGAAGTTACGTTCTGGAGTCAGACACAAACCCAAATTGTTGGGCAACAAACTTTCAATTCCCATCTACCTAGAGTTCAGGGCGAATCCAAGAAGACCGAAAAATCCGAGTTGATTCAAGGTGTCAGAGAACGCGACAGTATATGAAAAATTAGACTTTTGCAAAATAATTAATGAGTACCTGGTAATAAGTAATTTCCTTACAGGTCATGTATGAAAGCGCTTCTTGGCACCCCCTACACGGGGCAATTTAAATTTGAATGGCTTTTTGGTGCTAGTGTTAGTAGCCTTCTATTCCAGGAAATCTTCTGGATGTGAGTCGCTTTGCAGCTAATCATCGCGGGTCAGGGGACCTTCAGCTTTTCTGGATGAGCGTCTACTACCACTGAAAATGTCTTCTTCTATGATTTTCCTTTTCGCCTGGCGCACTTTTTGGAATGTTTGCGACTCAAGGTTTGAAGCCTGACGTTCAGGCCTTTAATAGATGGCAGCTGGAAGGTGAATTTGTGCAAAGGCCGAGGAACGGAGTTAACTGACATGTGAACTGTAGTACTGTCGTGTAGACGTTTTGTGTTTCGGGGGTGCTGGTATCTACCTAGGTTATTTTGCTTTGCATATTCTGGCTAATAAAATGTTTATTGTTGCATATCTCTATCCTACATTAAGTAAAACTACAAAAAGCAATTAACTATAGTACATAATACTTTTATACTTACATCTTTATTAACGGCTTATGAATGAAGACATTTAGTAGTATTTCCAGTCCTCAAATGGGTCCTACAGCCATTACAAGAAAAATTTATACTTGTATGCGTACTTACCTCAAAAATATTGCAAATCTTTTTTTGGAAAGCACTTTTTTATAAATAATTGACAACGACGCAACTTCAACTTGACAAAATTTTAAAGCTTATTGGAGACAGTTGCGACTAAAAATACCAGTTAGTAATTAGTTTGACTGTATTGGTAAAAAAAAACATGTCAAGCGATCTTATTGGCCAGCTTTCAAATTGCCGATTTTAGTTATCACCTTCCAATTCTGTGTTTACCGTATCTGTTTTGACGACAAGTAAACGACAATTGCCATCGATGTTATACAGGGTAAATTCCATGGCAATGTAAGATGCAGAAAATAATGGAATATGGTATACGTCGTACAGGCATCGATTTGAGTCCGGTGAATGGAGTAACGTAAATAACTATTACGTCACAAATCCAGTAGGTGACTTGTTACAGTACGAGGTTTTTACGAGTTATACGTTTACGAGAAAGTTATACGAGTACTGTAACAACACCTAATATACGTGTATCGTATAATATTTTATTTCATACTGTTTTTATTATTTACAAATTAAATGTAAAAATAACCACGTAAGAATTAGATTTATTGACATTTGGCGGTGTCTGTATTGTTGTCACTGTCAAAATTCATAATTCAAGAGCTGATGATTTAAAGTTACGCTATTTATGGTACCAAAATAAACTTTTGAAAATATGCAGCTACTATTTTTAAGCTTTATTATCACTAATTATTTTTTATTAAAATTATTTCTACATATGCGTAACAGATTTTTCTCAAATTCCTTCGAGAAGTTTTTTCCTAATGGGGAAAATGATGGAGACGTCAGCATTAAATCATCAACAATGTGCTTGTGTTTCTTCAAATATATGTAGTGCTCTGAAATAAGTCGGTTCTGCTGGACATTAGGGAGATTTTTGAATTTTACTGAATAACTTAGAGGCTCGTTTCGAATATCAGGAAATTATGGTTGATTTGATTTAATGGTTTTATGATTTGATTTAATAGTTTTGGTTATTTAATGACACCTAATATCAAATGTCGTAACTACTACGCACAAATTTTGACGTCGCCCACTCAGCATTTGACAAAATCTTAATCAAATTTAAGTAACGTAATATTTTCTATTAGACGGTAGCTCTCTAGCTTCGTTTGCCTAACAATCCTTACCGGACCTGTCCGGTAAAGTTCCATTTAGCGGACTCAGATCGATGCATGTAGGACGTATATACCGGACAGTATGAAATAAACTGCTTTTATAACGATTAATGACCCCTGATTGTGAAGGGTTTCACAGCAGGTCAAAATACAATCTAAAGTGTTTTCCGGGCTTTGAAGCTGTAGTCCAATGGAATTGCTTCCTGACGTCTCTTCTACAGCTGCGGGAAACATTATCAAAGGCAATGAGGCAATGGGCGAAGTGATCTCCCATGCTTCCCGACGTTAACTGATTTGACTGCGGTGAGCTCCGTGGTATTTATTCCCACGCCGTCGCGCTGCATTGGAAGGACTGGGTTGGGAGTAGTGGTGGTGCGGAGTTTCGGTTGGGTCGCAGGTGTAGGACAAATAGCCACTTCACTTTCTCGAAATCGCCAACGTTTCGACTTTTATTTAGGTCTTCCTCAGGACTACAATAACAACATACGTATGACAAAAAAACAATAGGCGCAATGAATTTTTAATATACAGAAAAATTAACAGGTGAAAAGCATCACCCAATTGATGCATCTTATACATTTTTTTCCCTCCATAAAAACTGTGCCTTATAATACAAAACTAAATAAATAAATATGATTAGCAATAAAAATAAAAATGACATGGACAATTTCCACAAGCAATCGACAAAAAAGGAAACGCTACCTGAAGTAGTAATTAATTATAAATTATTAAAAAAACAACAAAAAAATGTACATCACTCAGTAATTGAATGGCGCCCCATAACCGCAATGTACGAGTAAAGGCAGTTACATATTAGAATGTCTTCTGCCACGGGAGGAAACACAGCTTACCTTTTTCAGTGAAGAACGTCACCAAAGTATATACAGACCGTCATTGCAGTACATAAAACCAAAATTGTTAAAATCGAGATGGTGCACGTAAGCCAAGCAACAAATACACGGGCCAACGAAACAAAACAGAGAAACAAAACCAGGAATCCAAAACGATAAAGCGAAATTCGACCTGTACGAAGTGCAATGTTTTGCCCAATTTTTTATTTATTTATTTTTTTTTTCCATTCACATTTCGCACATGCTAAACCAGATGCGGACCACAAAGAAGAAGAAAGAAGAAGACGTTTATCTCGACTGTGTATTTTTAATATGTTTTAAAAAATGAATATGTTCATTGTGCCTATTGTTTTTTGTCATACGTATGTTGTTATTGTAGCCCCGAGGAAGACCTAAAAATAAAGGTCGAAACGTTGGCGATTTCGAGAAAGTGAAGTGGCTATTTGTCCTACACCTGCGATCCAACACCTTTCTAATTATTGATATGACGCAAAGCGCAATATGAAGCGCAAAGCGAAATGTTAAGCTTCATTCAAAACAAGTTGTGTTCTGATGTACTTAATTTTCTTTCAACTAAGAGAACGATATTGTAAATTCAAGACATTGATCTTCCTTATGATGTTTCTTCCTTAAATAAATTGACTATTTGATATTTTCTTGCGTGGAGAAAAAGTTATTTGAAATGAAAATGATAAACTTGTTTTTTTATAAATAGAATACATGTTTGTTTTAAGAAAATTAATACACATTTATATAAGAAAATGTGTGTTGAATTAATGCACCAATGTTTCATATAAAATAACTAATTCTGAAAAAAAAAACAATTTCTGTATGAGAGAAACCGTTAAAATAAAAAACGTCAAGCAGGTCATGGAATTAGAACAGTAGGCCTGAGATGACTTCACAAAAACAATTGAAAATCGAAAATGTCATATAAAGTGACGATTTTCATTTTTTGATCATCTTATCTCAGACAATCATCATGAACTTATCTCAGACAAGACTTTTAATCTCATGGCTTGCTACGAGTTTTTTTAATATACACCCTATATTATTTTCGTTATGTGGAAATCATCAAATATTTTATTTAAAGACAAGTTGCTTTGATCGTAGATATTTTTATTTTGTGTGAGCCCATTACCTAAAGTTATTTTTTTATTATTTATTGGATAACTCATTTTCCTCAAAATCTAATTTACTACTGAAAGTTAATTTTCCATTCTTCTAGATACATATTAAGGACTAGCGGTAATAGATCGTTGTGACGTTCGGTTTTGCCACTTCTAAGGTTTGATGGTAATCTTGTAAATGCGAGACAATTAGAGCACAACTAATTTTCAAACGCCACACAGGACTAACGTCAGTTGCGAATAAATCTCCACGTCCACCCTGCTTTTGATACGACAATATTTATTGCAAATGAGTGTACATAAAATCTGGTTGATTGCGTTATTCATCAGTTATTTTAAAGTACAATTTTGTAATATATTGTGAGTGCCAGTGATAATTTCTGCATGAAATGCACGTTCTGCTACGCTGCCTAAGCAAAAGCAAATGATTTATTAATTAGGTACTACTCTAGATCACTAGTTATCTCTTTAAGTACCTATGTACTTAAACAATTTATTGTAATAAAATTAAAAAAGTCTCATAAATTATATAACGTCAAACCGTTTCAATGAGATGGGATGTTATCTTTTAATCTGATAAGAACCCTACACGCAATATATTAAAACTGTTTGCCCAGCTCAGTCTGGACGTCCACAATAATAAAATATCAACCTACCCATGGTGTTGTATAAGGGTTGATCCGACACACCCTAGCGATCGATAAGGAAACGCCTCGTCTCCTCGAGGGTGCGGCCATCGTTCGCGTTTTCTCGAAAAGGCAAACAAAAACTATATCATAACAAACAAGGGTTACATGTCACTTAAGTTCATTCAGGGTCAATTATTATATTATTCAAGTCCATTTTTTGTCTACATTCTGTTTAACCTTTATTTGCACCAAAATGTGGTTTGTGGACAATTTAAACAGTTCTTACTGTGATGTACATGTTAAAAAATCTCACAAACTAAGTTACACTTTAAGGTCTAGAGAGAGCTACAAGGACTTATTTATCACTTTCATGACCAAAAAAAAGGATCAAATAATATTCTTATTACTCAGGGTGATTCACGTTATTCGACACGGAAGATTATGGCTAAACTTTTAGATTTTAAAAAAGTTTTGTATATGGAATGGATGAGGGCCTATTGGAAGTACATTTTAAAATTATTTTCATTCTATACAGGTGGTCCCAAAAGTATAAAATTGATTAAAGTTTTATTTTTTTTAAATGAAACACCTAGTATATTAATGTATTTTCGGTATCGACGGACAAAAGTAAAGGTAGTTTTATTAAGGTTTATGGCATCTAAACCGTACCGTTCTTCAGATATTCGTGATTTTGTGAAAATGCAGCATCAAATTTATTGTTTAAAATCTCAGCACTTGGTTTCTTTTCAACCACCGAAATTGGCTGGTGGGCTACTAGTACATTGATTTTTTTGCGGTATGTATTAAATATTAACTACTGTGTACCAAATGTAAAAAAATGAACACTTAATTATTGCAAACTTCAAACAGTAATAACTCGTTTAATTTAAATTAGGCATCCAGTATTTTATAGTATCATTAGATGCAGAATTTAGTTTCCTATCAAAAACTATTAAACATCGTTGCATTTTCTTGGAAAATTGATTTTTTCAGAATTTGCACTGACATAAAGAATGTAGTAATCTAATTTACCTGTTCATGTCTGTTCAGGTGTTACCTGATTTTGACAAATCAAAATTTATTGTCATTTCTAGTTATGACATATTAATTTAAAGTTAAATATTTTTTTACTGTTATAATTGGTGGTTAACAGGGAGTTTTTTATTTAATCAAAATGCTGGTTTACACAACAAAAGAACGAGTCGATATGATCTTCATTCTAGGAGAATGCTTGCAAAATTGTCTTTTAGCATCAAGGGTTTATGCTGAAAGGTTTCCTAGCCGAACTCGATCGAATAGAGCCGTTTTTGAAAGACTGTTGGTTCAATTTATGCAAACTGGTAATGTTCATTATGAAACGACTGCCAAAACGAGACCAGTTACTTAAAGCCAAGAAACTGAATTAGCCGTTATTGGCTCTGTAGTTGAAAATTCCCATGTCGGACAACGAGAAATTGCACAAAACTTAACTATTAGCTTATCAAGGATTCTTGAAAAACATAAATATCACGATTATAAGATATAACTACATCAAGAACCCTCTGGTAACGATTTTGGCCAACGAGTGGACTTTTGTATGTGGGTGTTAGAAAAAATTGGAGAACAAGAAGATTTTTTTGAATCAGTTCTATTTAGTGTTGAGTGTACTTATCATAACGATGGTTCTTTTAACCGATACAATTTTCATTATTATTCTGATTTTAACCCCCATGAATTTAGAGTTATTAATAACCAACATAGATGGTCAGTAAATGTATGGGGGGGGCATAATGGGACAGTATGTGATTGGACCTTATTTTTTTGACGAACATTTAAACGGAATGTCTTTTCTAAATTTTTTGAGAAATCAGCTTCCAATTTTACTGGAAGAAGTTCCTCTAGATATAAGAACAACCATGTGGCAGCAAATGGATGGGGCACCTGCTCATTATCATTGTGAAGTCCGGGAGTTCTTAAATGTTCGTTTCCAAAATCGATGGATTGGAAGGAATGGAGCACAACATTGGCCACCAAGGTCCCCTGACATAACGCCTCCCGATTTTCTTTTATGGGGATATGTGAAAGGAATCGTGTATAATACGCCACCAACCACAAAAGAAAATACGAAGGAACGAATCAGAGAGGCCTTCAGAAGCATAACTGCCTATATGTTACGCAATGTGAGTGAAGGATTTAAAAACAGAATACATTTGTGTTTAGAATCAGACGGTCATTTTGAATAAATTTTATAACTGTTTGTTTTTGTTTGTTTTACTCTTATGTTGACTTGTTATTTATTGTATTTCAAATTGCCACTATTATTGCACTTATTTTTTTTTGTAATAGAGATGCTAAATTTTATAAGAACTCTTGTAATATAATGTTTTATTGTTTTATTTGATATTTTATGCTAAATAAAAACACTTTAACATTCAGATGACTGCCAAATAATCTTCATGATCATAATTTTGTAACTTAAAAATTAA
Source organism: Taphrorychus bicolor (assembly GCA_951812265.1). Classification (NCBI taxonomy): domain Eukaryota; kingdom Metazoa; phylum Arthropoda; class Insecta; order Coleoptera; family Curculionidae; genus Taphrorychus; species Taphrorychus bicolor. The sequence goes on from OX638305.1 coordinate 22,345,131, forward strand.
TATCTGACAAATACGGGCTGTTCATTAGGAAACTTCGTCTAGTTGGTTGTGAAATGTCAAAGGAAAATAATGGAGAAACAAAAGTCCATTTACTTTCATTATGCCATCCTTTTCTGTCAAAATTTTATAGCCTCCTAAATGAAGTTTTCTAATGAACACCCAGTACTAATGATAATAAATTTTGCTTTCATAAAATCAGGTATTGTAACAGGTAAAGTAGATTACTTAATTCGTTTATATCCGCTCAAATTCAGAAAGAAGTCAATTTTCCAAGAAAACGCAAAGACCAAGACCTAGGAATGTTTAATAGTTTTTTGATAGGAAATTAAATTCTGCATCTAATGATACTATAAAATACAGGGTGTCTAATTTAACTTAAACGAGTTATTACTGTTTGAAGTTTGCAATAATTTGGTGTTCATTTATTGACATTCGGTGCACAGTAATATTTAATACACACCGCAAAAAATCCAATGTACTATTAGCCCACCAGCCAATTTTGGTGGTTGAAAAGAAACCAAGTGCTGAGATTTTAAACATTTAATTTGACGCTACATTTTCACAAAATCACGAATATCTGAAGAACGGTACGGTTTAGATGCGATAAACCTTAATAAAATTACCTTTACTTTTGTCCATAGGTACCGAAAATACATTAATATACTAGGTGTCTCATTTAAAAAAATACAACTTTAATCAATTTTATACTTTTGGGACCACCCGTATACAATGACAATAATTTTAAAATGTACTTCCAATAGACCCCCATCCATTCCATATACAAAACTTTTTTAAAATCTAAAAGTTTAGCCATAATCTTCCGTGTCGAGTAACGTGAATCACCCTGTATATAAAGAACACACAAACTTCAAAACTTATTCATAAAAAAGAAAATGTTTCATAAAGTCTACTTAAACTTATAATAAAGACAAGGGATTTAAACAAATGTATACATATGTGATATGGGCGAATATTCTCATACTGATATGACAATTCTTGATTCCTAAAATTGCAAATTGATCGTTATAATGATACGGTTCAGTGTACAATAAAAGATGAGTTAATTGTTTCATTGCTTTTTAATTGTCTTCTAACATTAAGTATTTTTGTTTTTACATTTTGTTTTGACGAATATATATTTTATATTGATAGAGGACAATGATCAGATCTAATAAATATATAAAAAAAAATAACATTAGGTAATGGGCTCTGTTAAAGTTTTCTTATATAATAAATAAAAACCTACAATCCAAAATGTGTTTCGAGCTTTGAGGCCGTGATCCAATGGAATTTCTTTCTGACGTTTCGTCTACAGCTGCTGCGCAGACATTATTATAGGCGATGCGCCAATGGGCAAAATGATCTCCCTTGCTTCACGAAGTTGACTGATTCGATAGTGGTGCGTTCCGTGGTATTTATTCTTCCGCCGTCGCGCTGCAGTGGAGAGACTGGGGTGGGGGTAGTGATGGCGCCGGGTTTCGGAGCACTTAAAGTATGCAGTAGGACTCGCTTCCAGTCTGCATTTAGAAACGTAATTTTCTCCTTCCTATTGAAATTGTTGTCGTGTTTAAAGATCTCAAGGGCCTCTCTCGTTAGTCTATGATAGAAGAGCGATTGATATAAGATATCCACCTCATTGAAAAGAATATCGTGACCTTTTACTGCTCTGCTGCTGCTGACTTTTGTGTTTGTCCCAGCCTGCAACTCCTCTTGTGTTCCATAAACCTCGTGATGACACTGCGTTTTGTGGTGCCAATGAAAACCGAGACACAGCTGCCAGGAACTCGGTTAACTTCGGCTGCCGATAGGGGATCTCTGCGATCTCAAACTCTGTTGTATTGTGTGAGTGAACGGAGTGGGTTTAATGGTACGTGTACACTATAGACTTTTCGCGTAGATTTGCCCTCGCTAGGGTTGTGCGATATAAAGTCTACAAGTGAACACACCTGTGAGAGGACTCTAGTTAGCGTTAGTCTAGAGAGTGCCAGTGGACGCAGAACGTAGAGTCAATTGCGAGATCAAATTGTGAGATTTATTTGCTCTAGCTAGATTAGTCGTTGAGAAACATGTTCGTAACTTTTCCCACCTAATGGTACGCTTGACAGACTTTTTACTGTAGATTTGCCCTCGCTAGGGTTGTGTGAGTGATATAAAGTCTACAAGTGAACACACCTGTGAGAGCACTCTAGTTAGCGTTAGTTTATGATCTAGCTAGATTATTGTGATGTAGCGAGAGTGCTGGTGGACACAGATCGTAGAGTCACTTGTGAGATTAGTCTAGGTCTATTTGTTGGGCCAAATAGATTTATTTGCTATAGCTAGATTAGTCGGTTGAGAAACAAACGGCTTCAGAACTTTCCCCACCTTTCGCAACAAGGAAACTCAAATGGGACAAAGAAAAGACCCTAAAATGAATTGAGCAATATGAAATGCGGACCGAGTTGTGGAATTGTGTCTTAAAAGAATATCGGGCTAGAGATAAGAAGACTAAGGCACTACAAGAAATAGCGAGTTGTTTGGGAATTGCTGAGCTTGAAGTAACAAGAAAATGGCAAAATCTAAGATGTCAAATGAATAGTGAAATACGAAAAATGAGAAAGAAAAAGTTAGGTCAGGGAGCTGATGAGAACGTGTGTAAAAGTAATTGGGAGTTTTTCGACCATTTCATTTGCTACCCTTTTTTATCCAATTTCTAACCCACACGCTTCTTTTCTTTTTTCTACGTCGTTGTTTATTTAACATATTCGAAATATTGACAGTGCGGCAATTTTTTTTAAACGTAAACGCGACATTTGAATCTCAAATAAACTGAAATATTAAGAATACAGTTTAAAGAATAAATAGTTAGAATACAGACAATAGACTTTATTTCTCCAGTCCTAATACAATCGAAAGGGGTGTCCCTCAGGGCTCCATACTGGGTCCACTCTTGTTTCTTCTCTATGCCAATGACCTCAATGAGGGTTTTGGCTCAAACATGACATGTCAGTACGCAGATGACACATCTGTCGTCGTGGCATCCGATAGTCTCGGAGAGCTCTCAATGCGTTCCTCGCGGGTGGCGGAGACGATGGACCAATGGTGCACAGTTAATAATCTGACACTAAACACGAGTAAAACCGGCCTACTTGTCTTCAACCGTACTATAGGTACGGTTGGTGACTCACTCTATGTGCGTCTCAGGGGAAGGTCCATCCCAACTGCAGCTGCAGTAAACTTCTTGGGTGTACAGCTCGATCAAACTTTGAGTTTTGAAACGCACATAGGGCATTTGCTGAGACGTCTGAGTAACCTTTGCTGTCTTATTCGAAGACTGAGACATGTTGTCTCCTTTGATGTCCTGAAATTGCTGTACTTTGCCAAAGTGCAATCAATATTATCTTATGGACTGACTTTTTGGGGCTCTTCGACCCAAGCAATAAGAGTGTTCCGAATGCAAAAAAGGATTATACGATGTCTTCTACATCTACATCCTAGAACCTCCTGCAGCACCCTGTTTGGCCAGTTGGGTATGCTAACCTTGCCTTCACTTTATTTTCAATCACTAGTCATGTTTGTAAAAAGAAATAGTAACCAATTTGATACTAACAACAGCAGATATGCAAATGATATGTCCATAATAACTCGGAATGGACAGGCACTCGCAATACCTTCACACACTACCGCATTCTTTACAAAAGGCCCCCACTACAGAGCTATAAAAGCTTTTAATTCAATGCCAAATGACATTAAAGAAATTGGGTCAGATAGGCTCTTCAAAGAAAGAGTCAAGGCATGGCTTCACCAGAAGTGTTTTTATACGTTTACCTTTATTGATAATTAATTTTTTTTAGTTAGTTTTTTGATATCTAAAAACTGTTCTTTTTGTCGTTGCTTGTCACAGGGTGATATTGATGGCAATAAATGATTTATTATTATTATTATTATTATTATTATAAATATACTCTCCCTTATTAATCTCGACGCAATGTGCATACTCAATAGAGAAGAATTGGAATAGATTATTCCCAGCAGGTCTACGTAAACTCTAGCTAGGGTAAAAATATATACAGTGTACACAAGCAATAGATTTTATCTCACAAATCATCACACGCTAAGTCGAGCTGATTTAATCTGCAGTGTACACGTACCTTAAAGACAGTTTTAATATTGTGCTTTTCCAGCAGTCTACCGATCCTGTTCATTACTTTGTGGATGTATGGTAAACTACTCTCGTTGTTCCTTCATGGCACTATACATTCCTTGGACGGACGGCCCTGTCGAACTCGTGCTTGCTGTATCCATTCCAATCCAAGGCTCCTTCCAAATGCTTCATTTCCCGTTCCAAATCAGCCGGCTCACAAATTTTCTTGGCTCTCACAAACAGAGTCTTTATGACTTCCCTGTCTGTGATGATGCTTTGATCAGTTATTGAGGTATTGGTCAGTGTGTGTTCATTTTCTATAAACGGGGTGCGCAAGCTTCCCATTCGGCCTCTTCGATACTACAACATCCAAAAGCCGTAGGTGTCCTTCATTTTCTATCTTCATAGCGAATTGAATTTTTTGTTTGATAGAGTTGATGTGTAAGAGGAAGTTTTGAAGTTCACTTTCGCCATCGTGTCGTCCACGTATGTATTGGAACCAGCACTTTGGCTTCTTATTTTCCGCTTCCAACGCCTTGGCCTAGAAAATTTCCATAAAAAAGTTGGCTATTACTGGACTAAGGAGCTGCCCATAGCTACAACATCAGTTTTTTCGTAGAAATCTTCATTCCATTGAAAATATGTAGTGGTTAGGCAATGTGGAAACGATTTAGGAATATAATGTGGACATTCCTGGTTAATATGAGTCATAAAGACTTTGCCTGTGAGAGCCAAGAGTATTTGTGAGCCGGTTGAATTGGAACTGGAAATGAAGCATCCGGAAAGAGCCTTTGGTTGGAATGGCTACAGCAAACAAAAGTTCGATAGGGCCGTCCGTCCAAGAAATGTAGAGCGCCAGGAAGGAACAACGGAAGCAGTTGAAGAAAACCGCGGAAGGACTAGTCTACCACACATCCAGAAAGTAAGGGACAGGATCGGCAGGCTACTGGAAAAGCACAATGTTAAAACTGTCTTTAAACCCACTCGGAAAATACAACAGAGCTTGAGATCGGCCAAAGGTGCCGCTCTGGCCCGGTAAACATTGGCACCTCAAAACGCAGTGTCAACAAGAGGATTACGGAACACAAGAAGAGTTACAAGTTTGGACAAATTCAAAAGTCATCAGTAGCACAGCACGCTCTCTCCGAAGGTCACGACATCCTTTTTAACGAGGTGGATATCTTTCTCTATCCGAGACTAACGAGAAAGGCCCTTGAGATCATTAAACACGACAACAATTTGAGCGACAGGAATGAGGAAATTACGTTTCTAAATGCAGACTGGAAGCAAGTTCTATGACAGACTTCAAGTGCGTCGAAACTCCGCGCCCCCACTACCCCCACCCCAGTCCCACCACTGCCGCTGCCCACCCGACCGTGGGGGAATAGATACCAAGGAGGCCACTACAGTCGAATCAGTCAACGTCGAGAATCAAGGGAGATCACCTCGCCCTGCACATTGCCTCATCGCCCTTGACAATATCTGCTGTAGCTGCAGACGAAACATCAAGAAGAAATTTTTTACTACTTACTTTTGGGTGAAGCCTCATACACTTTTGGGCCCAATCCGTTCGTTGTTGGAGAAAGAATTTTGCACTACTCACAGGAAAATTACTGCGAATAACAATTTACCCTAGAAAGGGCTCGGACGAATCGCCCTAATTGACGTTTCGGCAACTTCTCTGCTGCCTTCTTCGGAACTATCTAAAAAATAAAGCTTTGAAACTATGAATTACAAAAAATTATACCTATTAATGTGTTTGGTCTTTGAGTATTTGTGTGTGCTATTCTGAAAATCGCTTTTTGTTTTGACATAAAAATGTCATTTGATAAGAATTGTCATTATTACGAAAGGTACGTTTAAATTGTTTGGTTAATGTATTGTTTAGTACCTAATATAATTTGTTCTATCTACGTGTAAAATAGGTATAATGTGAATGTTATTATTAATTTTTTTGTAAGTTACCATTTTGAACTTCTTGTTCTAACATAGGTAACCATGTGTTATCTATGTATGCTGCACAAGAAGCCACACATTGAGCTTTGTTAAGTAAAATATATGCACTTTCTTTGATTTTACGCTTCTTTGATAATGGTTCTTTGGATACAATACTAGTATCGTTCCATTTTACTCTATGACCATTATCAAAGGCGTGTTGGCATATATTTGACTTTTCAAAATCTCTGTTTTTTATGTAATTTTGATGTTCTTTTATTCTCTTTTTTAGAGGTCTAGAAGTTTCGCCTATATAAAATGTCTCGCATTCGCAAGGAATTTTATATATAATGTTTTTTGTGTATTCGTTTTCATTGTGTGGTTTAGTTTTTGTCAGTTGTGCAAGTGTTCTAAAAACTGTTATAATGTTGTATTTGTTACCTAATCGTTTAATTTTGTTTGATAACCCTTTGATATATGGTATAAAATGGTTTGTAATATGTCTATTTTGATTTTGCCTTATATTTGGCTGTTCGAATTGATTAAAACATTTATTAATGAAATAATTTGGATAATTGTTTTTAATTAAAACATTGTTTATATGTTTCTTTTCAATTTCAAAATTATGATCATTACAAATGATTTTTGCGCGATCAAATAGACTCTTTACAACTCCTTCTTTCACCATAATAGGGTGATTTGCGTTGTATTTTAAGTATCGATCTGTATGTGTTGGTTTGCGATAAACAAAAGTTCAAAATCTGTCTAAATCTTTTTTTATTAGTATGTCTAAAAATAGAAGTATTTGATTTTGTTCTTTTTCAATTGTGAATTTTATAGTGGGTTCTTGTGAATTTATGTGATTAAGAAAGGTGTCTAAAGAATTATTATCAAACTGATAAATTGAGGAAACATCATCAATATATCTCCACCAGATTAAAGGTTTAAAATAATAATTATAAACATTATTTGATTCAAAATTTTCCATAAATAAATTACTAAGTATAGGAGACAATGGTGAACCCATTGCCACACCTGTATTTTGTTGGAAATAATCATTTTTGTATTGAAAATAGATTGTGTTAAGGCATAATGTTAGTAATTCCATAATTGTATTTATGTATAGTTTGGTGCGTTCTCTAAGCTTGATGTCATTTTCAAGTTTATATTTTACAATAATTAAAGTTTTATCGACAGGTACATTAGTAAGCAATCAAGAGAGATCTAGAAACATGAAAACTTACCAGTGTGTGATTTGGGTTTATATCTATATCTTTTAGTTTTTCTAAAAAATGACTTGAGTTTTTAATGCATGACTCTGTGTTTCCTACTAAAGGAATTAATATCTCTAATAAAAGCCTAGATAGTTGATGTGTTGGTGAGTTAATGCTACTGACAATAGGCCTAAGAGGAATGTTGTTTTTATGTATATTTGGAACACCGTAAAAGTGAGGTGTTTTACTGTTGTGTGGTGTTAATTTGAATCTTTCTCTATCAGTGAAACTATTTTTGTGTTTTTTTAAAGTGGTGTAAATTTGTCTTTCTATTTTTTCAGTTGGATCTTTGTTAAGTTTTGTGTAATTACCATCGTTTAAAAGGCTCTCAATTTTTTGATTATAAGTTCATTATAACTGCAGCATTACCTTTATCTGCTGGAAAAATTTTAATAATACTATCTTTTTTTAAAGAATTGATTGCCTTTCGGTCGATGGGATATAGGTTTTGTTTAATGTCAAAAAGTTTTTCTTAAATTAATTTTGACCTAATTCTAACCTCTTGTTGGTGTTCTTGTGGTAAGTTTTGAACTGTTTCTTCAATTGCTGAAATGAAGAAAGACACTCAATTCTTTAAAAGAAGATAATAATATTAAAATTCTTCCAGCAGATAAAAGTAATGCTACAGTTATAATGAACTGTATTACTTATGAACAAAAAATTGAGAGCCGTTTGAACGATGGTAATTACACAAAACTTAACAAAGATCCAACTGAAAAAATAGAAAAACAAATTTACACTACTTTAAAAAAACACAAAAATAGTTTCACTGCTAGAGAAAGATTCAAATTAACACCACACAACAGTAAAAAACCTCACTTTTACGGTGTTTCAAAAATACATAAAAACAACATTCCTCTTAGACTATCTATTGTTACTCTCCAACTATTAACTCACCAACACATCCACTATCTAGGTTTTTATTAGAGATATTAAATCCTTTAGTAGGAAACACAGAATCATACATTAAAAACTCTAGTCATTTTTTATAAAAACGAAAAGATATAGATATAAACCAAAATCACACACTGGTAAGTTTTGATGTTTCTAGTTTGTTTACTAATATACCTGTCGATAAAACTTTAATTATTGTAAAAAATAAACTTGAAAATGACATCAAGCTTAGAGAACGCACTAAACTAAACATAAATACAATTATGGAATTACTAACATTAAGCCTCAACACAACCTATTTTCCTTCATACAAAAATTATTATTACCAACAAAATACGGGTATGGCAATGGGTTCACCATTGTCTCCTGTACTTAGTACTTTATTTATGGAAAATTTGGAATCAAATAATGTTTATATTTATAATTTTAAACCTTTAATTTGGTGGAGATATATTGATGATGTTTTTTCAATATATCAGTTTGGTAACAATCATTTAGACACCTTTCTTAATCACATAAATTCACAAGAACCCACTATAAAATTCACAATTGAAAAAGAACAAAATCAAACACTTTCATTTTTAGACATACTAATAAAAAAAGATTTAGACAGATTTTAAACTTTTGTTTATCGCACACCAACACATACAGATCGATACTTAAACTACAACTCAAATCACCCTATTATGGTAAAAAAATGAGTTGTAAAGAGTCTATTTGGTCGCGCAAAAATCATTTGTAATGATCATAATTTTGAAATTGAAAAGAAACATACAAAAAATGTTTTAATTAAAAACAATTATCCAGGTTATTTCATTAATATATGCTTTAATCAATTCGAACAGCCAAATATAAGGCAAAATCAAAATAAACATATTACAAACCTTTTTATATCATATATCAAAGAGTTATCAGACAAAATTAAACGATTAAGTAACAAATACAACATTAGAACAGTTTTTAGAACACAAAATACATTACGTGCACAACTGACAAAAACTAAACCACACAATGAAAACGAATACACAAAAAACTATATATATAAAATTCCTTGCAAATGCGAGAAATTTTAAATAGGCGAAACTTCTAGGCCTCTAAATAAGAAAATAAAAGAACATCAAAATTACATAAAAAACAGAGATTTTGAAAAGTCAAATATATGCCAACACGCCTTTGATAATGGTCATAGAGTAAAATGGAACGATACTAGTATTGTATCCAAAGAACCATTATCAAAGAAGCGTAAAATCAAAGAAAGTGCATATATTTTACTTAACAAAGATCATTGTGTGGCTTCTTGTTCAGCATACATAGATAACACATGGTTATCTATGTTAGAACAAGAAGTTCAAAATGGTAACTTACACATAAATTAATAATAACATTCACTTTATACCTATTTTACACGTAGATAGAACAGATTATATTAGGTACTAAACAATACATTAACCACACAATTTAAAGGTACCTTTCGTAATAATGATAATTCTTATCAAATGACATTTTCATGTCAAAAGCAAAAAAGCGAATTTCAGAAAATCACACACAAAAACTCAAAGACCAAACACATTTTTAGGTATAATTTTTTGTAATTCATAGTTTCTAAAGCTTTATTTTTTAGACAGTTCTGAAGAAGGCAGCAGAGATGTTGCCGAAACGTCAACTAGTTCTCGTAACGTCAACTCATTTTCCTGTGAGTAGTGCGAAATTCTTTCTCCAACAACGAACGAATCAGGCCCAAAAGTGTATAAGGCTTCACCCAAAAGTAAGTAGTAAAAAATGAACTTTCCGCCTCAAAGATTTAGGAGTTATCAGGAAGAAATTTCATTGGACCACGGCTTCAAAGCCACTTCAAAGCCACTTGTTACACAGATTGTATTTGACTTTTTGTTCTATTTACTAAAATAACCCATATACAGCGCCATGTCAAAAGTGCAGTTATTTTTTTCAAAAACGTCGTGTATACGGAAAACGCTTCAAACTGGCGGGAAAATAAGGGAAATAAGTACAAGGGCGGTGATATGTAGCGCCTAAAGTCTACAGTTGGGACGCCCTAGATTGGTAATATTTTATCGTCTTAAGTGGGTGTAAAATTAAATTCTTGGCCGCTCGGGTTTCTTGCACCCCTTTTAGGAGGAGAAGTATTCCCCAATTACCAACTTCTGTAATTTGAGAAATCCTATAGCGATTTCTGCGAGTCCAGCGGTTTTTTTCTTTTCCTGTTATCCTCTTGCAAATACCGCAAACGGCAGTGCCAATTGGTACAGTAGTTTTGAAGATAGACCGCTTCGATGTCCAATTTTTGGACCTTTTTGAATCTAAGTGCGTATGATAACCATAATAACGATATATTTAGAAAAATAACGACAACTAGTTGTACATAAATTTGTGTCGTAATAATAATAATTAATATTTAAAGTACATATAATCACCAAAATAAAAAAAGTTTATTAAGTTGACTTAATGACGTGAAACGCTTCAAATACCAAGTAATTACTAGTAGCAGGTAAGGAGTGTATCTCTTAATTAACAAATGCTCTCGGATCTTTTAATTAATTGGCTCATTTCCACGCTACATTGACTTAATCTCGGCTTTAGTTCCATCAATGCGACAAAATCCCATCGCAAAGACAAAAATCGCTTATCACCGGGTGACATACCGTTAGGTATCTGGCGGAGCGTGGACGTAGGCCATCTGATGGTCAAAGACCGTTAAATTCTTTATACAAAAATGCGGTAAAAGTCGGATAAACGACTCGGGGACCACGTGTTTAGACGCAAGTTTAATTGCATGTGTCGTATTCTAAAAATGACTCCTACATAGACTTCGTCGTAGACGATCATGTCGCCGGTTGCGATGCTTCTCAGCGTAGGTTGACTGCGGACCGCCTTTTCCGCACATGTGTTTTATATTATTTACTTCACCGATTATCACACCACGTTTCACACTTTTGAGTTTTGCCTACCACTAAATGGTCTAAACTACCTTTCTTTTGGTACTACTCAATTCTAAAATCTTCCATCAAATGATGTTATAGTCGTTTTCAGGAAGATATTCATCTAGCCAGCTGTCTTGTAGTGGTAGCCCTTTTTACGAAACTTTTAGTTCAAATCTTCGGAAGTTCTCATCATTCTGATTATATAAATGGCATCGCCGTCAAAATTTAAGAGCCGACATGGCGCTTATGTTCTATCCCTGCTTTCTGTGTATTTTGAGAAAAGAGCAGAATATTCGTTGATCAATTTGTTACGTTCAAATTTTTTAATTTCATTTTTTTCTAATTTGTGCCCGTTTTTTGTGTAATTTTCAATTTTTTATACAACTAATCTATTGCCTAATATCATACACAGTCCTTTTTATGACTATTCTTTTTGGAACATTTAGAAGTATTATACATTAGAAAATAAAATCTTCTCACAAGTACCTTCAACTATTAAAATAAAATGACACAAAATTCGTTTTTTTTGGATGAACCATCGATATACCAAAATGGAGGCAAGTTGGGGAAGTGCGCCGAAACCCGGCACCTCCACTATCCCCCCCCCCCCCCTCCGGTCCCTCCACTGCAGCACAACGGCGGGGGAATAAATACCACCGAGCTCTGTCAATGGCAAGTCACCGTCGGGAAGCACGGGAAGCTACTTCGCCCATTGCCTCATCGCCTTTGATAATATCTGCCGCAGCTGTAGACGAAACGTCAATCCCGGAAGACACTTTAGATTGTAATATAATTCCTTTCTCGAATGTTTTGTTTGACTCTCCTCTCCGTTACTTGTTTGCCACTTAACTATTATTTGCATCAGGCAAAATTTGAGTTAGCTCAAGAGCTAGTCTATCAACTCAAGTTCTTAGAACTGATAATATTTATTGCAAAATATAATGTTATTTGCAGTATTTTATCTTTTGTCATGTTTCTGCAATGATGAGGCAGGTTTAAATAGATAATCTGGCCTCATTATGTTATCCCCATGCAGCGAACTGTAAACGTAGTTCTGGCTGGTAGTTACTCATCTATTTAGTCACTATACTCTTTTCATATTTTGAACGGCGAATAATAACTGGATTTAAGCAAAATTAGTAAATGTTTGCTTAAATACAAGTTTTGAGGTTAAAACAATTTTTATGGACCGTAATATCAATTCACACAAATCTCGGATCTACACCGTTTCCAACTGTAATTCAGAAAGTAGCAATGCAGAACAAATCAAGTATAATTCAAAAACCATCACTTGTAATTCACAATAGTCAACTATAATTCGGAAATCATCAAGTGTAATTCGGAATAGTCAAGTGTAATTCAGAAAGCATCAAGTGTAATTCAGAAAGCATCAAGTGTAATTCAGAATAGTCAATTGTAATTCAGAAAGTATTAAGTGTAATTGGGAACAGTCAAGTGTCATTCAGAAAGTATCAAGTGTAATTCAGGAATAACCAAGTGCAATTCAGAATAGTCAACTGTAATTCAGAAAACATCAAGTGTAATTCAGAATAGTCATCTTTCAGAAAACAGTATAATTAGGAATTATTAACATAATTCTGAAGCCAAGAATTTTAAATTCATGTGGAACAATAACATATTCTTTGGTTTAATAACTAACGTAGAAGTTTAAAAAGTAATATCTTGCCTTCGTAGATTACAGGGTTATTTTAAAAATTCTGCATTTTGGAAACTCGTTTATCTTTTTAATTTCATGAAAATTAAGTAGTTTTTGTGACGTAGAATCCTGACGCACATAAGTTTGCTGATTCAGAAATAACCAAGTGCAATTCAGAATAGTCAACTGTAATTCAGAAAACATCAGGTGTTATTCAGAATAGTCAACTGTCAGAAAGTAGTATAATTAGGAATTATTAACATAACTCTGAAATCAAGAATTTTAAATTCAATGTGGAACAATAACATATTGTTTGGTACTTCTACTAACGTAGAATTTTTAAAAGTAATATCCTGCATTCTTAGAATACAGGGTGATGTTAATTAGAATACATCCTGAATAACAGAATGGTCAACTGTAATTCAGAAAGTAGTAAGTGTAATTCAGAACAAATCAAGTGTAATTCACAAACCGTCACTTGTAATTCAGAATAGTGAACTATAATTCGGAAAGCATCAAGTGTAATCCGGAATAGTCAAGTATAATTCGGAATAGTCAAGTGTAATTCAGAAAACATCAAATATAATTCAGAAGCATCAAGTGTAATTCAGAATAGTCAAGTGTCATCGGAATAGTCAAGTGTAATTCAGAAGCCGTCACATGTAATTCAGAATAATCAATTGTAATTCAGAAAGTATTAAGTCTAATTCAGAATAATCAAGTGTAATTCAGAAACCGTCACTTGTAATTCAGAATAGTCAACTATAATTCGGAAAGCATCAAGTGTAATTCGGAATAAACAAGGGTAATTCAGAAAACATCAACTGTAAATCGGAAAGGATCGAGTGTAATTTGGAAATTATTAAGTATATCTCAGAAAGCATCAACTACAGGGTGTCTCATTTTCGAAGGTTTTTCGTTGTATTTCTGTTAATATTAAAGTTAGAGAGGTGCGGTTCGCGCTCACACGCACAACCTGGGCTTTTTGAAACAAAAGATGCCGTTGACAGATTTGACGCAGCCATTTTGCTTTCAATTTCAATAGATACAGGGTAATTTTGAAAATTCTGCATTTTGGGACCCCCCTCGTATCTCGGCCAGCAGTAAAGAGAGAGATAAATTTAAAAAAGGCGATTATAGAACTTTCTGAGTAGAATTTGATGGGGCAGCTAGTTTTGTACTCTAAGGAATAATTTCACCACAATAAAACAAACAAAGAGTTTTTTTAGTGAGACATTCTACAGTCTGAATATTTTCTATATTTAGAAGATTTTTCTATATTTTAGAGTTATCGTATCGAGAAGAGAATCGCATCGAGAAGAGCTTTTCAAAATACCAAAAAACAATTTATTTTATTTTTATTTATTTATTTTATTTAAATTGTTACTGAGCCACTATTTGAAAATGAAACTTATGTGCGTCAGGATTCTACGTCACAAAAACTACTTAATTTTCATGAAATTAAAAAGATAAACGAGTTTCCAAAATGCAGAATTTTTAAAATAACCCTGTAATCTACGAAGGCAAGATATTACTTTTTAAACTTCTACGTTAATTATTAAACCAAAGAATCTATTATTGTTCCACATGAATTCAAAATTCTTGGCTTCAGAGTTATGTCAATAATTCCTAATTATACAGCTTTCTGACAGTTGACTATTCTGAATTACAAGTGACGGTTTCTGAATTAAACTTTTCTCTTCTGAATTACAGTTGACTATTCTGAATTACACTTGATACTGTCTGAATTACAGTTGGAAATGCAATAGTAAGTTTTCTGGTAACTTTTCAATTGTTTTTAAAAGATGCATTTACAATGTCACGGATGGCTAATGAATATCTTTCTAAAATAGACTATATAGTACCCCGTGTTCATTAGAAAACATTATCTAGAAGGCTATTAATTTTTGACAGAATAGGATGGCATATTGAAAGTAAATGGACTTTTTTTCTTTCATCCTTTTCATATATTTTTCAGCCAACTAGAGGACGTTTTCAAATGAACGCCCTCTACATTCCACATAATTAAAATAGGTTCGTCTACTAAATAAGTGGCTATCCTCCAACGAAGCTTCCTTGACCAGTCCGGGAGGCTCGAATTTTACCATTTCTAATTAAGAATTAATACGCGTTATTTACGATGACGGTTTTCGTGATAATTATTAAAAGGTGTGTCGTCCGCATAAAACTGGTGGCGAGCACGAAAACCCCAGAGTGGGTTTCCCGTATACTTGTCTTTAAAAGCGCATTAAAATGGAAATGACTCTGCGGGATTTGCTTCTCTAATTTGGTGACCGGTGCTGGTAGATTTACAATTCCAAACATCAAAAACCAATTTATCCTAAAATTAGTGGTACCTAACTACTAATAACTAATTTTAGGATAAATATCCTAAAATTTCCTAGATGCAATCACTAGAAAAACATTATCAAACCGTCTTATTAATAGCCTTTCTTCAAATAATCACATTTATTATTTGTGTTTGGCGATAAGAAAAGTTCAAATTCTACACCACTTGAGTGCGATAAACGGAGCCGTTCTAGACCTTCCGACCTCCGAAACCCATTAAAATCGTTTACTTAATCAGGGAAAGCAGACAAATAAGATAAGGTTGGGGTTATCGGGGCCAAGAAGTCACCAACATCTGACCTCGAACATTAAATTTGTTGCTTTATCGCCCTTTTTAATGGAGCACATTACTAGAGGCAAGATACAATGTAAAGCTCAAAAAAAGATTCTATTAAAAATATCTCATAAATTTCAGGGGGGCAGAAAATTAGATAATGATTCTATGTATTATAAAACGAACATTAAAATTGTCATAATCATAGACTTAGCTTGTAAATGCGGATGAATTATTAAAATCGCGATATCAAATTGAATTATATAAACCGTTATTACCGGTTTCTTCAGAAAAACTCATACATAAATTTCAAGGAACACGTTAATTACGATTAAACGAACCCTGAAAGTGGGTAAGAAAGACCAAAGTTGTAATTTTTAATAGGCAATTATGAGCAAACGAGTGAATTGTATGAAAAACGAGGGTAGACCCAAATTAATACTGTCAAACTCGCTATTTAATTGAGTGGTGCAAATTAGCACATTTTTCTACAACTAATAAGGCTGTTCAATAAAAAAAAAATCAATCAATAAATATAAATCATTAATAAAAAAGTCGTTATCAATAAATATTGAAACAAAACTCATGAAGCTCAAAATATCACGTGAACCGTTTGTAGAATTTAAGGCAATGTAAAACCTGAGGCAGGTTAGTTTAGGTTAGGTAAAATCTGTCTCAGGTTAGTTCAGGTTAGGTAAAGTAACGTAAAACCTGAGGCAAGTTAGTTCCGGTTAGGCAATTACCAGGCTCAGCTTAGTTCAGGTTAGGAAGAGTTGGTATTGAAAACATTGTTGATAATTGTGAAGCGATCCAAAAACCAGTTTTCTGCAATATTGTCACTTCCCACAGACAAATGACCGAGATTTCGTACCTATTTTATCTGGGGGCGACGTTTAGCAGAGTATCAGACTCATTTCTTTATCAGGCAGAGGAACCATAGACTGGTTTCGCTCTTATTAGAGCTCATCAGTATGGTATACCTCGAACCTGACAGAAAAATAAGTCTGAATGGCAATTGGATCTAAATCTTGCTTAAGCGCCTGTATGTGTATGTAAGTGGCGCCATCTGACTACGACAGGTGCTTCCACTAGAGCATGCGAGATGATTGTGAAGCGATCCAAAAACCAGTTTTCTGCAATATTGTCACTTCCCACAGACAAATGGCCGAGATTTCGTACCTATTTTGTCTGGGGGCGACGTTTAGCAGAGTATCAAACTCATTTCTCTATCAGGCAGAGGAACCATAGACCGGTTTCGCTCTTATTAGAGCTCATCAGTATGGTATACCTCGAACCTGACAGAAAAATAAGTCTGAATTGCAATTGGATCTAAATCTTGCTTAAACGCCTGTATGTGTATGTAAGTGGCGCCATCTGACGACGACAGGTGCTTCCACTAGGCCATGCGAGATGATGGATTCGAGGTGTACCATACTGATGAGCTCAAATAAGAGCGAAACCGGTCTATGGTTCCTCTGCCTGATAGAGAAATGAGTCTGATACTCTGCTAAACGTCGCCCTCAGACGAAATAGGTACGAAATCTCGGCCATTTGTCTGTGGGAAGTGACAATATTGCAGAAAACTGGTTTTTGGGTCGCTTCACAATCATCTCGCATGCCCTAGTGGAAGCACCCGCCGTCGTAAGATGGCGCCACTTACATACACATACAGGCGTTTAAGCAAGATTTAGATCCAATTGCCGTTCAGACTTATTTTTCTGTCAGGTTCGAGGTATACCATACTGATGAGCTCTAATAAGAGCGAAACCGGTCTATGGTTCCTCTGCCTGATAGAGAAATGAGTCTGATACTCTGCTAAACGTCGCCCCCAGACAAAATAGGTAGGAAATCTCGGCCAATTGTCTGTGGGAAGTGACAATATTGCAGAAAACTGGTTTTTGGATCGCTTCACAATCATCTCGCATGCTCTAGTGGAAGCACCTGTCGTCGTCAGATGGCGCCACTTACATTGTTGATAATATTACCGAGGTAATATTAACGGTAATTTTTGTAATATTCATTACGTAATGTCACCCCAAGGAGAGAACCATTGAGATTACGCGGCTTCTGCGCCAAAACGTAATAACTCATAGGCATCAGGGCGACAGTGAAAACAAAGCAAATAGAGCGGTGGTCTTCACCTAACCTAAATAGAGGGTGTTCAAAAAACCTCGTAGAAAGCGTTGGAATTGAAACTCTTGTCTGAGATAAGTTCATATAAAAAAATAAAATTCTGAGCATTTTATGACATTTTCGACTTTCAATTTTTTTATGTAGTCATCCCAGACCTACTGTTCTAATTCCATGGCCTGCTTGAGGTTTTTTTTTAATAAACACATGATATTATCTTTTAACGTTTTGTGTATGTCTTCATATACAGGGTGAGTCATAATGGGTGCTCAAAACTGAAATCTCAAATTCTTTGGTCACTTTTAGAGGGGGGATGTTATACACCTATCGAGCTTCATTAAAAAGTTACAGGGTGTTAAAATTAGAATTTCAAAATGTATATGTCTTGATTATTTCGAAAGCGTAACAGATATTGTAATGATATTTGATATGCTTTGACTGGTATAGAAGGTGCACAATTTGCAATAAAAAAAATATTTTGATTTCCGCCAGTGGCGGGGGTACCAGCACGTTGACCCTTATAATTTGAACAGGAAGTGGTACGCCACTGTTTTTTTGAAAAATGAGATCTAATTTTTCAATTCTCCATCCACCTTTAAAGAAAAAAGCTCTCATCAGGTTTCGACTAAATAAATAAAAGTCATTATAATGCAATCAATTTAAGTACATAGTCCCGATGCATTACTAGAGATTCATGGCTTGACCTCATTTTCAAGCTATTTAACTTTTCGTGACTTGATTTTAAATCAAATTCAATTCAAGCTTAGGGTAGTAAATGTCAAGCTTTGGACTTGCGGCTTGGCTTTAAAGGCCCTTTTCACTGTCCCCGATCCCCCCATCCCTACTCTGTCTGGGCTCACAATACCCCCTCGAATCGACCCCTCACTCTACTGAAGGGGAGTACCCCGTCCCATCTCAGTGTCGGAAGCTCCTCTCGATGGAGCGAGGTGGCTCCAAGTGTCTTACACCCACCCATGGCACACTCCCAGAAAGTGGTATGACGATTCTTCCTCTGCTCCACAGTGGGTGCAGAGTGGACTGTCAGCCATTCCTAGGAGGTGCATGTGCCTGTTTAGTTGCAGTGTCCAGTAAAGATTCCTATAAGATCTCCCAACCGGCTTCTCCCAAGAAGCCACGAGGCCTTGGATCTATCCTGAATAGGGTAGATGTCCTTGGTCTGTCCACATATTCCTAACTGCGTGCAATTTGGTCTTGTACTTTCCCATGCCCACTCATTGAGAGTGAGAGAGGCGTACCTTTTACTTACTCCTAGACATGCCTTATTGGACCAGAGCCATCCAGGCTTGGCCGATTCGTCAACACGCTAGTGCCCCTAGATGCCCCTATGTCCAGAAACCCATCCCAGAGTTACCCTTCTTGTGCCTGCTAGTGACTCTAGAGCATCCCTACAATAGCGTCGGAGTAGATGTAGATGTCCTGCTCTGCTCCCTCTATGACTTGTGGTCGTGTGGCCACCTCGAGTATTGCAAACACCTCCACCTGGAAAACCGTCGTGTGGCTTCCCAAGGCGAAGCCCTCGCCCTCTACATGGCCTGCTTTGTATATTCCGGCTCCTGACGACTATGTATTAGTCATTTTTGATCCATCTGTATACCATACCTAATTATTCACAGAAAGTTGCTGAAGCAGCTCTTCCTTGAATCCTTCCCTTGTTGGGATGGTTGTTTCAGTCTCAGCTGATCGCGTGGGCGCCATTCCTGCGACAGGGCAATCCCGGTCTAGCCATCCAGGGATGTCCCGCTGAATGAGGCTGGCGATCTGCGTCTGACCACTTCCCATAACTGTATCCTTCCAATGACCCCAGCAATCCATCCTCCTGCAAGACGCCATCATCTCCCTCTTAACTCAGATTGGAAGCTCTGGCAGATCCAGTAAGGCATTAAGTGCTGCTTCCGGTGTTGTTCTGAATGCACCCGTTATGGCTAAGCAGACTGTTCTCTGCAGTCTAGCCAACCTCACCACATAGCACGCCCGGTCCACCGGTGGCCAATAGACCAGGGTTAAGTTATCCTCGGTCTGATTACCGCAGTCCCTTAAAGTAGTAAAGCCAGTGCAGGACGTGTGGCCTTAGACCCCACTTCTTGCCCAGCAGCCTCTGGGGTACTTCCAGGGCTCGTCCGCATGCGCACCCATCCATAAATACGGCCGCTCATTTTGAGTCAGACGCCGACCATAAAGCCTCCCGCTCCGGATCAGACGCTATCTGGATTCCTGCTTTGTACTAGATAGAAACCTAGATAGAAGTAGATAGTTTATACCTAGATAGAAACCTACGGATGAGTCATCATATTACAAAGGCGGTGGAGGAAGCACACAAAATGACCAACACTCTGGGACGCATTCTGATGAACAACAAAGGCCCCGCGTAGTTGCTATGTCAGTGCTGTTGCCTTATTGAATGCTTTTTCCACGTCACTTTCCATGTCAGCCCGCTGTCAATGATCACCTCCAGGTACTTAGCCACAGGCTTTAGTGACAGAGTGTACAGCGTGAGGGAGCGGAATCCTGTAGTTTTCCTTCTTTTGGAGTTGAGCACAAGCTGTGTTTTTCCAGGCAGTTTAGGGTAGTAAGTGTCAAGCTTTGGACTTGCGACAGTCCCGTCTCGGTAGACCATTGTTCTATTATTCTACCTACCTTTTGCATTCGATCACAAACACTGCTAACGAACTTTCTTGGTATCATGACCACTCCGTCGTTCACATGCGTTTGCGCACTAAAACCCTCGGCTTGTACTCTCTACAAAAGACCATCCATTAAGAGATACCATAGTCGAGGTAATAAGCAGCTGCCTTGTGGACAGCCGCCCTTGACATCGATTTCCCTCCGGTGCTCTCCACTCCGGTTGCGGAGTGCCGATCTGACTCAGCTTACTAACTGTGTTGGGGTTCCCCGGGCATTCAGGGCATCGCAGATATTGATTATTCCGGCTGTGTCGCATGCTCCTTCAATGTCGAAAAAGAGTGTCAACAGCACTTCATTATTCGAGTATGCCCTCTCTATTTTATGCACTACAGAGTGGAGCGCCGTGTCGGTTGACTTCCCCTTGTTGTAGGCATGTTGATCTTTGTTTATGGGATGTCTTCCCAAAATTTCCTCTGTGATGCACCTATCGATTATTTTTTCTAATGTTTTCATTAGAAAGGATGTCAAACTTATGGGTCTGAATGATTTGGCGACAGTATAGTCACCTTTCCCAGCTTTTGGTATGAAGACAGCGTTCGCGTTTCTCCACGCCTAAGGGGCATATCCCAGAGCCACAATCGCCGTGAACAGCGACGGGCGCACATTGTCCAGTCCTTCTTGCAGCATTCTTTCCTCTTACACCGTCTGGTCCCGCTGCCTTAAAAGGAGTGAATTCGCCCACAGCCCATCTAATGGCTTCGTTGGTCTCTACTTCCTTTCCAAGTGTCCAATCCTCCTAGACCGGACCCCGCTTCGGAGGAACGACCTCGCCATTTTCTCCAGGAAAATCTCCTGGCCTTCTGTCTATGTACCGTGCTGTTTCTTCATAGTACCTACTTGATTTCCTCTTACTGCGCTCAGCAATTTGGAAAGCTTGGCCGATTCCGGGAGGGAGTTCAGTTCTCCGCAGAATTTCTGCCAGCTCGCCCTTTTACTTCGCCATAACTCTTTTTTGAACTCTCTGCGGGCTTCGTTACATCCATCCCACTCCTTCGCACCCCTTTTGGAAGCTCGGTGGAAGGCCCTTCTGGTGTCTAGCTTAAGACGCTCCAGCGTGCCATCCCACCACGGAACTCTACGAGTCCTACGAGTCCTAAGTGGGCACGACTCTTCGTAGAAGTGGCCAATGGACCTGTTGAGTCTTTCGACCTCTCTATTTATTTCCTCCGTGGAGAGCACCTGCCGCTCGTTGCAACCCATGGCCTGACTTAAAAGCACTTTCAATTTTACCCTGTCTGTGGTCCTCGGATTCCTTTTCGGCGATGCCTGTCCAGTCTGACTCGATTTAAAATCTTATCATCCTGTGGTCGGACATCGAAATGTCCTCAGATTCTCTCCAGTTTTGTACCATTTCAGCCATTCGTTGCGAGACGACCTCACGTCTATCACCTCCTGTCGGATATCTCTAGATTTTCCGATGCGAGGTAGTTCAGTAGGTCGTTAAATCTCGCATTAGTCTCTCAATAACGGTTAACAATATTTTCAATGTCCAGTTACAGGTACAACACACATAAAATAATAAATTTGAAGAATTTCGTATTCTATTTTAATTTACTCGCCAAAATTTGCATATCTAATAATTTTAGTAAACTAATATAAATTTTACTTGTTATAATAATGTCACCAAGCATCTGTTATTTGGTTAGTTGAACTTGAGTAAGTACTTTTGCTTAACATATACATTTAGTAACTTTGACCCACATTTCAAAAAGAAACTTTAATTTATCTTTTATGTTATTTTTTTTGTTTTATTCTAGAGCACTTTCTTGTATTTCATCTTTGCTTTTATGTATGTTTTCTATAATATTTAAGCGTTGAAACAAATAGTATAATTCAATGTCGGTAGGGGTATTAGCCCTTGAAGTGGTTGTTTCTATTTGTTTCATTCTTTATGTATAACTACAAGGTTTCGGAAATGCCGAAAGCAGACAAGTTTTCAAATTTCCAAATTGTAATTATACATGTGCATATCTTAATTAAACTGTGGTTCTATATTCTTTGCAAAAAGCTTAATATTTTAAGCTTTTAGCATAGATTTTTTATTACTTTATTAATTCATTTTAATATTTTTTTGCTTTATAAAATGAGCTTTGAAACAAACAGTGCAATTCAATGCCGGTAGGGGTATTAGCCCTCGGAGTAGTTGTTTCTGTTTGTTTCTTTCTTAAACGCTGCAATATTTTTGGAGATATTGAAAGCAGATAAGTTTTCAATTTCCAATTAGTAAATATTGCTTTTTTGCATATTTTAAACGAGAGTTTCCTGCGAAAAAGCTAAACATTTCGTTCACTAACATATTACGCAGAAAATAACTTTCATTTAACTTTCACATCTTAACAAATTGGATCAAAAATCAATAACAAAAATAAGAAAATTAACAAAATATTGCACATAGTATGCATCAGATATTTCCATAAATATTACATTATGAAGGCAACTGTTGCTGATAAATTTAAATAACCTTCGAGGTATGTTTCTCAACTACATGACATTTGTATTTTGGCAAAATGGTTATTTGCCTCAGCGTTTTAATTAACGTTAATGCAACGCTTAAGCAATTAGACAATTTTATTTGTATGTACAAGGTACAAGGCCTCCGTACTTAATGTTGAACATAAATTACCTAGTGTCTCGAATTCACAGTTGAAAACGAGTGTTATTTAGTGGTCAAATTATTATATTTTCTCCGATATGTAGGCGTCAACTTCACTAAATAGTATAATACTTTATTAAAGTAATCTTTGCTCAATTATCCCAAAATAAACTAGCACAAAACTTGGTGTGGTTTCTAGTCTGAATATCGGTGACGTAATATGGCGAATATTTAAGTACAAACTAGAAGCCGAGGCTCGTAAATCACCTCTTCACCATTAGGTAAATACTGCTAAGCCTCCAGTCTCGTACATTTATTAATCGCAACATAGACGTGACACCTATTTTGTCCATATTTTGTTTGGATTGCCAAAATAAATTACTGACCGACAATTCAGAGAAATTACAAGTTGTTTTCGTTCTGAGATCCAAGTCTTACACAGGGTTGTACTCGCAAGGTGAGTGCAAGAATTTTTTCTTGGATGCTGCTCAGTGCAAAACAATATTTCAGTTTAAGAAAAATCTACTAAAATTGTGTTTTTTAAAAGCAACCAAATGACACCACAACATGGATAAGGTAACATCACTATAGAGTTATGTTGCATGATATCAAAAGAAGAAATAACGTCAGATGCCTAGCGAAGGAATGAAAGATGTATTTTTGCCTCAACCGCTCCCAGAGCTTATCCAATAAATATTTTTATGAATCGTTTACAGTTGAGACCCAAATTTACGATCTCTATAAATAATGCCCCAACGTTCGTTTAGGATTATAAAAACCCAGAGATAGTTTTTTAGTGTCCTGATTAAATTAGAACGTGTGACAGATTATGGAGTAATTTTGAGAAAATTCAGACATAACTTTTCGAACTTTAGACCTTTTTATAGGTCATATATTTTCTTTAATTGTCACACTTTTCCATATGCTAATAAAATTCTTTTAATTTGTTAGCTAACTGGACACAACTCTTACACTTATAAACCATTCACTTATTATTACCGTCAAGTAGGCGTTGGAAATTTGACTTTGAAATTTTGTTGATATCTTCTCAACATGTGCCAAAAAGAGATAGGAATAAAAACATGAAGGTTTCAAAGGTAACGAGATGCCAAAAATAACTGAATGAGGTATAGATTTCTTAGATTTTTATACACCTTAAGACAATTTTTTTATACAGATTTGTTTTTTTCATCGACCATCAAAATCGCTTAAATTCTTCTCAGGTGTGGGAGTAATAATTGTTAAAGGGTAATAATAATTATTGTTAAAGGAAAACCAAAATACAATATCCAATTCTCCCAAAATTAATAAATAAGATAATAAATCCACTTTGCTTATCAAGACAGACCAGACAATCCCGTTACCTTTTCCCTACTTCCACCCTGTTAGAACAGTTCAATTTAGAATAAAACTTTTTTTTTTCTCTCCCTATTACCTGTACATATTAACTAGAATAAGTAAAATTGTAAATAATGTATATTGTAACACATAGGCAGAAAGACCAATAGGTCGATAGCCTTTTTTTCATACGAAAAATAAAGATAATTTATATATTATATATATAATAAATAAGTCGGATTTCTTGTCTAAATGGAGAAGGAATGGGGTATGGCTAAACTTCTGTATGAATTGTATGTGTATGCTCTGCCTGTACATGTATTTGTGCCTTGATTGTACCTACCTATAAAAGTACCTACCACTAATTACAATCTAAAGTGTTTTGCGGGCTTTGAAGCCGTGGTCTAATCGGATTTTTTCTACGTTTCGTCTACCGTTGCGGCGGACTTTATCAAAGACGATGAGGCAATGGGCGAAGTGATCTCCCGTGCTTCCCGGACGTTGAGTAATTCGACTGTGGTGAGCTCCGTGGTATTTATTCCTTCGCCGTTTCGCTGCAGTGGAGTAACCGGGGTGGGGGTAGTGGTGGCACGAGGTTTCGGCGAACTTGAAATATATAGTAGAGGCTTCCAGTCCGCATTTAAAAACGCAATTTTCTTCTTCCTGTTGAAATTGTTGTCGTGTTTAAAGATCTCAAAGGAAGGAAGATTTCTACGAAAAAACTTATGGTGAATCTATAGACACCCTCTTAGTCCAGTAATAATCAACTATTTTATGGAAATTTTCGAGGGAAAGGCGTTGGCAACGGCAAACAAGAGGCCAAAGAGTTGGTTCCGATACGTGGACGACATCTTTGTTATTTGGAGCCATGGCGAGGGCAAACTTCAAAACTTTCACTTACACCTCAACTTTATCAACCCAAAAATTCAATTCATTATGGAGATAGAAAAGGAAGGATGCCTACCATTTTTGGATGTCTTAGTATCAAGGAGGCTGAATGGGAAGTTTACGCACACCATTTATAGAAAACCAACACACACCCAGATAGAAAAGGGGAGTCGAGGAGTCGGAGGGGATCTTTATTCTGTCTGTGAGAGTCCAGATAATATGTGAGCCGGCTGAATTGGAACGGGAAATAAAGCAAAGAGCTTTTGGTTGGCATGGATACAGCAAGCGTACAAGGAATGTAGAGCGCCAGGAAAGAACAACGGGGGCAGATGAAGAAAAGCGCGGATTGTCTAGTCTACCTTCCATCAACAAAGTAACGGAGAGGATCGGCAGGCTACTGGAAAAGCACAATGTCAAAACTGTTTTTAAACCCACTCGTACAAGATAACAGAGGAAAGAGAACAAGAGAGGAGTTGCAGGCTGGGACAAGTGCAAAGGTCAGCAGTAGCAGAGCACGCTCTCTCCGAAGGTCACGACTTCAACGAGGTGGATATCTTATGTCAATCGGAGCGTTTCTATCCGAGACTAACGAGAGAGGCCATTGGGATCTTCAAACTCGACAATAATTGCAACAGCAAGGAGGAAATTACGTTTCTAAATACAGACTGGAAGCGAGTTCTACGACATACTTCAAGTGCGCCGAAATCCCCTCGCCAGCACTACCCACCCCACTCCCTCCATTGCAGCGTGACGGCTGGGGAATAAATACCACGGAGCTCACCACACTCGAATCAGTCAACGCCGGGAAGCACGGGAGATCACTTCACCCATTACCTCATCGCCTTTGATAATGCCTGCCGTAGCTGTAGACGAAACGTCAAGAAGAAATTCCATGAGTCCTCGGCTTCATAACCCGGAAAACACTTTAGATTGTATGGTAAAGTAGGTACTGTAAAGGAAAGATGTAAAGAAAAGGTGTAATACTGTAAAAAAAAACATGTAAAATAAAATAAGATTTCAAAGGCAACGTATAGATATATAAAAAATAAGCGAATGAGTTATACAAAAAGCCGATTATGATTATTAAGTATAATGCATTGCGTCCTCTCAATTTCCAGATGTAAAATTTCGCAGGTTTAAGACAAATATTTTATTTAAGACAGAGGGCAGCTGTGGAGAGAATGTTTTCCAATTTGGCTTGGGCGAGAGGAACGAGCGAGGAGATCGAATGCTGCAGTTCTGTATCGAAGAGGATTTAGTAGTCAGTAACACATTGTTCAAACTGCCGAAAAGAAGGCTATACACGTGGATATATCAAGGGGCGACACAACCCCGTAGTAATGAAAGAAGGAAATGTGAGGAGAAGATAATGAGGAAAAATAGTGAGATGTGAAGAGAGTGGGGAAAAGAGAAAAAAAAGAAGGAAATGTGAGGTTAAAGAAAAGACAGTCCCAAGCAGAAAACACCAGTTTAAATATCCGAAGTATACAACAACCAGAAGTTCGAACTGCTGTAACTAATAACGTAAATAGTAGACTCCATAAACTCCAGGAAGAAAGTGTTGGTGAGCTGGACGAAGAGGCAAAGTGGATCAAAATTAAAGAAGCATAAATAACAACACAACAGGAAAGCATTGGTAAGGGCAAGAACAGAACTAGAGATGGATGACACAGGAGATTTTGGCACTGATGGAGGAAAGAAGGAGGTACAAGGGTAGGTATAAAACTAAGTACAAGGAGATACAGAACACAATTAGAAGTAAGATAAGAATAGCAAAGAAGGTCTGGATGACTGAAAGTTGCAAGGAAATTGAAGAATTAGGACAGAAGTACGACAGTTTCGGCCTACATAAAAAAATAAAAGAAGTCACCGGTGTGGTGAGAGAGAAGAAAACTGGTACACTGAAAGATGAAAAGGACGCATTGGTTACTGACTTGGATGCCAGACTGAGACTGTGGCAGCAATATATAACTCAACTGTTTGATGACCAAAGAACGGAGACATATGACATAACTATATCAGAGAGCGCTCCAGAAATAACGAAGGAAGAAGTAGAGTATGCCATCAAAACCTCAAAATCCGGTAAAGCAGTAGGGCCAGATGAGGTCCATTGTGAAGCCTTGAAACTGCTGGATGAGCGTTCAATCAGTGTCATAGTGGATCTATTCAATAGCATTTATAGATGAGGAGTCATTCCAAGATAATGGCTGCTTTCCACCTTTGTTCCTATCTCGAAAAAATCTCGAGCGTCAAAGTGTGATGATCACAGACTAATAAGTTTGATGATCTTTATAAAAATTATACATACTAGAATATACAAAAAAATGTGAGGCTGAAACATCAGACACACAATTTGGATTCCGCAATGGAATGGGCACAAGAGAGGCCATCTTTGCTTTGAATGTCATGTCTCAGAGATGCCTAGATGTAAACCAAGACCTTTACGTATGCTTCATAGATTATAGTAAGGCGTTCGACAACGTCAAGCATGAAAAGCTTCTGGATATACTCCAAAGACTTGGCATTGATTACCACGATGTCCGAATCTCTACTGGGGACAAACTTCTAGAGTGAAATATGACAATGCTTTGACAGAACAAATTAGTATTCGGAAGGGAGTCAGACAGGGGTGTGTTCTCTCTCTTATGCTATTTAATATTTACTCGGAGTTTGTTTTGCGGGAGGCATTGGAAGAGGAGCAGGCGGGTATAGCGATCAATGGCAGAACCTGTAGTTGTTAGTAGCTATAACTAAGTCTTGTACAGCAATTATGAAACCGTTTTCGGGTGGAGCTGGCCACTCGGTAGGGACGTATTACAAGTGAGATTTTTGTCTTCTTGATTGACAATTCCATAATGCTTTCCACGGAGCTGCTTTCCTGCCCATTCCCTTCGCTTTATCTCGGTTCTGTTCACAGAATCCACTTCACCTCTACTCGCTAGATTGAATGGAGAATAGTTTTTGTCCAAGACGCAGACACTCTTGTGTAGTGAATGTTCTTTGGTGTGAAAATATGATTTTAGAGAATTCCATGGACTTCTTGCAGATCAATTAGTCCCCGACCTCCGTCCTTCCTTTTAATTATCAATCTTTGGATACATGATTTTAAGTGAACTTCTCTTGCTAAGCCGTACTCTGGTAGCGATGTTGACATTTGCTAGGTCCGTGTTAGACCATTTTACCGTTCCAAAAGCCAACGCTAGGACCGGTATGGCAAAAGTATTGGCAGCCTTGAATAAAAACACTGAGTTTAGCCCACTTCTGGGCTCCTCTGAAGTAGTAGCTTCAGTCGTGATATGTATTTGCTAGCTAGTTGTTGTTTTATCGTCTAATCCTAGATATATGTACTTCTCAGAAGTCTCTAGCGGCTCTATTTGCTCCGATAAGACGTTATTTCTTGTTTTATCTGGTGGAGCCTATTTTAATTTTTTTTTATGTGGATTGTTTTGCATTTGTTCATTCCAAACACTATTAAAATATCAGATGACATTCGTTCAATGATCTTTAGAAGTCCTTGCAGCTGTTTTGCGCTGAACCCGTAAAGCTTTATATCGTCTGTGTACACCAGATAGTTTATCGAGTGTAGAGCAATACTGTTTTTGATTTTGAATCCATATTTCAGAGTTGTCTAAGGCTCTGGATAAGGATTCAAACACACATAGAACCATAGAGCACTCATAGCATCACTTTGGAAAACACCTCTATTGATGTTACTTGCGTCAGTCTCTAAAAATATTTTAGAGGTCCTGATTTGTATTTTGGTTGTCCACTTGGTCATTGCAAATGCCCAGGAACTCTATATCTTGGGGTGAACCTTATAGATGTTAAGAATTTTTGCCAGCCAGCTATGGGGAACCATATCGAAAGCTTTTTTTAATCTAGGCCCTAAGACCCTGCATGTCACCATTTCCTCTTGGTGATCGAGGTGACTCGGTTCCTTGGGAGCATCAATCCTCAAAGCAGTCTAGCGAACCTGACTACTACCTACAGTTTATTGTTTTTTTATAGCTCCTAGTTAAGGATTTACAGCTCGATCTTTGGTCTGTGTTTTTCTTCTGACAAACGGGACTCAGCCAAGTCCACCAGAAGTTATTTCCCACCGAGAAACGATCTCATAATGTTGCAAGTATACTGTACAACTGCTTTCGGTGCTGTTGAGTCGCATTCCATGCTTAGATCCAACTTGTCTAGGTGTTAAGCAAATGTCGATGGGGTGACACCTGTCGTATCTGAACGGTTTTTTGCTTTCTATTAAATCTGTCTTTGACGGTTTTGGGTTTTGAGAGTAGACAGTCATTAGTTATAATCGAATCAAATGATTTGCAAGTCGCTTCTGTCGGAGAAATCGAGTGGTAAAAGATTCTCGCCCAGTAGTCTCCAAATCTAGAAGTGCCAATATGTCCAATTAAGGAAAAGTGGCCAAGGTCGGGGAGCCTATTGTCAAAACGACTCAACGTTTTGAGGCTCCATATTCGGCAATGGCTGTCGCCGCAGTAGGTAGGTCATACTCAGCTGAGATGTGTTTCATCTCTAAGAGGAAGACTTCTGAAATGGGAAAAGCGTGCGTCAGAGTGTTGATATTGTTAGGAGCGGGAGTTGCGCTAGTCATCTTCATATGTTGAGAGATAATTAGCGAAGCAATTGTGGAGACATTGCTGCATTCAGCGAGAGCGGTGGAGCCTCTGAAGTAGGTGGAGTAGGTTCTCGTTATTTGGGTAATGAGGAAAAATAATTCATCAATATAACGAATGCTATTAGCACCGTTAGAGACAGGGTGTTGGAGATAGTTGCCATATCGGTTGAATGACATGTCAATATCTCGGATAGTCTCTAGGAGTTAGAGCATTCCAGGGAGGAGAAGGACTGCGCGTTGGGCTGGGATTCAGGTATTTGCGATAAATGCATTTCCGTTTAACAATTGGTCGACATTGTTCGACAAAGCGTTGTCTCTTGTGTAGTCAGGGATTTGGTCGGCTGGGGCAGTAGCATCTTTTGGATAAAGCCAAGGATTCCAGGAATATCAGGTAGAAGGAGGGTTTCAATATGACCTTTATTATAGTGAACCAGTTGATGGGCGTGTAGGGCCAGTAGCGGTGCAGAGAGAGAGAGCAGGAAGCATTGTGTTTGACAGTGAATTTTGGGGACAAAGGGGTGTTGAGGGCCTCAAAACTTAGAATCAGGCGTCTGAGGACGGGGAGTATCTCAAGAGGAAGTCTTTCGATAACTTTCTTAGAAACTTCTTATCTCTAGCGCAGATGATTCCTGATTTGGATTGAGCTCTGAAGGTCTGGAGTCTCATTAAGTCGTCCATAATGTGGTTCAAGCTGATGGCACAAAAGTGCTGATGACTATCGAAGGTTTTCGGTTAAAGGATTTCTGAGGTAGGGTGTTAGAATCGAATTGAAATGGGATGGGTTTTGTTTCGTTGGCCCGTGTGTTTGTTGCTTGGCTTACGTGCACCATCTGGATTTTAACGACAATTTTGGTTTTATGTACTGCCATGACGGTCTGTATATACTTTGGTGACCTTCTTCACTGACTGAAAAAGCCCTGAGGAAGACCTAAAAATAAAGGTCGAAACGTTGGCGATCTCGAGAAAGTGAAGTGGCTATTTGTCCTACACCTGCGATCCAACACCTTTCTAATTATTGATAGGACGCAAAGCGCAATATGATGAAATGGGATGTTTTTGAATTTGCCTTCCTTTATTGAGATGAGGATTACTCGTCTCTTAGTCTAGGTCTCTACTTTTGCGAATTCCCTTTGTAGTAGCATCTTCTTTAATGATGGTTTCAGTAAGTAATTTCATTGTTGATGGAATTAAATGAGGGTTGAAGTTTAGAATTAATATTATTTTAGCTGGGTAAATATTTCACAGCATGTTTTCATTACTGGTAAGTTTTTCCAATAGATGGGACAAAGCCAAATCTATTGGAGTACTAGAGTTTACCACTTTGGGTGCTTTATTATCTAGTGTAAATAGAGTTGCTATCTTTCAGCTTGATATTAATGCTGGTGACTGTATCTCCAGTAGACGGGGTGGAGACTGATAGGTCTCCAGTAAACATAGTTGAGAAACCAGAAACCAAGTCTAACCAGAGAGTCCAAGTTCCAAAGCTAGCAAACCCGCCCTATATCACCATTTATTCTTGGTGATCAAGGCAACTCGATTCCGAGGGGGCATCAAACCCCAAAGTAGCCTGGCGAACCTCACTACCACCTGCGGTTATTAAACCGGAATATCACAGGCCATAATCAAAGTAAATAATAATAATTTTTAATATTATTACTAAATGAGTGAAAGGCAAGTAATAGTATTATTTTATTTATTATTATCTATCTATCTATTATTATTATCCAACAAACATCATTCCCGAAGGTGTCGTTTGAGCCCACGAGCGTAGTATTCACCTGAACCAATAGTGCCTATTATATGCATGTTGAATACCATACAGTCTGTTCATTAGAAAACGTCATCTAGAAGGCTATGAGCTTTTGACAGAAAAGGATGACATAATCAAAGTAAATGGCAGAAGTACATTTACTTTGACTATGTTCCTTCATCCTTTTCTTTTGACACAGCCAACTCCTACTTTGTCCGGTGCTTAACTTAAAATCTTTAAATAATAATCAATTAGACAACTCAAAAGTCAAACACGTTTTGTTTTGATTGTCAAACTGAACTGACACTAAAACCATTATGGCAACCATAATAGTTGGAACCTTCATTTGTTTTACAAGACTGTAAAGACGTTTGGTCTACAGATGCGGCAGGCATTATCAAAGGCGATGAGGCAATGGGTGAAGTGATCTCCCGTGCGTCCCGACGTTGACTAATTCGACTGTGGTAAGCTCTCTCGTATTTATTCCCCAGCCGTCGCGCCGCAGTGGAGGTACTAGGGTGGGGGTAGTGGTGGCGCGGGATTTCGGGTGTGTCGTAGAATTCGCTTCCAGTCTGCATTTAGAAACGTGATTTCCTTCTTCCTCTTGAAATTGTTGTGGTGTTTAAAGATCTCAATGGTATCTCACCTGACAAATGATGACCATATCATTTGTCAGGTGAGATAGGTACAGTCGTAGACAAAATCGTTTGAACTTAAAAAAAAACACAAATACTCCCCAGACAATTTAATTGCACTTAAGAAGTTCGGCATTAAGAAGTAGAATAAAAAATTATCTTTTTATAATAAACGGACATATCGAATTTTTCCTTACTTGAAATCAAATAATTCTCCTTATATAAAAAGAAAGCTCCAAAAGTATCCATCTTCGAAACCTTATGTTTTCGCCGCTATTTTTAAAACTCATCTATGACCGGGGATTCCACACCAGCTTTTGCTTAATGAGACGGAATTATTTATATGTAGCGTTTTTTTCCGAGATCTAAGAAAGTTTCTGTAACGTGACAGGTGCTTAACACCATCTGCGTGAATAAATTATGAAGTAAGAGGGATCCGTTAATAAACGTGTTAGACAAGAGTGCAGAACGAGAAAATGAGAGAGAGATGAGATGGGGCTTAAGGGAAAGTGTGTTTATTGATTAAACTGTGGCATTTATAAATTGTTGTTTAAGATGACTAAGTTTTAAATTTACTAAAACCGATCAAAACACCTAATGGGGAGGGGGAGGGTGTGTAGCAACTTAAGCATATGAATGACTTGTAGCCATCTCATTCGACTATAATAACAAAATTCAGTAAGTATATACAGTAGTAACGGGTGCGCATCAAAAAATTAGGTACCAGCCCGTTCCCAAAAGTTTAGCGGTACCGGCGGCGGTACGCGTGGTTCGTTATGCACATTGGGCGTGGCAGTCGGTAGACCCGTGGCCAGGGAGCCTGACCTTCGGCGACCTTCTTACGCAGTCGATGAACCCATCTGGCGATATACCTTGTCGAACTTGATATGGGCCGTTCGGAACATTGATAAGCCTAGCGTGGGACCCTGTATGACAAACTGTTCACTTTTTGTTACTGACAATTTGCAATGTTACCATTTGACTCCGCGTTTCTTAGTGTGGAGGAATCTTGAAGTTTAAAAGGATGTTATACCTGTTTAAGCTTAAACTGCGAGGGTAATATGTGTAACTTATTCATATACATAACATATGAGCTATTTTCATTTGAATCTCGCATAATATTCAGGAACAAATCTATTTTGAACAGTGTGGCCATAAGGTTTGAGAATCGCACCTATTGCAAAAACCTTTAGAAGCAGTAAAAGTATATAATAATTGTTATAAATAATTTTCAAAATGCCTTATTTCAGATTGATCTTTTTGGAAAATTATAATCTGCAAATCACGGAATCTCTCTCAACAGCAAAGTAACAGCATTCTTTGAATTTAATCCACATTATGTTACTCTAAAACAGGAAATAAAGATGTTTTTATTTTCATGTGTTGTGGCTTCTGTGTTAAAGTGCAAAATTAAAAAAAAAATAGTAAAATTTGTAAAAACGTGCACAACAGACGAAAGGGTCGATATGTTATTAATATTTATGAGCGTAGAAAGAATTGCAGACAAGCGGAACGATTATACGCCCAGAGGTATCTTGACAGACGTCATCCATCAAAAGACATATTTGGAAGGGTGGAACAATTCAGAAGGCAACCAGAAATTGAAAATGAGACGGGTTTTATTATCAATGAGGAAACTGAAATTTACGTTTTCGAATTGTAGCTCTAGACCCGACTATTTCGGTAAGACAAATTGAGTCCGAATTTGGAGTAAGCCGAGAAAGTGCACGTAGAATTAAAAAAAAACATAAATTTAAGTCGTATAGTACCAAATTAATCAACACTTACAGTAAGACGATTTTGAAAGAAGAATGGTTTACTGCAACTGGTTATTGCAAAACCTCAATTTAGATGAGAATTTTGACCGCTGTATTTTATTTTCCGATGAAACGAGGTTTATCAATTTGGGATTATTTAATCGCATTAACACTCGACATTGGGCCCAAGAAAATCCAAGGATTGTGAGGGAGAGCGGTTTCTAAGAGAGATTTGGATTCAATGTCTGGTTAGGTGTGATTGGAACCAGAATAATCGGAGCAATAGTTTTTGATGGATCCCTAACAGGAGAAAGATACCTAGAATTCCTACAGAATGAAATCGAGTTGGCTCTGCAATGACTGCCCCAAAACGTCAGAGAAATACGTTTTCAGCAAGACGATGCCAAATAGTGGTGCGTTATTTAAATAATAGATTCGGGATAATTGGTTAGGAACTAATGGACCTGTTAGATGGCCACCTCGTTCACCTGACCTTACCCCATTTGATTTTTTTATTTGGGGTCATATAAAAGAAAAAGTCTATAGTATTCCGATTATTACCCTCCAACAACTGGAAAATAAAGTGAGAGCTGCTGTAAATGGCATCACTGCGGCTGGCACTACAAACGTTCTTAGGGCTACAGTGCGGAGAGTGACTTTATGCCAAGAAAATAATGTACAACATTTTGAGCACCTAGAATAAATGACTCACATTCTAATTTAATTTATTAGCCGTTTGTTTCATTGTTTCGATATTTCGATATTCCGATCTTAGTTTCGTCAATAATTTGGAATATTTTAGATTTTTTTTTGAGAAACTTTAAACGTGATTTTTTACATTACTAATTTTGCTGGGGCTATTAAAATGTGAACTTTATAACTCCATAAATCTAGGCTTTCGTTTCCGATGCCTACTAAATATCGAAACATTTTTCGCCTCCTAGTCATGGCCTACTATACTTATTTTAAATAACTGAATTTTCTCTGTCAAAACAAAAACAAAATGTTATACATGGTTGAAAAAGAGAATTTTTGGGCGGAGAATATAGGCAAGAAAAATATACAGGGTAGCATTAAAAGTAATGAATTAATGGTCACTTCCGGTTAAACCAAAGTAGAATAAAATATGAGTTAAGCTGAGAGAAAGCCAAATAACGA
Source organism: Taphrorychus bicolor (assembly GCA_951812265.1). Lineage (NCBI taxonomy): Eukaryota > Metazoa > Arthropoda > Insecta > Coleoptera > Curculionidae > Taphrorychus > Taphrorychus bicolor. Next base: position 22,380,161 of record OX638305.1, read on the forward strand.
GGTATATAACCGTACAAATTTTCAAAATTACTCACTTTACATGACCTAAATTAAAAATGATAAAACTATCCCACATCATCCCATTAATCAAAATCCTGTAAAAAAATTACAAAAACATCAAAAATCTTAAATAAAAAAGTAAATCCATTTTAACATATATTATCAAATATTAAATTTATATCACTTTTGTGCGTTCGAATCAAAATCATTAATAATAGGATGTTTCAAGAAATTCATCTTGCTCAGGATGCAGCTCCTATTCGTATCGGGAGGGAGGCACTTATTAGAGCTGAAGAAATATTAGGTTCAATATTCCAAGATTTAAAATTAGAAAAAAAGATGAATTGATTAGTGAGGGGCACTTAAGGATCCACTGGCTAAACGTGCAATCAGAAATATGGTAGAAAATCACTGATAGCTGACAGGGCGCCATTGACAATTATTTGCTTTTGTATAGCGTTTTCGGATGCCTGCTCTAGGCCACTCTGAGAGCCCCTTGTTTTCTCAATAAGGAAATAAGAATAGGAATACTCTTGGAGCGTCCTAGAGCGGCCTCCGCACTTAGTTTTCCAACTTTAAATCACTCACTTTACAGCACTAAAATTTAAAATGATAAAACTATCCCAGATCATCCCATTTATAATTGAATAATTGAGAAGTCAGGGGTATTTAAGGATCCATTGACTAAACGTCAAATCAGAAATATGCCAGAAAATCACTGACAGCCGACAGAGCACCTTTGACTATTTTTTTTTGTATAGCGTTTTCGGGTGGCTGCTTTGGGGAGCTCTGAGAGTATTCCCTTCCCATCCGTTGTTTTCTCAATAAAGAAATAAGAATAGGGATATTCTTGGAGCGTCCTAGAGCGGTCTCCGCATTTACTTGTCCAACTTTAAATCACTCATTTTACGTGACCAAAATTAAGAATTATAAAACTATCCCACATCAAAATCCGGTAAAAAATGACAAAAAAATAAAAAATCTTAAATAAAAAGTTAAATCAATGATATCATTCATTATCAAATATTAAAATTATATCAATTCCGTGAGTTCGAATCAAAATAATTAATAATAGGGTATTTGAGTTTCAAGAAATTTCTCCTGCTACTTTGAAGCTACTACTTTGAGGAAATATTATTAAGTTCAATATTAAATGATATGAAATTAGAAAAAAGAATAACTGAGAAGTGAGAAGCACTGAAGGATCCACTGGCTGAACGTCAAATCAGAAATATGGCAGAAAATCACTGACAGCTGACCGGGCTCCCCTGACAATTATTATTTTTGTGAAGTGATCCAAAAACCAGTTTTCTGCCGATATTGTCCCTTCCCACGTTTAGCAGAGTATCAAACTCTTTCTCTATCAGGCAGAGGAATCATAGACCGGTTTTGTTCTTATTAGAGCTCATCAGTATGGTATACCTCGAACCTGACAGAGAAACAAGTTTGAACGGCTAGTGGATCTAATTTTTGCTCGAGAGACACTGTCTATATGTAAGTGGCGCCATCGGACGACGGCAGGTGTTTCCACTAGGACATGCGAGATGATTGTGAAGTGATCCAAAAACCAGTTTTCTGCCGATATTGTCACTTCCCACAGACAAATGGCCGAGATTTCGTATCTATATTGTCTAGTGGCGACGTTTAGCAGAGTATCAAACTCATTTCTCTATCAGGCAGACGAACCATAGACCGGTTTCGCTCTTATTAAAGCTCATCAGTATGGTATATACCTCGAACCTGACAGAAAAACAAGTTTGAACGGCTAGTGGATTTAATTTTTGATCGAGAGACAGTGTCTATATGTAAGTGGCGTCATCGGACGAACGGTGGCACCTGCGAATTAAATTCCTGTAACAAATGACAAAAACATCAAAAACCCTAGAAAAATAAACCATTTTATCATAAATTATAAAATATCAAAATTATATCACTTACGTGAGTTCGAATTTAAATAATTAATACCAGGATTTTAGAGTTTCAAGAAATTCGTCTTGCTACTTCAGGAAATCAGAAGTGAAAAGGTGCAGCTCCTATTTATTTCTACAGGAGGGAGGATCTTATTAAAGCTGAAGAAATATTAAGATCAATATTAAATTTGGTATGTATTGTTATCGATCCTCTAGTTCAATATATGGTGGGGTATGCGGGAACAGGATCACGAAATGACGAAGAAAAGTAATAGAAGTCCTTTACGTTTCGCAGATATATTTCTGCATCCTCAGGACGAATTCTCTTTTTGAACAAGGCATTGAATAAGGCAAAACAGAATTCGTCCTGAGGATGCAGAAATATATCTTCGAAACGTACACTAATTGTAATAGTTGTCTTCGTCATTTCGTGATCCTGTTCCCGCATAATCCATCATATATTCAATATTACATTATATAAAATTAGAAAAAAGAATAATTTCGAAGTCAGGGGCGCTTATTGGCCATATTTATAGTCAACTAGAAAAGAGCCACTTAAGTGACACTTTTAGAAGTGACACTTGAGTGTTTCTTACCATGGCTGTTCTATAGTGCAACACAAGTGAGACTTTAGGGACACTTCAGAAAGTGTCTGTCAAGTGTCTGTTTCTGGGGATTTTTCAGCCTCGTATATTGGCTACATTGAAATTTATTGATTTAGCCTCAATATCCAGTAATTTTATGACTGACGAAAGGAGTATCGCTGGCGCCAATTTGAAATGGATGGGTAGTTTGTAAATTTTTGAAATTTTAAGCTGTTTTGTTTGAGTTGCCTCCGTGCTTTGCGGGTGTGCGTGAATTGGTCTCCTGCTGTTAGCTGATTTGATATTTATTTTTTAAAAAGCTTAAAGTAAGATTCCAAACCTACTCCTAAACTATTGGGATCAAAGAAATTTTTTAAATGATAGATTCTGCAATAGGTGAAGAAAAAAACTTGCGAATAAGGAGAGTTGTAGAATCCATTATACAGCAACAAGAACTTCATAAGGCCAAAATGGAGCTTGTAGAGCTGGAAAAATTATATTTGAAAAAGTAAATTGAGTTATGAAAATAAATAAAATAAGTGTTGTTTCAAAACCTCTTGATCTTATTTGTTAATAATTAATTAAATAAGTTGTCTATACTTAGCTATACTAAATTAAATCTATCTATTAAAGTGTATTGCAACAAAGGCCCTCCGAAATGAAAAAAAAACATCATTTTCGGCTTGGAATATGATATTCTCTTCTACAGGTTCTTCTTCACCAGTTGGTTCAAGTGCTTCTTCTTGTAGATTTGCCCAATATTATACAAATTTGGCAATGATACAAATAATTCCCACAGATGTTTCCAATTTTGTAGCTAGACAATGTTGTAGACATGGAAACCTCTTTTTCTAAACTCCAAAAACCCTTTCAATTATATTCCTAGTTCTTATATGACTACGATTATAATTTTGCTCTGGCCCAGGAGCTGGATTGATTATAGGTGTTAATACATATTGTCTCCAAGCATAGCCATTGTCACTCAGCGACATTCCTGAAAGACCAAAAAAATTTTTGTTGAAACAATGATTAATAGCAAAGTAAACTGTTGTCATAGCCCTTATTTTCAATCCGGTTTATTTCAAAACGTACACGAAGAAAACTGCGATCAAATATTACACTATAACAAGTAGATCCTGGATAGCAAACATACCACAAAAAATGCAAATTAAGGACATTGTATTTTTTAAATAATTACCTGGACATTAGGAAAACTTTCCTTTCTGATTCCTAAAGATTTCTCCGTTATCACCTCCAGGAGTTGCAATTGTAATATGTGTACAATCAACACATGCCGCAACATTAGGAAAAGCAGCAATTTCAGAAAATTTTATATTTTCTTGCTGGCCTTGCAGTGTATTTGGAAATTGCACAAAATCCCTTGATGCCTAACCATTATTGGTGAGAATCTTGTAATGCTTAGTGACACTGTACTTTGTGAAAAACCTTGTAAATCTCCATTCACTGTCTGTAAAAAGAAAATAAGAATGCTTAATTTTCAGTATTAGTTAAAAGTGTAGAATTAACTTACTTGAAAATTTCTTGTTGCATAAAAACTCAGGGCAGTTAATGGGTTATATGCTTCTTAAAACGAAACCTACTACTAAATTCCGAATTTTCATAAAATTCAAATGGATCCTCTTATATAGCGTTTTTCTAATCTCAGTGCGTTTTCATTTTCTCCCTCAAGTAAGTCCACAAATTCAATAAAGTCTTGGAGTTCATCCATCACTGATGGTTTAAAATTGGTAACAACCCCCGAAAAAGCTTCATAATAATAAATTGTAAAATGACAACACAATCACACAATTTTATATGTTCTATAACCTTACTTTCTTGATATAAGGAACACTTGAGTGCCCGAGATACCACACTTGAGTATTCCTTGCCCTTAAGTGATGGTTGGCACTCAAGTCATCGCAAAATGTCACTATAGAACACGATTTGGTTCTAAGTGACCCTCAAGACCAAAGTGTCACTCAAGTGTCGACTATAAATACGGGCTTAAGGATCCACTAGCTAAACGTCAAGTCAGAAATATGGCATTAAAGCACTGACACCTCACAGGGCGCCTTTGACAAAATAGTCCCATCCAATCCAAGAGTTTTTCCATCCTTTGTTTTCTCAATAAAGAAACAAGAGAGAAAAATCCTTGAAAAGAAAAAAGAAATACCTCCAAGAGAAACATCTCTTCCCAGGTCGATTTTTAGGCACTTTCAATAGGTGCTTCGTAGGCATATAGAAAAAAGTCCACTTATGGGTGAACTTAAGGGAACACCGAAAAAAAAATAATAAAAACTTCGGAATTTACCAAAAATTAGGTATTCCATCTTTTTTCTCAGTTTCTTACTTTGACCGCCTGGAACATTCGAACGAGTGGACCAATTGGAACGAATCCAACGGTTTTTTCTTCTTTCTTTTTGATTTCCACTTTCAGCTACCGCAAAGGAAAGTTTCGTAGATTCAATAGTTAGGGAGGATACACCCCTTCTGAGGTCCATTTTTAGGCACTTTCATAACGTGCTTTGGAGGCATTTAGAAAAGAGTTCACTTATGGTACTAATTGCACTCTTATTATGTTTATTATGTTCACAGGGGATGGAGATCTCCTCATTCTGATCAAAACCACCAAAAAAAAATCAAAACTTCGGAATTGACCAAATGAAATATATTCCCTATTTTTTCTAAATTTCTTACTTTTATCGCCTGTAACGTTGGAACGAGTGGACCGATTGGAGTGAATCCAACGGTTTGTTGTTCCTTCATTTTGATTTCCTCTTTCACCTACCACCAAAGAAAGTCCCGCACGTTCAATAGTTTGGAAAATAGACCCCTTCGGACGTCGATTTTTAGACGCTTTTAGAACGTGATTTGCAAATTTTTTTTCCACATTTCCAAATTTTACCGCCTGTAGCTTTAGAACGAGTGGACCGATTGGAGTGAATCCAACGTTGATACTTAGTTTACGGGCGACATCTTTAATAAAAAAATTATTTCATGTTTTAGAGTAACGTAATGTGGATTAAATTCAAAGAGTGCTGTTACTTTAATGCTGTTGAGAGAGTTTCCGTGATTTGCAGATTATAATTTTCAAAACGCCTTATTTCAGATTGATCTTTTTGGAAAATTATAATCTGCAAATCACGGAAACTCTCTCAACAGCAAAGTAACAGCACTCTTTGAATTTAATCCACATTACGTTATTCTAAAACATGAAATAAACTTTTATAATTAAAGATGTCGCCCGTAGACTAAGTATCAACGTTCGACTCACTCCAATTGGTCCACTCGTTCTAAAGCTACTGGCGGTCAAATTTGGAAATTTCGAAAAAAAATTGCAAATCACGTTCTAAAAGCGTCTAAAAATCGACGTCCGAAGAGGTCTATTTTCCAAACTATTGAACGTGCGGAACTTTCTTTGGTGGTAGGTGAAAGAGAAAATAAAAATGAAGAAACAACAAACCGTTGGATTCACTTCAATCGGTCCACTCGTTCCAAAGTTACAGGCGATAAAAGTAAGAAATTCAGTAAAATTAGGGAATACCTCTCATTTGGTCAATTCCAAAGTTTTGATTTTTTTTTGGTGGTTTTAATCAGAATGAGGAGATCTCCATCCCCTGTGAACATAATAAACATAATAAGAGTGAAATTAGTACCATAAGTGGACTCTTTTCTAAATGCCTCCAAAGCACGTTATGAAAGTGCCTAAAAATGGACCTCAGAAGGGGTGTACTTCCCTAACCATAGAATCTACAAAACTTTCCTTTGCGGTAGCTGAAAGTGGAAATCAAAAAGAAAAAAGAAAAAACCGTTGGATTCGTTCCAATTGGTCCACTCGTTTGAAAGTTCCAGGCGGTCAAAGAAAGAAATTGAGAAAAAACATGGAATACCTCATTTTTGGTAAATTCCGAAGTTTTTATTATTTTTTTTCGGTGTTCCCTTAAGTCCACCCATAAGTGCACTTTTTTCTAAATGCCTACGAAGCACCTATTGAAAGTGCCTAAAGATCGACCTGGGAAGGGATCTCTCTCCCAACATATTAAACTTACGTGGCTTTATTTTGTAGAAGGTAAAAGAGGATATCAAAACGAACAAGAAACTTTTGGATTCACTCTAATCGGTCCACTTGGTTACAGGCGGTCAAAGTTGGAAAAGTAAATGCGATGGCCGCTCTAGGACGCTCCAAGAGATGTTTCTCTTGGAGGTTTTTCTTTTTTTGTTTTCAAGGATTTTTCTCTCTTGTTTCTTTATTGAGAAAACAAAGGATGGAAAAACTCTTGGATTGGATGGGACTATTTTGTCAAAGGCGCCCTGTGAGGTGTCAGTGCTTTAATGCCATATTTCTGACTTGACGTTTAGCTAGTGGATCCTTAAGCGCCCCTGACTTCGAAATTATTCTTTTTTCTAATTTTAAATAATTTAATATTGAATATATGGTGAGTTATGCGGGAACACGGTCACGAAATGAGGAAGACAACTATTACAATTAGTGTACGTTTCGAAGATATATTTCTGCATCCTCAGGACGAATTCTGTTTTGCCTTATTCAATGCCTTGTTCAAAAAGAGAATTCGTCCTGACGATGCAGAAATATATAGGCGAAACGTAAAGGAATTCTATTAGTTTTCTTCGTCATTTCGTGATCCTGTTCCCGCATACCCCACCATATATTGAACTAGAGGATCGATAACAATACATACCAAATTTAATATTGATCTTAACATTTCTTCCGCTTCAATAAGATCCTCCCTCCTGTAGAAATAAATAGGAGCTGCCTGGCAGAAGCAGAGCTGCTTCTGTCAGGTTCGAGGTCTACGATACTGATGAGCTCTAATAAGAGCGAAACCGGTCTATGGTTCCTCTGCCTGATAGAGAAATGAGTTTGATACTCTGCTAAACGTGGGAAGGGACAATATCGGCAGAAAACTGGTTTTTGGATCACTTCACAAAAATAATAATTGTCAAGGGAGCCCTGTCAGCTGTCAGTGATTTTCTGCCATATTTCTGATTTGACGTTCAGCCAGTGGATAATTCAGTGCTTCCCACTTCTCAGTTATTCATTTTTCTAATTTCAAATCATTTAATATTGAACTTAATAATATTTCCTCAGAGTAGTACCTTCAAAGTAGCAAGAGGAATTTCTTGAAACTCAAATACCCTATTATTAATTATTTTGATTCGAACTCACGGAATTGATATAATTTTAATATTTGATAATGAATGCTAACATTGATTTAACTTTTTATTTAAGATTTTTTATTTTTTTGTCATATTTTACCGGATTTTGATTAACGGGATGATGTGGGATAGTTTTATAATTCTTAATTTTGGTCACGTAAAATGAGTGATTTAAAGTTGGACAAGTAAATGCGGAGACCGCTCTAGGACGCTCCAAGGATATCCCTATTCTTATTTCTTTATTGAGAAAACAACGGATGGGAATACTCTCAGAGCTCCCCAAAGCAACCACCCGAAAACGCTATACAAAAAAAATAGTCAAAGGCGCCCCGTCGGCTGTCAGTGATTTTCTGCCATATTTCTGATTGCACGTTTAGCCAGTGGATCCTTAAGTGCCCCTCACTAATCAATTAATCTTTTTTTCTAATTTTAAATCATGGAATATTGAACCTAATATTTCTTCAGCTCTAATAAGTGCCTCCCTCCCGATACAAATAGGAGCTGCGTCCTGAGCAAGATGAATTTCTTGAAACATCCTATTATTAATGATTTTGATTCGAACGCACAAAAGTGATGTAATTTTAATATTTGATAATATATGTTAAAATAGATTTACTTTTTTATTTAAGATTTTTGATGTTTTTGTTATTTTTTTACAGGATTTTGATTAGTGGGATGATGTGGGATAGTTTTATCATTTTTAATTTTGGTCATGTAAAGTGAGTGATTTCAAGTTGGAAAAGTAAATGCGGAGGCCGACTTAGAAGGCTCCAAGTGTGTACTAAGTAGGTAGGTATCCTATACGACTAGTACTATACCGGGTGACACAGGAGACATGAGACAACCTCTATTTTTTTACCTTTCATGATAAAAATTTGAAAATGTGTACGGTTATATACCTCGTTATTTGGCTTTCTCTCAGCTTTACTCATATTTTATTCTACTTCGGTTTAACCGGAAGTGACCACTAATTCATGACTTTTAATGCTACCTTCTATAATTTTCTCGCCTATATTCTCCGCCCAAAAATTCTCTTTTCAACCATGTATAACATTTTGTTTTTGTTTTGACAGAGAAAATTCAGTTATTTAAAACAAGTATAGTAGACCATGACTAGAAGACGAAAAATGTTTCGATATTTACCCAGGCGGAAACGTGACGTCATTATAACGTCAACTTTTGGTGATCATTCGTTATTCGACGTCACCTGATGAAAAAATGACAAATAAGTGACGTCGATATTTCGACGTGAGAAAGACGACTGCTTATAGTGACGTCATAATAACGTTACTTTCGGATCAAAATTTCGTGTTACTACGTTAACATTTTTAATTTTTTGTTACGTTTCGACTAAAAATTTCTGTTACCAAAATCAAGTTTTTTAAATTTTGTGTTACTTTTAGATCAATGGAATGGAAGTATTTCTGGTTTTTAAATTAATTTTTTTTAATTTCGTGTTACATTTAGGCTAAAATTTCTTGTTAGTAATGTACAAATTTCTTTGTGTTACTTTTAGACCACAATTTCTTGTCACTAACTCAAAATCAAATAAGTTCGTGTTGCTAACATTTCAAATCAAACTTTTGAGAATTTGTCGTATTTCCAGACCAAATTATCGTGAAACGTTTATATTAAAATTTCCTGTTACTAAAGTCAAACTTTGTAAATTTTGAGTTACTTTTAGACCACAATTTCTTGTTACCAAGTCAAAATTGAACAATTTTGTGTTACGTCTAGATTAACATTTCAAGTTAAAATTTTAAGATTTTGTGTTACTTCCAGACCAAAATTTCGTGTTACATTTAGCTAAAATTTCCTGTTACCAAAGTCGAAACTTAAAGATTTGATGTTATTTTTTGGAACAAAGCTACTTTTATATTTGTGTTACCTTTAGACTACAATTTCGTTCGTGTTGATACAGTCAAAATTTAAAGAACGTTGTGTTACGTTTAGACTAAAATTTCTTGCTACTAACGTCGAAATTTTTTTTATTTTGACTAACTGTTAGAACAAAATTTTTCGTTGATAGGCAAACAGTTATAAATTTCTTTAAATCTGTTGCTACTTTGGAATCAAAATTTCTTGTTACTAAGTATGATTTCGTGTTACTACAGTTAAAATTCAATAAGTTTGTGTTACGTTTAGACAAAAAATGTCCTGTTTTTAAAGTCAAAAGTTTTTAATTTTCTGTTACTTTTAGACCAAAATTTCTCATGGCTAAGTAGAAATTTTAAAATTTCGTTTATACTAAAATTTCGTGCTACTGCAATCAAAATTTAAAAATTTTGTGTTACGTTTAAACTAAAATTTCCTGTTACGAATGTCGAAATTTAGACAAAAATTTTTTGTTACCCAGTCAAACATAAAAAATTTCGTGTTACGCTTTAGACTAAATTTCAGTATTACTATTGTTAAAATTTAAAAATTTGATGTTATTTTCGGAACAAAATTTCTTGTTACTAACTGTTTTTTATGGTTGTGTTACGTTTAGGCTACAATTTCGTGCTGATACAATCAAAACTAAAAAAAATTGTGTAACTCACTCTTACTTAGACCAAAAGTTCATGTTACTAAGTCAAAATTAAAAAAAAATTGTGTTACGTTCAGATTAAAACTTACTATTATTAATGTCGATTTTTTTTTATTTTGGGTAACTGTTAGAACGAAATTTTTCGTTGCCCAGTCAAAACTTAAAAAAATAGTTATACGCGTAAATTTTTCGACTAACATTTTAAGTAAAAATTTTGATATTCTAGTTACTTGTAGACCAAAATTTCTCGTTGCTAAGAAAACAGTTTTAAATTTCGTGTTACGCATTAAAATAAATTCTCGTCTTACTAAAGTCAAAACTTAAAAATTGAATGCTCCGTTTGGACTACAATTTCGTGTTCCTACAGTCAAAATCCAATAAATTTGTGTTACGTTTTGACTAAAATTTCCTGTTACTAAGGTCAAAATGTTTTAATTTTCTGTTACTTTTAGACGAAGATGTCTTGTTACGAGATGAAAATAAAAAAAAAATCGTGCTACGCTTAGACTAACAATGCAAATCAAAATTGTGAGATTTTGTGTTACTTTCAGACCAAAAGTTCTTATGGCTAAGTAGAAATTTTTAAATTTCGTGTTACATTTAGGCTAAAATTTCTTGTTAGTAATGTAAAAATTTCTTTGTGTTACTTTTAGACCACAATTTCTTGTCACTAACTCAAAATCAAATAAGTTGGTGTTGCTAACATTTCAAATCAAACTTTTGAGAATTTGTCTCATTTCCAGACCAAATTATCGTGAAACGTTTTTATTAAAATTTCCTGTTACTAAAGTCAAACTTTGTAAATTTTGAGTTACTTTTAGACCACAATTTCTTGTTACCAAGTCAAAATTGAACAATTTTGTGTTACGTCTAGATTAACATTTCAAGTTAAAATTTTAAGATTTTGTGTTACTTCCAGACCAAAATTTCGTGTTACATTTAGCTAAAATTTCCTGTTACCAAAGTCGAAACTTAAAGATTTGATGTTATTTTTTGGAACAAAGCTACTTTTTACTAAAAAAAATTTTTTATATTTGTGTTACCTGTAGACTACAATTTCGTTCGTGTAGATACAGTCAAAATTTAAAGAACGTTGTGTTACGTTTAGACTAAAATTTCTTGCTACTAACGTCGAAATTTTTTTTATTTTGACTAACTGTTAGAACAAAATTTTTCGTTGATAGGCAAAGAGTGATAAATTTCTTTAAATCTGTTGCTACTTTCGAATCAAAATTTCTTGTTACTAAGTATGATTTCGTGTTACTACAGTTAAAATTCAATAAGTTTGTGTTACGTTTAGACAAAAAATGTCCTGTTTTTAAAGTCAAAAGTTTTTAATTTTCTGTTACTTTTAGACCAAAATTTCTCATGGCTAAGTAGAAATTTTTAAATTTCGTTTATACTAAAATTTCCTGCTACTGCAATCAAAATTTAAAAATCTTGTGTTACGTTTAAACTAAAATTTCCTGTTACGAATGTCGAAATTTAGACAAAAATTTTTTGTTACCCAGTCAAACATAAAAAATTTCGTGTTACGCTTTAGACTAAATTTCAGTATTACTATTGTTAAAATTTAAAAATTTGATGTTATTTTCGGAACAAAATTTCTTGTTACTAAACTCATATTTTGTAAATTTTGTGTTACTTTTAGACCACAATTTCTTTTTACCAAGTCAAAATTAAACAATTTTGTGTTACGTCTAGACTAACCTTTCAAGTTAATATTTTGAGATCTTGTGTTACTTCCAGACAAAAATTTCGTGTTGCATTTAGCTAAAATTTCCTGTTACCAAAGTCGAAATTTAAAGATTTGATGTGTTACTTTCGAAACAAAATTTCTTGTTACTAACGGTTTTTTATGGTTGTGTTACGTTTAGGCTACAATTTCGTGCTGATACAGTCAAAACTAAAAAAATTTGTGTAACTCACTCTTACTTAGACCAAAAGTTCATGTTACTAAGTCAAAATTAAAAAAAAATTGTGTTACGTTCAGATTAAAACTTACTATTACTAATGTCGATTTTTTTTAATTTTGGGTAACTGTCAGAACGGAATTTTTCGTTGCCCAGTCAAATCTTAAAAAAATAGTTATACGTGTAAATTTTTCGACTAACATTTTAAGTAAAAATTTTGATATTTTAGTTACTTGTAGACCAAAATTTCTCGTTGCTAAGTAAACAGTTTTAAATTTCGTGTTACGCTTTAAAATAAATTCTTGTCTTACTAAAATCAAAACTTAAAAATTGAATGCTCCGTTTAGACTACAATTTCGTGTTCCTGCAGTCAAAATCCAATAAATTTGTGTTACGTTTTGACTAAAATTTTCTTGTTACTAAGGTCAAAATGTTTTAATTTTCTGTTACTTTTAGACGAAGATGTCTTGTTACGAGATGAAAATAAAAAAAAAATCGTGCTACGCTTAGACTAACAATGCAAGTCAAAATTGTGAGATTTTGTGTTACTTTCAGACCAAAAGTTCTTATGGCTAAGTAGAAATTTTTAAATTTCGTTTAGACTAAAATTTCGTGTTACTGCAATCAAAATTTAAACATTTTGTGTTACATGTAAACTAAAATTTTCTGTGGGGAATTTTGTGTTATTGTTAGACAAAAGTTTTTTTGTTACCCAGTCAAATATAAAAAATTTCGTGTTACGCTTTAGACTAAATTTCCGTACTAGTAAAGTTAAAATTAAAAAATTTAATATTGCTTTCGGATCAAAATTTCTTGTCAGCAAGTAATTTTTTTTTTATTTTTCTGCTACGTTTAGGCTGCAATTTTCTGCTACTACATACAAGTTAAAAAAAAATTGTTTTCCTTTGAGACTAAAATTGTGTATTATTACGTCATTTTGTGTAAAATTAAAGAATTTCCTGATATTTTTAGACTAAAATTTCCTGTTACTAAAGTTAATTTTGTTAAATTTTGTGTTACTTTTAAAGCTTATAATTTCTTGTTACCAAGTCAAAATCAAAAAGGTAGTAGAAAATTTGGATTCTAGAAGCTTTTAAACTCTTTGACGTAGTCAAAAATATAAACCTCAGAAGAGAAACAGTTCGTAGAAAATAATGTAAACGAACGTCATTCTCACGGCGCAAAGTGACGTGATTTTGACGTCACAAAGTAACGTCATGACACGTGGCAAAATGACGTTATCGGTCTGTGACTTACGCCCGTCATTATGACGTTGTTTTGACGTCATCCCATGACGTCTTTGGTAACCGATGCTTACCAAATAATTACGTCAAAATGACGTCACCTTCCCGCCTGGGTAGTAGGCATCGGAAACGAAAGCCTAGATTTATGGAGTTATAAAGTTCACATTTTACTAGCCCCAGCAAAATTAGTAATGTAAAAAATCACGTTTAAAGTTTCTCAAAAAAAAAAAATCAAAAATATTCCAAATTATTGACGAAACTAAGATCGGAATATCGAAATATCGAAACAATCGGCTAATAAATTAAATTAGAATGTGAGTCATTTATTCTAGGTGCTCAAAATGTTGTCCATTATTTTCTTGGCATAAAGTCACTCTCCGCACTGTAGCCCTAAGAACGTTTGTAGTGATGCCAGCCGCAGTGATGCCATTTACAGCAGCTCTCACTTTATTTTCCAGTTGTTGGACGGTAATAATCGGAATACTATAGACTTTTCCTTTTATATGACCTCAAATAAAAAAATCAAATGGGGTAAGGTCAGGTGCACGAGGTGGCCATCTAACAGGTCCATTAGTTCCTAACCAATTATCCCGAATCTATTATTTAAATAACGCACGACTATTTGGCATCGTCTTGCTGAAAACGTATTGGTCTGACGTTTTGGGGCAGTCATTGCAGAGCCAACTCGATTTCATTCTGTAGGAATTCTAGGTATCTTTCTCCTGTTAGGGATCCATAAAAAACTATTAGTCCGATTATTCTGGTTCCAATCACACCTAACCAGACATTGAATCCAAATCTCTCTCGGAAACCGCTCTCCCTCACAATCCTTGGATTTTCTTGGGCCCAATGTCGAGTGCTATTGCGATTAAATAATCCCAAATTGATAAACCTCGTTTCATCGAAAAATAAAATACAGCGATGAAAATTCTCATCTAAATTGAGGTTTTGCAAAAACCAGTTGCAGTAAACCATTCTTCTTTCAAAATCGTCTTGCTCTAAGTGTTGATTAATTTGGTACTATACGACTTAAATTTATGTTTTTTTTTTAATTCTACGTGCACTTTCCCGGCTTACTCTAATTTCGGACTCAATTTGTCTTACCGAAATAGTCGGGTCTACAGCTACAATTCGAAAACGTAAATTTCAGTTTCCTCATTGACAATAAAACCCGTCTCATTTTCAATTTCTGGTTGCCTTCTGAATTGTTCCACCCTTCCAAATATGTCTTTTGATGGATGACGTCTGTCAAGATACCTCTGGGCGTATAATCGTTCAGCTTGTCTGCAATTCTTTCCACGCTCATAAATATTAATAACATATCGACCCTTTGGTCTCTTGTGCACGTTTTTGCAAATTTTACTATTTTTTTTTTTAATTTTGCACTTTAGCACCGAAGCCACAACACATGAAAATAAAAAAATCCGCTATAACGCTTGTAATTGTTAAAATATGTCAAATAATCCATCATGACGTCTCCACCATCTTTTGTTTCCGTAGATCTATCATGAAGTCATGATATCTTTTGTTTTCGAGGCCTAGTAACAAAAATTCGAGTTTTGTACTAAGGGGATAGTTACATTAGCACAAATGGTATGTATTGGATTTTTGTTTAAAAAATAAATTAAATTATTTGATTCTGCACTGTGGCAAGTGATGACAAATAGTTAGGTACTTTACAATAAACCGAACTTAAACTACAGCACTCATCTTAGTTTTTTCAATAATTTGAAAAATTTTTGATTTCTCTATGAAAACAAAAACAAAATATAATATGTAATATATAGTTTAAAAGAGAATTTTTGGGCGGAGAAGATAGACAAGAAAAATATACAGGGTAGCATTAAAAGTAATAAATTAATGGGCACTTCCGGTCAAACCGCAAGTAGAACAAAATATCAGTAAAGCTGAGAGAAAGCGAAATAACGAGCTATATAACCGTACAAAGTTTCAAAATTTTATCATAAAAGTTAAAAAAATAGAGGCTGTCTCATGTCCCGTGTGTCACCCAGTATATAAACTTGGAGCTATGTCAGCTATTTTCTAATCTTAGCTAGGAGTTTTCTAACCTTTCTTTTCCTTAGTTTTCCAACCTTAACTAGGAGGGCTAGGAGCCCTCCTAGCGCACTAGCGTTAAGTTCGATATTTGATTGAATGGGAAATAAGAAGTAATACAAATAATGACAGTGATAACAGTTTTGCAATAATTTGACGTAAGTCGTCATGACTTCACCGAGACGTCATTTCCGGCCGATATCTTTTATTAGCCTCAACTGTTATTAGTTACTAAAGTCTGAATAATCATCTTGTGGAATTTCGTCATAAGTTTCCATTCTCACTAACTCATGTTTACTGAATGAAATAGCAAAGTTACGTCATAAACATACGTCGCGTACCACCTGCCACTTAACAATGCCGAAAAAATGTTTTACTTGATTTATTATAAGTCTGACACATTGTTTTATTATCGTTTAAAATGAAAACTGGATTTTCTGAACGGGAACAGTAGTTTATTTTAAATTTGATAGATTATTTTACGAAAGTGAAAAATGCAGGAAGACCCCTTTTACCTCTGACTTATTTACAAAGACATGGATACTATCTGTTTTTAAACCGACTTGCACAAAACAACGGAGCCTGAGATCCACCAAAGCCCAGAGGGATCATTTATCAGTACCCGGAGTTTACAAGATTCGATGGATTAGGAAATAAGGGAACACAAAAAGAACTGCAAACTGGGACAAACACAAAAGTCAGCAGTAGCAGAGCAAGCTCTCTTTCTAAAAGCACGATATTTTTTTTAACCAGGGGATATAATTTTCATCAGAGAAGCCACTGAGATATTCAAGCACGAGAACAACTTCTATAGGAAAGAGAGGAAAGAGAAATTGCGGCCCTGAATAATTGCTCACGTGGGTAGGATAGTAGAGAACTAAAGCTTTGATTTTGTTCATAAGAGATAATGTAAAGCGCCTTTGATTACTGCGCATCGAAAATGACGTATCTGATTGACCCGCATTGACGCTATTGGTTGGACAATAGATGAATGGCGAATTAAACTGCATGCTGGATTCATCAATCAAAACAAGTATCTTTTTTCACCAACAATATCTGCGCCTTCGGTAGATCCATCAGCCAAGTTGAGCCATCCTACAGAATGCACCATTCTTGATGAGGCCCGGCCCCTCCACTTCAGCTTGTCGGTGAGAGTATAAATATGACAGAGCGTTTAATGATGGATTGAATCAGTCAATTTCGAGAGGCAAGGGAGATAACTTTGTACATTTCCTCATAGCCCTTACTAATGTCCGCCGCAGAGGTGAACGAGAAGTCAAAAAAAAATTCCGTTGGACAACGTCTTTTCTGTGCGTAGAATGTGAACACAAGTTACCTAATTTAGGCTTTTGCTGTTATTTATTGCATGGATCACCTTAAACAAATTAAATCCTTCCTAAATAAAGAACTGTTGCATCACTTTTAGAATTATTCCATAATTTAAGTTGGTTTTCTTGAAGCCTACAAGTTTCTCTGGTAAGAAAAATTATCAAGTAAGTTTACAGGAATAAGGGCGCTCTAAACGCTTACCTACCCTAGCATTCCATATTCTAGAGAACAATAATTTATTACTTTATTACTTTGAGGTCTGCAAAGCCTTAATTATATTTTATAATAAACCTAACAAGATATAATAATATATCTAAACATTGAGGATTTTGGAATACACATTTTTGTTACTGATCAGAGGACGTAAATTGTTCTAAATTTTTTGTTGACTTCAAATACATTTCTCGAAACGTGTTGCTTAGTAATATTCTAGCTTTCCAATCAAAGTTTTCTTCAAACACGCTGAAGCTCCAGCTGAAATATGCGACGAATGTAAATTACCCTTTAGAAAAACATAACCCAAAAATAAAGTTGCAATTAAAGGTAAATCGTAGGTAAATTTTTGAAGTAAAAAAAATCTTGTTTACGACGTGCTGTCATATACAGGACACGTCACGATTTATGACGTAATTCCACAAGATGATTATTCAGACTATACCTCTGCGCTGTAAACTAGAAACGGCCCTAGGGAAGCCCAGGCGAACTAAAGGCCAGTTCACATGTAGGAAATAAAATTTTTAAGCTCGTGTTAGACTGGCTTATTTCTTGTACACGTACAAGAAATGATTCAACATCTTGACTATAGGACAGTATTATACAGTAAATTGTATGAGAGTCTTGGATTAGATCCAAAATTGGTCAGAAAGTAGAACCTGTTCTAATAGGAGACAATTTGTAGGCTTCAGGCATGCGCATCTTTGCACCAGCTTTTTATCCATCGTGATCATAACCTTATTTTGCAATCGTACTTTTTGTGGCTTCCAAATTTTTCAATCGGTTATTTGTTTTTTGTATATATTGTAAAAACCACTGATTGAATAGGCATACCGAAAATGTGTGGGTAACGTAACGTTAGTTATATGAAGAATTGCCTGAATGTTTTGAAAAATAAGGATTACCATAACAAGCGCAAAACAGGTTTTTCCTTGAGGATTTCGTTTTCTTTTTAATCTTCGGTTAAAAAATTTTTTCAAGACAAAAACCTATTCCAGAAAATAGCAAAAAAATATTATATATTATATTATATACAAACATTAATTTAACAAATAATTGTTTGGAGTTTGTAGCCTGAAAACCGCGGAAAACTTCTGACCGCCCTTATGGCAGCATAAGGGCGGTAAGGTCCTTGTCATTTGGGCATTGTCTTAATGAATTGTCTGAATGCTTATAGTTTTGGCCCATTTTCTTGGCTAGTTTATTACAGAAAATATATTGAATTGTTATCAACTTTGTTTCAGTTACAATGCAATTTATTGTCCCAGATCTTGTACAAGAAATAGACCGGTTTAAAACTAGCATTAAGGACTATACCTGTGGGAAGCCAAAAAAAATATGAAAAATCCCTCGAAGTCCTGTCTATAATGTCTAAAAATGATGTGTTAACTGTCCTCGCTTACCCCTCCATCCCCAAACACCTCAACTAAGTAATGTTAACTGGCAACCCCCCCCCCAACTTGTAATAACTCGTCGTCGTTTAGTTCGGGTGGTTTCGTTTCATTTATTGATTTGCATTAAATACGTCATCTTGTAGAGAAAACAGCAAGTGACGACAATATAGGTCATGCATTGTTCTCGTTTTCCCTCTCATATTAAGTTTTCAAATTGTCAAAGTGTTGGAAACGGTATCTAACTAATATGATAAATAGAATACTTACTCTTAGATTGGGACTTTTTTGAAATATAAACACAAAACAATAATTCAGAAGTGTTTATAAGTCACAATAATATGTACCAACAGTTAACAATTGCACTCTAATAAACAAAAATACTGTCAACTAGGCTTATTACATAAAATGCAACACTGTGTGGGTAGTAGTACCTACATATGCAGTTTTTTTTTGGTGTAACGAATTATGCATTTTAATGGAATGGTTTCCTTTAAGCAATGATAGTTTTCTAAGTAACGAAACAAGCTTACACGTGATTCTTAATCAAAAATATTATAGTAACAATAACAAATAAAATATGTACCTAATACAGTAAAACTATCATAATCGGTGACTTATTAAGCAATAGAAAATTATAATCACATTATTTTACAATAGTAGGTAAGTCAAACTTAACAAATCTAATCAATAAATAAATTATAATAACGTTTAACAATTCATTATTTTGCACATCACAAGATGTCGCTTTCTAGCGGCAGGCTTGGCCAAAATGATGAGTGCAACTTTAAATAACCATTGACAAATACTCGAAGTGACCAACATATATAATCCTTCATATACAAGTGACCTTTAAAGTGTATATGTAACAAGTTTTAACGCCTAGTTAGTAAACAGGTAAATAGATTAGATATAAGTAGGTACTGTGCAACTACAGGCTATAGTTTTGGGGTACTGCTTATTTTTCATATTTTTTTTGTTTCACGTCTTAACCACAATTGGAAACAAACTAAAATTTGCGAAAAATGAACTACTTCTGTCTGCTGTCACATTATATACAGGATGGGAACCTAGACCACCATTGGAATATCGATGAGAAAAAGTTCGCCAAATTAGCGATTTCATCACCTTGAAATCAAAATATATATTAAAGGGTTTTTACCTTATTTAACAAGCATTAAAACGCTGCTTTTTCTGTTTAGGTAAATCTAATTTTTAAGGTACCATTAGGTTAAAATAGACAACTTTCGTCATATCTTGACCTAGCCGAAAACGTAATTTTCGCCCCTAGTGAGAGAAAATCGCGTAGCGTTAACTTTCGTCTCTCTTTCTCTAGTGACGAGAGTAAGATGTTCTAATTTCGTCTGTATTCGCCATTTAAATGCGATTTAACTGATCTAATCTTGTAAAACACCATGGGAAATAGTAAAATCACCCAAAAACATGTATATAAGGCTTCAGAAAGCCAAATTAAAGTGTTGAAAATTCAACCAAACTAAACTTAGTGACATTTTGATTTGGCCAATGCTGCGCCTTAATTTTCGAAAGAAATACTATATACCGGGTGATGCTTTTATATGTTCCCCCCATTGATATCTCTGGAACAGTAAAAATTACAAGGACGCTTAAATTTGAAAAACGTTGCCTTTTGTTGAGCTCATTCAAGATTCTACTAAAAAGTTGCCACTTTTTTGCGGTTTCCGAGTTATTTGAAAAAATGTGAAAATTTCTCAAAACTTCATTCTTCGATATTTCGTAAACTATTCGTGATAGAAGAAAGTTTTGAATTAGAAAGTGTAACAACTTTCTAATTACTACAAAATGGCGATCGCATATCACTATGTCTCTTAATAACTGAGTTATCGTTAACATTCATTTTTTTTTTAAATACGGACCTGGAGTTTTTGTTCCATATTTCGAAAGCAAATGGTATTATGGCAACGATTGTGAAAGCAAGGTAGATACCGTTCCTAGGGATTTGATTTTTGTCTTTTGATATTTCTTCGCGCAGAGTAACTCTAACTATATAATAATGGAATTAATACCGAAGCAAAAATGTTAGTTGATTTAAGATATTTTCGTAATATCAGAAATGCCTTTGAACAATATCAGAATTTTTTACCCAGAGAGATGACTTTCGAGTATGAAGTGTTTCCCGAAATTAGAAGTGAACATTTTCATCCCTGGATTGTAAAGTTTTTTTTATCTTTACATAGCTCCTTAGGGCATACACAACAGTGTAAACTATAAAGTTCTTGGATGAGCAACTTTTGAACGAAAAAATCAACCAAAATCACCAAAAAAAAACAACGACAAATAATATTTGCAATGTTGCCAAACGTGGAGATTTGTCTTAACGTTGAAGCCTTGCCACCCACACGAAAACGAAGCATAATTGATGCATGAGTGCGTTATCGAATAGTATGCAAATAAAACGCGGTTTAAAAGAACAGAAAATGCTTGTAGGTAGGGGGAGGGGGGGGGGGTAGGATGAGAAGGTGCATACTTTCTTCCCCCTACCCTTCCTTCGGAAAGTTGCACGAAGTATGCACCTTCCCCCCCTACCGATTTGTTTGTGACCGCACACGGCAGTTGATTTTTGATTACGTAACTTAACCCAAGAAAAAAACATAACTGAACTAACCTAACCAAAAGAAAAACATTATTGAACTAATCTACACAAAGCAAAAACATAACTAGACTGACTTGGACTAACCCAAGTGTAAGGGTCCTCCAGGAAGAAACTGAGCGGCCCTTCCGGGCCGTTTTGCTCCCCATAGACTTCTAAAACGGCCCTAAGTTTGGCCTTAAACATAATTGAACTAACCAGGAATAACCACACGAAGGAAAAATATACCTATTATCGTCTAACAACGGAAGACTCTAAAGGTTAAGATTCTGCACGTAATATGATAACCATTGGCGGAAACGTTTCTCTGAGTCTGTATTTTTGGGAAAGGCACGCTTGCACCAATGGTCATTAATTTAGTCCATCATCCTGTATATTGTATGCATGCCTATAACATCTATCTGTCCATACTGCCAGTAGGTACAGGGGAGAGTGTTCTTGGGTATTTGGTCGCAAGAACACTCTCCAGCACAGAACACTCTCCGCACTCCCAAGAACACCCTCACCTGTTCACACTAGTCGGTCAAGAATACTGTCTGCTTTGTCATACTGCCAGTGTCGATAAATCATATTCGTTATCGACTAACAACGGGAAATCCGAAAAATGTTAATCCGGAACGTTACATGGTGACCATTGGCGCAAACGATCATCATCCAAAAGTTGACAGTATTTTCGGATAGCGCACGTTTGCGCCAATAGTCAAGATGTTCAATAAACTTGGTCATAGTCAAGTTAATTAAGTTTCCATCGATTGATCAAGGTTTTTAGTAAAATACAACAGTTTTCTCTCATCAGTGTCTGCTGAGGAACTGTATACTTAAGTTTGAAAGAATGTGTTTTCATCGAAATTAGTTTTTCTCATCTCTAGTTGAGTTCTTTTTTTTGTTAAGATATTTTAGTTCCTCGAGGCGTTTCCCGATTGTAAGCCTTTGAAAGATTGCACTGAAACTCTACGTAGTTAAGTTTGTCAAGGTTTAGTTTATGTTAATTATACTCTAATTACTACACTAATTTAATGCCTCATCCTGTGTATTGTATGCATGGCTATAACATCCATCTGTCCATAATGACAGTATCGATAAATGATATTCGTTATCGACTAACAAAGGGAAATCCGAAAAATATCAAATCTGAATGTTAATCGTGACCATTGGCGCAAACGAGCAATATCTAAAAGTTGAGAGTATTTTCGGATAACGCACGTTTGTGCCAATGGTGACTAGTTTAATGCATGCTATATTTTATGCTCAATTGTATACACCATCTATTCATGGTGGCAATGTCAAACTATATTCGTCATCGTCTACCAACAAGAAATCAAAAAAATTGCAATTCTGTACGTTAAAGGGTGACCATTGTCGCAATCGATTCTCATCTGAAAGTAGATATTTTCGGATAAGGCACATTTGCGCCAATGGTCACTAGTTTAATGCATCATCCTGTATATTGTATCTATGTGTCTATACTCAATCTGGTACGTTCACACACTCCATGAAATCTTATGAACCAGCATTGAAAAATCCGACAGGCGGATTTTCTGCACGTAAAGTGATGATCGTTGGCGCTAATGTTTTTTATCCTATGTTGATAGTGACCCCTTTTCTATTTTCGAATAGAGTACGTTTGCACCAATGGTCACATATTGTTTACTCCATCTGTGCATGGTTCCAGTTTCATTCTTTCCAGTTACTCTAAATATATTTACTTAATTACTACTAAAAAGTTCTTAAAATGATCGTTTTTAGAGGTCAAGAGCATTAATGTATGTAAATAACGTTGATCTTACACTGGTGACAAACGCTTTCAAAATATTGAATGAAAATTCTAGTTCCGTATTTAAAAAAATGAGATGGTAGCTAAAACACAGTTGTTAGTTTATTTATATGGTAGATATTTTGGTCCAAAAATGCTTCGCTACCTTAAAAACATATCTGACACCTAAAAAATTACAGGAATTTTAATAATTGAAAGCTACAGCACCATTATGAAGATATACTAGATAATATGGTATAATCAGGGAAAAAATCTGTACTGTAATTACAGAAAGAGTTAATATTAAAGGAGAATTTTGCATTCAATAAGTATCATGCGTTCATTTAAAAAAAAAACACAAGTAGGTCATGGAACTGGAACAGTAGGTCTGAGATAACTTGTTCAGATTATCTTTTTTTTTAACTTATCTCAGACAAGGGTTTTAATTATTCCATGGCTTGCTACGAGTACTTTTTTGTTTATGAGGGGACTGTGGATTAATTGACGAGGTGCTCTAACTTTGTTGAACAGTTTTTTAGTAGTGGGTTACGCAATGAGGTACTCAAACAGAAAGTACAATTTTCAACTGCCGCACATATTGTGAGGTCGAAGGCTGTAGGAAAGCTTCCAATGGTGGGCAACTCTTATAGGTCCTACCTTACAAATTAATGTTCTGTGAAGTAGTACAACAAAGCTTGTACAAGGTACAAATTTTGTTGTACCACTTCACCACTTCAGAGTAAGTTTTATCGCCATTTGCGCGATCCTGCTTTAGACCTTATGTTAAGTGTTGTTTTCAATGTGACACTTAAATCGTCCGCGCAAATATAATTAGTAATCAGGTTATTTTTGCTTAATTGGTTGTACTAGGCGAGTCCTAATGGGTTGTTAAAAATCATATTCCTTGGTTGATTTTAAGCATGGTGTGTCATACATTTGTGTAACCTATCCAGCTTCGTTAAAAAGTTACAGTTTGAAATACGAATTTCAAAATTTATATGTTTTAGTAATTCCGAAAGCGTAAGAGATATTTTAACAAAATTTGGTATATTTTGACTGCTGCTATGGAAGGCGCACACTTTCCAATAGAAAAATATTTTGATTTCCGCCAGTGGCGCGAGTACCAGCATGTTGACTCACATTATTTAAAGAAAATGTAGTACGTCACTAGTTTTTCGAAAACTGAAAACAATAGTATATTATGAACCAAGGTTGTGAAGTACATTATGACCTATGACCCGAACGTCAAGT
Source organism: Taphrorychus bicolor (assembly GCA_951812265.1). NCBI lineage: Eukaryota > Metazoa > Arthropoda > Insecta > Coleoptera > Curculionidae > Taphrorychus > Taphrorychus bicolor. Next base: position 22,404,141 of record OX638305.1, read on the forward strand.
TTAAATCCCGAAGCGCGTAGCGCTGAGGGATCTAAGACGTGAGGGTCATAAGTAGTTCACAACCGCGGTGTATATACGATTTTTTCCACTACTAGACTCAATAAATCTACAACAGAAAATTGCCTAAATTAGTAAGGTAGCGCTCCGCATATTTTGTTACTAAGAACAGGCGCGTCTTCTCTGGACGCGCCTGTTCTTCTCTGGAAACTCAAGCATGGTTACGTAATTTCGTATCAGCCGATTTGACAACATTGAATGATACTCAGAAATCTACAGAATGAATTCTTTTAAAGTCTCACTGTTCAGCAATTGTGACTTGCATTTCTTGTACCTTGTATCTATCTATTACTTGATTTCAAAAATAATTTTAAAACCTGTTACTATTACTTATTAGATTCAGATTTTAGGTTAACAGTTCGGCAAGATTTTCAATAGGCTTGGTCATAGTCAAGTTAATTAAGTTTATTTAATTGGTCAAAGTTTTAATAAAATGTAACAGCTTTTTCTTCTCAGTGTCAATTCTTGACGACTCGGTACTTGACTTGATTTTTATATTTGAACTTGACGTCAAGTTGTTCACACTACTTGACACTTGACCACAAATCAAAAATGAACAAGATGTTTACGTAATTTCTTATCAGACGATTTGACAACATTTAATGAAAATCAGACATCTACAGAATTAACTCTTTTTTTGTCTCACTGTTTTATCAGCGGGACAGAGGTTATTACTTGCATTTCTTGTATCTTGTATCTATCTTATACTTGATTTCAAAAATGATTTTAAAGCCTGTTACTATTGCTTGTCAGGTTTATATTTCAGGTAAAATGTTAGTCAAGATTTTTAATAAAATGTAACCGATTTTTCTGCTCAGTGTCAATTTTCTCACATTTACTGATTTACGAGAACTGTATGATTAATTTGGCGAAGGTGTTTGATCAAAATTAGTCTTTTCATATCTAGTTCAGTTTTTTTAGTCAAGATAATTCAGTTTCTCTAGGCGTTCCCCGATTGTAAACTTTTGAAAGATTGTACTAAAGCTCTATATAGTTAAGTTTGTTAAGGTTTACTTTATGTTAATTTTACTTTTTTAATAAATAATCTCAGTTCACGTTAAGAGCTGGTCAAGGTTCTCCAAACAGTTTTTGACTTATTTCGGTTCAAATCATCAAATATCTTTGCATGAGCTTTCTTCAGTTTAGTCCCTGCTAAGGCGTAGTCAAGTCAGAGAAATTGAACTGTCTTGTTGAGTTTTGATTACAACATCTTTACCAACCTGATCATACAGCTGTTGTTAATGTGAGAAAAACTGACACTAACTAGACGAAGTTTTTTAAAAACTCGAACGAAACTTATTGACTTGACTACACCTAAGCAAAAACTAAGCTGACCAAGAAAACTCAGGTTAAGATATTTTTGATGATTCTAAGCAGGATAAGTCAAAGGTTGTTTTCAAAATCTTGAAACTCTCAACTTGAACTAAGATTAGTTATTAGAGAAGTATAATGAATGTAAACTAAACCTTGACAAATTTAACTGTGTTGAATCTCAGGGCAATTTTTCAAAAACTTAAGATAGGAGAAATTGAACTATCTTGACCAAGAAAACTTGACTAGATATCAAGAGTAATTTTGATCAGAACACTTTCGCCAACTTGATCATACAGTTCTTGTTATTCAGTTTTTGTGAGAAAACTGACACTGATCAGAAAAAGCTTTTACATTTTATGAGAACTCCCACACGAGTTAAACAGCTAACTTGACTATGATTAAGCCTATTGAAAATTTTGACTAACCGTTAACCTGAACCGTAAAAGTAATAGTAACAGGTTTTAAAAGTACTTTTGGATACAAGTAAAAGATACAAGATGCAAGGAAAGGGCGTCACAACGCCCTTTCGTTGAGTGAATCAATAGAAGAATTTATTCTGAAGAAAAAATAAAGTCATGTCAAGTACCGAGTTGTCAAGTATTTTGTTTTCCAAGTCAAGTTTTTCTTAAAATTTTCAAGCTCCTTGACATGATGAATCCCCATGCAATACAGTTTGAGGAAAATTCTAAAATATAAAAAAATCCCTTTCTTATCGATGGAATATTGAAAACTATTGATATGTACCATAATTCAATCCATACGCAGCCAATATTATATATACTCCGTCGCAAAGCTGCGTATATATAAGACTGGCTGCATTACAGGGCTTTTTATTTTTTTTTTATTCAAAAACGCAGCGTCGTACTTAGAAACCTGAAGAGGGCTGAAAAATTAAATTTAATTTTTCAAAAAACCAGTAGCGTACCACTGTTGTTTACGCTACCATTGTTCAAATAATACGCGTCGACATGACGGTATTTTTTTTATTGCGCAATCTGAGATTTCCATGACAGTTAAACTATATTAATATTCATTAAAATATCTCTTGCGCTTTCGGAATAATTACGATATATCAATTTTGAAATTATAACTTCAACACCCTGTAACTTTTTAATGAAGCCCGTTTAGATAACACAAATGTATGACAGACCTCCCTTAAAATCGACCAAACAATATGAGATATCATTTTCGACCATCCATTATTACTCACCCTGTATAATGACTATAAACAATAAGCAGTACCACTTTTTTTCTACAATAGTCAAAAGTTTCCTATAATGTAAACTACTTTCATCTCGGTTTCAACGGAATCAAGTAGTGGACTCGAACAGGCTACTCGAAAACCACTTCATCGTATAGGTCGGTTTTAAAGCTTATTTAGTAATGTCTCGAATGGGAAATAATTTTTCACTAAAATATCTTTCTCACTACAGTATATCTTAAATAAACTCGTTAGCATAGTGTTCTATTAGATATAAAATTTAAAATTGAATATATGTTTTTAATAAAAGTTTTATCTCTACCAATGTAAAATACAAATTTACATTTCTTTCGATAGATTTTGGTGTTAACTTTTTCACTTGACTCTCGTCTCTGTTCGAAAGCGACAATGATCCAAAGGTCAGGGGAGACGGTTCAATAATATATTTTTTTTTTTGATCAACATTCTATTTCACTAAGCAATGTGCAATATTATGTACAAGTTGGTGCATGTTTGTATTAATGGCTTAATTACTAAAATGGGATTGTTCCAGGCTGCGTATAGTTGTCAAAAATTATGGGTCTGAGAGTATTGCTTACTTATTTGAATAAGCCCTCTCAAATGCTCTAGAGCACAGCAATGGAAATATTGGACAACTCTCTTTTCTATGCCGATTAAGAATAAAAACGCTTTTGACCGTTTAGGCCAGAAATAGGCCGTTTTATTTCACGCAACCATCTTAGGAACAATTTATATCTATCGCATACTAAAGCTTCAGTGCCTACCACTTTCTAATATCTACGTAATTTTTGGTCAAAAGTGATTATATTCCCTTATATATACGAGCAGTCGCAAGAGTTACGAATGAATGAACAGCGACCACCATCAGGTTTTGATTAATTTCATAAGCATATAGATAATGTAAATTCTCCTATCTAAAATTGAAACATCACTATCCTATTTGCACTTCCTTTTTAAAGGAAAGTACGACATATCGTTAAATAGTGGTTTAGTAGCGAGATGAGTAATTATAATGCTATGTATAGTATGTATATCAACGTTAAAAATTTACATAAAAAGAGTTTTCTTTATAGTGGGTTCTCTTGCATCGATATAATATTTTAAGAATAAAATCTCTCAAACAAAACAACTGTTTTATTTTTACAAAGGAGGGCCGTTTGTAGTGCTTTTCCGTGGAACAGTAACATCTCTTACCTGCAGGTACTCTTTTATAGGTAGTTCAAAGTGCTTTTTGTACCATTTTGAAATTCAGTCAAAATAGTGCAAAGGGCTTTTAGTAAAAGAATATTTGCATCCACCCTTCTGTCTGTACCTACATACTTAATTGACAAAATACACGTTATTAAAAAGATAAATATGTATGTTTTGTGCATCTCATTGAGCACCAACAAATCCATTTTTATTTTTCTCTACATATTTACATTCCGCATGGTGCGATTCAAAGGCGATCATTAAACGTAAGCAAGTGATATTGGAAGGCTGAAGCATTTTTCCATGTCCTTTTATAATTATAACACAACAATAATAACATAAATACAAATGATGTTTGTGTCTTCAACGGACAGAAGAAGAATAATTTAAAAAAAAATAGGCCTTCAGCAAGATTTAAACCAGCGACCTTCTATTTGGGCAGAGACTCAGACCAATTTACAGAAGGTCGATGGTTCAAATACGGCTGAAGGCCTTTTTCTTTAATTTAAATTATTATTCATCTGACCGCTGAAGCCACAAGTAAAAACTCCGACAAACGCAATTATACATATTTATCAATAAAATAAATTTTAATATAATTTGTGTATTGTAAACACTGGTTCTATGTAGGAAATGGTCGAATATTTCAAAGGAAAACAAACAGAAACACGAAAAATCAATGGCTTTTTAAAGCTTATAAATAGAGGCAATTTTTAAATATTCATGGTGCCGAGGGCTACTATAAGAAGTTAAAAATAATGGAGTAAAACTGCCTTCGCCATATTATTCACAAAGTTTTGCTGTTTTGCAAGTGAGGAAGCTGATCTCGCTGATTAAGCACTTGTTTATCTAGGTTTTGTAGAAGTCCAAAGATAATATCTTTCCGTACGTCATATATCTAACTTTGACGTCTATTAACAAAAACTGAGACCCGGAGAATACTGATCCTTTGTTAATGACACAGTTAGTTAAAGTAACTATAAAGAGTTTCATTATGTTTTTCGACACAGGTGGCCATGGAAATCGGCGGTTTGCTCCCTAAATATATTTTTTAACAGTGTCAATGTTATTGGTTATGTTAGGAAGATGGTCCAAAAGTCCGCCAAAAACGCGACATACGAGTTTTCCACAAACTGATTTGTCAACCAGTACAGTCTAACCAGTAAATTAAAAGCAGGTGATTGAAAATGCCAATAAGATTTTCCCGCAAGTTGTTATGGTGATTTCACTTTAAATTCTCCCATCAGTTTGACACTGAGTAAACCAAATAATTCTCGACGTTGCATTATTAAAACACATTTTTTTTCAGCAAATAAATTAGTACTGTAATGCCCAAAAAAGTTTCAAGCAAAACCAAAAACCAAATTATAAAGTGCTACAACCATTACAACCAGACTTAGAATGAGTAGTCCTTAATAAATTACCTGATATACAGGGTGTTTCAGAAAGGTGCTGACAAACTTTGGCGAGTTATTAGAGAAGACGCTAAGTAATCTAAATTTGGCTTAGAAACCTCTATCTGCAAACGCACCGGTTTTGAGATACAGGGTGTCAAAGAAATATTTTTGACATTAAATTGTTATTAACGTTTTCAGTCAAAACATCAGTACCAGTCATGCAGGTAAAAAACTAATTTTGAACAGTAGATATGTTAAGAAATGGCTATGCGAAAATAATAAATATGCAATAAATAAAATACCGCTTTTGATTAATAGTACCTTTATCATGTAGAAAATATTTGCCTTTCACAATATGCTTCCAAATTGCATTTTTTCCAGTGGCGTAGAGGTTAGAAGCAAGGCAAATCCAAGGACTTCAAAATCTACGCCACTGACACTGATACACTGATAAAAATTTCGCTTTTTAACACTGAGTAATTACATCCAAGCAAAGGTAAAAAGTGTAAAAAATTTCAAATATCTATGTAAATCTAGAATTTTTTTTTTAGACCCTGTATCTCAAAAACGGTGCATTTGAGGATAGGGGTTTATAAGCAAAGTTGGACGACTCTTCTATACCCCCCTAAAGTTTGTCAGCATCTTTTTGAAGCACCCTGCATTTTGGAGTATGTCGAATCTGGAATAGCTATTTAGTTTAGGTTTGGACAACATACCACGTATTTTCAATTTGGTTTGAATATGAGAGTTTTTTCCCCACTCATATAACGTCAAAACAGTATCAAAATAAAGATTTTTTTGACACCCGTTTTGGTTTTTGCCTTGTAATGCAGGTAGCGCTCACGTACCATGTATAAAACGTTTAAAAGACGTCATTGATTGGCTTTAGGATGTCTTTTAATATGTAATGAAGTTACTAAATTTCTGGCGAAATGGGAACGCGGTCCTAAAGTTATAAAAGTCAAGTTCAATTAATTAGGGTTAAACGAAGGGGAAACGGATGTAGGTTCACTTACGGCATGTTTGCCAGCTTTAAAAATTTGTGTATTTCCTTAAAATTCTGGTGAACGACTGGCATCTTTAGCTAGAACCAGTCCTTGGATCATTTGTTTTCATTGTTGTTTCCATATAAAAGAGCTGAGGAGCAAATATTCGAGGACTCGATCGCCAGCCGTTAAACAATAAACATCGCCAATCCTAGAAGTAGTACCGCATATAAACAGACCAAATATCCGATCCTTGTAAGCTCCATTTTCACACACTCACATGCATGGGTCGTAGCGATTGTTGGAACCCCCCCCACTCACATAAAATAAACAGGGCTAGAGCGGTTGTTGAGCCTCATTTACACACATACTAGACAAAAGCGATTGTTGGGCTCCGTTCATACACATACATACCCGGCTTAGCGTTTGTTGGGCCCCACTGACACAGTACTGTTACACACATATAAATTTCACCGTCAACTTACCGAATTAGTTAAATTCCCGTACATGTTCCCATCCAAGAAAAACCGAACGTATATTTTCCTTTAAATTACCGACAGTTAGAGTGCCTCTCCTTATAATCCAAAAAAGCCGTAAACTGATATACTTTTAAAACCTTGTTGATATTGCATCTTGAAAATAGAGTTATACCGTACTGAGTCTACCGCGTATCTTTCTCTCAAATCGCAACCAAAGCCAGAACGCCTCGACATCCTTCTCCATTGTTTACAAACCCCCCGATAGACATTCCTGGGGACCCTCTACCACGTAAAACGCTTAGAGGGTGGAACCCGAAATAATTTTATTACCAGCTTGGACGTCATCGACCAACACCCACAGGTGCTTTTTCCCTCGCCTATTAAAAATTCAAGATTTTAAAATAAAATAGGAAACCGACGATACGGACACCATGACACCAAACCTGAAAAATAAAATACAGAAAAAAACTAATACAAAAAGTCATTATCCAATTAAAAATTCGATCAACAGGGACAAGGGCTTTAAGGGCAATTTTTACTTTTTATTATACTTCAGTTTTACAGCAGTAGTTTCAGTTTTAGTCAGTTTTACTTTTTAGTACAGTTGATCTGTGCTTACTTGTCGCATTTTTAAAAACAGACAAACATTGACGACATCATATTTCATTCTGCTTTTTTTGCGAAACGAACGAGCGAAACGAACGTCACGTTTATTTTTTAAGTGCCGCTTGAATCTTCAGAAATTGGGAAAAAAAAAGGTGGAAAATGGGAAAAAGAAAGCGGACTGAGGTCCGTAAAAATAGCTCCAAACGAACTGCATCAGAGGAGTCCAGAAGTTCTTTAGAAAGGGAGTTAAAAATCTCCAACAAGCAACTGAGGAAATAAGGCGAGGAACGCCGTAGCCGTCATCATCGAAGTTCTAGCCAGGGTCATCATTCATCCCCTTTCACCAGTACCCAAAGACAAAGATCCAGGTCCAGATCTTCCAAGCGATCTGGCCGCCTATGCGTTCCTTCTAAGGAAGGACGCAGGAAACGTTCTCGCTCTCACTCTAGTGGAAGTAGTAAATCAGATGATCATACCGTTTCTAAACTTAAAAAATCAGAGCTCTCTCTCACTTTAATGGTGAGCACAAAGGTGTGGCATCGACTGAGAGAAGGACTCTTTACAAATCTATTAACCCTAAGGACCATAAAAACACTTCTCATTTCCATGGTGAGTCAGCTGGCCGTATTGAGCAAAAATCATCCTTAAGAGACTACCAAAAATCTTCGCCTTTTCATAGTGAGTTAAAAGCGCCCAAATCGAGAACAGTTTCAAGCAGTCAATGTTATAATCAGGTTTCGAGCAGCTCTGGATATCAATATAATAGTGATAGTTCTCCAGTGTCCTCAGGGCTTCTCAGGTCACAAGGGTCGAGCATATAGTGTTTGACCATAATCAAAATAGCCCTCCTCCAGCCTCCGAGCAGTATGACCTTGATGTCATAAGCATATTACATAGTGAAAGTCTTTTTGAGGGGGGGGGGGGGGAAGATGAAGATGAGATGGTGGTGAGTAATGTTATAGGCAGGATTCTTCAGGAAGAGGCTTTAAGTATCAATATAGATTTAGAAACGCAAACATTAAAATATTTGGGGGAAAACCATGTTTCTGTGTCCACAAGGTAATTGCCAATTTTACAAGAAGGGCTTAATAAAGAAGAGAAACTCGACCTGGTAGGTAAGTACACAGTTCCAGCAAATATTCCTTCTCTGAAACCACCGAAAGTTAATGTGAAAATTGTGGCCGCTGTAGCAGATTTTGTCACGATCAAAGATAAAATACAGATAGGGCGACAAAAACAATTATTAACAACTTATTTACAGACATTACAGCTATTGGTCATGCTCTTACTTTGCTGTTACATTCTAAGGAAAAAGTGAATTCGGAGTTGAGTAAGGAATACCTTAGTAATGCGGGAAAAATCATGACTGATTTATTTTTTAGAATTTCTCTAGGGAGAAAACTTGTTATTTTATCTTATTAAATAAGTCTATAAAAAAATTACGTGTAAAAATACAGTGTAAAACAACCCTTTGGAGAGTGGCTATTTTGGTTTCAATCTCAGCGAAACAATTAAAAATGTAAAGTCTTTGGAATCTACTTCAAAAGATTTTAGGGCACCCAAGGGCAATAATAGACCTAAACTAACATCTAGAGGAGGATTTCGGTCGAAAGCTTTAAATACGAATGACCCAGGGAAATTTCAGGGGTATCGGTATCCTTGTCGCAAGAGAGTATCAGGAACGGAGGCAAAACCGCAACGGGGAAAACTAAGCGTTTTCAAGCCAAGACCTTGAGGTAAGAATTGTAGGTCGCCTTAGATATGTTATTGATGAAAGGCAAACATTACCTGAATCTCATTTGTAATTAAAAACTTTCTCTCTGGCTACAAGAAGGAGGGGTACTGTCCTGGGCCTACTCGACTTGCTCTCTACCATTATGGACTCCTATGAAGAGGGAGACTATTGCGTGTCCCAATTTTACGACCTGAGTAAAGCTTTTGACTGTGGGTCTCACGCAGCCCTGGTGTCCAAACTGAAGAGGTATAATTTTAATGAAAATAGTGTGAGACTAATGGACTCCTACCTTGCCGGGAGATCACAGGTGGTGAGGGTGAATAGGGTGTTGTCGCGTGAGGAGGTTATTGGTGTCGAGGTGCCACAAGGATCTGTCTTGGGGCAACTTCTTTTTATCACCTACATACGCGATCTACCTTATAAAAACAGTATGGGCAAGTGCAAGTACACACTCTTTGCTGATGACACCATACTCAGACTTCGGGGTGCAGACCTGTTGGACTGTGACATGGACAAGTCACAAGCAGAGGAATGGTTTGTTTCGAACAAACTTTTAGTGAAGTCTGCAGGCTGTCAAGGACCCAGACGAGACCTGAATTCTAAGCAAAAAAGTTTTTTAATAGGAATCCCACGAGTGCTCCCTGAACCTCAACTTAAATTTAAAATTAAAGCATGGCTTTTAGACAAATGTATATATGATGTAAATGAATACTTTCAGGATGAACTAAGAGTTGCCTTGTAATATTTTATTCACATTGAATTTTGTAGCTTTTAGTTCTATATGCACATGTAATATCCACATGTGTATGTGCGATTTGAATGTTTATCGTTCTCAAGTATTCATCTAGGATTTAGAGTTTTAACTGTACCTACTTTGACGAATGTGTGTTTTATTGATAGAATAAATAGATTGAGATTAGGATTTCGCCAGGTTACAGCATTCAGTCTATAACAACTTAACACGCCAAATATGGCAATTTTGCGAAAGACGTAACATATTTTTTCATTGTGTGTACATAAAGACCGCTAGTAATAAAGCAGATTCAGCTTCTCGAAGAATATGTCCTGAAACGGAAAATGAATTAGGCGATTGGTTGTTTAGGGAGCTAATATACGAGTTGGGTCAGGCTAATATTGATTTATTGGCGTCCGAGACAAATAAAAAGTGCCGCAGATATATTTCTTGGGCAAAGAACTCTAAAGCTTTATGTAACGATGGCTTTACATATTGTTGATGTAATGAATTATTTTATGCCTTTTCTCCCTTTCTTCCCTTTTCTCTTATTTTACGAGTTTTGAAAAGGTATTTTGGTAGTACGCCAGGTTGGCCAAGTCAGGCCTGGTCTCCGTTAATCAAAAATCTGTTAATATCAGATCCTTAAAGATATCTAACCAGATATTATTAGTTTCTCCTTTCAGGATGCAGTCACTCGCTATACCCAAATCTTATCCCGGTTGTAGGAGTATTATGCTCTTTGTTCAAATTATCTTAAAGAAAGGTTACCCAGACTCAACCATAGAGACAACCATCCAATCTATCTCGGAATGCACCAGAAAGCAGTACAACTCTTCTTGGAAAGCATGGTGGCATTTCTGCAATATCAATGAGATGGATCCATATGCTTCGGATGTAGGCAAGGTTCTAACTTTTTACAGGAAGAGTTCCAAAACAAGGCCATTAAATATGGTATAATAAATCAACATAAGACAGCATTACGCCTATTATTGAAAAAAGACTTAAAAGAAAATTTGCTAATGCGCCGTTTTATTAAGGGAGTACGAAAATTGAAACCCCCTAATCGTAGATATCAGGTCACATGGGACACCAGGATGATTTTTGATTACCTAAGGACATCGGAGGAAAATGAGTCATTATCTACCCTTTGCGTATCCCAAAAAGCAGCAATATCATTAGCATTAGCATCTGGACAAAGAATTCAGTTTTTTCCAAAAACAATATTTACTAAGCTTTGGAAATGTAACCAAAAAACTCTAGCACCGTTCAAATTTTATACAGGCGGTAATCAGTCAGATTTCCATGGTCACTTGAGTCGAAAAACCCTTATAAACCTACTAGCGAACTAAATCCTAATCTCGTCTTTGAATCGCACCGTTTTACTCACCAAACAATCAAGAAGGGTCAGGAATTAATAGTCTTACTATAAATACGCGTTACACACTAGAATGATATGTATGAGCGAAGTTATTATTAGGTAGTAGAAGACCTATTCTACTTAGACGTTTAGCGAACCTGCCAATCGCAAATTTTCACGCCGTCGTATTTAATATATGTAATTTCGTTTATAGGTAGGTATATTGCTAAAACACATAACAGAGAAATGAAAAATCACAATGTAACGATTTCTTTAAGTAACCGTGGCAGTGAGTTGGAAACAAATCGAACAGATAGGTAACTTTAAGTACGTTCTACGCACGATAAGATTCTAGAAAAGCAACTACACTTAAGAGATAATTCAGAAAACAAGGCTTACTGATTATTAATAAACCTAGGACTAGAAAGTTCGACTATAACAAGAGGTTTTTTTTCAGTCGTACCAGCAATATTCGTAGTGTCGTTTTCTCAGCTCAAATTCCCCAAAGACTGGAAGGTCATGAGGGATTCGATTTAAAAAAAATACTGAGTTCTAGCAACTTTCTGAAAAAAGTGTACTCATTCCTACAATCACAGCTCGACATTACATAGTTCAGAAGTAATTCTATTTAAAGTTCGTACTTTTTTCTAATGCAATCTCACTTTGTTGTCAATCCATTTGCATTCAATTATTTATCGAATGCAGATTTAAAACGGATAAATTAGAGGCAAAAAACGGTAGTAATAAGTAGATGTTGAAAAAGGTCGTAGAAGTAAACATTCTGAGTTGCCCGCCTCTTAAAAGAGTAGACAATAACACGTTAGAAGATAATTTTAGAAGTAACCTCTCTAACATCTGACCTGATCGCCGGTCCGGGGTAATAATTCCTCTGCTCATTTCCTGCTTACTTTGGTTCTCCTTGTTGTTCTGTACTATTTAACCTAGTGATAAACAAACCGTGAGTGTTTTTTTTGTTGCAGTTATACCATATAAATACCTGTTGTTATTTATGACGGTGCAACTGCAGGAGACCCCTGGAGATAGTAAGTTTGGGGGGACATCCGCTGACTGGCCCCCCTGCCTCTCTTTTTCGGCTCGTTCTTTCTGTAATCTGAAAAACGAAACAACGCTATACTTAGATGATGCAAATTGGTTTGCTACACTGTGCTGCATTACTAAAAAAATACATAGTTTTCTTGGTTAAGAGTGAATAAATCAGTTCCTAAGGCATATGCCAGAACTTGCCTCTTTTGAGATGCTAAAAAAAATAAAAATAAAAATTTTCCTTCTTTTGCGAAGAAACAGCTAAATTTGGAATTGACAAAAACATACAGAGGTTAGTTTCTTTCGATTTTAACTACAAATAGGATACTTGGATTTAGTTAACAAGGAGGATGGTGACCTTAAAAAAATAAGACAGCTGCAATTTTGAGGATTCATGTAGAAAAAAATCGAAAAAAACTCCCTTGTATGTACAATTGGTTTATTTACACCGCTTTGTCCGAAATAAAAAAGACTATTGACTATACGTCTTGATTAAACTTCTAATCTTACCGTTGTCGTAGATCCAACCGGTTCATCCCAAACACTTTTGGGTAGCATTAAAAAAAAACATGATATAAAAATGTAGACGAAACAGTGAGTGGTCAAAAAAAAATGATCAAATACGTTAATAGCGGCATCAGATCAGAAAAAATCAAACAAATATGTTTTGTTTGATTTTGGATGATCTTTTAAACTGACTCTGAAAACACTCAACCGATATCCGTTAGCGATGCCATTTTGGAAAGGTCCATGTATAGACCGCTTTAGGAGGTTAAATACTGGCTTATACAGGGTGTCCTGTAAACCTTCGACAATACTCTGCCTGATAGAAGCCCCATGACAAGTCAAAAAATAAAAAAATAGTATTAATGAAAGTATCGTGGTTTCCAAGATATTTGCACTTTTTTCAAAATCGACAAAAACTGACATCACTTAATATTTTGAAAGTGTACTTTGGATTTTTAAGAAACAATTTTATTTTAAGCGTATTTCTTATAACTCCATTTCAGTTATGCAATTTTTGATCCCTACTATAGCAAAAGATAGACAGCTATCTTGATGCCCCCAAGTACAAAAAGTAGCGTCGTTATTCTAGATTCTGAAATGGTATAATTAGTAACTATTCCTTAAACATGAAATATTTTTATGACCGGTTAGATACATCAAGTACAATTTTTAGCAGCACATTACATTACCATTTAATCGCAATTTACTCACCTACAAAGATGTTTCACGTCATCTTCATGCAGCTTGATTTGATTATTTTTTATTGCATTTTTTACGTAACAGCGAATTTTGACATCAATGACCCTGTTAAAATTAATCCATTATTTTCTGTAAATTATGTTTTGAGTAGTTTATTGAGCTGATCTTGTTACACTTATCATGCCATTTGTGCAGTACATCTCTCGCGAATATGCAGAAATGCACTTTATCTATGGGGAGTCTGGAGACAGGGCAAATCACTACGCTACTGAGAGCAATTTCCATTACGAAACCATTCTGGTCAGTAGTCTGGATACAGACATGGGAAGTGGTCACACGCGGATCGCCAGCCTCATTCAGCGGGACATCTAGATTGTCCTGTCGCATGAGGGGCGCCCACGCAATCAGCTTACACTGAAACAGCCATTTGGGATAAACATCCCAAAAAGTGACGAATTCAAGTAAGAGCTGCTTCAGCAACCTTCTGAGAATAATCAGGTATGGTATACAGAAGGATCAAGAATGGCTAATACGCAGTTGTCAGGAGTCTGAATATACAAACCAGGCCACGAAGAGGGCGAGAGCTTTCCCTTGGGAAGCCACACGGCGGTTTTCCAGGCGGAGGTGTTTGCAATACTCGAGGTGGCCACACGAACAGAAGTCAGACAGGGAGCAGAGCAGGATATCTACATCTACCCCAACAGTCAGGCGGCTTTGCCGGACTGTTGGGCTGCAGGAGCGAAACGAGTTCAAAGCTCGTTCAGGATTGCAGGGATGTTCTATAGAGTCACTGCTAGAAACAAAAAATGATAATTCTGGGATTGGTTACTGGACACAGGAGCATCGAGGGAAACGAGGGTGCCAACGAAACGGAGAAGGAGCGTTCCCAGACATGGTTTACTGGACCAGAGCCATGTTTAGGAATAAGTAAAGCTACGTCTTTCACACCCTGAATGAGTGAGCATGGGAGAGTACAAGGACAAGCTGGACACAGTCAGGAATATGTAAACAGAGCAAGGAAATCTACAATAACCCGGATAGATCCAAGGCCTTGAGGCTTCTTGGGAGAAGCCGGCAGTGCCTGGAAGACCTTATAGAAATCCTACTGGACACTGCAGACTAAACAGCTGAACGTCCACTCTACATCCACTGTCGGGCAAGGGAAGAGTCGTCATACCACTTTCTGGGAGTGTGCCATAGGTGGGCGCGACTACGCCGTAGGACACTTGGAGCTGCTTTTCTTCAACGAGAGGAGCTTCCGACTATGAAATTGGACGGGGTACTCTCCTTCATTAGAGGGACGGGTCGACTCGTGGCGGGAATGAGAGCTTTGGTGGAGCAGGGATATGTGGACCGGGGGACAGTGGAAAGGGCCTCCAAGGCCTAGTCGCAAGGCTTCGCCCCCCCCCCCCCCAATTGTTTACTACTACTACTACCAGGAATGCGCGCTGGAGGAGGGACTATTCAGGTGGCGGACGATGATGAGGTATTGGAAGAAATACGTCGGGATTCAACCACATCAGTACGGGCCATCGCACGTTGGACAGCCATTCCAAAACGATTGTACATCGAATTTTAAAGCGAAATCACATGCACCCGAATCATGTCCAAAGAGTGCAGGCCCTTCTTCCAGGTAACTTTCAACACGGAGTAAATTTTTGTAGGCGAATGTTACGAAAAATGCGTCAAGATATAAATTTTTCTTGATTGCACTCTTTGGACAGACGAATCTTCATCTAAACGAGGTGGTATTTTCAACATTCATAACTTCCACAGTTGGCAAATGGAAAATCCACATGCCTTCAGGGAAAATAATTTTCGGCATCAATTTAAAATCAGTGTTTGGACAGGAAAATTTGAATGTTTGAAAGTTATCTGCAATTTTTGCGAAATCAGCAACCGGTGTTACTTGAAGACATTTCTCTGTTAATATGAAGACGAATGTGGTTCCAACATAACGGCTGTCCTGGCCACCATGCACTGGTTGTGAGAGAACACCTATATAACGTTTTTACTGGAAGGTGGATTGGACGTCAAGGTCCTCCTTTGTGGCCACCACCTTCGCCGGATTTAAATCCAATAGTTTTATTTTTGGGTCATCTGAAAGAAAAAGTTTATACAAGACTGACCGACACTCGCGAAGAGCTTCGACAAAATGTCTTTAAAGCAGCGCAGGAAATTAACGAGGTTCAGTATCGATCAATAAAAAGATCGTTTATAAGTAATGCAGATAAAAACCAATGGCGGTCACTTTGAACATTTACTTTAAGTTTTTTTTTGGGTTAATTGCTTCTTACTCAATTTGAGGTCAGTAGCACAAATAAACGATATTGTACGTAATTGTAAAAATTGGACTTGTGGCATCAAACCGACCATAAAAATATTTACTTTTTAAGGACGAGTTACCTATTATAACATTTTAAAATCTAGAAGAACGACAAGAACGACGCTACTTTTTGTACTTCGGGGCATCAAGATAGCTGTCCATCTTTTGCTACAGTAAGGATCAAAACTTGCATAACTCAAAAAGGAGTTATAAAAAATAAGTTAAAATAAAGTGGTTTCTTAAGAATCCAAAATATGCGTTCAAAATCTGTGAATTAGCTTTTGTACTACGACCATTCGCGAAACTAAAACTGAATAAATTATCTTCCTACATGGTATTATGGAAGAGTAAATGTACGAAATATCAAGTCATGCCAGTTTTCGTCGGTTTTGAAAAAAGTGCAAATATCTTGGAAACCATGATACTTTCAATAATACGAATTTTTCATTTTTTGACTTGTCAAGGATGGGGCTTTTATCTAGAGGAGTATTGTCGAAGGATTACGGGACACCCTGTATGTTTGGCAGGTTTAGGAACTAACCTGAACAACTTTCTATATAGGAGTATGTAGAGAAACGTCATAGCTCGTGACATATTTGATGCTTTTTGGCTATTTTGCCCGGTTCAAAAGATATTTAGTTTTATTTTTAACTTTTAACACTACGGCAGTAATTTGCCCCACGGTACAAATATTGACAACATTTTCATATGGATATACATACCACCTTCGCGTATAGGCGAAATGAAAAGTTCCTCCCGTGCGTTTGAACGATTACATGTGGACTTTATATGTCAAAAGATGGAGTCCAGCGGAATTATAGGCAATATGTACGACCTAATTAGATCATATCTAACTAATAGGTAATTAATATATATATAAATAGAAGTCAGAATTGTTGAATGTTGACATTGGGGTTCCTCAAGGATCTGCCCTGGGCCCTTTTCTGTTCTTGCTGTTTATTAATGACTTAACTCAGTATGTGCCAAATGGAAACCGACGTCACCGTCGACGACAAGTGGACGGTGGGGTTGGGGAAATTTCAGGGTGGAGTAGCAGGAATGATCTCATCCTGAATGTAAATAAGACTGAATTCATGAATTTCCGATGCGAGGCGAATTCTGGGGGAGTCGATTCTTGTAGATGAGTTTTTGACATAGGGCCTCACCAGTTCATGTTTGCCAAAAAATGAGCAGTGCTTATTTTGCATTGCTACAACTCAAGGATGTAATGGACGAGGGAGCTTTGATAAATGTATACTATTCTCTTGCCTTCTGCCACCTAAACTACAATGTTATGTTGTGGGGAAATGCGGTGGATGCTGGCAGAGTGTTGGTTGCTCAAAAAAGAATTCTTCGGCTGATATTTAATTTAAAAGAAACTGTCAGCTGTAAGCCCTATTTTGTAATGAAAAATATAATGACATTACCCTGTATCTACATGTATAAACTAATAACCTATGTACAGAAAAATTAAAATGTTTACTAAAAATTCCTCTTATCACTCCTACCTAACGAGATACCTAATCTGGATAATTCGGCATAGAACATCTAAGTTTGAAAGGTCCCTCGAATATATTGGGCCAATTCTATTCAACCGATTGCCAGCAAACATCAGGGGGCAGTCTTTTCACCAATTTTGGAACTCCCTAAAAAGCTTTCTCACCCAGAAAGCGTACTACTCCGTTGAAGAGTATATAGAGGATGTCCTCCAATAATTGTACTTCGTCTTTCGACTTAGAAGATACAGTGTTTATGCTGAAAAGATACTATCGAACTGAAATTAAAGTGGATAGCGATGGGTTTATTCCAATCGAAACTGGATGGGGGATTTCTAGGCCGAATTTCCAAACTTTGCCGCTTAAGAAAACATTAGAGCCTGTTCTAGAATTATTTACGGAAACAGGTAGTTTACAAAGAAGACCAGACACTGGATCTAATAAGAAACCTACAGATGAAATGTTTGCTCAGACACAACAGATAATTCAAAATCCACCTGAAACTTCTATATGATAGCTGCTACACCAATAAAATAGGCCTCTATGTAGACGTTCGGGCTGGTTGAAGGTCGCTAGGTCGGAAGGAACGAACGACCACCACCAGGTACCAGCCCACTGTTTCAAAGTAGAAAAGTGGTTTGGAAGAGTCGCGAAAGAAGTGGTTTTTGGGGACTCACGAGGAGCAGTTTCGTCTGGGGGCTCATGAAGAAAGTCCGGTTTTGGGGCGAATTACTAGGAGTCGTGCGAGAAGCCCTGTTCGGGCTGGTTGGAGGTCGATATTACGCCGAAAGGACGAACGACCACCATCAAGCCAGCTGCTTAAAAGTAGAAAAAACACTTTCTCTTGGTACAACATCATTTTTATGTCGCTTGACAATACGAATGCATACATTAGAAATCGGCACTAGGTCATTCTGAATTATCGGCCCAGTTTTTTGTAAATTGTTAAGCCAAATCCGGAGGAGGAAGGCGCTGAGGCCTCAAAAACAACCCTAAGGAGGCCGTTTTGCTCCAGTTTGGTTCAATTAAGGTTCAGTTAATTTTTTTTTATTTCAGGCCAAAGAAGTTTTGCGAAGCCTGCAAACCTAGACGCCATGCAACTACCAGTCTTCGGTGTTCGAGGAGCCATTTTACATCGTTCTTTTGGACTGCACGGATCAGAACACCATAGCCCACATCTGAAAACTTACAATTGTTTCTACAGACATTGATCAAACATTGACCGCTAGTCAAATGTACGTCCCTGACTCGAATCTGGTGCAAGACGAATACGATCTTCCGCGACGAAATAGCGTGGAGTCTTTACATGTGAATCAAGACAAGCTGACTCCGGACGTAACACTAACTGTGAAAAAAAGAGATTAAGCAAGTGCTGCCACTGCCCGATGGAGTGGAAATTCTGCACGCCACTGCGGCTGTTGTGAATCTTAGTTCTGCCTCGATTTACCCTGCTTGTTTGGCCCCTTACTGTTTCGCCACCACATATAGCGACGAAGCTATACGATTCTGGGCGGTTTCTACACTTTCACATCATGTTGACGAATTGTCCAACCTGATGCTTGAAGAAAATGGGGAAATAGTGAGCACTAACATGAGAAGGAGTCGTTTTTGGGGGACTAACGAAAAGAATGCGATATTGGGGGACCTACGAGGAGGGTCGTTTTGGGGGTTTGGTGAAAGAGACCGAGAAGGAGTGTCGTTACGCCGTAAAGACGAACGGTCGCCAGCCGAGATAACCAGTACAAGCTCCAGACAAGTTCGGTTTTTTCAAACTAAAGAGAAAGGCTGAAGCACCCTTTTGTTCCCGTAAGTCTTTTTGCACCTATAAGGCCGACAGGAGCTAACAAGTCCGCTTAAATGAGTGGCGAGATATGGTCCTGGTCTATCTAAAAATGGGGTAAGTTCCACTGTGTATTTATTGGCGTTGTTTTCTGTAGTTATTTTTGTTGTCTCAAATTTGCTAGAACTTTAAGGCCATAGCAAATAGCAGTTTACGTAGACCCTTATCTCGTTACTAGCCCACCCTAGCTTGAAACGCTCCGTTTTGTTTTTTAAAAGATCAGCAAAGGACCCTTCGGGGGAGGTAACGTAAGCTCCGGTACCCAAACCGTAAAGTTCGGTAAAGTTGATACAGTACGATTTTTTTATTATATCAAGTTTGCGGATTTAAATAATTTGCTTATTTTAATATGCGAGATAATTTTGTACGTGACAATGTCGATAATTCGTTCTAAAATTAGGAGGAGTGCACCAAATTACTTCGAATTACTACGTTAATTGAAAATGTCAAAATTACTCGGATAATCTTAGACAAAGTATAGAAAGAAGTTTCGTCGCTAAAATACTTACTTATTCTTTGATTGTCTCATGAATTGCTGGATTTTTCTGGCGGCTTGATGCTGCCTCCTCTGCGAGTACGTTCGCCTAAAACAAACGACAAACTTAGCAAGTCATTATTTGGGTGCAAAGCAGCATTATTGCTTCTACACAAAAATGTACAGCACACAAATTTTTGGTTAGTGTAGGTTATATACAATAGGACGACTGAACGAGGCGAGCAGGGGTAGGGGGTGAAGAGAAGGCTACACATTCAGGAGACCCGTATCATTTATTATAGATTAACAACCAAGGTCTCTTTGCAACTCGATACAATGAATGAATTATGTGTATGTAAGTAACAATATTTGCTTAATACGCAATCGCTGAGCTAAATTGGCGGCAAACTTTTGAATGTTGCCTTATGATTATCGTAAAAACTGCCTTTTAATGATGATATCATTATCTAAATATACCTAGTCAGGCATGTGGCTTAATTTCACCAAGCCTTCTATTTAGCTAAAACCATAATAGATGTCGCTCGAATATAGAATTCCAAAATATTTCAAACAATTTACAAATAAAAAAATGTTATTGTAGCACCATCTACCGTCTGTTATTGTGTCTGCGTGATAAGATAGTGCAAAACCGTATTTTGATATTTTTTGACGTATTTTTATGTGTACAGGTTAGCGCGTTATCGATGGATTTGTTTTTCTTTAATGGGTTGATATATTAAAAATTGGACTAAACCTTCGTCTTAGTTGGTAAAAGTTAGTTGAAAACGAGTACAAACTTCATGGCTTTATCTTTAAATATAATAGAGTTAGTAATATCTCGAGAATGGTCTGAGATTCTGAAAATTGGACTAATCCCTCGTCTTAGTTGAAAAAAAGGTTGCTGAAAATGAGTACAAACTTTATAAGTCCATCTTTGAAAATAGAAAAGTTTGAGAATATCTCAAAAACGGTTAGAGCCTGCCAAAAATTTTGCAATGTATTGTTTTACTTATCGAAGTTTTGCTGAAAACGAATACAAACTTCAGTATTTGAACATAACAAAATTGAGAGTATCTCGAGAATGGTTAGAGGTCGGAAAAATTTCCTATTAGATCATTTTAGTTAGAAAAGATTAGCAGAAAACAAGTACAAACTTCAGTGGTGTATCTTTGAAAATAAGAAAAATTGACAGTGTCTCGACAAGAGTTACAGCTCAGAAAAACTCCACTGTTGGTGTTCCAAATACTTTATAGGTCTATTTTTG
Source organism: Taphrorychus bicolor (assembly GCA_951812265.1). Classification (NCBI taxonomy): domain Eukaryota; kingdom Metazoa; phylum Arthropoda; class Insecta; order Coleoptera; family Curculionidae; genus Taphrorychus; species Taphrorychus bicolor. The sequence goes on from OX638305.1 coordinate 22,424,872, forward strand.
AAAATAATTTTATTTGTGAATATCTAGGAAAAGCTTACAGTTTGCAAAAAAAATTAACAGAATTGCTTTAGTAGAGAAGTTTAGCTGAAAACTGTTAGTCCAGTAAATAGTTCCACACCAGCTGAATGTGACCACTTGTCTCACAAGTGATAAATATAAATGTTTTTTTTAATGGTTTGAGATATTGAAAAAGCTGAAAACGAGTAACTTGATAGGTCCATTTTTGAAAGTAACAAAAATTGAGAATATCTTGAGAATGGTTTGAGATTCGGAATGTTAGAAAAAAATAATAAAAGTTAGTAATACTTCAATACTAGTTTGAGATTCAGACAATTGGTCTGAACCTTCGTCTTAGTTGGAAAAATTAGGTGAAAACCAGTACCAACTTAGTAATATTTCGAGAATGGTTCGAGATATGATGATTGTAACGGTTTTCACGGCCGTTCCAAATACAATCAAAAGTGTTTTCCGGGCTTTGAAGCCGTGGTCCAATATAATTTCTTCCTGATGTTCCGTCTACAGCTACGGCCGACATTGTCAAAGGCGATGGGGCAATGGGCGAGGTGATCTCCTGTGCTTCCCGCCATTGACTGATTCAACTGTGTTGCCCTACGTGGTATTAATTCTCCCGCCGCACTGTGGTCCCGTAGACCCAAAAAACCCGAAAAAACGATTTTTACGAAATTGGTCGAGACAAGTCGAAAATATAATATGACGATTGCCAAATATTCAATTTACTTCAAAATGACCAATAAATAGATTATCGTCACATATTTGAGGCGAGGTGCGTTCACAAAGTTATATTTCTTTATTTTTATACATTATAATATAATTCATACCTCATTTTTATAATGATTGTATAATTTAAAACCTAAAATAAATTGACAAACGATGATAGGTGATGGCTTTAGGAAGATCTTAATATAAGAAAAAGTCGTAATGGTAGTTATAACGCATCGGTTGTAATTTGCTGGTAGTACCGACGGAGATGTATGTATGTTTTTTTCAACTGTAGATACAAAGTTAGACCTACAAAATTTTCAGAATAAGTCACAGCCCTCTAATATATCTCAATAAATGGCCTCAAGTATCCACTGGCGATAAATGAAACAACTAGCCGCGCATATTCGCGCCTAAGAGATTGCAAGGCTGACATGTCTAAGTTTTTGCTTATCAATTTGACGTCTGCCAATTCGTTACAAAGCAGACTCCTTAGCGACGCGTTGTTTTTTAATTAATAATAGTGATTGATAATGATTAATTGATAATAGTTTTGTATATGTGTGTATATAGATACGGGGTGTTCATTATAAAACTTCATCTAGCAGGCATGAAATTTTGACAGAAAAGGATGACATAATCAAAATAAATGGACTTTTGTTTTTCCATTCTTTTCTTTTTATATTTCACAGCCAACTAGATGAAGTTTTATAATGAACACCCCGTATACAGGGTGTAATTAAAAAAACAAAAATGGTGACCAGGAGAGAATGTTTTGAAGTGCTGCGTGAGAAGTGGAGTACACCTGGAAAGGAGCGGTGTTGTCACCTAGTAAACTATCTAGTGAGGTAAATATTTTACCAAATGATTATTTATACTTGGAAAACTACAAAGGAGAACTTTTACCGATTGCACTGAAATCCAGTTTTATAGTGCTTTTCAAAAGTTCGCATAATATAAGTCCTACAAGAGCTTTGAAGATCCGAAAAGCACGGACGGATAATCAAAAGGATGACAAATTATTAAAGAAATTTACAGAAAATGAGGCTTTGTCCCTTTTTATGGAAGCTAGTTTAACAAAAGCTCAGTATAAACGTGTATAAAAAATGCTGATATATTACTAAGCAATAGTCGGTTACTCTCGGCAAAGAAGATGTGCCACTCAGAAGAGAGTTCCATCAAAGCCTCAGAAACAGGCGTTGAAGTTGCTTTCCAGTCACTGCTTGATAAAACAACGGAGCGTCTAAGAACGGTGTAAGAGCCTATTCTACAAACTATGTCACCCAGCGAATGTTTAAATTTGACATTAATAAGTAAGTGAGGCTTTGACGGAGCCTCAGGACAATCTGGTTATAACCAAAAGAAAAACGATTTGGAGCTAAATGACAAATCTATTTTAATAACATCTCTTGTACCAATGCAATTGTTTAGCCACTCTGATGATTCCCAGGAAAAGGTTGTTATTTGGCAAAACCCTCGGCCTTCGTCGCCTAGGTTTTGTCGACCCATTAGTTTTTCTTTCATCAAAGAAACCAATAAAACAGTGGTTGATCTGAAAAAACACTTCCAAGCCCAAGCAGATTCCTTCCACCTCTCTTCTACAAATGTTACGGACCGTTTATGCACGGTACACCATCAACTTCATCTTACGATGCTATACGGAAAAGCTTGTAACTATGCAACAGAAACCAAATCTACACAACGTTGAAATGTATGCAATGCTTTGCAATCGGAAACGAAAGACACACAATCAATTTTGAAGAAAAAGATACATTCAGAGTGTTTGAAATACGGCTTGCCAACTTTGCATATGTGGATAAGCATATTTGAAGGAATTCTCCATATAGCATACAAGCTTGACATCGGTTGTGGCCGTTCCAGAAGCATCGCAGATAAGGAAAAGGTCGCACAAAGGAAAAAGAATATCCAACTTCTCTTTAAGGAGAAGAGAAAATGCACATGATGAACGTCGACGTTGTTGTGCAAGGATTCGGAACGTCAAGCACCGGGAATACTCCTCGAGCTTTTTTCAAAAATCCAGAGCTGTCAGTAGAAATTACCGGTATAGATGCGGGCTTTATTAGGGGTGTTTTGAACATCCTACATGCTATAGGGAGTGGATGCGAGGTTAACAGCAAAAGAATATGTCAGACTATATCCAAAGTACTATAGGACCCGTCTCTCCATAAGCTGCTGGTCCATGGGGCTGACATAATTGCTGCACAACTGTTACCGATTGGTCAGTTTTCTGAGGAGGCGCAGGAGGCGCGAAACAAAGACTTCAGGAAATATCAATTAAACAATACCCGAAAGATCAGTCGAGAAGAGTGTAATCGCGATTTATTTAATATGCTCATGGTATCATCGGATCCGCTGATATCAAGCTATATCAAGATATAAGACATCTTCCACTTCGAAAGGCGGATTCCTATTCTCGAGGTATTCTTTTGCTCTCGAGGAAGTCTTTTGAAGGAACCCCATATACATTCACAAATATTTGTTGAGGATGCTGAAGCAGAATGCGAAGATATCGAAATCCAAGGGGACAAAAATGAAGATTATTGGTTTGCGCATTCGGCAATGGCACTTTAGTTTTTAGTCGTTAATACAGAGTAATGGTTAATATATTTTGTCACTCTTTATGAACTAAATACTTATTAAATTATATTAGAAATTGTGACACGCTAGAGACATAGTTTTATATCTATCGTAGGGATACTTCTTTTTCCGGGAGTGTGATGGGAATATTTTACTGGAACACATACTGTACAGCCCAGCTATCAAATTTAAACAAATATCAAAGTCCAGATTCTGACTCCTCATGTTAAAATCACCATAGAAACTTAGTTTTATATCAATCTGTTTTCCGAAAAAGCGAAATGCAACTGTTTTTATTGGGACACCCTGTCAGCCGAGCTATCAAGTTTAGGTAAATAAATAATTAATTCCAGATTCGGACTCGTCATGTCAAAATCACTCTAAAAACATAATTGTATATCCATTGTAAGAGTGCCTGTAATTTTTCACGTTTTTTTGAGTCTCTGGACCACTGTGCGCCGTCGCGCTGTAGTGGAGGGACCGTGGTGGGGGTAGTCGTGGCGCGGGGCTTCGGCGCACTTGAAGTATGTTGTGGAACTTGCTTCCGGTCTGCTTTTAGAAACGTAATTTCCTCCTTCTTGTTGAAATTGTTGTCGTGTTTCAATCATCAAGGTCTCAATGGCCTCTTTCGTTACTCTCGGATAGATCCGCTGCGATTGATATAAGATATCCACCTCGTTGAAAAGGCTATCGTAAAACTCCTGACTTTTGTATATGTTCCGTGGCTTCCTTAGTGGGGGGGGGGGGGGAGATCTTTAAACACGACCAAATTAAGAAAAGATTAAAGGACCAAATTTCAACCTAGGAAATAACGTTTCTAAATGCAGACTGGAAGCGAGTTCAACGACATACAGGGTGTTCATTATAAAACTTCATCTAGCAGGTTATGAATTTTTGACAGAAAAGGATGATATAATCAAAATAAATGGACTTTTGTTTCTCCATCCTTTTCTTTTGACATTTCACAGCCAACTAGATGAAGTTTTATAATGAACACCCCGTACTTCAAGTGCGCTAAAATCCCGCGCCACCGCTACCCCCACCCCAGTCCCTCCACAGCAGCGCGACGGCGGGGGAATAAATACCACGGAGTTCACCACAGTCGAATTAGTCAACGTCAGGAAGCACAGGAGGTCATTTCGCCCATTGTCTCATCGCCTTTGATAATGTCTGACGCATCTGTACACAAAACGTAAGGAATAAATTCAATTGGGCGACGGTTTTAAAGTCCGGAAAGACACATTAGATTGTATAAGGAGAATGGTTTGAGATTCTGAAAATTGGGTTAAACCTTCGTGTTAGTTCGAAAAGTCAAACGTAGAACTCGTGTAGGTATTGGTTCATAACCTCGTTTCTATTAGGTTAAAATAACGATATAAGTGCAAAAAACAAAACACTTTTTGCCCTTAGTTTGCCAACAGCTTTCACTATAAAAATAACAAAAAAAATTAATTTTAACCCTTTAGACCTTAAGTTTTCCGAAAACTAATCCAAATATGAAAAACATGCCCACGTCTTGACCCATGACACAAAGAGCATACAATAGATACGTAGGTACTAATATAACGGTACCATAAGTAGTATCATAGCACGTTATAAAACTCTAATACAACCGTCTCTTGGTGAAAGAAGAAGTCCGGTTTCCAGGCTTTCTCACCCACCGCCTAAAAAAATCTGTGTAAGTTAATGAATAATGGCAAACCGGCATTGCCAAATAGTTGTAGTCCTTTCTCTTTTTTGCTAGTGAAAAATATGAGATAACAGTATTTAGAAAGGTTGAATGCACGCCCCGACCCTTTCTGTCGACGGAGTTTTGTATTTGGGTAACGCATACTTTCCAAACTACCAATGACTAGGTATATATAGACAATGATGATATGATTATTGGACTCCACATGCATCAAAATCAGATTTTTTAAGTCATCCTGAAAAAAAAACTGTCTTTGATTTTATATTAAGTTAGCTGCTTCGGTTAGTACCTAAAGTCTAAAAGCCCACATAAACATAACATTAAGCACACCACTAATAAAGCCCAACACCTAAGGCAATCGATTCCACCACGTGTAAATAGGACCTTTCAGCAAACACAAAAATCCCCGATTATAGCGACATAAAAAGGCCTATTTACGCTCTCTCGATTTCCTTACTTGAGGCCCGAACTGGCAGGCGTCCCTTCTCGACTCCCTCTACCTCCCGCCGCCTCTTTGTAGTTCCTGTAATAGTTCTGGATACAAACGGCGGCCTCTTGGCTCTTCTTGAATCGCTTATGTTCGCAGTAGGATCTAAAGTATGCGCTCGATATGTATAGAGGACAAGCTAACCCAAATCAAGCAAAACGAAGCACTTACCTGAACCCGTTTTGTATGACCGTAGCGGCATGTGTCATCTGCTTATAATAAGCGTACTGCTTGTATCTTCTATAATAATTCTGTATAATCACCGCGGCCTGTCTTTCTTTGTCTTGCTCCTGCTGCTGCCTTCCCTTGTACGAGCGATAGGCTTTTTGTATTATTTTGGCGGCCTCGTACAGCTCACGCTGCTCTCGATCTAAAATTCAATTTATTGGCTCTATTTTTTGTTCAGTCATAAAACTTCCCTACCGGAGAGAGTGAGGTTGGAAAAATCTTTCTCAAACGCCGTGCCGGATGCTTGGAAAAATTCACAAAAATCAGCAGTTGTGGGAGGAGGAGACGGAGAATCCAGTGTGAAGGAGCAAGGTGACTGCAGACAGCTAGACGAAGCTGGGCTTAAGCTCGACTGAGGAGTTGCCACATCGTAGTAGCTACAACATTTATATAAGCCACTGCCTCCTAAAAGATATCTATGTATTCGTACCGATAATTATTATCAGAGAATTCGAAATTGAATTCTGATGATTCGAAGCTGGAAGATGAAGGCTCGAGTAACGGTTCCATGTACACGTCGTACAAAGTTTCACCCGATTGCTGATGGTTATCAGGTGGGCCCGGGCTGCTCTCCATTAGGTGGTCCTCAGACTCGTTCTAAAGAAAAAAAATTGAAACTAATTATTGACTTTTGTTACAATAACTTTGTTATTTTATACGCAGTCCATCTGCAGTAGTCGCTCTGTTTCAATTCATGTTGTTCAATTCATTCTATTCATTTTGTTGCCGTCAATACCCTGATCGAATTCGACCAACGAACGAATTAGTTTGGCATAAAGTGAGGTCGTGCGCTGTTTTTTCGGACCATTTTCGTTTGACAATGCTTATAACTACCATAGTACATCAAGCCTAAGTAAATCAAAGAATGGAAAGTTCTGTCCCTGTCTAATAGATGGCTTTCAAAAAGATGAGAGACCACAAATTTGACAACTATGGAAATCTCGGTTTTTGCTAGTGACAATAGTTTAAATGTCGTCAGGGGTTTACTCTATAAAAACGAAAACATGATTCCTCTTTCTTTATATAATTAAGTAAACGAGGATGGATATATTTTATACATATAAACTGATTGTGCCAGCGTAGAGAGAAAGAGAAAGAAATGTTTTGTGTCATTGAGTTTGTCATCATTCAGACCGAGCAGATGAGACATTCTCTAAGCTACAAAGAAACAAATATATAAAAAGACTGTGAAGGCTGTGACGGCCGTTCGAAATGCAATGTAAAGTGTTTTCCGGGCTTTGAAGGCGTGGTCCAATGGATTTTCTTCCTGACCTTATGTCTACAGCTGCGGCAGACATTATCAAAGGCGATGAGGCAATGGGCTAAGTGATCTCGCGTGCTTCCCGACTGTGGTGAGCTCCGTGGTATTTACTCCCCCGCTGGCGCCGTCGCGCTGCCGTGGAGGGACTGCAGTGGGGCTAGTGGTGGGGCGGGGTTTCGGCGCACTTGAAGTATGTCGTAGAACTCGCTTCCAGTCTGCATTTAGAAACGTAAATTCCTCCTTTTTGTTGAAATTGTTGTCGCGTTTAAAGATCTCAAAGGCCTCTCTCGTTAGTTTCGGATGGAAACGCTACGATTGATATAAGATATCCACCTCGTTGAAAAGGATGTCGTGACCTTCGGAGAGAGCGTTGCTCGATGACTTTGTGTTTGTCACAGTTTTGTACTCGATGAGTTTGTTTGACACAGCGTTTTGTGGTGCCAATGTATACCGAGGCACAGCTGCATGTCACTCGGCAAACTCATGGTGCCGATAGGGGATCTCTGCGGTCTTTGGCCGATCTCAAGGCTTGTTATATTGTACGAGTGGATTTAAAGACAGTTTTAACATTGTGCTTTTCTAGTAGCCTGCCGATCCTGTCCGTTACTTTGTGGATATATGGTAGACTAGTCCATTCGTGCTTTTCTTCATCTTCTCCAGTTGTTCGTTGGTATCGCTCTACATTCTTTGGACGAACTGTCGAACTCGTGCTTGCTGTATCCACTCCAACCAAAGGCTCTTTCTAGATATTTCACTTCATGTTCCAATTCAGCGGCTCTCATATCTCTCGAATCTCTTGGCTCTCACAAACGGAGTCTTTATGATTCCCCTTTTACTGTCTGGGATGATGATTTGATCCATTATTGACGTAGGTATCTGTCAGTGTGTGTTGGTTTTCTATAAACGGTGTGCGCAAGCTTCCTATTCGGCCTCCTTGATACCAAAACATGCAAAAACGGTAGGCGTCCTTCCTTTTCTCTGTCCATAATGAATTGGATTTTTGAATTGATAGAGTTGAGGTGCAAACGGAAGTTTTGAAGTTAGCCCTCGCCGTGGCTCCAAAAAAACAAGATTCGATACAAAATCATCATTGTCAAGAATGCTTCTTCCATCATCTACTCTTCACGGCGGAGCTTCTACGAGTGGTAATGACACTGTTACAAAATAATCATAATGTTTGTAACATGAGCAAAGCAGTGGAGAGATTCAAGGGAGTTAATGTTACTAATTTTTCGAATTTTTCTATAAATATCAATGATAACAATGAACAATTTTTATACTATACAATTAAGATGTTCTTTTGTTTGTTAATTTAAATAGTACCTCTTTAGTTTTAACACTAGTGCTAAAAATAGTTTACTTTTAAGACTAGTGTTAAAAAGTTCATTAGCATGTTAAAAGTAAATTTTTTAATTTGTAGATTATGTTATGACCAACATGTGTGTTTACAGTACAATAAAAAAGTTTAATGCGTTTTGGTAGCATTGGTTTTTGATGATAAATTATTTTGTGCTTCCATGCATTTTGTGCTTTGAAACTTCCATGTGACGTCACATCAGAACGCCCCGTTTTTTGCAGCCGACTTTTGCGAGTACCTGGAGGAGCCTGAATGACAGGTAAATAGTGCAGCAGGGAACATTAAGAGTAGGCTGCCTTTTACTTACTCAATCTGTTATTTGCCCACTCAATCACAACAACAATCTCAAATTCTGTATTTAATTTCAATTTCAACCGTTTTTATATTTTGGTAATTCATTATATTCATAAATTTTATAAAGTGAGTTGTTTGTTTCCCAATCAAACCTTCAAAGAGCTGTAGTTTCACTAAGCAATACCTCATGCTAATTCCCATGCTGGAGATAGAGAAAGAAGAAAGTTAATTACAACACAATGTCTCTACGTTGGGCCCCAATCTATTATGATTAACTTTCGTCTGATGGTAATATGTAGGGCATGGCTATGAGCATGAGTTACTAGTTGCTCAAACCACAGCATTTTCGTTGTTATTGAAAGTTAAAATGGCAAACAGAGAACTCAAGTAGCACAATCTATAAATATAATTATTTATCAAATAAAAAAAAAAACAATTAAATTTGAAATTACGTACAATAGTTTGGGATTATTGTTAATGAATAAGTGAAACGCAGCCTACTTCTGGTGTCTCCTGCTGTTCTATTTATCCGTCTTCCAGACTCCTCCAGGTACTTGCAAAAAAGGGCGCCCTGAGGTGACATCTCGTCGAGGTCATAGAGTAGAAAATGCTTGGAACGATAACCTCCGAGAGAGAAAATATGCAGTTACCAGGTCACCAAAAGAAGCAGGGCTTGAGCTTGAAAGGATAGTTTTTAGCCTAAAATTAAACTGCTTAATAGGCAGAAGCTCTCCGGTAAATATTTAAAGCAGTACTAACTCAAGATTAAAAGAAAAACTATAGCAATTACAAAAATTACAATATCTGAAAAGATTAAGCAAATTAGTTGCACGTGGCAACATCAAATTGCAAAATGACCCCAAATAAAAATACTAAAAAGCCAGCCCTACTAGCAGCAGGTAGTTAAGACAATTTCGCCAGGTACATAACAATTTCTCAATAGGTTCCTCCAAAGGGCCGAAAAGCAGAAGGTGGATGATACAGGAGCCCTCAACGGGCGCCTCGAGGTTGTAAAACGATGTTTTAGGTATGGTCTTCCACGCGGAATTCCATTCTGCTCCCTAACCTGCCTGTTGCTGCTGTCTTCTGGTAAAAACCTCACACTACAATCTTGAATATTCTTTAATGAATATTCAATAGTTTAAAATGAAATTTAATTTACCGTCAGAGATATGAGGGCGGAACAGGCACGAAAATTTTTGACATGTTCCCGCCTTGCCATCAATCAAAAGCAAAATAGAAAATGGCAATGCAAAAAACAACACAAGATCCCACTCATTTGCCAAACATATTCATTCTATTGGTCGAAATCGATCACGTTATTGACGGCAACAAAATGAGGAGAATTAATTTAATCACAAAGCGAGAACTGCAGATGAACTAAGTATAAAATAAGAAAATTATCCTAACACTCACGTTAAAGTAGGTTTACTTACCTTGATTCTGTCTGGCATGGCCGCAATAATTTGTTCCGCTAGTGTCAAAACCCTGGCATCTTGTTCCCCTGAAAAAATTATTTAAAAGCATTTTGCTGTAAATATTGAAAATCACACAAAGATATTATTGTTTGAAGAAAATAAATAGAAATCTTTTCTACACCAGTTCAAAAAGATTATATATTTGTAGTTAAAAAGAGACACATTAAGATAGGTGAAAACTGCTTAGTTAAATGCGGCAAGCAGCACTTAGTGCGAGGCAAAACAGGAGCAAAAATTAGGTTTTTTTTACAAATCATTGCTCCAACTTGTTACTTTTCTCCATAGTATTGCCCTGCACTGCATAATCACGGTGCATGAGTTAGTACGCCTGTCCTACTAGTGAAAAGCAATCATGCAAAGCTAGTGCCTACAGAACATTTTATATTTTACCATTAAGCAACAATCGATAAGAGAGTTTTTTTATAAATGATAAAAATTAAGTCAATTTTCACTTGGCACAAAGAAATACATGGGGTATGCTAATTAATAGTAGTGACATATCAAACTGGTGAATTGGAACACTAGGATGACACTTGTCGAAGTTATTATTTTTGTGCTGCTCTACTTCATCTAGGGCTTAATATATACCGTATCTTCGGTACCTTGATAAAAACACAAAATGGAAACCACAAAAAAAACCCATTATAGATTTCATCTAGTATTCCGCGTTTATTATCCCAATACGTCAATTTGGTACTCTGGAAAATGAACTTCTGTAATAACTTTCAGACAAAACTATGATTGAACCAAAATAATTAAACATTTCTGGGTGGTTATTACATACTGTATTATAAATGGAAATTAAACAAAGAAATTGAAAGGAAAAATTGTAGGGGGCTATTCTTCTATAACCACTCACATAGAATATGATATTAGTTAGCTAGACAAAAGACATATATAAAGAAAAACATCAATCCGCAAGCAATTTACCTCTTCCGCGGTAAAAAAGACACTTCTTAAACAAGTAAATTGTCTGCGGTTTACACGAATAAACATCCAATAAGTTAGAGAGAAACAACACCGATAGACAACATATACATAGACCATACATAAGAACTGACCTACACCGCTGCCCGAGCACACGTCACGTTCGTCCTCATCGCTTACTGCTTCCACGTCTATTAAAGGACTATTGCTGCGTGCTCCCGTTCCTATTTCGCCTTGAGGTAAGCAAAATAATTTTTGTTAAAATGAAACTTGCAAAAAAATAGTCAGTTAGGGAACTAACAGGTAAAAGGTTATAGATATCTAGAAGAAAGTAAGTGGGTGCTTCAGCTGGCCTGAAGACAATAAAGATATTTGTTTATTCTTCCATAAGTTTCACTAAATGAACCATGAGAACTTGTGCTATTAAGACATACTTAAGTTATGCCTAGAAATAATACATGTCTACAAATTCATTACTGAGTCCAATATCTGCATGTAAAAGCGTTAAAAACTTGGTTCGTCAGCTTAACCAAAGTGCATGCGCTGAATAATAAAGAAAAAACAGGGAAATATGAAAACTGGAGCGTGTGTATAATGTATCAATTCAACACTTACCTTTAGCAATAAGAAATTCATTCTTAACTACCCAAAGGATATTTACAATCTTCCATATTAACTACGTGTGTTTGACAATTCTCATAGGAAACTGAACATGCTTAGTTGGCAAGTTAAACAAGTGTTGAGACATTTAATGTAGAAAGGTGATCGTAAACGGTAAGTGAGACATGATCACTGTAGTTCTCAAAGTCTCGCATTATTGACCCACTTTGATAAATTTTCAAAAAAATTTAGAGAACTTTTTATACTGTTTTTGACCGTAATGGGACAATTGCATTTCTCTAAAAATAAACCAAAGGGATTTTGATCGGAATGTGACGATTCCAATTCTTTAAGAAGGTAACACACTTATAACACTGTGAAGGCTTTCACGGAAGCGGTCCAATGGAATTTCTTCCTGACGTTTAGTCCACACCTGCGGCAGATATTATCAAAGGCGTTGATGCAATGGGCGTAGTGATTTCCCGGGCTTCCCGACGTTGACTGGTTGGACTGTGGTGAGTTCCGTGGTATTTATTCCCCCAACGTCGAGCTGCAGTTGAGGACTGGGGTGCCGCGGGGTTTCGGCGTTTTTGCAGTATGTCGTAGAACTCGCTTCCAGTCTGGATTTAGAAACGTAATTTCCTCCTTCCTGTGGAAATTGTTGTCGTGTTTAAAGGTCTCAATGTTAGTTTCGGATAGAAACGCTGCGATTGATATAAGACCTCGTTGAAAAGGATGTCGTGAATTTCGGAGAGCGCGTGCTCTGCTACAGCTGACTTTTGTATTGGACCCAGCCTGCAACTCCTCTTGTGTTCCGTAATCCTCGTGTTGACACTACGTTTTGTGGTGCCAATGTATACCGAGCTACAACTGCATGGAACTCGATAAACTCCGGGTGCGGATAAGGGATCTCTGCCGTCTTTTCCAGTAGCCTGCAGATCCTCTCAGTTACTTTGTGACTGTATGGTAGACTAGTCCATCTGCGCTTTTCTTCATCTTCTCCCGTGGTTCTTTCCTTACGCTCTACATTCTTTTTGGACGGACGGCCCTATCAAACTCGTGCTTGCTGTATCCATTCCAATCAATAGCTCTTTCCAGATGCTTCATTTCCCGTTCCAATTCACTCAGCTCGCAAATTCTCTTGGCTCTCAAAGACAGAGTCTTCATGACTCCCCTTTTCTATCTGGGATGATGATTTGATCCGTTATTGAGGTATCGGTCAGTGTGTGTTGGTTTTCTATAAATGGTGTGCGCAAGCTTCCCATTCGGCCTCCTTGATATCAAAACATCCGAAAACGGTAGGAGTCCTTTCTTTTCTATCTCCATAGCGAATTGAATTCTTGGGTATGGTGTAAAAGGAAATTTTGAAGTTCGCCCTCGCCATGGCTCCAAATAAAAAAGGCGTCGTCCACGTATCAGAAGCAGCACTTCGGC